>CM066732.1:77493186-78093186 GCA_033961575.1 Aselliscus stoliczkanus
TTTGGGGGGGGGCAGTGTCACTGGCCCTCATATGTGGGACCCGAACCGGGGCTGCTGGCTTCCCAAGCCAGTGCTTAACCACTGCACCACTTGGCCAGCCCTGCAGATTTCATTCTTAATGTCTCGTACACAGAGAGCTTTTAAGACTTGTACTCCAATGCTTTAATTCTTGTAATAGGCTTGTTCTTCATAGACTTCTATTTCATGATAATCTATCAGCTCTAATGGTGATTTAATTAGCATAAAATTTATCAAAATACATTTGCTTAATAAATGAATTTTTATCATTAGCAATAATATGTTAGGTTCTAGGGCCTCCCCTTCAAGAGGTATAGTGATAAGATGGAACAGAGTTAGGGGAGCGAAACAACACAGTTGAGAGTAGAGGAGCCAGGGCAGATGGTGAGCCATTAAGGGGCCAAGATCCTCCAGAAAGAAAACCCAGGGAAGATCACTGTGCTTCAAACATTTGAAATGTTGGGCTGGAGGAGTTACCTGCTTGTTATGAGCTCACAGAGAGGGCTTGGGTCTCCTGGATAGAAGACACAAGAACACAGAGTCCAGCTTAAAATCGGAAAAATTCTGAATGGTCAAACCTAGTCAGGGATAAATGAGGTATGTTCAGGACTGGTGAATTCCCTGGTAGTATTCTGAGCCAGTGTAGACAGCTCTTAGCCATGATCTCGAACATGGGGCTCAAGCACCAAATGGATGATTGGAATAGTTGACTTTTAACAAAAGCTGAGCGTCTGTGTCTCCAATTACCCCCTAGATCTTAAGATACCTTCAGAGCTCTCTTGGTACTAACTGAAGTATTCCTGCACTTTCTATTAATTCTGGAAAGCTAACAAGTTTTTACCTTAAGGTAAAACAAACAAAAAATCCTAAGAGGGTAACTTGAAATGTATTTGAACATCTAGTACAATTATACGCCAGTGAATCAGACACAGAAGAAGTAATTACATGGGCTCCGGTTTCTATTCATCTGTCTCTTACCTCCCTGATGTTTAAGGATTCCCACATCTGTCCCTACGTTGGGAGACAAGTCTAAGTAATGTTTAGGAGCCCAAGCTTTGAAACAGCCCTGAATGGAAATTCAAGCTCTGCCAAATACTGGCTATGAGACATTGTAAAAGGGGCACTTCCAGATCGAAAAACACACATCGGCTGAAAGTAAAGGGATGGAAAAAGATATTTCATGCAAATGGAACAGAAAAAAAAGGCTAGGGTAGCAATACTTGTATCAGACAAAATATACTTTAAAACAATGGCTATAACAAGAGACAAAGAAGGACCCAGCAATTCTAATTCTGGGTATTTACCCAAAGAAATCCAAAACACTAATTAGAAAAGACATATGCACCCATATGTTCATTTCAGCCTTATTTACAATAGCCAAGATACAGAAGCAACCAAAGGGTCCATCAATAGACAAATGGATAAAGAAGAGGTGATACATATTTACAATGGAGTATTATCAGCCCTAAAACAAACCACAGTGAAATTTTGCCATTTGCAACAATGCGGATGGACCTAGAGGGTGTTATGCTAAGCGAAATAAGTCAGACTGAGAAAGACAAATACCATATGATGTCACTTATATGTGGAATCTAAAAACAAACGAACAAACAAAACAGAAACAACTCATAGATACAGATAACATTTTGATGGTTGTCAGATAGGTGGGGGTTGGGGAGTGGATGAAAAAGGGGAAGGGATTAAGATGTATAAATTGGCAGTTATAAAAACAGTCACAGGGATGGGAAGTACAGCATAGGGAATATAGTCAATAGTATTGTAATAACTATGCATGGTGTCAGGTGGGTACTCGACTTATCCAGGTGATCACTTCGTAAATTGAATGAATGTCTCATCACTATGTCGTACACCTGAAACTAATGTAATATTGTACGTCAGCTGTAATTGAAAAACTACTTTAAAAAAGAAAAGAAAAAGGAGCATTGACTCTCTGAGCCTCACTTCACTCATCTGTAATGAAGATAAACTTCATATCATGAGGATTAGAGATGATGTTATAAAGCATTCATCACAATGCCTGGGAAAAGATTAAGAGAAGTAACCATTATAACTATTACTCCGCTCACTCGACATTTACGGAGTTATCTATGTCACTCACTATGCAAGTGTATCAAGAGGCGCCGTCTAAACTCGGCAGGTGTGTGACCCTCATGACGCACCACTGCTACCTGGGACCACAAATAGTAACATCAGCAGACCCAAGAGATGTGCAGCCACTGAAACGTGATCTCTAAACCAGCTTTGATCTACATTTTGCAAATCAGTGCCTTGAAAGGAGCCAAAGTCCCTCCATGGAAAGCCTCCCTCCTGACATATGTATACACACATCACCTTCCGTCACACTGAGTGCTGTGTCCCCTCCTGGCAATAATAGCAGGGTAGCATGCTAGTCCGTACTTTGAACTTGCATTCAGTAAGTGTTAGACCGCCATGCTGCAAAGCCTCTTAGCTCCTGAGCGTTCTCGGTCCCTTTCTGAGACGCGTGTGCTCAGCGGAGTGCACCATTTACCACTGTGACCTCTCTGTCTGCATGAATTTGGCCTTCTGGGAAATAGTTCTGAACCATAGTGCCTGAGAAAATTATGCCAGTCCCATACTTGGAACTAGACAAAGAAATAGAAGACATTAAAATGCAAGTTCTGCATGGCTTGAGGCACTGTCTTATTAATGGTGGTGAAGGGGTGGGCAGAGAGCAGCAGGCAGTTGGGGGTTGGGGGTGTCCTCCCAAGGTCAAGCAGCTCAGGATGCTGGACCAACAATTGCAGAAACAATGGTTGGAGGAAAAAAGCCATGCCTGAAGGCACAGCCTGACTTCAGGGATCTGAATGAAGGGAAGAGCAATTTGCAACAGGCCAGTCATTTGTCCTTAAGAGCTATGCCACAGCGTGTCCCTGCAGCGCTGAGCCCACTAAGAGCCCATTTCCAACAACCAGTCTCCAACAGCAAAACAATTACATGTGTATGTATTAGGTTAAGAGGCCAGTTTTCTTTGAGCAAGAATAACTTACATTTATATACAGTTGACCCTTGAACAACATGGGGGTTGGGGTGATGACCCCCACATAGTTAAAAATCCACCAATAACTTCTGACTCCCCAAAAACTTAGTTGACCATCGGTATCCATGGGGGTTGATTCTAGGACTCCTACGGATACCAAAATATGCGGGTGTTCAAGTCACCTATATAAAATGACATAAATCAATACTTAACTGTTGGTTTCCCCACATCCACAGACTTCCAACCACAGACAGAAAATAGTACAGGTATATATCGAAGAAAAAACCTGCACAGAAGTAGACCTGCGCAGTTCAAACCCACATTGTTCTAAGGTCCGCTGTAACACCTTCCACCCTTCAAAATGATCTGTATGATAGCCATGTGTTTTTATTAATATTTAAATTTTAAAATGAAGACGTTGAGACTTGCAGCGTTTAAGTCACACAACTAATAAATGGGTAGAGCTGGTTTCCTGAGCAGCCCTTCTGAGTCCATTACTTGTTTCTCCAAACAGCCAGTTTTCTGAAAAGGATGATTCCCACTGGCCAAGTCTGCAATAAATAGGACAATCCATCCACAGTGCAAATGATCATCTCTAAATGATCTATTCAGATTTCATAAGCCTTTTTTTTTTCAATTAAAGAAGAGTAGGCTATACAGTGAATGCCAGGTAGACAGCTTCCAGAGCTAGAAGAAACACTGAGAAGAAACCGGGCCTTTCATTGAGGAAACTGAGGCTCAGAAAGACCAAGAGGCATGCCAGGTGTGCCCAGAGAAGTAATAACAGAGCTGGATAAAGACTCGGATACTATATGACTTCCAGGGCCATATTCTTTACATTTGATGGCACTGCAGAAAAGCCTTTAACAACAACAAAACTGCTTACATCACCTCAGCTCTCATGTCAGGAGGCTCTCCTGATCACCCTTAATTGGGCCCATCTACATTCTCAGGATCTGTTTTGAAATGATTGGAAACGTTGGTTCCTATCTACCAATGTTTCACTTTCTGCTCTTCACCTTCTTTTGAGGACAGTCATGTGCCCATAGCTCGCTAGACATGGGTGTAAATCATTAAACAGCTCCAAAGGCAAGAAGTTCAGATTCCCTCACATTCTGTCCCCAGATATCAGGGCTTTCCTTTGCTGCACTTGTCCTGGGTAGGAACTGCAGGCATGCTGGGGGTTTCAGAGTCAAGGGCGTGGTTGTCCCAATTCAGTTACCTTACATGGTGTGGTACACCATGTAACATTGTTGATTAACCTTGCATATTGAAGAAATAGTTTAGGCAATGAACTTGTTTCACTTATTAGAATTACTAAAGTATCAGTGGAAAGATAATACATTAGAAGAGTTACCTAAGAGTCATTTTAACTAGTAGCTGCTTTACCCTTTTTCAGGCTAATTTTAACCTACAGTTAGCTTCAACTTTTACTTCTATGCTAATGACTCTCAAGTCTCTATCCTCAGCTTTCACCATAATCCCAAATGTAAGGCCTGTATATTCATCCATCTATGGGACATTTCTACTGGGAGCTTCCACTTGATCTTTTCAAACTAGAGCCCATCACCTTTTCTCCTTCACTGGCTCCTACATTCCCTGTGGGACTTTCCTCAGGGGTCAACCCCACACCTTCTCCCAGGTACTACACCCAGAACTGGCCCTTTATTTTTCCTTTCCCTCATCCTCCACTTATACAGAGTCAACAGGCCCTTTCACCTTGGTCCTGTGCATGTCTCTGTAAGGTCACTTCTCCATTCACAGTGCCCTATTCTTAGTTTAGAAAGTTACCTTATCTGGATCACTGCAATCTCCTCCTCCAAGTTCTCCTAGCTTGAAACCACCTTTCTTCATGTCATCTGCCACATTGTAAGACAGGGGTTTCCACACACACATCTGATTAGGTCACTGCCCTGAAGAGTGCCTCCAGCAATACGGTTTGGCATTCAAGGCTTACCTGGATCTGGCCCCTGCCTACCTCTGCAGCTCCACCCATCACCCTTCTCCCATACCTATCCTGCGCTTAGCACCACCCCACACCATTTGCAGCTTCCACACGCTACATGTGCCAACATGCCTTCTCCTATGCCATTTTCTCTCCTCCAACGGCTTTGCCTTTTACTTCCCTGGCTGGCTTATGTGGATCTTTCAGGGCTTACCTAGTTCATGACTTTAACAGGCTTGACCAACATCAAAAGGCAGAGCATATATTTCATCTGCTGTAAAATTTCCTCTAGTAAAGCTTTCGTTGTTCTGTTCCATTAAATTGTGAACTCTAGTTAGGAATATGCTTTACATTTTAGAATTCCAATTCTAAAAATTGTCGTAAAGCCTAAAGGCCAGTGAGTATGTATCAGGCAGTGGTTCCATGCTGGTATCTTAACAGTCCAGTCTATATGTAAGAACACCTCAGGAAAGGCTCATAAGAGGATTAGGACCAAACATGTCTATAGGCTGTGAACATCCATCCCCAACTCTGCTCAGTTTCCCTCTGTTGTAGTCTAAAGGCTCTAGAAATAAATGTTTTGTCTTTATAAGGTAATCACTCTAAGCTTTTTCTATACAGCCTGAAGATCTAATTAGCGACTCTTTGTTCAGCCTTACCCAGAGCTATTTTTGGCTGGAAAAAAAATCCATTAACTCAGATAGGAACTGCTCGTAGGACCCTCCTCTGTAGCCCTCTTGTCCAACTGAACTAAGCTTAACAACTTTCTCGACTAGAACAAAAATTACAAAACCTGACAATATAGTGAACCAGCCTCATCTATACAAGATGTCAACAAAGCCTGGGGTTATGGTATATATTCTACCATTAGCAGTAATATTTGTTTGCTATCTGGCTTGGTTAAAAAGCACATGATATCTAGGTTCTTTTAGTCACTTGCCCAATGAATTACATCAATTTGTGGTGACCAAAAATAAAGTCAGAAATGTAAAGTATTCTGAAATTAACATAAAGGAAAACACCTCAGAGCAGGTCCCAACTTAAGAGTTTAAGATTTAAAAGGTATAAAATACTAAGATTTTTCTAGCAAATATCAGTAAAGATTCACATGGGAGGGGGGAAATCTTATAAAATCCATTTTCTAGTTTAGGATGACATAAGGGGCCCTTGGTAGTCTAGCCTCTGTTTTCCAATGGCCAAAGTAATAGAGCTAGAACTAGATACCCAGCCTCCTTTGCAGCTGGGTATGGTCATATGACTGTATTCTCTCCAAGGAATGGGAGAGGAAGTGATGAACAACACTTGCAGGTCTGGGCCTTAAGATAGTGGGCAGGTGCTTCTCCACTCCTTTCCCTCCCTCAAGCTGGATTGAAGTAACCAAAACCTAGCTTTGATCATGCAGACAAGAATAAAGCTGATGGTAGCGCAACAAAAGAGAAGGTCCCTGGGACCATGAATGACTTTGTGGAGCAGAGCTGCCCCTTCAATTGGGCCACTCACCTTGGGCTAGTAAATGAAAGAGAAATAAACTTCAAAGTTCTCTTCGCTACTGCATTTTATAGTCTTAGCTTTTATCTAACTAATAATGCCTATCCAGTTTTTTCTACTTTTCCCCATCCTTCAAAAACTAGCTCTTCTATGGAGTCTTTCTGAGACGACCATAGCATAACTGCACCTCTTCTGAGTCACCATTGTCCTCAGTTCTCATCTTTATTACAGCTCCCGTCACAGTTCATTTCAATGGTTTGGTTACCCTTCTGCCTCTTCTATAGAACTCTTAGAGTTCTGAAGGCAAGAATTCATTATATCCTATGTCTTGCACAATGCTTGGCACACATTTGTGGCTTAATGAATCCTACATGAATAGCTCAAGCTGAGAACCACACAGACTTTCCTAGATTGATTGAAAGAATAGTTGCTGATGTACACATTTGTCTGCTCCCACTCGACAGTAATTGTGCTTCTAAGCATTAGAAGAAATGCTGAAGTCTTCCAATGCACGTGGCCTTTCTCTCTAGCGGGAATATGAGTGAAATATAATGGTTGCCTTGCCGAAAAACCATGGTTCAAACATATAGGAGTAATGAAGATTTTAAATAACTATAATTAAATGAAGAAAGGAAATGGCAAAAAATAACCTTTGACACGTTCCTCTACACTAGCAATAGTTATTTAATATTGATCATTTATGTTATTAAAATTAATATAATTATCCATGGTAAAGTGTTATAGTAGCTTTGGCCTCCTTTCCAATCAATTACCTTTTCAGTTTTTTAAAATGAATGGCAAAAAGAAGTAATATGAACTTTACCTCTGACTTATGGCATGAAAGTCAGTGATACCAACATTGGTTTGATTCCAAATACTGCACTGGATTTCCTTGTCTATGAAAACATATTACACAAAAGTCAAATATAAAAATATATCATGCTTGCAGACCTGATAGAAAGAGAGGACGCTGGAGATGAAGCAATATGTCTAAATACTGTGAAGAAGTAGAGTATTGGAAGAAATTTCTTTGCACATGCAAATATTTTATCTGAATATTCAGTGCCTTATAGATAAATATTTGTGGAGTGTTTTTTTTTTAACGTCCATCAGTCTAATTTATTATGAAATAATAATAGATTTTTAAAGTTGACTTGTTCTGAAATTAACTGGAATTGGGCCTTTAAAATTAGTTTATGTTTAATTACCATGTGCTATGTTAGGCACTTTTTTTTTTTCCCCCAAATTCCAGCCAGCGTTAACAGCCTTTGTCATGATACTCTTTTAGTCTTAGGATGAGAAGTAAACACGTAAAATTGCAAGTAATCTTGACACATGTATTCTATTCATTATAACAATTAAATTTACAGAGTTAGGGAAATGCTCTGGAGAATCTGCTTCCTCAAGTTTGATTTGGGCTGAAGCCAAAACATTTCAGCTTTGGTACTCAAGAGTATTATTTAGATGATAAATTGCCTGATATCAGATTTTGGGAAAGGTAGAATTACCATCAAGTCTTGTTACACAACAATTCATTGGAGGAAACCCACCCTGTATTATTCAGTTTGCTTATCATAAAAAAGGATTACTACTAAGGAGAATTTAATTGGAATAAAATATCACTGAATTACAGTTTAGTGTAGCATTTCAATAATAAATAGACCACCTCCTTCACCTGCAAAAAGAAAAAGGTTTTATTTTGAGATTTCCCTGTACCACTGATATGGAATATATATTTAGAAATGTGTTCTTATCATAAATCTTGTAACACTAAAGTAGACTGCACCCACTAATAGGAGAGGTTCAGTATTGATCGTCCACTTCTTTTGAATGACAAAAATGGTTTCAACTTTCAGTGTGGCAATTTCTCAAAAATAAATTTGAGTGGAGGAGATTACATTCAACTAAAACTACATTATGAAGCAGCAGCAGCGAGGTAATATAAAGTACTTTTCTTGGGTATATTTGAGATCTGTACATATTTTTCAGTTTCTTTCAAGGTCTTGATTCAACAAGATTTATTAGCACTGTCTTCTTTAAAGGAAAAAAATGGCTCTGTATAAAACTTGGTATTTTTCTGTCTCTAGAACCCACATTCTGTACTCAACTGTCTCAAAATAACCACTGTGAATAAAAGGCTTTTCTTAACTTGGTTAAGCTGAATTACCACTGATTTCTAGCCAAGATTTACTCTTTTCGTGGAAAAACTCCTAATAGAAATAGCAGACCTTCAAACTGGAACTTTAGAATTGAAATGCTAAAGTGTAATCAAGGATAATATTAATGCTGAGACCAGGCTCACCATGGCTGAGCGAAGAGCAAGCTGAAGAGTATAGAAAATAATGCATATCATTCAATAGAATGGGGTGAAGAACAAGAAATATGTCTCAATTCTAGTACTATTTTGGCAAACGGTGATTTTATTTTGGCAGGGATTTTCCACATCACTTTGAATAGATAATTTTATGTTAATAAGATTCCACAATGACCTGAAAATTCCTTATATGACTGGGGGAGGGGGGAGGGGGGCCCAGCGAGGGCAAGTCCTCGTTTGAACACATTTGTCCATCTCATCATGAAACACATCATGCATGGTCAGCACAGCTGCTCCGAAATAGAGAATTCTACACAAGATACAAACATCCATTTCAGCACTGCTCTCTTCTGGCCAGGTTTGATTTCTAATGACTTGGGCAGTGCACCTAATAGAAATGTCCCCACAGGTGCCATGCAAAAGCCCTAAGACAACAGGAATTGCCCTGCATGGAGAAATAATGGGATGTCCCCTTAGTCAAAAGTTGTCCTGGACACAGGACCCAAACTTTTCCTTTTAAAGATGTGGAAATATATAATAGTGCCTGTTCTATGTTTGGTATTTCCTTCTTTGGGGCTGATATATGGCCTCTGGTAGACTGCCATTTTTTATTTACACTTTAAAGAGCACTTTTTAATATGCCCACAAAAAGAAAATGTGACATATTTGGAAAGAAAACATGACAGCTTGTTGAGGACTTCCAATTTGCTAATTTAAATGATTGAAGTTACATCCTGTTTTGAAGAAATAATTATCTTAAAATCACTGTGTCTTAGGAGAATCTTAGTCATGCTTTGATTGTATGTCACTACATTCATAAATATCTCCCTGCATTCAGTACTGGTGCACTGAAGTATATATATATGTTCATGCATTTATAAACATAATTTGTCTTATAAATAACTGACCTGGAGCTGTCCCAAGACAGCACATTATTATCATGAGATATTTAGAGAGAACAGTGAACAAATCACCAGAGATTGCCTTGTTAATATGTATTAAATTTTAAAGGAATTACTTCATTTAAACAATTAAAAAATATAGAGAGTCTGTGATAGCAAATCTCTACCTTTCAAGTACTGAGAGTAATAAAAGATCCTCTCCCACTCCAACAAGCTCTGGACGAGCAGTCAGCTGACTCCGTTCTAGTTGTAGTTCTGCCGATTACTAGCACTGCAGCCTTGAAACACTCAAACTGCTCTGTTTCTCGGTTTCCTGTGCAAGAAACTGGGAACAGTGGTAAGAAGCCCTGGCTGCTTAACAGGGTGCTTGGGAAGGTCAGCTGCATGGGAGGGGTCACTGGCAAGCAAGGTCTGTGCAAAGGTGAAGCATTATTATTAATGTTCGAATTAACTAAATCTGCTACTAGAAAGGATCTGTTCAAGATAATCTCATTCACGAACCACATTTTGGATGTGAGAAAACCAAAATCACAGGTTAGAAGGCTCAGGAAAAGCAGATTATGTTGGAACCAGACTGTGTTTAGAACAGCACCTTAGGATTCTGTGTTCCTTCCATGATTCTACTCAACTCATAGGATAAACTAATAAACAAAATCATATACGTGCTAATGCCTCTGGGTCTTCATATGTAGGTGTATGTGTGTGCTGTTAAAGTATCATTGACAATGCCATTGACATTATATGGGATATTTTGTGGAGAGGAAATGCCAATCATTATTGAACAAATGTCATTTCAATAACACTAATCAAAAGCACATAAAGAATGAGTCATTTTATATACAGTTGTTTTACAAAGTACCCCCAAATCTTGGTGTTATCCCTATTTCATATCAACATTTTGGGGAAAATTTGACTCCTCAGCACTTCAGTCATCCCTTTGATTTCTAGTCTGGCAAAGCCACGTTAAGCCATTCAGCTAAATACACATTCATGTTCTTAGTACATGTAAAAAATGCCTATATCTCCTTGATACAATAAACTCCTCCATTCAACAGCCTCCTGGATATGGCTACAAGGCCACCATAAGATATTTCTATTTCCCCCAAGAAAGTTACAGAGTGATCAAAAGGAGAAATATCCCTGTGAGGTGCTAAAACCCCCAGTAAGTCAGAATCCTAACAGCTTAAACCTGGAATTTCATTAGTAAAATCCACTTTATCAAAAATCAACTATTGCTCCATGAGTCACTTCTTGTGCAAGATCTTCTTATCTAGTATTCAAAAATGTCTCCTTAAGAAAAAAAACACAAATAGAGCCTAATGGGGGAAAAAAAAATTAACGTGTCACCAAACAGAATTTTACCAAGAAAATGACCAAAATGTGTAAATATACTTTGTGTCCCTTCCCCCTTCTCTATAAATTCCAAACTTAGCCAGAGAAATGTAAAGGCCTGATTCCCAGGCCCCGGGCCCCAGTGTGCAGCCTGCACATGTACTGTGCCTGCTATTCGAAGTGTTTAATAATAGAGGAGCCTGCACTTTCATGTAATTCATAATTAGTGGATGGCTACAACTGCATTATTTAAAATCGAGCCTTTGTTATCAGCACCAGTTTTAGACAGAAGCTGAGAATCATTTGTGAGCCGTGGCAGACCCAGACTGTTCAAAGCAATTGCTGTTCAGCATGAAAGCTGCAGTGGAGGTCACGGAACAGGTCAGGAGGAAAGATAGTGTATCGATTTCACACCAGGAATAGAGGCAAAGAGAGGGCCCACTGTTGCTGCATGTGATGTATTTCACTTCAGTTTAAGGCACATTTCATTCCAGTTCGAGAGGGGGTGGGGAGCAAAGGGCAGTAGATTTCACACTGAATCATGATGAATTCTGGACTTGTGGATTCCAGTAAATACCTCCTTCCTGGCATTACGTATGTTTGTAGCCGAGTGAATATAACGGAAATTAGGCTTCCATCAGTATCAAGAATGTACCTGAAAACAAGGTAACCATGTTGTGGGAAGTTCATTTCCTCCACTTTTTCAAATGCAATGAAAGGTATACGTATACATGACAAGCTCCGAAAAAAATGACCTCACAAGGAGCATCTTTTATATAGTCAAAATGATGCTAGAGATCGCTCAATGTAAGAAGTCGATTAACAGAAGTAAACCTCTCAGAAAAGAACTCTTGGTCATGGCCTCATGGGTCAATCTTTGAAATCACACAGGAGATACTGATGGAATCCAAAAATGTCATTTTGTTTTCCTACATTGCACGTGGGCTTTTCTTCTTCCTCGTCTCTGAAAAGTCATTCATACTCAAGAAAATCTAGGAATCAATTTATACCAGACTCCGTCCTGCCTCAAGTTATCCTAAGGTAACTGGGAAACTCTGTTTGTTTCCAATAAATGCCATTGATTTACAACAATCTCATACACTGACTGTGACCACCAGCATTTTCCCATTTACAAAATTTAGATCAGTTGGGTGGACTTAGGAAAATAAAGTAGCTGCAGGGTGTTTATGATTCTAAACAATTGGAAACCAGGCATCCTTGTTACCTGTCTTCCATTGGAGAAAATTGGTTTGCCCCTGTGTGAACTCCACACACAGGACAGCTCACCCTAAATGCTACCCAGCTAGCGTGGAAAAGAATTTATTTATAATGATCATGGCATATCTCTTTTAAAACATACCAATTCCACTCTACACAGTATATGTAAATATATATATATATATATATATATATATATATATATATATATATATTTCAAACATTATTTTTCAAACATTTGTTTTTCCTGTTTAGGAACACAAATGTTTTCTCTTTTCAGAGAACCAAGATTAGAAAGGGCACAGCGACAGCCTCTTAAGTTATTTGCATCACTTCTCCACCTAATCATTATTTCTGTTGAACTGATCCCAGGCATCCACGGAGGCCCTTTCATTGCCCTTCTTTCTGCATGCCTCTTGTTTGTTAGTTTCTAAGTGAGAATCAATTTGCTATCTGCCTCAGAAATAAAGATATGGCAATTAAGGCATATAGCTTGATAGATTTTTTAAAAATTTCATTTGCTCCCAAGCCTCCTTCCCTAAGGAGTTTAAAACCGGAGAGGGAATTAGCACATTTCCTTTTTATCCTACAAAGTAAAACTAAAAAGCTCAGATTGGGAGAAGTACTAAAATAGAGAAGAGGAAGAAATAAATAGATTTTTTTCCCCCCACAAGTAGAGCTGACAAATAAGAAGAAACTACACAGGGGTTGGGGATGTTAGGTAGAAATCAAGTGACGATTCTTCTATAGACCAAACTGCCCCTAATTTAAATCTAAAGCACCAAAAAAGTCTAAATATTCACAGGAACCTATAAGAATAATCAATCTAATAGTCTAGTGGAAGGACAATCAATTTAATAGAGTAAAATAACTGAAGTAAAGGGTAATATAGAAACTTCCTGTTAAACTGTCTATACAGTTTGGCATACATGTTACCATTCCTTTGAATGGTTTCAAGGCATCAATCTAACATCTATAGGCAGTTCATACAAATGTTACTAGAGAGCTATCTTTTGAAAATCTTGAATATAGAGAGTAGAGCTTATTTCTCCAAAAAATATTTTGACTAACATAGTAACTTGGAGAAGTTTGGCAAAAACCCAACCACCTAACTTAATATGCAATATGAATTTAGAAAGGATTAATGGTACTCCAGTATCTATTCGAACTCACAAATACAGGAAGTCCTCACCTAACATCGTGGATAGATTCTGTGACTTTAAGTGAAACAATGTATACCGAAACCAATTTTAGCACAGACTAATTGGTATGAACAAGACTTAAGATCCTATGGTACCTCATCAACATTATAACAAAATGACGGTCAACGAAAACGAGGACCTGCTGTACATTGCTAGCTTTTTAAACCTAATTAAGGTACCCAGTCCTCATATTTATTCCTGAGATGATCATTCTTGGCTTCTGTTTTGATATTCTCTCCACTCTACACAGACTTTCAATCAAGAGCCATGGTATCGAAGTGCATTCTAAGCAAATGCATAGCAGTTCAATCTTCACACAAAAAACTCCAAAGCTAAAAAGATGATGCTTGGTCAGGAGTACAGCTTTAAACTGCATCTCCGGCTCATAAGCTGGCTGTGGCTTTTCTGCAACATAATAATAATGACACCTTGGGTAAGATGCCTAGACCTGTGTGCAGGTAACCCTTTGATGGGTCCGAAACAGAGAACGTCAGTAGTACATCCCCATGTAATTTGTTCAACTCAGGTACCTTGGAAAAATCCACTCTTTCTACACCCTTCAAATAGTCTCTTCTGGTTTCTCAGTAAAGCCTTGATCTTTTTTTTTTCTGCTTTTAATCTGGAAATAGGCAAAATTATTTCCTTCCATGCTAAATGACAATTAACCCTAAGAGTAAATTTAGTGTATAGTGAACTTTTATTTCACTTGATATTATATTCTATTTAAGAAAACATCTGCTTCAGGTGCAGTAATAAATGCTACACCACAACATTGGCACATACTTTATTCTGGCCCTGGCAAAATTACAAGAGTCCAGGAATTTTGCTGCTGGTACTGCCCCCACTGGCTTTTTCCCCTTATTCCCCCTGTAGGCATCCAGTGCCTCTTTTTGACCAGAGGTCTTTATAGGATCAACCCTGTAGTGTCCCAGGCAGCAATGCTGTCCTTCCTTCCTGGTGGACCTCCTTCTCCATCACCTTGATCACCGCTCTCTGTAAGCACCTTGTTCTGATCAAGCTGCCACCAATTATATACTATAATAATGTGATTCTCCCTCCTCAGAGAACTGGCCCAGAGCTCGTGGCCTCTGAGCTCCCTATGGTTACTGAAGCCATTGCTAGAGACTTAAATTAGGATTATAGCAACTGCCCTTCCACATCCTCACCTTCACCCCCAAATCCTCACACTTCTGCTCCAGAGCTCTTTGCCTTAGAAGCAGACTTGGGGAAAGATGAAGAATACGGTCATGGCACAGCACAGGGATCTTTCCTCCCAAACATCAGGAAAAGCCAACCAAAGGGCTATAGCTTGTGCATGAACTCCTGATTAAAAAAGAAGTGGCTCCCAGGGCAGTTTCAAAATACATCAGGAGAGCACAAAATGCTTTTGCTTTTGTTGTCTTTGTTCTTCCTTCATACAATGAAATTCGCATCCCACATGGCAGTTCTACAAAAAACAAATATCTAGGAGGAAGTGACCAGAGAGCCCAGAGTGGGGACAGGGGGCCTCTGTAGAGGCAAAAGTGTCCCCTTTACCTGAATCTCACGAGTGTAGGGATGCTGCTAAGAAGGAAAACACAACTGGTACAAACAGAAGAGCATGTCAATGAACAGTCTGTTTATCCTTAAAGCCATATTGGTAGCCCAGACAATTCTAAGACATCCTTTGGCAATCTCTTTTGCAAAGTAATTGGAAAATGCTGCACCAACTGATAAAAGGCATTTCAAGTTTCTGTCTAATGTCTGTTATATATTTTCAAAGTCCTGAATGGCAACGAAGGTTAAAAGTAGCTCTGAAATAAACAACAAATATTTACTGAGCAGCAACTATGAGGTACTCTGCTGGGATTTCAGGGGATTTGAAGATGTATAAGACTCAGCTTACAATTTAGTTGGGGAGATCAGACATGTGGACAGTAGAGGTTAAGCTCTAACACAACATGAAAATACTTGAAATGTCAAAAACTACCAGCAAGTGTTTCCATCTTAGGGTGTGAGGCTATTATTACTCTCCCAACGCAAGTCCTAGCCCCATCAGTAATAATAAGAATAATCTGCCTTCAAGTAATAATAATAATGCAGATAAAAACAGGCTGAAGAGATCATTGCCACATTAGAAAACGTCCTCTAAAAGCTCCTTGGTTTTTGCTTGTCCATTTAACGAATATTTTGTATGTATTAGATAGTTTGCTAGGTTGAATTTATATGCAAAATTCATGAAATACATTCAGAAAATAAGAATAACTTTTTAAATGATGTTCTTTCATTAGCTGTCTGCAAACTATCAAAATAACTGATCAGTTTGGTCATTAAGAAAAAGAAACTCATCCGATTGCTATGATTGGCATTGATTAAACAAAGCAACCAGCCTGACTGACTTTTTTTTCACTTATCTATGAAATTGGCTTCTTATAAACTGACAGATGATCTTTAAAAAAATAACTCTGTCTAAAAAAACTTTTCCAAGGAATCATAATTCTTTGGCCAAGTTCAAAAGATAATGAGCCAAGTGTCCCTAGGTTGGTCTACCATCAGCCCTGTGCTTCCATAGTCAAGCCAGGGACCTCGCCTTGCCTTAGTTTTCTCATTCATGAATTGAGATCATTGCATAAAAGCCTTCCTGAGGGCCCAATAATCTGCAACTGCTCCAGGAAAGGAATATCTATAGTGACCAAATTCAATACAATTACTTTAATATTTGTAGTCAAAAACTTTCTTTCAAAATATCCATTCCATGTCCTATACTGCTTTATAATTTCTTAAAAATGTGTGTGTGTGTGTTCTGTAGACAAACACATTCAAACACATTTACATTTGAAATACCTAAAGTAACAGCTATATATTAACACCTCCATTAATATATAGTTGTACATATCAAAATATAATCTTTAATCTCATTTTCTAGCTGAGTATATACCAAGTATACAACCAAGTATAGATGAAACTAATCACATTTTAACAGGATGAACATAAGAGACTGAAGGTTTTATTTACAACATTGCATAAGCTTTTTTTATAATATTTTAAGATAAAATGTTTTTAAAATTCAAACTGTTAATCCTGCTTTAGAAATACTACTGTAATTTGGCTCCTGATTTCATGTAATAATTCATATTTTCATAGCTAAATTCTACAATGATATCCTTCAAGTGAAAAAAGCAAATTGGAATTAAACCTGAACTCCACATTAAAAAAAACAACAGCCCTTCATTCAAATTAGAAGAAAAACTTCAATTTAGCACAAAAAGTACAGCAATTAAAAACCATGATATTTCTTTATCCTAAGTGACTGATTATCTGATTCATATAATCATCATTACTTCAATTTGTAATAGATTATTTGTGCTACTTTGGTTTTAAATAAGTTCTCTAAATATCATTAAAGACATGTAGATGTACAGCATGCATAAGGGACAACTGTGCCTACAATGGTAATTTGGCTTTAATTTCACAATTGAGTACAGGTTCTTAACACATGAAAGGAATGTCGGTATACCACCTATCGGAACAAAGTAGTAAATATAAGCAAGGCTTGACATTTGGCCAATGCTACAGTGTGGCAGAGAGGTAGCTGTCAACTGCAAATATGGAAGGTATCATTATTATATGATGTATGATCGCTCTTAATGGGAGAGAGTGGTCATCAGTTAAGCAAATGAACCATTGGGCAGAGAATAGATGTGACACCATGGGCATGATCTAATTTTCTAATAGGCAGTGGACATTAACTGGTTCAAAGATTTTAACGAGGACATATACATTATGTAGTACATATGCATGTACAAATAGGTCTATATACTCGTATTTATTTGAATGAAATTAAGATATTAATATAACAAAATTGAAGTTTTTTTAATTTATTTATTTATATATTTTTTTAATTAGCTTCAGGTGTACAACAAAGTGCAATAGTTATACTTTTTACCCCTCAAAGTGACAACCCCCCTCCCCCAATTCTCCCCCCCTACTGCTCCCCCCCATATCATACTATCTATTACAATTCCTTTGATTCCCTTCCACCGTATAATCCACATCCCGTGCAGATCTATATATTCAATTACAGTTGGCATACAATATTATACAACATCAATTTCAGGTATACAGTGCAGTGATCAAGCCTCTACTCCATCCATGAAGTGGTCTCCCTAACAAAACATGTGACCATCTGACACCCCACAAAATTTTAACAACATTATATTCCACGAACTGTCTTTCATATCCCTGTGATAATACTGTAGTTACCTATTTATGCTGTCTAATTCTTTCCCCTTCTCCCTCATCCCCAACTCCCTCCCAACTAGCAACCCTGTTTTTCCTCTATATCTATGAGACTGTTTCTGTTTCTTATGCTCATTCATTCAGTTTTTCAAATTCCACATATAAGTGAGATCATATGGTATTTGTCTTTCTCCAACTGACTTATTTCACTCAACATAATAGTCTCTAGGTCCATCCATATCATTGCAAATGGTACAATTTCATTCTTTATAGCGGAGTAATAATCCATTGTATAAATGTACCACAGTTTTTTAATCCAGTCATCTACCGATGGGCATTTTGGTTGTTTCCAAGTCTTGGCTATTGTAAATAGTGCTGCAAAAAACATTGGGGTGCATATATTTTTTTGAATTAGCGTCTTGGATTCTTCTGGGTAGATACCCAAGAGTGGAATTGCTGGGTCATACGGCAGTTTCATTTCCAGTGTTTTGAGATACCTCCATACTGATTTCCATAATGGCTGCACTAATTTGCAGTCCCACCAACAGTGCACCAGGGTTCCCTTTTCTCCACACCCTCGCCAGCACTTGTTTGTTGATTTGTTCATGATAGACACTCTGACCGGAGTGAGATGGTATCTCATTGTGGTTTTTATTTACATTTCTCTGATGATTAGTGAGGTTGAACATTTTTTCATATGCCTGTTGGCCATCTGTATGTCCTCTTTAGAGAAATGCCTCCTCATATCCTCTGCCCATTTTTATTTATTTATTTATTTTTATTAGTTTCAGGTGTACAACACAATGCAATAGTTATACTCTTTACCCCCCAAAGTGACAAACCCCCTCCCCCAGTTCGCCACCCCACTCCCCTCCCCCCATATTATACATATCTATCACAAGTCCCCTGACTCCCCTCCACAGTATACTCCACATCCCGTGACCATCCACATATTCAGTTACAGTTGGCATACAATACTATACAATATCAGCTTCAGGTGTACAGTGCAGTGATCAAGCCTCTACTCCATCCATGAAGTGGTCTCCCTAACAAGACATGTGACTATCTGACATGCCATAAAATTTTTACAACATTATTATATTCCCCGAGCTGTGTTTCATATCCCTGTGGCAATATTGTAGTTGTCTATTTATGCTGTCTAATCCCTTCCCCTTCCCCCGCATCCCCAACCCCCTCCCAATTAGCAACCCTCAGTTTTTCCTCTATATCTATGAGTCTGTTTAATTTAATCGTTCACTCAGCTCTTCAGACTCCACACACAAGTGAGATCACATGGTACCTGTCCTTCTCCGACTGACACATTTCACACAACATAATAGTCTCTTCACAACATTATCAATTACATTGCCAGAACTGCCCCCATATTCCTGCGACAACATTGTAGTCCCACATACACTGTCCAAAACCTTCCCCCTCTCCCTCTTCCCCACTCCCTCCCAGCCAGCAACCATCAGTTTTTCCTTTATATCTGCTTGATATGACCTCAATCTTCTTAAATTTACTGAGACTTGTTTTGTGGCTTAACATGGTCTATATTGGAAAATGTCGCATGTGTACTTGCGAAGAAGGTATATTTTGTTTTTTCAGGGTGAAATGCTCTAAAAATATCAACAAAGTCCAGCTGGTCTAAAGTGTCCTTTAAGGCCGCTCTTTTGTGTTGATTTTCTGTCTAAAGGGTCTGTCTCTTGGTGACAATGGTGTTGAAGTCCCGTACTATGATAGTGTTACTGTTGATCTCTGTCTTTATGTCTGTCAAAATCTGTTATATGTAATTAGGAGTTCCTATGTTGGGTGCATAGATGTTTATTAGGATTATAGTGCCCTTCTTTGTCTTTCATTGTAGTCATTTTAAAGTCTATTTTGTCCAAAATAAGTATTGGTACTCCAGCTTTTTTTTTTCTCATTTCCATTTGCATGAAATATCTTATTCCATCTGTAAACAGCATATACATGTGTCCTATTTTCTTATCCACTCAGCCACTCTCTGTCTTTTGATTGCAGCATTTAGCCCACTCACATTTAAAATGATTATTGATAGGTGCATATGTATTGCCATTTTGTTATTTGTATTCCTGGTCTCTCTGGGTTAGCTTGTTTACCCCTTTCTTTTGTTTAAAAAAGCCCTTTTAACATTTCTTGCAATGCTGGCTTGGTGGTAATGAATTCCTTAAGCTTATTCTTTTCTTAGAAGCTCTTTATTTCTCCTTCAATTTTAAGTGATAGCCGTGCTGGGTAGAGCAATCTTGGTTGTAGGCCTTTATTTTGAGTCACTTTGAATATCTCCTGCCACTCCCTTCTGGCCTGCAGAGTTTCTGTAGACAAGTCAGCTAGTAGTCTAACAGCAGTTCCTTTGTATGTAACCTGCTGTCTTTCTCTTGCAGCCTCTAGGTTTCTGTCTCTGTCTTTAACCTTTGCCATTTTAACTATGATGTGTCTTGGTGTGGACCTGTTTGGGTACAGCTTGTTTGGCACCCTCTGCACTTCCTGGGCATGTATGTTGATTTCCTTCACCAGGGTAGGGAAGTTTTCAGTCATTATTTTTTCAAATACATTTTCGACCCCTTGCTTCTTCTCTTCTCCATCTGGTATTCCTATGAATCGAGGATGGTTGCGTTTCACCTTGTCCCATCAGGGCTCTTAAACTGTTTTCATTGTTTTTTATTCTTTGGTCTTTTTGCTGTGCCAACTGGGTGATTTATGCTATTTTATCTTCCAAATCGCTGATCCACTCCTCTGCTTCATCTACTCTACTGGTGATTCCTTCGAGTGTGTTCTTCATTTCAGTTATTGTATTCTTTAGTTCTAACAGGTTGTTTTTTATGGTTTCCCTATCCTTCTTTATGTCCTCACTAAGTTCCTTAAACATTCTTATCATCAGTGTTCTAAACTTTGTCTCTGAAAGGTTGGATCCCTCTGTTTCATTTGGTTCCATTTCTAGAGGTTTCTTCTGATCTTTTACTTGTGACTTGTTTCTTTGTTTCCCCATTCTGGCTGTCGTTCTGGGATTGCTTTGATGTATTAGATAGATCACCAGGAGAGCCCTGGCTGGATCACGCAGGCACACAGCTCACAGCGCAACACTCCCAGGAAAACTCCCAGTCTCAGCCTGTCCCAATCAGCCACTCGCAGATCAGGCCGAGCAGCCCGACAACCAAGCACCAGCCTGGCAACTCTGCAAGCGCAGTGCGGAGAGTGGGACCCGAGGCAGTTTGTGCACTCCCGCATCTCAGTGAGCAGCCTGTTGGAGCCGGATCACTCCCACCAGGTGTTTCCCTGGCAACGCAGCACAAGCCGTACGGAGGGTGGGGATCCGAGGCGGCTCACACACTCTCGGGTCTCAGTGAGCAGCCTGTTGGAGCCGGAGGGCACCTGCACAGCATTTCCCTGGCAACGCAGTATAAGCTGGGCGGAAGGTGGGGATCCAAGGCCGCATGCAGGTGCATGCACACACGCACTTCTGCGCCAATTCCACCAGACCAATGAGGTCTTGGACCTGATCCTCCATGGGAGGGCCCAAGCCCAACAAAATGGCGCCCTCCCTACACCACTTGCATGCAGGTTCCACACCATGGGAACAACAGTCCAAAAACCTCCAGCCTTTGCACCAAAGGTGCTCAGTTCAGTCCGTCCCCACAGGCTCCCGGGTCCGGCTCACAGAGCCACTCCCTCCACCAGTAACCAGGTAAGTGCTCACTGGCGAGCAAGCCCGGGCTCCAGCCCCACTGATTTTCCAGCCACTTTTAGCCTCACCGAGCTGAGCAAAGAAAGTCCTCACTAATTTACTGCCGGCTATATTAGAACTCCGTTCCTGGCAAAGGAACTCTAGGCTGGTGAGGTTGGTGTGCGGCCGGAGGGTCTCTTCCCCAACCAGACAAGCTTCCCACGGCTGGGGCTTCCCTCACGGAGTTCGCCCTCTCTCGTCTCCTCCCGTCCTACCAGACCCGACGTGGCCTCCTCTTGAAGTTCTTCATTTAGTGGTTCTGTTCATCTAGTGTTCTGGGGACCTCCAGGGTTGAATGCTGTATAATTTGTTTGTAATTTTGGTGTGATCCTGGGAGGCAGTTAGCACAGCGTCTGTCTGTTGCGCCATTTTACCGGAAGTCCCCTCCTCTGCCCATTTTTGAATTGGGTTGTTTGTTTTTTTTAGTGTTGAGTTGCATGAGTGTTTTATAAATTTTGGATGTCAACCCCGTATCAGATATATCGTTGGCAAATAATTTCTCCCATTCAGTAGCTGCCTTTTTGTTTTATTGATGATTTCCTTTGCTGTGAAAAATCTTTTAAGTTTGATGTAATCCCATATGTTCATTTTTTCTTTTATTTCCCTTGCCCGAGGGGATATATCAGTAAAAATATTACTCAGGGTAATGTCTGCAAACTTACTTCCTATATTTTCTTCTAGGAGTTTTATAGTTTCAGGTCTTACATTTAAGTCTTTAATCCATTTTGAGTTTGTTCTCGTATATGGTGTAAGTAGGTGGTCTATTTTCATTTTTTTGCACGTGTCAGTCCAAACAAAATTGAAGACTTAATTTTATTTCTACTTTCCATCAAAATGTTTTCAATCTACATGTGTCTGTCTACACAAACAGATTGGACCAAATCACTGCTTAGAGTTCCTTTTTGATTTGATAACCTGGGTTGGGTATCAAGAGAAGATTATAGATACATTGAAACTATATTTAAATCACAAATGAAACAAATGATCATTTCTAGTAGGATCCCTCAAAAGCAGACTATGAGACAGGTATTTGAGCATTAAGTAATCTATTTGGAGGTGAAGGAAATAGTGGAAGTGTTTTGGGGACGTGACAGAGGGAATAAGGATATGAAATCGATATGACCACTACGGACCACTGGACCTTAACCGCACCAAGGAACTCTGGGAGCCAACCGTACCTTAGGATTCTCCCATGCAAGGGATGGAGAGACCAGAGGACTTCTATACCATCTCTATCAGGCCTTGAGGACTATGTTAATTCCCTTTCAAGGGCTTTGGCAGCCAGAGACATCTAGGTTGCTAGCAGGTGGAAGCCAATGTGTGGGCATTAATTGCATGTGCTGTGCTGTTCTAATGTACTCAGAAGCTCCTCACAGAAACCCACAGACACGCTGCCACCCTGGTGGGGGCCTTCATTTCCTTCTCCCTTGAATGTCGTAAGCATCTTCTAACTGGTCTTCTCATGCACGTACTCTCTCCATTTCAATCTCTCCTGTGCACTACTGCCCAATTGATCTTATTAAAACATGGCTCCACTGTCACTGTCTTGCTCAGAACCTTCCAGTGGTTCCACTTTGTCTGCAGAATTAAGTCAAATGTTTGTCTCTCCTTTTCCAGTCACACTATGTACTGCTCTGAACTTATCTTGTATTCTGCCAATGTGAGCAGTCACTGTTCACCTGAATACACTTTTGTCCTTGCTTACACCTCATGCTTCACCTGGGAAAATCTAGACTTTATCTATTTCAAAGGGTGCCTACAGTCCTCCCAGTAGATGAGTCTCCTTTGTGTGGGCTTTCCTTACACATGCTCCTTTCTGTACTTTCACGGCATCTGATTCCCTTCTCTTACTCTGGCATTTTTAAGCCTGAATTATGCTGATTGGTATGCAATATTAACTGTCTTCACTCGTCTATATTCTCAGCTCCATGGCGTCAAAATCTTTATTGTACTCACTTTGTATCACCTACAATGTCTAGAACAATGCTTGGCATGCAATAGATGCTCACAAAACATGTGTTGAGTTGAAACCATGAAGGTAAGAAGGTGCCACTGTGTCATAAAAAGGGGGCTGAACTTGGAGTCTGACATCTAAGCAGCAGTTATCACTGGCCTGTGACATCCACTTCATCAATCGGCATCTCAGTTGCCTCACACATAAAACTGGAAAATCAACTGCCCTCTGCGCCACATTCCACATAACTCACTCAAGAATTAAATTAATATCAATGAGGTTACTTTGAAATTTTTAGTGACAGAACATCACAAGTTATTGGTGTTATCAGAATGAGGTGCTGTCCTTCAGGTGATGATAGAGATGACAGCAATCCAGGGCCGCAATGCTGGGGGTCGTTCTGCCAATAATTGTCCTGATTGTGCTTGCTTCAGTTTCGGCTCTCCTCAATATCAGAGCCTGTACGTATAGCTGACCAGCTGGGGAGAGGGATGTGCATTTGAATTTAGTTCAGAACAGGGGTAACTAGCCTCATATGGAAGCTGAATGAAGGACTTTGACGTCATGCCTCACCAACAAAGAGGCATATTTGTGTGTGTGTGTGTGTGTGTGTGTGTGTGTGTGTGTGTGTGTGTGTCTGTACGGGCACATGCATGTGTATTTTTTGTATGTATTTAATAAATAAAAAGGTCTATTAAAAGAAAGAAGAAATTGATAAGGCTCTCCTGCCTGTCTATGGTACACACATAGATGATTTTCACAGGACATACTTGAATAAGTGTGCAAATAAAATGCATGCCTGTCCTTATCCTTCTTTTCTAAATGGCACACCCCAACTTCATGGTACACTCATACCCTGGCATTGACACACCTTTTAAATCTTACTAAAAGGCTGCCTTTCTATGTGTATGAAGCAGCTGCTTGCATATGAGTATCTTGTTGTCCAGAGTGACAGCTGTATATTCGCCTGTTTTGACATTGAGTCTGATCTGGGTGAATAGCTCATATCCATTAAAGTGCTATTACAACACTGAATGACTGCCAGAATACTTCCTGATCAATTTTAAAAGCCAGCTAGCTGTCATCATCTAATCGCAACAGCAAAAAACAAATCTTTGGGGAATAAAAGGAGATTTTTAAACATTTTTAAGACAGTGTATTAAATATAATCCCTGAAAACGGGTTGACTAAGAATAATAAGCCACAGAAATGGGAAGGTGGAAATAATATTTTCCCCGAAACCTCTTGCACTTGCATATTGGCAAGCAATCTCAAATACTCCTTAAATTTACCATTTTGACAATCACTGAATTTGAACTCCTGCCATTACGTAACTTAATAAAGCAGCACTGAAAACAATCACCACAGAGTGAGACTGTGCTCGCCATTAAATTTAGTTCTATAAAATTTAGGACTAAATTCAATCATCTTTCTGCTTTGCTTCAATGGTTGAAATCCAAGTGTTCAGCTTTACTTTTTCCTTTTCCCAACAGCCAGAAAATAGGCATATTTTTAGAGCTACAATGCAGCACTTTAGATTTGCATGTATGAAGCATTGCAGAACTCACCACTATGGGTAAGACCACTTGAGTTATCAGCTTAATTGGGGAAGTCTGGTTCAAAGTTGTAATTTCCCCACCATTATGCTGACAATATCAACAAATACATAATGTATAAATTGGCATAATCCATTTGCAGGGCGAATGTTTAAAGGATATCATTTTTTTCAGCACAATTCATCATTTTGGAATGGTTTCTTCATGGGCAGCACTCAGTTCTTCTCATTTGGGTTTTGGCAGTTAGTATTTTCAGGCCATGATTATCCCAGTAACGTTCACTCACAATTTGCAGTGGGCTTGCCCAGCAGCAGAAATAAAATGACCCAACTCCATTTCATCAGGATGTTCAGGGGCCTTCACTTCCTTCCGGAACCACAGTGTCAGAGAATCCGAACAAAAGCCTAGAAATGCTATATTTTCCAGTCATATTTTGTAAATTAAGATAGAGAATAACATATTACATCTTTAAAATCAAGAATACGAGTCTCTTAATAATAGAGAACCCCATGAATGGAAATACTGGGTTGATATTATTCTTTCTTTGGAGATTTGGACAGTTTCCTGACACTGGAAGCTATCTATGTAACAAATGGTTTTCTCTGGCTATTAGATGACTCTTTTCCATTTGATCAAGGTCTCCCTTCATTTTTACTTTAAAAGACTCTATCTTTCGATACACTTTTCAATATTAACATCAGAATTATTCTAAGAAACTTAACTCTATCATCTTACTTCTCTGCTTAAAGTCACTGTTCCCCATTACACATTGGAGCAAGTCCCTGCTATTTCTCCTGGTGTCCCGGCATTTCCAGTGCGGCTCTGACAGACTTGTGTCTGCCCCCTCAGGCTTGAGCACCCCCTCTCTCTAAACTCACCAAGGACCGCCCAATTCCTCCATCACCCTAGGCCTGTCCATGCATTGTGCTCCCAGGCTAAGTGATGTTCTGATCACTTCCACGAAGTCAAACTCTTATGTCCTCAAAATAGCTCCCCCATCACCTCCTCTGTAAAGTTTACTTTGATTTTCCTCAGGTAAAGGTATTTATTCCTCCCTTTGCTTTCCCTTAGTACCTACACACAACTCCAGGCCAGAACGTATAAGTGACCTATTTTAGTATTTCTCTATTGATCGGCCTATGTTAACTGCCCTAGATACTAGGTTCTGATGGGAATGAAATTCAATTCCAGAGCCCAAACATACTCCAAATGAGTAGTTATTTTACACTAGGACTCCAGCATGAAAAGAAAAGAAAAAAAAAAGTAGCAACTGAGTGGTGTTTCTAGTATTAAGTTCACTTCTGTGTTTATTTTGTGGTAGCTTTTGCACACTTGCTCTTTTTAACTTAATCATCCCCACCATTGTGCAAGTTTTTCCCTTGTAATGTAGATCACCAAATTATATCTATCACAGTTTAAAAGGAGGGACTAGCTGGGAGTCAGTCACAAAACACATCCCAAAAATGGCAAAGTGAAAATGTCAATGAATTTGACGTTGAACTGCAGAAACTATCACAATTCTTTTTAAAGCTGTATATTATTCTTAAAGGTAAAGCTCATGTCTATGAGATATAAATGTATTTCTTCCCCCTGGAGGTAAAAATCAAGTGTTCAAAAAACAGAGAGCAACTAAGATTCACTACAGAGAGTGAAGTGCGACCTACGTGATGGTCCAAGCTGTGAGCCACTGACATTTAACTTCTTAAATTTGTAAACTTCTTAAATTTGTAAAAGAACAAGTGACATTTTATGAGCAACTGTGCATTCTGTGAAAGCAGACTAAGTTACACAAGACTGAAAACTCACTAATATATGTGATTTTTTTTTTTCCTTTTATAGGTTGAACTATATTTTGGCCATAGTGCCATGTGGTATTGAAAGTGAAGAAAAACGTTGCAGCCGAGGTCAGCTATTTGTGCCAATCCCCATTTCCTTCAGAGTCAGTCCATTACTCTCAGCACAAGTTAGTCCAGCCTCCCCATGTCCGGTTAAAAATATGTATATTGCTTCTGAGAGATCTACTGCCCCTTGTAAATTCACATATTAAAGGGCAGCATAGAAGGAAAAGGAATCTGTAATAGAGTCATTTATAGCCAAGCACTAAATCATATAATACAGAAAACAAATGTAGATGGCGTGGAAGGGGGGGGGACATATATATTACCTCTCCTCAATGAACATTCATAAAATAAAATGAGATCTCCAAGCTGCCAAAATTAAGTGGAAGCTGGGCTACTAGAGTATCAAAGACAAAGAAATAAAAAGAGAAAGAGAGAATGAGCTAGAGAGAAACCAACTCAACCTAATCTGAATAAGTGGTTAACCAGGTGTTAAGTACTGGCAAGTTCAAAAGTAAAATTCTTTTTTAGCAATCCTGAAATTCATTACACCAATACCTATCTCCAGAGAGAGACAAACTTTAAAAAAAAAAAAAGACTGGAAAATCAGGGAAAAAAATGAATAGACTACAGCTTTTCCAATGATTCCTATTCCTCCTGACTCACTTCCCAAACACGTCTTTCTCTGAAATGCCTTGCTATTTTGCCAAAAGAAAAAAACAACAACACTTATTTTCCATCTATGTAAACTCCTAGAAGAAGAGGGAGCAGGAAGACTACTCAATTCAGCCCAAGGAAAATAGAGCCTTGTGCGTATCTCCAAGTGTCTGGCAGTGACCCAATTCCCTGCCAACGTTGGTGGTCCAGGCTGGAGGCTATGATCTGACCCAGGAATTAGAAGCGTTTTGCTAACCGTCCTTCCCTGGGAAAACTGGAGAAAATGATAGATTTAACAGGTAAGAAGCAAGGGCATGAAGTACATCACATTTAACACCACCCCTCCCCTGAGCTGGCAGGTCCTAGACAGTCCCTGGAATTTAGCCGCAAAGGATTAAGCCTTGCTCGACTCTGTAATGAGAGGAACGACTTCAGTGGTACAGAGGGGAAAAGGGGAAAGGAGGAAGAGCGTCCCAGGGAAAGGATGAGGAACTCTGAGTTGTGGATTCAAAAAGCCAAATCTACATTTATTTACATGAAATGTTAATGAGTGGACTCTTATCAAAAAGGGACAAGAGAAACTAAAACTATATTTCAACCAGCTGTCTGATGAATTTATGTACTACAGCTAAGAAGATTATACAGTAAAAGAAGGTGAACTGGAAGCAAGGGTATAAAAAATGATAAATTCATTGTGAGGAAGAACTAAAATGGGGACAGATAAAATTATAGATTAGAGACCTCCCTAGCGCTTCAGAAAAATGTGAAAAAAACAGCAAGAAGAGCCTGGTGAGCAGAGTAGAACCAAAACAAAAGGAAAAAACATTTAGCCCATTGTTGGTGTGCAGGCTGCATGAACATAAAATTCTGCCCAATCAAGTCACATGAACAGATGTTAACTGAATAGCTACTATGAGTCAAAAGTGTGTTCAAGGCTGAAGATACAATAAACACCCACACGGAGTTCTTGCCCTCCAAATGCTTATATGCTAGTGGAGAAGGAAGTCAGCTTACTAACATATCTTACATCTAAGTAAGATCAGAGGCACACCAGGATCATAGCCAAGCTTGAGGTATCTGAGAAGATGTCCCAGAAAGCATCGCCTAGGCTGAGACCTGACAACTGAATAGGAGCCAGCCAGGGGACCATGGGGGAGGAAGTGCTCTGCATTTGACTATTACTGTCTTCTGATATAAATGAATTACAGTAAAACCTTGGATTGCGAGTAACTTGGTCTGCAAATGTTCCACAAGACAAGCAAACATTTCTAATACATTTTAACTTGGTAAACAAGCAATGTCTTGCAATACAAGTAGTTTGTGTCCAGAACAAATTATGCTTGCAAACCAACGTATTAGTGTATTTCTATTTGATATATACATCTTATTACCTAAAATCAAGGTGATCTAGAATGCTGTTCCTTTTGGAGTGCATAAGAGTTTAGTCTGATATTTACAGAGAAAACCTGCAATGAGAACAGGACTAAGTGTTGAAGTATCTTGTTTTAAATAATGAAATTCCAACTATATTTTTCTTTTTTCTTTCTCTTTCTTTCTTTCTTTCTTTCTTTCTTTCTTTCTTTCTTTCTTTCTTTCTTTCTTTCTTTCTTTCTTCCTTTTTTTGCAGTATTTAGTTACTTCTGTGTGGAACCCACTTGAAAACCCAGAGTCTGAAAGAGTTCACTCATGCCTCCCAGCCTGGCAGACCTGTTCTAACCAATTTTTCTTGCAGAGGATACCACTCGGGCAATGCTTAAACTGGCTCTATAGTACTAGATGAAGGAGGTTAGGCAGAAGTACTAATGTTCATTGATCACCTACTACATGCCTGGTGTACTACAAGTATTATATATTGAAATCTTGCAACAACCCAGCAAGGTACATCTTGATATTCTCATTTATCAGATGAGAAAACAAGACTCAAAAACTTCAAATGCTTTACTGAAGGTCTCATAGCCAGTAATTGGCAAAGCCAAGGTCCAAACCCAGATTTGTCTGATCCCAAAAGCCTATGTTCAAAACCAATTAAGCTAGCTGCCCTCTACTTTCCAAAATCTCAGTGATCTCTTTGGAGGTAGCAGCATCCTGTTTTTCTCTTTTTCTGCTAAGCTTCTTATTTTAAAATCTATGAAGACACATATAGTATTTTTAGTAGTGGGCATGAAGGCCAATATCAAGAAGGCCTTAGCATTTCTAAATACCTTCACCTTTTTCACCCTGCCCCCAAGCCTATTCCCATCTAGAAATACATATTGGTAGTTACAAAACAGTCATGGTGATGTAAAGTAGAAGGAATATAATTAATAATACAGTAAAAACTATGTATAGTGCTAGATGGTACTAGTTAGGGGGATCACTTCCTGAATTATATAAATGTCTAAACACTAAGCTGTACACTTTAAACTAATACAAAATAATATTGAATGTCAATTCTAATCGAAAATTTTAAAAACGGGGCAAAGGAAGATCAATAACATTGTGACAGCGTGGTACAGTGTCAGATGGTTACTGGACTTATCATGGTGATCACTTCTTTAGCATAGAGAATAAAATCAATAACATTGTATAGAGCTGGGTGGGTACTGTTGAATAACTATGATGTACACCTGAAACTAATATAATATTGTATGTTAACTATATTTTAATAAAAATATTTCAAAAAGAAGAAAAAAAAAGAATGCCTTAGCAAATTTAGAAATGCACCAGTAGGTGAAGAATAAAATCGTTTGGGGAACATAGCTATAAGAATGTGTTTTAATGATAAAACTATATCTGGGAGTTCCGGTAAGATGGCGGACTAGACGGACGCTTTCCGAACTGCCTCCCAGGATCACATCAAAATTATAAATAATTTATACAACATTTAACCTCGGAGGTCCCCGGAACACTAGATGAACAGAACCACTAAACGAAGAATCTAAAGAGAAGGCCACGTCAAGTCTGGTAGGAGGGGCACAGATGAGAGAGGGCAAGCCCCGTGAGGGACGCCCCAGCTGTGGGGAGGCTTCTCCAGTTGGGGGAGAGACCCTCTGGCCCCCACACCGAGATCACCAGCCCAGAGTTGCTTTGCCAAGAAGAGGATTTCTATGATAGCGGGCAGTAGAAATTAGTGAGGACTCTCTTTGCTCAGCTCGGTGAGGCTGAGGGCAGCTGGAGAACCAGTGGGACCAGCGCATGGGTTCACTCACTGGTGAGCACTCACCCGGTTCCTGGTGGAGGGAGTAGCTGTGTGAGCTGGGCCCAGGAGCCTGTGGGGAAGGACTGAATTGAGCATCTTTGGTGAAGAGGCTGGAGGTTTTGGGACCGTTGTTCCCCTGGTGTGGAGCTTGCACGCAAGCAGTGTACAGGAGTGCTCCATTGTTTCAGGGTTGGGCCCTCCCACAGAGGGTCAGATCCGGGATCCCACTGGTCTGGTGAAATTGGCACAGGAGTGCGTGCGTGCGTGCATGCGTGCGTGCGCCTTAGATTCCCACTCTCCACCCTGCTTGTGCTGCGTAGCCAGGGTAACACAGGGCAGGTACTCTCCAGCTGCATCAGTTTGTTCACTGAGACTCAGGAGTGCATGAGCTGCCTTGGGTCCCCGCTCTCTGTACTGTTTGTGCAGAGTTGCAAGGCTGGGGATTGGCTGTTGGGCTGCTTAGACTGATCTGCAGACAGTTGATTGGGACAGGTTGAGACAGGGAGTTTTCCTGAGAGTGTTGGGCAGGGAGCTGTGCACCTGCATGATCCGATCAAGGCTTTCCTGGCGAGTTTGTGTGGACTGATTGCTGGTGCAGAGTGCATGCTGCTCTAACTTGGTGGGGGCCAGTGACCACATCAAGTGGTGCCTTGGGGGCCTGCCCCATTCACCTAGAGCTGTGTTGCCAGAGGCACCCTGAGCCCCCAGTGCCTGGCCCACATCTCCGCAGGCCACAGAGGGTTTTTGTGCAGCAGCAGATAACCTGCAACAACCTGTGAAGATAGATTTTTTTTTATTTTTTTTTGGTCGTGAACATGGTTCCTGAGCACACAGCAGCTAATTATGGAAAGCTCACTGAAAGCCTGAGAGGGAGGCCTGCACATAACACGTTAAGCTATTCCCCTGAATAGCTGGTGCTGAGTCGCCCAGAGACTCTCTACTGCTGAACAAGTGGTCTGCAGATTAAAGAGCATGGAGAGCCCCTCCCAACTCTTTTTTCTCTTTCTTTCTTCTCTCTTCTTTCTAGGTGATCTATTTAATACATCGAAGCATTCACAGAACAACAGCCAGAACGAAGAAACAAAGAAACATGTCCCAAGTAAAACATCAGAAAAAAACTCTAGAAATGGAACTAAATGAAACAGAGGTATCCAAACTTTCAGAGACAGAGTTTAGAACACTGATGATAAGAATGCTTAAGGAACTTAGCGAGGACATAAAGAAGGATAGGGAAACAATAAAAAAACAACCAGTTAGAACTAAAGAATACAATAACTGTAATGAAGAACACACTCGAAGGAATCACCAATAGAATAGATGAAGCAGAGGAGAGGGTCAGCAAATTAGAAGACAAAATAGCAGAAATCACCCAGCTGGAACAACAAAAAGAAAAAAAGAATAAAAAGGAATGAAAATAGTTTAAGAGGCCTCTGGGACAACATGAATCCAAACAATTTCGCATCACAGGAATACCAAAAGAAGAGAAGAAGCAAGGGATTGAGAATGTATTTAAAGAAATAATGACTGAAAACTTCCCTACTCTGGTGAAGGAAATCGACATACAAGCCTGGGATGTGCAGAGAGTTCCAAATAGGCTGAATCCAAACAGGCCCACACCAAGACACATCATAGTTAAAATGGCAAAGCTTAAAGACAGATACAGAATCCTAAAAGCAGCAAGAGAAAGGCAGCAGGTTACATACAAAGGAACTGCTGTTAGACTACCAGCTGACTTGTCTACAGAAACTCTGCAGGCCAGAAGGGAGTGGCAGGAGATATTGAAAGTGACACAAAATAAAGGCCTACAACCAAGATTGCTCTACCCAGCACGGCTATCACTTAAAATTGAAGGAGAAATAAAGAGCTTCTAAGAAAAGAATAAGCTTACAGAGTTCAATACCACCAAGCCAGCATTGCAGGAAATGTTAAAAGGGCTTTTTCTTAAATAGAAGAAAGGGGAAAACAAGCTAACCCAGGAAGACAAGAAATACAAATAACAAAATGGCAATAAGTATGTACTTATCAGTAATCACTTTAAATGTGAATGGGCTAAATGCTCCAATCAAAAGACACAGAGTGGCTGAGTGGATAAGAAAACAGGACCCATGCATATGCAGTCTACAAGAGACTCATCGCAGATCAAAAGACACACAGAGACTAAAAGTAAAGGCATGGAATAAGATATTTCATGCAAATGGAAATGAGAAAAAAGCTGGAGTAGCAATACTTATTTTGGACAAAATAGACTTTAAAATGAAGACTACAATAAAAGACAAAGAAGGGCACTACATAATGATAAAGGGATCGATTCAGCCAGAGGACATAACCCTAGTAAACATCTATGCACCCAATATAGGAGCTCCTAAATATATAAAACAGATTTTGACAAACATAAAGACAGAGATCAACAGTAACACTATCGTAGTAGGGGACTTCAACAAACCGTTGTCACCAATGGACAGATCCTCCAGACAGAAAATCAACACAGACATAGTGGCCTTAAATGACACTTTAGACCAGCTGGATTTAATTGATATTTTTAGAGCATTTCACCCCAAAGCTACAGAATATACATTCTTCTCAAGTGCACATGGAACATTTTCCAAGATAGACCACATGTTAGGACACAAAACAAGTCTCAACAAATTTAAGAAGATTGAAATCATATCAAGTGTCTTCTCTGAACACAATGCTATGAAACTAGAAATCAATTATAAGAAGAAATCTGGAAAGCTTACAAATACATGGAGGCTAAATAAAATGCTACTAAATAGTGAGTGGGTCAAAAATGAGATCAAGGTGGAAACCAAAAGATACCTCGAGACAAACAAAAATGAAAAAAACCACGACCCAAAATCTCTGGGATGTAGTGAAAGCAGTCCTAAGAGGGAAGTTCAAAGCAGTGCAGGTCTACCTAAGGAAGGAAGAAAAATCTCAAATTGACAGACTCTTTTTACACCTAAGGGAACTCGAAAAAAAAACAAAACAGCACAACAAGACTAAAGGGAGTATAAGGAAGGAAATAATAAAGACCAGAGCAGAAATAAATAAAGTAGAGACTAAAAAAAATTACAAAACATCAATGAAACCAAGAGTTGGTTTTTTGAAACGATAAACAAAATCGACAAACCCTTAGCCAGACTAACCAAGAAAAAGAGAGGACCCAAATTAATAAAATCAGAAATGAAAGAGGAGCAGTGACAACAGATACTACAGAAATACAGAAAATTTTAAGAAAATACTATGAGCAACTATATGCTAACAAATTTGACAATCTGGAAGAAATGGATAAATTTCTAGAAGCATACAATCTACCAAGTCTGAATAAAAAAGAAACAGAAACTCTGAACAGACTGATTACTGCCAAAGAAATTCAATCAGTAATCAACAATCTTCCAACAAACAAAAGCCCTCGACCAGATGGCTTCACAGGTGAATTTTACAAAACATTCAAAAAAGAATTAATACCTATTCTCCTCAAACAATTCCAAAAAATACAGAAGGAGGGAAGGCTCCCAAACTCTTTCTATGAAGCCACCATCACCCTGATTCCTAAGTCAGACAAAGATATTACAAAAAAGGAAAACTACAGGCCAATATCCCTAATGAACATAGATGCAAAAATTCTCAACAAAATACTAGCAAACCGAATTCAGCATCTCATTAAAAAGATCATATGCCACGATCAAGTGGGATTCATTCCGGCTATGCATGGTTGGTTCAATATCTACAAATCAATTAATGTAATACATCACATTAACAAAATGAAAAATAAAAATCATATAATCATATCAATAGATGCAGAAAAGGCATTTGACAAAATCCAGCAGCCATTTATGATCAAAACTCTTAGCAAAGTGGGAATAGTGGGATCATATCTCAACATAATAAAGGCAGTATATGATAAGCCCACACCAAACATCGTACTCAATCGGGAAAGGCTAAAAGCTTTCCCCTTAAGATCAGGAACAAGAAAAGGCTGCCCACTTTCACCACTTCTAGTTAACATAGTTCTGGAAGTTCTAGCCACAGCAATCATACTAGAAAATGAAATAAAAGGCATCCAAATTGGAAAAGAGGAAGTAAAATTGTCATTATATGCAGATGACATGATACTATATAGAGAGAATCCCAGACTCCACCAAAAAACTGCTAGAACTGATAAATGAATTTGGTAAAATAGCAGGATACAAAATTAATATTCAGAAATCAGTTGCATTTCTATACACCAATAGTAAACTATCAGAAGAAGAAATCAGAAAATCAATCCCTTTTAGAATTGCTTCAAAAACAATAAAATACCTAGGAATCAATTTAACTAAAGAAGTAAAAGACCTGTACTCAGAAAATTACGAGACACTCAAGAAAGAAATCAAAGAAGATACAAACAAATAGAAATACATACCATGCTCATGGATAGGAAGAATTAATATAGTTAAAATGTCAATACTACCTAAGACAATATACAGATTCAATGCAATTCCAATCAAACTACCAAGGATATTTCTCTCAGAAATAGAACACAGAATCCTAAAATTTATATGGAACCACAAAAGACCCTGAATAGCCATGGCAATCCTGAGAAATAAGAACAAAGTGGGAGACATCACACTACCTGACATCAAAACATACTACAAAGTTACAGTAATCAAAACAGTATGGTACTGGCATAAAAACAGACACATAGACCAATGGAATAGAATAGAGAGCCCAGGAATAAACCCATGTATATATGGTCATTTAATCTATGACAATGGAAGCAAGAATTTACACTGGAGTAAAGATAGTCTGTTTAATAAATGATGCTGGGAAAATTGGACTGACGTGCAAAAAAATGAAAATGGACCACCTACTTACACCACATACGAGAAAAAACTCAAAATGGATTAAAGACTTAAATGTCTTTAAACCATAAAACTCTTAGAAGAAAACATGGGGAGTAAGTTTGCAGACATTACCCTGAGTAATATTTTTACTGATATATCCCCTCAGGCAAGGGAAATAAAAGAAAAAATGAACATATGGGATTACATCAAACTTTAAACTTTTTTGACAGCAAAGGAAATCATCAATAAAACAAAAAGGCAGCCTACTGAATGGGAGAAGATATTTTCCAATGATACATCTGACAAGGGGTTAATATCCAAAATTTATAAAACACTCATGCAACTCAACACCAAAAAAACAAACAACCCAATTCAAAAATGGGCAGAGGATATGAGGAGGCATTTCTCTAAAGAGGACATACAGATGGTGAACAGGCATATGAAAAAATGTTCAACCTCACTAATCATCAGAGAAATGCAAATAAAAACCACAATGAGATACCACCTCACTCCGGTCAGAATGGCTTTCATCAACAAATCAACAAACAACAAGTTCTGGCGAGGGTGTGGAGAAAAGGGAACCCTGGTGCACTGTTGGTGGGACTGCAAATTGGTGCAGCCATTATGGAAACCAGTATGGAGGTATCTCAAAAAACTGGAAATGGCACTGCCATATGACCCAGCAATTCCACTCTTTTTACCTACCCAGAGGAATCCAAGATGGTAATTTGAAAAAACATATGCACCCCTATGTTTATTGCAGCGCTATTTACAATAGCCAAGACTTGGAAACAACCAAAATACCCATCAGTAGATGACTGGATTAAGAAACTGTGGTACATTTATACAATGGAGTATTACTCTGCTATAAAGAAGAATGACATCGTACCATTTGCAACGATATGGATTGACCTAGGGACTATTATGTTAAGTGAAATAAGTCACTCGGAGAAAGACAAACACCATATGATCTCACTTATATATGGAATCTGAAAAACTAAATGAATAAGCAAAGTAAACAGAAACAGTCTCATAGAGGAAAAACAGGGTTGCTAGTTGGGAGAGGGGTGGGGGTGAGGGAGAAAGGGAAGGGATTAGACAGCATAAATAGGGAACTACAATATTGCCACAGGGATATGAAAGACAGTTTGGGGAATATAATAATGTTGTAAATATTTTGTGGGGTGTCAGATGGTCACATGTCTTGTTAGGGAGACCACTTCATGGATGGAGTAGAGGCTTGATCACTGCACTGTATACCATAAACTGATGTTGTATAGTATTGTATGCCAACTGTATTGAATATATAGATCTTCACAGGATGTGGATTATACGGTGGAAGGGAGTCAAAGGAATTGTAATAGATATACATGATATGGGAGGGAGGAATGGGGTGGAGAATTGGGGGTGAGGGTTGTCACTTTGAGGGGTAAAAATATAACTATTGCACTGTGTTGTACACTTGAAGCTAATTTATTGTTTTCTGGGGGGTTTTTTGAGGGCAGTGTCCCTGGCCCTCATATGTGGGACTGAACCGGGGCCGCTGGCTTCCCAAGCCAGCGCTTAACCACCGCGCCACTCGTCTGGCCCTGAAGCTAATTAAAAACAAAAATGTTTATTTCACAATAAAAAAATCAATCAATCAATCAATCAATTAATTAATTAAAACTATATCTAATTTACAATTTAGATATGAAAAAACTTATCATAAAGGTATCTTGTTCTGTAACATTTAAAGAACTAATTTTCTCCACATTTGGTGTTTACTGCTTACAAAAGCAATACACATTCATTATGCAACGTTTGAAAACTCAAGATAAATATAAACAAGTAAAGATCATCCTTCATCTCAACATTCAAAATTAGTCAGTGTGAACATTTTGGTTGATTCCTATATTTTTATATGTATCAATATACGTACATGTAATTTTTAACTAAGTTCAAAACTCTGAATAATGTGTTATAACTGGCTTTTTCATTTAACATATGGTATTTCCCTACAACTCCATAGTGTCCAAGAAGAAAGTTTTAAATGAATGAAAGATATTCTTATCTGATAGACCTGTGTTGTCTGTCCAATATGTCACTACATAAAATGCAAGAACTCAAATGTGTATTACTATATTGTCCTGTCCAAAAGATGTACCAAGCTAACTCTCCTTCCAAAGATATGATAAAGGATCTGTTTTTCCTTCAATTTATCCACACTGTGAACATCTTATAGCAAAACCAGTGTCTTCTTCATCTTCTCACCTGTGCTTTATTGTCTGGCACATAGTAAATGTTCAGAAAATGTTCGCTGAATTGATCTGAATGTACGCTTACCTGAGGCTTACTAGGTAATGAAGGCAAGGCTACACCTGGTGGATTTTTGTATATAGTATTCCATAAATATATGCATAATAAACAAACAAATCTAACCTCTCGACTTTAATCCCAGGGGTACCAAAAATATATACATAAGTGGACACTTCAGTTAACGTTGCTCAAACAGTAGTTCGCCATAATCAGAAGTGTCTGGACGCTGATAGTAACCACTTTGAGCACCTCTTGGAATTGCAGAAGTCAAATTTTACTTGTATTCATCTTTTTTTATTGGTATATATTGAATATTACAATTTTAATACAGTTTTCCTTTCTTAAAAAAAAAAAAATATATATATATATATATATATTTGGCACCCTCTGCACAAATACTGTAAATACATACAAGATAGTATTCAAGACAAAAGTTCATATTTGTCAATATGTTACATCAAGACCAGGAAAAGATGTTTCCATACAACCTCAAAACTACTGAAGGATTTAAATGTCTAATGTGAAAAGGATATATTCTGAATACTCTTCCATCCATTTTCGCAGTGGCACATCCAGGTTATTACACAAATACAGAATCAATCCCCCTTTATAATGCATTTTTAGAATGCATTAGGAATGACAATAATTGTTAACAGCCTACCGATATATTTCCAACAGCGGAAAGCATCAACACATGTATGAAAAAAAGGTGATTCGGACTCAAAGTCAAATTAGGGAATAAGATACATCGAAGAAATATGGAGATTAGGTCACACCTTCCAATGAAAAGAAATATTCATTCTAAAAGTGATGTCATGGGTCAGCTTTGAATCCAAGTGTAAGGTTAACATTTTGTCTCACTGGAAAAAAATGAATTTGACCTTGTAATATTTATATCACACGAAAACTACCAGAGATAGATTTCTTTCTGAAAGCCTTCAGACTGCGTCTTCTCAGACATCTGTGCCAGAGATGCAAAAAGGGATCGTAACTGGTAGCCATATTTGATGGTGACAATCCGGAAGACAGGGCTGAAAAGGGATCTTTCAGGTGGCCTCTTTTTTTTTTTTTTTAACTTGTGTTTGACATTATTTTTGTTATGTCTTCCTGTTAAAGAGTACAGATGTCATTAAGGGCAGCCCTCAGATAGAGTGGCTTCTTTTTTATAAAACTGTTAACAGTCTTGGATTAAAAATGTAAAGGCAATTGATTCTGTCAGCACACAGAAAGGCACAGTCACAGACTCCGACTTTTGACCAAAACGTGGTAACTCCCGGCAAAGCAACCACAGGACAAAAGATCCTGCACATCACACTGGCAAATAAAATAAGTCAGTATAATAAGTCTACTTTGATAAATATTAATAATAGTAAAATACAATCTTTATCTCTTCAAAAATGTATAATTAATTAGGGAAAGAAAGCACTGCAGAGTTTATAGATATGCACTGAATAGGGTTTTTAATACAAAACCAGGCATAGGGTTTTCTTATACAAAACCAATGCTTTTCAAATCTCTGCAAATGTGTATTTTCTAACAATGTTAGTGGAATGCCTTGTAGAATGATGTTTAAATGGCTTACAAATACTTTTGTTTCATCTTCAAAGCATATGCTCCAATGTATCAAGTTATTTTGCATTGAGTCATAAACTCTATCTTCACTATTTTCATAGACATTAGAAAGCTTATAACTTGTATTTTGTAAACTAATGTAAATATATACCTATTAAAGGCCAAACACATGATTCCTCTGACATGCTTAAAAATTTGTTAAGTGATCAGGATGCTACAGAAAAGAGGCATTCTGGTGGGTGAGATGGGACAAGTATGGGGTTTGGGGTCTGACAGATCCCTGGTTTCAAAGTCAGTGCAGAGTTCTGTGACCTTGGGCACATTACCTAGCCTCTGGGAGTCCTCATGAGTGCCCTGGGGATGGTGACAGCTACCTTGACATGTGGTTCACAGATCGTCTTTACATGTGTAAAATACGTGTATTTAGTAAGTAGTCACCATTATTGTGCATTACCACTTCTACTACTATTATTACATTGGTCCTTACTACAAGAACCTAAGTGGATAAAGCAAGTGACACAGTCCTTATCACAAAATATTACATGTTTTATTATATGTATTACATAATTTAATGTTCAATTGTGCATAAAGGTGAAATGTACTAAAGGAGCTTAGAGGAGAACAGATAACGCTAAGATGCAAATAATGAGGGTTTAGGGACTTGACCTTTGCTTTAAAAAAAATAGGTAAGATTTAGGGAAATTAGAAGAATGGGAAGGTGGGGGCACACGTTTGAAAGGCATTTTTAAGTGAAAATTTTATGTTCCTAAAACCCAGTACCCATGTCTGGAGGCTGATTTGGACCGATGGGCCATAATCTGTGACATCTACCACATAAGAAATGTACTGATTTGGAGAAAAACAGAAGTAATCAAACACTTAGGTGAGAGTAATAGTGAGAATAAACACACCTTTCTGAGCAATGCTATGTACCAATTTCCTCTGTGTCTCGATATCCTCTTTTATAAAAAGAGGATAATAGTTCTTAATTCAGGGGAAGCACGTAGAACCCTGCCTCTGACTAACAAGCACTCAAACACTGGCTTTGAACCTGGTAATGAAGATAATGATGGTGCAGTGATGTACTTTTCCTTTACAGCATTATCTGCTCCTCACAAACCCCACTACCCACAGGGCAACATACTGGAAGTGGGGGGTTGAATACAGTTGAATAGAAAATGTTGAACTTGTTATGGTAAAAGTAATTGGGAACATTTTTGGACAGACCAATATTTAAAGAGGATTGGTCTGGCCGGAACAGGATGGTAGGGAAGCAAACTGCACTAAAATTCTTGTTGTCCAGGCAGGGAAGGCCTAGTGGGCACTTTTAAGATGGTAGAAATGGGGTAGAAAGAAAGGAATTCTGACCCCACCCTCCCCAAAAGTGGGCATGAGTCACTGTCCTTATAGTTCACTAATATTTATCAAGTACTTAAAATGTGCCCAGTAATGTGTTATGTTTTTATGCTAATTATTTCATTTAATTATCCCAGTGTTACTCTGGGATACATTAGCATTTTGCAGATGAGTAAACCGAGGGTAAAGTTTATATCACTGGCTCAAGGTCATACAGGAGGTCAAGAGTGGGGCAGGATTTGAACTGATTTGCCTGACCCCAGAACCAGCACTCTTGGCCTCTAAACTATGCCAGCTCTCACATGGCTATAGTTAAGATGATAAGCATGCTATCTGATGTTAAGAATTAATTGATATTGATTTCTTTATTCTTCAGGATGCAGCTTTCTGGTATATAAAGTTTACTAGAAATTGTCAAGGCATATCTATTTTTAACAAAGAATGCAAATCCAATTGCAGATCATCAATATTTTTGAAAGGGATATCACCACAGACAGGAGATTTTCTAAATCTGTCAGGGTCTATAAATAACATCGATGGCTTAATCATGAAAAATCAACTTATTTATGAAAATCATTATTATATCTTCTCCCCATTGGGTCCAGGTTTGTAATCAGAGAGAAGACAGGCTCATAGAAAGGAAAAGCAAAAGAAGTTTCTATACAGCAAACTCAAAAAGTTAATTTCATGAAACAGCTGTTTTAAATAGGGTTGTTTTGAAGACATTGTTTATATCTATTCAAATAGACCCCAGCCCAACCAAGACGATAATCTGTCACTTCTACCTGATCCTTAACAAAACCTTAGACCACAGCTTACAAAAGGAATGTAGTTTATTACAGTTGTTGCACTCCAAATGAATATTGATTTCAATCTCTGAATGCTATGAAAGGACTTGCATCAATTACACAGTACATCAGAGTCATAATGCAAGTTAGCTAGTTCCAATGATGCACAGAGCAAATCAATCATTCACTTTCACACACCTTTGAAGAGACACCAGCACCATGAGCTTCCTTTATCTAAACCTTAAAATAAGCCATACAGTGCAAAGTGGTGATAGAAAAGGAAACCATCCCATTTTTTAAAAGGATAGGCTACCATCAGAAAGCCATTATAATTACTCCTTTTCAAGTGGGTTGCCTGTTAATACAAATACAAATGAGGGGGTGAAAAAACAATGAAGACTTAATGACAGCATTATGAGGGGAGGACTCTCCTTTACATTATTTATTTATTCAACGGAAAATTATTTGGCAATTATGATAAAGCAACTAGACAACAATGACTTTCCTTTGAATCACTAATTAAAATGCTGATTGCCTGTGGAGTGAGATGTGCAGTTATGGTCAAACAAGAACTTTCATTGTGCTAAACAGCTTGGGCTGGCCTGACACCTGGGCAGGGAGGGGAGAGGATGAATCAAACACACTTAACTACTAAAACCACACTCGTTTTTATTCAGCAAAATTCTAACTTAATGCTATGGACCTGGGCAAGGTAATACCATGGCTGTAACCTTAAGAAATTTTTCTTAAGAAAATCAAGGTTCTACAATGTAGAGACTTACGAAGTCTAAGAGTATATCTGATACATATCAAATAGATTTTCATGTGAAAATTACTTTTTATGAGTTTGCACTTCTTGGATTCTTAAATTTCTCTACAAGCTACCTTTATGTACACACAAACATCAAAGAAATGTCATAAATGATAAGAAACAGATGATTTTAAACACAGATGATTTCTCTTCAATAATGGAAGAAAGGTCTTATAATTAATCATGGAGAGGAAATTTCCTTTCTTGTAATGGAATGAATTCAGTGCTTTGAATTTTACTAACAAAAATTATGGTTTTCCCAATAACACTGAAACAGTCATCATATTCCAAAATAAAAAAAAAATGTATTTCTTATATTTACAATTTGTTTATGACCTAAAAATCAATTACATTCCTAAGTTAAAAAAAAGAAGAGGTGCGTTAAACCAGTAACATTCATCATTATAAAATGCATGCTTTCCAAAGACTCAGTCTCTCACAAGAGGATAAACTCTTAGACTTGGAAGAAAACTGAGAGGCCATCTTCCCCCATCCGATATGGAAATCCCCTCCACAGTGTCCCAGACAACCCTGCCTGTGCCACAGCTTGGAGAAGATGATTTTTTACCACACTGAAAGGCAGGCGGTCCCACATTGAATGTTTCTGGGGGTCAGACATCTAACGATCAAATTGGCCTTCCCAGAACTTCTACCTCTGGAGCCCATTTAGGATTATCACAGAATAAATCAATCCCTCTCCCAAATGATCCCCTCCACTAATTTCTTAAGGCAGCTATCATGCTGCCTTCAAAGTTGCCATTTTTTTAAACATTAACTTTGCTTCTTCCAGCTGGTCCCTACATGCTTTTGATTCCAACCTCTATAATCTGTCCCTCTTAAGAAATGTTTAGAGGGGGAAAAAAAAAAAAAAGAAAATGTATTCTAGATGTGGTCAAATTGTCCAACTGTAGTAGGACCATTTTTTTCTGCTTCTAATTTCTAAAGCCATGACATAACAATGGATCAGATTCATTTCATTGTTAACTAAAACCTAGATCAGTTTAATCCAAATGATGTTAACAAAAGTACAAATTTTATGAACTTCACATTTATTGCTCTTAGGTTGCATTTGCTTAGTCCATGATTAACCTCAAGGAAACTTCTTCCTGCCCACTTGATGCTGTTTAATCTCTCTACACCTCAGCTTCCTGTGCTTAGTACTGTAAATTCTAAACAGGCACTGAGTACCATTTAGGATGGGTTTGTCAATTGCCAGGGAAGGTGCTAAGGGCCATGTGTGCGTCACATAAAAGTAGGTGCTATTATATCCATGTCACAAGGTCACTCAGCTAGAGACAGGCCCAGGGTTTGAGTTCAGACCACTCTTAACCGCCACACTATCAGTGACCATTCTTCTTAATTTCCTAATTTATACAACATTAATAAATGGGCCTGTGAGAAAATTATTGACTAGACCAGATTAAAGCAGTGTCTCTTTCAAGATTAGCCTCCAGTTTGATTATCTTTTGGGTCCCATTTACTCAAAAGCCCATGAATCCCTCACCATACAGTGTATATATCCACCAAAAGCACCCCACAATGACATAAGAAGCTTGCTCAATGACTTACACAAACTTAGGTACACTGTGCCCTGGGAATTTCCCTCATCTACAAATTCGATCATCACGTTTTGTGAAAAGGAAGTGAAGTTCGCTTGGCACTCTGCTTGTTACCTAATGATTGCTTTCTTTCCCCAAGGGCTATCAATTCATCCATCTAATAGTTCCCATTCCAGAACAAGTCTAAGTTCAGGCACCCACTTGATTTAGAATATCAAGATATTGGCTCATCTCTCCTTTTTTCTGGTTTTTCCAAAGATTTCCCAAAGTAGTTAGTTCCAGAAGCCCAAATGAAAATTCCTTTAGTGCACTGGCTCAATGTGCACCAATGTAAAGAGACTAGGAGCTCAGTTAGAATCTCTAGACCTGCTTGAGGCATTCAGGGTCTTTTAGCTATAGTCGTGCTGCCCTTTACAATTTGAAAAATCATTATGCTTTCCAGGGAAAACAGAAGTTACATAGAATTTAGTAGTGTGTCTCTTTAGTCATCTTTTAACATTATGCTACTGGATCCAAATAATGCAAATCAGCAACTATTGATGGAACACCTAGAAGGTGCACGTATTTTTTATGAGAATGAAGGAAACACAAAGATAACACAGTGTGCTTAAAAACGCAGGAGAGTCACAGAGACAGAGGTAGCCAAGTGTGACGCAAAATGGAACTGAACACAGGAGAGCAAATAAGCTGCTATGGAATCCCCCTAGAGGAGCACCGATCAAACTTTGTTTTCCTTCTTTTTATGATTCCAAACATAACTTTAAATCTACTTCCATAGTTCCATATTTTACAGGTGTACTTGTGTGTTTTGTGGGCAGCCTCTCTTTGTTTGGGTCATCTATTATTGTCACAATTTTATTAGTAGAGCCTCCCAGACCAATGATCCATCTTTGCTCAATCACCCTTTCATTCATGTATTTCTTCATTTATTACACAAATATTATTATGTCTGCTAAATAAATGCCAGGCATTCTCTTCTAGTCTCAAATCATTGAATCATACCTATAATGTTTTTAGATTATCTACGATGGACCAAGTGCTGTAGCAACACTGGCCCTGAATGTAAGGAGCTAAAATATTTTTTATTTGGATATTTTAAAATTTACTTCCTCAAGTCTCAGGTTACAGTCCTACTGTGGCAACCATCTTTACTGAGTCAACAAATTCTACCTTAATTTAGAATGAAATTGAAAATCGCCAGTTACTCCATTATTTCCTCAGTTATTTGAGAGATTTTTTTTAAAGACAAATCATAAATTTTTCAGACTCTTGGCAGGCCATCTGCAGAGATGAAACTCCCCAGCATTACTCGGCCCACCTCAGCAAAAGTTCAGCATCTCAATAATTAAAGCATCATCCTTATCATCCATTCCGAAGGTGGCCAATGACTACTTCTAATTATTTTGTCCACACCTCAGTGCTTTCTACTCAAATGGTGTTTTGGCATTTCAGGTATTTATAAATATTACTTAAATTCTATTTTAATTGTCAAAGAAAGAGATGCTTATTGTTGAAACACTTGAAAATATAGAAAAGCAGAAAGACAAAATAATTTTTCAAATTCTTACTGCCTGGAGGTAATTTCTGTAATATTTTTGGTGTATTTCCGTCCTGAATATATGTATATATGTGTATGAATGCACACATTTGTCTATCATATATATCCTTTGTGTGTGTATCTATGATGTATGAACACACCTGCGTAATATACAGTGAGTTCTATCTGTATTATTTCCTAAATTCTGTTCCTTGCAGAGATAAGTCCTTCCACTATAAATCCTTCCTCTTAGTCGGTGGGCCAAGACTTGCTGAGACCCCTTACACCATAATTAAGTTTTCTTCTTAAAATCTATAATTTATACCTGGCATACAGATATCTGACCACAATGACCTCATCCCCATTATTATGCCTTGCTACATTTTTCAGAGAATTCCTGGGGTCTTCAGTCACTCTTCTTCATTAGTCAAATATTAATTCTGCATTTGGCTTATTTGGCTTCATTCTCTTTTTCCCTTCACCAGCCCCAAATTTCAATTTAAAGCCCTCTTGGCCTTAATAATGACACCCCTGTCAAGCCTATTCTTCCCAGTCCCGACAACTGGAAAAATAGATGAAGACACCACCCGTGTCTCAAGCCTTATAAGTTTCCATCTGGAATTTCAGAGATACCTTCTCAAGCCCTTCTCGTCATCTCCCCACTACATGCATTGAAAAGCCCCCGGGTTTAATAAGATGTAATACACCAGCCATCAGTTCTAACACAGCCTCCTTCTACATCTCAAGACAGCCTGCTGCAGGGCCGGGAGCTACTGTCTTGAGATTCCTCTGTGCACACTGCTCACTGTCCCGCTAAGTACGGAACAGTGCTTCCTCGGACGTCCCGGCCTTGGGCTCCATGGGGAATATCTCAAAGCTGCTGTATAGCTCCAGGATGGCAGGATAGCCTCTTCTTGTTCTATGTGGAATCAAAGTTCCTACACTCACCAACCTCTTGATATTGGTTTATAATTGCCCTCTGACATTGTTTTCTTCTCTGAATATTTTTTCCATTCAGTTTACCAGGATCAAAAAATAATCTAGGGCAGCCAGATGGCTCAGTTGGTTAGAGCACGCACTCTTAACAACAAGGTTGCAGGTTCGACTCCCGCATGGGATGATGGGGCTGTGATCTCCCACAACTGGATTGAAAACGGCGACTGGACTTAGAGCTGAGCTGCACCCTCCAAAACTAAGACTGAAACAACTACTTGACTTGGAGCTAATGGGTCCCAGAAAAACACACTATTCCCCAATAAAGTTAAAATAATAATAATAATAATAATAATAATAAAAAAATAATAATAGCAAACCAACAATTTCATAGTTGTAGGAAGAAATCATCTAATCCAGTCTGTATGTATTCCTTAGATATGGAGAACCTGAAGAATACAATGCATTTTCTGCTTCTTTTCCTCATTTAATCAGTGTAATTTATCAGCAAGGGAATAGAAATCAAGTGGAGTAGACCATTAGAATTTGCTACCTCTCAAGGGCAATGAACATTTTGAGTCACAAAACCCATTCATCCCCACTGCTTCCGTGTCTCCAAGAATACTTAGATGGATACCATCAATTATGATACTAACCAACAAATTTGGACTCTATGTTCTGTCATCCTTTGCCAAAGTTTATATATAAACATGTTGATCAAAAGATATGGTTTTAAGGCTGAAAATACCATACATTTTTCCTGACAGTATAGATTGAAGATTCTCATAGGGTCTATATCTGAAAAGTGAAACTCATGCTTAAAAAGACAGGTTTATATTATCTTCTAAGAAATACGGTTCCTAGTATTTAGTGAGTGATTAGTTCTCATTAGACTTTAGTTACCTTCTGCCAAAACTGCATGCCTGTATTGAAATAATGATGCAATATTAGAAATTAAATATTTAGGTGGATAGCAATTGAAGACTTCTTTTATGCAAGAAGAGATAGATCTTAATTCTCTTGCATTCTGCACCATTACTGAAGTTACTACTGAGAAGATAAAAATACTAAGTTCTACATCAGGTCTTAAAACTCACAGTGCCCCTATATCATCCATAAAACTGCAAAAGACAGGCCAATGTTCTATATAACTGCCCTGTGCAGAGACCCGGATGTTGGATGGAGGACCATGGGATGGAAAAGAAAGGGGAGAGAAAAGCAAGCATGGCCCCAGGCCCCACTCAACCCTAGCACTGTCACTCCTATCTGTTGTACATTCTGGGCTCTTACATGCGAGTTCATTTGGAGAAATCAGCCTACTGCTTGGAGAGAAAAAGGAAGAAGAAAACAGAACAAAAAAAAATTTTTTTGAGGGAAAAAAAAGAAAAGCACATGACCCCAGGCCTTTCTAACTTAGAAGCCTGAATTCTTGATTCATCCCTGCCACAAACCAGGAATAAACTTTGGGCAGACTGCCTCATTGTCACACCTGGCAATAAAAGTAACATTAAAGTGAAGACACCAAAAACAAAAAGAGAATACTGTAATTGGTTTACCATTCCTTTATTTTCCATGCATAAGTAAGACACAAAGATTAAAAGCTACTGGAACAGCAAGCAGAAAAGTCTGAATTCTGGTTTCTTGTGATTTATAAACATACACCTTCTTACGTAAATTGGCTTGACATTAGTCTGAAGGGCAATTGGCTGGCTCACTTCTCACTTTGACTCCTGAAACCCTATGGACATTATTACTTTTAGAAAACCGCTGCCACTTAGCCAAATACAATTTATATGCAGTTACAGTTCAATAAAGTTAAGAGGGTCTCTTACAAGACTTCTTCCCTGGTTCTCCACCCTGAATGTAAATACATGGAGAGATTTCTTCTGCTAAGCCTGCATCGCCTCCTTCATCCACAGTTTAGGATATATCCAGTAGAAGAAATGTTGAAACAATTATCTCCACTGACTGATGATAAGGTGATGATAACGTTTTATTTATTGGACTCTAAAATTTTATTGAGTGTCTACTATTTGCCTGACACTGTGCCATGTCTTCTCTCCTTGTCTTATCTAATCGGCACAGAGCAATTATTAGCTCCATTTTCTGATGAGGTAACTAATCACAGGGTGAGTATAATGAATCTTAGAGATTGTGCTGTCCATTCCTTTTATTTTATGAAGGAGGAGATGAGTCAGGGGTTAGTGTTAGAGCCAGCCATAGAAGACTATGGCTGTCCTTTGGATCAGCTTGGCCTTGGGAGGTTCAGGTCTTGGGAGTCAGATAGCCAGTATTTACATATGGACTTGGGCATTCATCAGCTAAATATTCTTGGGGAAGTTGTATTTCCTCTCTAAATCCCGATTCCTCACCTGTATGGTGGGGGGGAAATTGTACTCTGGGGGGCTTAGTGAGGCTTGAAAAAGTGAAAGAGTACCTTGCCTGGCATAATGCTCTTGGTCGAATAATGTGACCCTAGTATTATTACTACTACTATTAATGCTACTACTGATATTTCCATTAGTAGCAGCAGTAGTGCCACTGTGGCTGCCATCATCATCATCGTTACTACACCATGCTCCTTTTCAGAAGAGAGGCCTAAAGCTGCCCTGTGACTCACTGTCATTGTTCACAAGCTCCCTCCTTCTTAAAATCTGCCTTTCCATCTCCCCTATCTACCCAAATGTTACACTGAGGTCCGAATCAAGACACAAGTCTCTCTCTTTTTTTTATTCTTTTATTCTTTTATTGTGAAATAAACTTTTTTTTTAATTAGCTTCAGGTGTACAACACAGTGCAATAGTTACACTTTTTACCCCTCGAAGTGACAAGTCTCTTGAGAAACTGACCCTCGCTGTTTCAAGGCACATCAGTCCCCTGATCTGTTAGATGTACTACTGGATTCCCAAGCTGGCATTTAAAATGTGGTGTCTTTTGATACTATCTGATTTTTTTTCTTATCCCCTCTCCCCTACAGTGAGGTGGTTTGATTTATCGGAAACAAGCTGTAGTTCCCATCTTTTTTTTGTTGTTTTTTTTTTTCAGGACAGTGTCACTGGCCCTCATATGTGGGACCCAAACTGCGGCCACTGGCTTCCCAAGCCAGCTCTTAACCACCGCGCCACTCGGCCGGCCCCCCCAATCTTTTTTATTTTAAATAATGTAAAGATTATGCAAGGTGCTAGACTTATGAGGGAGATCACTGCATAGACGGTGTAGATACCTGATCATTGCACTATGCACCTGATGCTGAAGTAGAATCTTGTATGTTAATTATAATTAGATATAGATAGATAGATAGACAGACAGACAGACAGACAGATAGATAGAGATAGAGATAGAGACAGAGACAGAGACAGAGATAGAGATAGAGATAGAGATAGAGATAGAGATAGAGATAGAGACAGAGACAGAGATAAAGAGTCACGGATCTGGGGTACAACATAAAGAATAGAGTCAATGGACTTGTAACAGCTATATGTCACAGAGGTAGTAGATCGGGGAAAGGGGTTATCACTTTGTGAGGGGTGAAAATGTCTAACTATTACATTGTTTTGTACACCTGAAACTAAAAGAAAAAAAGAAAGAAAAAAGAAGTTCCTATCTTTTGATATCACGTACTTTTCCAATACTGTGAGAAGTTCATAGAAGGTCTGCAGCAAATACTTGCTACGTTGAAAACACAGGCTCTTCTTAACCATAAATAGCCTCTTTTTGCTTTATATCATCCCTTCTATGTCTGGACTCACATACTATATTAGTTTATAATAACCACCTTTTAAAACTATGTGACTGTGCTAAAGTAAGGTACATGGGTATCAAATCCTCACAGATTTCACTTGAGAAGGTAGCATGTCATAAAAAAAGGTTCCTTCTCCAAGTGTGGCATGAATACAGGTGTAAATTCCTAAGGGCAGACTGACTGTAACACCAACATACAGCTCATAAATTAATAACCACACTGGTCAGCCTACTGTCTTTGCAAAGTTATTGGGTTTCTCAACTTTCACAACAGTCAAAGATTTTCTGTAAATCCAAGGCCTATGCAACAAATAAATCATATGCCCATTCTATTGAAAGTAGAATTCTTACCTAACATTCATTTCTCACAGAACCCTCAAAATTATAAAGACTATAAATTTCATGCCTATAATTTGAAACTTAAAATTTGTAAGTCCTCACTCTCCATTGTCTCAGAACATAAATGTCTGTCTAGTTTTGGGTTTTGTTTTCTTTTGTTTGCATGCCATTCTCTAATGTCTTTTATGGTTTCACATTGGCTTTGACCTCTGACCAACACCCCTAATCCAGTCCCTCCCCAGTCATCCCATTGTTATCAGGTTAGTGTCTATTCCCCCAGAAATTTTTTCTATAAATTTACAAATATACATCTGTATCCACAGAGAATATGTAGTATTCCTTTGTGACTTGTTTAGCATAAACAGTGTCATAATGGTATATATCATTCTATACCTTGTTGTTGTTTTTTTATCCCTCTTGATAATGGCATTGGGGAGAAATTTCCTTGTCAGTAAAAACACTTGTAGCTCATTCTTTTTTTTTTTTTTTTTTTTTAGCTGAGCCATCCTGCCACCTGTTGGCAGCTCAACGGCAACTCAGCTCGGGCTGGCATCGAACCGCTGTTGCTCAGAGCTCAGCTCACACTCTTGAGCGAGCTCTTAACCAACTGAGCCACTCGGCCGGCCCTAGCTCATTCTTTTTAACTGTGCAGATTTCCACAATTTGTGTAACCAGCTCTCTATCCATGAACCTTTAGGTGGTTTCCCCGTTTTGCTATTGCAAACAATGTTGCTGTAATAATCCCTGCTAGTGCTTCTCTGTTGTTCTCTATGAAATTTATTAGAAATGATTTTAATTAGGCATATACACTAATCATATATAATTCCTCAATAAATGATATCATACATGTGTTTTTCTTTTTCTTTTTTCTTTTTTTTTTTGAGGGCAGTGTGACTGGCCCTCATATGTGGGATCTGAACTGGGGCTGTTAGCTTCCCAAGCCAGCGCTTAACCACCATGCCACTCAGCCAACCCTACATATGTTTTTCTTTATTGTTTAATGAGAATAAATTTAAAATATAGCTTTCATCTATATTAAATTTAGGGACCTTATCATCACAAGAGAACAGGAGCTGGCAGGCTGTGGCCCACAGGGCAATGCCATCCACTGCCTGTCTGTGTAAATAAAGTTTGAATGGAACACAGCTATGCTTTCTTTTACGTAGGAGGTCTGACAATTCAGCTCACAAACTTGTTGCAATAATGTTGCTAACCTTTTTAGATATCAGAGGGATTTTTCATTATGAATCTGTACCAACCGGACAGTTAACCAAGTCTACTATTTGGAAGTGCTGAAAAGGCTGCGTGGAAAAGTTAGATGACCTGAACTTTTTGCCAACAATTAATGGCTCTTGCATCACCACAATGCACCAGCTCATACGGCACTGTCTGTGAGGGAGTTTTTAGCCAGTAAACAAATAACTGTATTAGAACACCCTCCCTATTCACCTGATCCCGCCCCCAATGACTTCTTTCTTTACCCAAAGATAAAGGAAATATTGAAAGGAAGACATTTTGATGACATTCAGGACACCAGGGGTAGTACAATGACAGCTCTGAAGGCCATTCCAGAAAAAAGAGTTCCAAAATTGCTTTGAAGGGTAGAGTAGGTGCTGGCGTCAGTGCATAGCTTCCCAAGGGGAGTACTTCAAAGGTGATCATAGTGATATTCAGCAATGAGGTATGGAGCATTTTTTTTAAGATCAGTTCGTGAACTTAACTGTCAATCTCATATTGTCCATGACTGCTCTTGCATTCCAGCAGTGGAGCTGAGGAGCTGTCACAGAGACCACATGGCCCACAAAGCCAGAAATATTTGCTCTCTGTCCCTTAACCAAAAAGTTTATTGACCCCTCACTAGAATATGAAATATTCTTCCTTTGGGAAGCTTTTTCTATTTCAGCAAAATGCAAGTTAAAGGCTGAGTATCTCTATGTTTTAATTGTAAAACATTTGTAGTAGCACTTGCTACTGAGAAAAAAAGAGAGAGAAAGAAAAAGTCTGTATCTGCTGAACAAAACAATACCTCTTTTGAATTGCACAACTGAAAATATGCAATATAAAACCTTACCCACTTCAGGTCCTTCATAACTTTTGAAGATATTCAGTGAATTAATTAAATCGGGGATTCCACTTTTAACAGCAGGTTGTTGTTAAACCCAACTGGTGATTTAACTTGTCATTTTCAAATAAAATCCAAAAATTTTCAATGATTTATCTACTATAGCGCATAAACATTTACTAAGATCTGGGACATGGAGCAAGATTACAGACTGAGACAATTAGTAATTCAAGTCATGGGCTATACTCATATGCTTCTAGGCTTTTCTGAACCCTTTGGTCTCGGGTGATTGCACTAGGAAATGTCTAAGATTCTTCCCAGTTCTCACATTGTATGGCAACTGCAATTCATACTTAAAAGGAGGTACTTATAATAGGAACTCCATTTGTTTAAATGATTATACAGTTAAAATTACTTGAACATTCACTGACATACTCTATTATAATTTTACATTGTTGCTGACTAAAATTTAGGTTAAAGTCAAAAAATAGGTTCTAACAGATAACAAAAAAAGTCATAATGTGTGTTTATTTACTCTGTGCTCATGTACAAAACACCGGTGTTTACAGAGTTAATTACTAATAGAATCACCAAGTATTTAAACAATATGAGGGAAACCAAAGCATACATAGACAAATTTGCTCTTATAAGAAAGAGAAACGTTTTCATTAATTTCAATTCATCTTTCTAGGTTGCGTCCCATTTGTAAAAAAAAAGGAACTGTGCTTCTAACTATTGTCCTATTCTGTAAATGTTAAAGGTTTTTTTGCAGCATTCCTCATTATGAAACTATATAAAAGCTATAAAGAGGGTCAACAATTGTACAAAGGACTGAATTCCCATTTTGTTCTCTCCTATAGAGAGAAAAATTAAGTCTACTGGTTTTATTTGACTGAAAATAACAGCAATAATAATTAGTCCATTATTTGCTGATTGACAGTTGGCAGACATTTTAGAGATCTTTACTGGTGACCTGATTGCTTAGTCTCTTAGATGGCCATGCTGTAGTAAGCCACAGCTGACCCTCTCTCAGCCAATACTTAAAAAAGTGCATTAGTTCGTCCATGTTGTGTACAAAGAACAAGGAAAGGGACGGGGAAATAATTGAATTTCCCTACAGTCTTGGGTCCAAGGTAGGCCCAGAACCCAGTTTGCCCTGGACAACCAGCTTGACAACAGGTTTTCCTTGTGCAATTATTAATAACCCCAATTTCCCCTCAAAAGATCCCAGGTTGAACCGTAAATTATGTGGTTGCCCTCCTTAGATCCAGGCTTTCTCCCTTCATCCTTGTCTCCCCCAGGGTCTCTCTTCCATTTCTTTTGTGAGAGTCTTGATTAGGAATGCTCTGAAGGGAGAAAGAGGAAGCACTTGCTTGGAAAAAGCAATGGGAAGAGTTAGAGACAATCAGAGCTCCTGAAATCCAGAGGGAAGGCGGAGATGAGGGAAAGGGTCAATGAAACATCATCAAGGAAGAAGTCTGAGGTCAAAGTCAACATCTCCCTGCTTTCTGGTTAGTCAACATGATGTGTGTGTGGGGGGTGGGTGAGGGGGGGAGATTATATGCTTCCAAGGTTGGCTGTTTAGGCTAAAGGGTTATGTGTTAGAGGCAAGGTTTTTGTGGGGAAGACTGCTGTTAGGGATATAGATTAGTATCATGAGAACAGGTTACAAGAAAATATTGAAAGGACTTTTTCAAAGGACTAAAGTAATTGTGAAGACTCTTCCATGTTATAATGAAAGCTGATGTTTGAAAAATGGGTAAAAGCTCTCTATATCCTGAAGACCCAATGGCCAAATAATGTCCAAGGAGCAGTTGCTTTAACAATTTTCAGATTTTCAATGTTGAAAGCTAGAACAATGCCCCGTTCAACTCTAGCCTGCCCTTCCTCTCCTCTAGATTAAACGGTTCTCTCTTTTTTCAGACATAGATGATTTCAGAGTAAGTTTCCTCTTTAGGAGTGCCTTCCCCCAGGTAGAAAGCATTGTCTGGTAGTGGTTCCAGCTTTTGCAGGGGCTGGGGACCCAACTCTCCAACATCCTTTCCTATTGTTATCAGCTGAGTACGTGGCACCTAAAAGACTGTGACATTACATGATTCATGCTCCCGAGAAACATCAATAGATGTACTGAGTGATCACAGAATAACAATACTAAAAATTACTATTATAGTCATTTTTTTTATAGGTAGCACTTATTGAGTGCATTGTGTCAAGCTCTATTCTAAGTGCTTCATGTTTATTAATTCATTTAATTTTCACACAGCTCTAAGACCAATGGTATTATTCCCATTTTACAGATTATAAAACTGAGATTAACTAATTTGCCCCAAGTCACATGTTAATAGGCTGTGTAACTGGGATTTCAAGCCAAGGTAAGCAGGCTCCAGACCCAAACCCTTCAACCACTTTACTAGAGTAAGTTTCTTACACCAACTATTCTGAAATTCTGGGGTGAGTGGGATGGTCAATTTTAAGAGACCACAAAATCAAATTGCCATAACCAAAGTCATTCCAATAAAAACATACATGATTCCTGAATTTTTCTCCTTGAAAATTAAAATTCAAGTGTAAGGGGAAAATACTTTGTATTTTTCCATATTCCTATGAAGTACATCATAATTTTAAATCTTTCAACTGCTACAAAGCTTACTGTGTGTAAATCTTACTTGCATTTCTTCTAAACCAAAATAACCCGCCAAAATAGTCAGGGAGGAGAGTTCATGATGGTGTTATATTCCTTTCTGAAAGCTTCATTTAGATACCTACCAGAGATCCTTTCATGGACAGAGAAAAATCGTAAACTGTCGCTATTTGATTGTGCTTGCCTAAGGCATTAAGTCCAATCCACCATGTCGCACCTCAGTAACTCGACACAGGCTAGAAAATTCTTACAGTCATCTTCCCCAAGGGATTTGTTAAGTTTCACATGCATTTAGTTGTGCAGTTGGCCTGCTCAAATGGATAAACTTGTAGCTAAATTCTTTCTGCAGCAATGGGCTGTTGGGCTTATTTTTTAATCACTAAGAGAATAAGTAATGCAAAAGAAGCTCTTACTACATGTTAATGTTACTCATTAGTTTTTAACATAATTGAGCTTAAATTCCAGTTTCTCAAAACTGAGAAGTATTTAGTCTGTGGATGTGGTTAAAAGGTGAGAGGGATTAAAAAGGGCTAATACTTAAATATATTTATAGCAAAAAAAAAAAGGAAGTAAATTTTGATGTCTTAAATTCAGCAAAGAAATGAAACCAAATTATGAATAAAATTATTTTCATTAGAACTCCCAAGTTGCTATGATACATGCCTATAAGGGGAACTCTTGCATCTATGCTTAATACGTGAATGCAACATGGCTTCTCTTAAAAAAATATACCAAGACTACTTGGAACTCAAATGATCATTTATTGACTTAGAGAAATATTCTCCCAGATTTTAATCTTCTTCCTATTGTGCTTCTCCTACACTTGAGCATCAACTCACCTCGTATCAGCTTTCTCCAGCATGTGGTTTTCTATCACACTTGAATGAGGCTTGCCCCACACCATCTTCTTCCTTGCAGATGAATGCGAATGGGAGAAAGCCATGGACAACTTCAGTAGCATTTTACAAATCACTCTCATGACATACCTGGGGAATGTGCTATTTTAAGCAACATCAATATATGTTATAAACTCAGCAAGCTTATTTGTATAAGCTTCGAAAGTCACCACATCAGTGCAGTATGTTATTTATCTGCTAAGCCTTCTATGCTATTTATCTTCAATTCACTTATATATTCAACAAATATATATTAAGTATGTACTATGGGCCAAGCATTGTTCTTTACCCCTTGAATATATAGTGATCATGTCTCTCTCCATGGAGAAAAAAAGGAACAAATATATATGAACTGAAGAAAAGAAAATTAAGATAAAAAACAGTGACCAAAAAAAAATCTATTTTAGATAGAATGATTAAGAAAGCTGTCATGAGAGCTGGCTGAGTGGCTGAGTTGGTTAAGAGTTCGCTTAGAGTGCGAGCTCTGAGCAACAGGACCGCTGGTTCGATTCCCACATGAGCCAGTGAACACTGCGCCTAAGCTGAGCTGTCGCTGAGCTGCCAACAGGTGTCAGGATGGCTCAGCTGGTGTAAAAACAAGACTGCCTGTTCGATGGTGGGCTATGCCCACCTGTAACTAAGACTGAACTCAGCATCTTGAGCTGAGCTGCCGCCCAGATGACTCAGTGGATAGAGCATGCACTCTTAACAACAAGGCTGCTGGTTCGACTCCCACATGGGATGGTGGCTATGCCCACCTGCAACTAAGACTGAACACAGCACCTTAAGCTTAGAGGCCATGAACTGCCAACGGGAAGCCAGATAGCGACTGGCGCCCTCCACAACAAAGATTGAAGAACAACAACTTGGCTGGTCCCCTTCCCCAACTCCCCAACACTGTTCCCCTCCCCCAATTCCCCAATAAAATCTTTAAAAAAAAAAAAAAGAAAGAAAAAAAGAAAACAGTCATGAAAAGGTGACGTAAAAGCAGAAACCTATAGGAGTTTAAGATGGGAATTATGGAGTAAAGGAGTAAAGAAATTATGTAGGTAAGGAGGCTACCTGGCAAGTGCAAAAGCCCTGAGGTAGGACCATGTAGACACAGTTGAATAGGCAAGAGAAAGGGTGGTAAAAAATGCCATTAAAGCGTGAGCAAGGGAACAAATTACACAGGGCCTAGTGGGCCACACTAATGCGACTGGAATATTTTCAGCAAAAGAGTGACTTGTTCTGGCTTTTATTTTGAAAGGGAAATCCTGATTTCCCTGTGGAGAAGAAACTATGGATGACCAAAAATATAAGTAGGGGACTAGGTATCCAATGAAGGAAAATAGTGACTTGGCACAGAGTAGTACTGAAGGTGATGAGAAATAAACAGATTTGGGATATATTGTGAAAGTTGAGCTGAAGAGATGAACTGAATGTGGAGTATAAAATAGATGATTCAAGAATGAAGCAAATGGACTAGATGTGGGACATAGACCATGTTTAAAGATGACTCCAAGGATTCAGATCTAAGCAATCTAAATTCTTTACAAGTAATAAGCACATCTGTAATCCTATAGTTCATTGCTACTATGCTTTCTCTTCTTGACCAACATTATGAATAATGATGATAATAATAATAATAGGAGAAGGAGAAGGACGAGGAGGAGGAGGAAACAAATGACTAGATAAAGGAATGGTCAGATGGACAGATATATAATAAAACAAGTATTTCATTGTTGAATCCAAGTGATGGGTATATGTGGGTTTACTGTAAGAGTATTCTGTATGTTTGAAATTATCGTTAACAAAAAGGCATCCTACTGACTGGGAGAAGATATTTGTCAATGATACATCTGATAAGGGGTTAATATCCAAAATTTATATTTAAAAAAAAAACCACCTCAAACACCACCAAATAAAACCAAAACAACTGAATTAAACAATGGACAGAGAACATAAAGAGACATTTCTCTAAAGAGGACATACAGATGGCAAACAGACACGTGAAAAAATGTTCAACGTCACTAATCATTAGAGAAATGCAAATAAAAACCACAATAAGCTACCACCTCACTCCAGTCAGAATGGCTATCATCAATAAATCAACAAACAAGTGCTGGTGAGATTGTGGCAAAAAGGGAACCCTCATAACACTGTTGGTGGGATTGCAGATTGGTGCAGCCACTATGGAAAACAATATGGAGGTATTTCAAAAAATTAAAATTCTAACTACTTTATGACCCAGCAATTAAACTCCTGGGTATCTATCCAAAGGAATCCAAAACACTAATTTGGAAAAATATATACACCCCTATGTTTATTGCAGTGCTATTCACAGTAGCCAAGTTATGAAAACAGCCAAAATGCCCATTGGTAGACGATTGGATGAAGAAACTGTGGTGCATTTATTTATTACTCAGCCATAAAAAAAGAATGGAATCTTACCATTTGCAACAACATGGATGGGCCTAGAAAATATTATGTTAAGTGAAGTAAGTCAGACTGGGAAAGAGAAATACCATATGATCTCACTCATATATGGAATCTGAAGAACAGAATAAACAAAACAGAAATAGACTCAGAGATATGGGGGGAAAAAGACTGATGGTTACTAGATGGGAGGGGGTGGGAATGGGGGAGAAGGTAAAGGGATTAGAAAGTACAAATTAGTAGTCACAGTATAGTCACGGGGATATGAAATACAGTATGGGGAATGTAATAACGTAAAGATTATGTGGGGGTGCCACATGGGCAGCGGACTCATCAGGGAGATCACTCCATGGACTGTGTAGATGCCTGATCACTGCGCTATACACCTGATGCTGAAGTAAAATAATATTGACTATCAACTATAATTAAACACACACACACACACACACACACACACAAGTATATTCATGAGATGTGGAGTACAGCATAGGGATAGAGTCAATGGAATTATATACAATGTCAGAGGGGTAGTAGATTGGGGAGGTGGTTATCACTTTGTGAGGGGTGTAAATGTCTAACTATTACATTGCTTTGTACACCTAAAACTAATTAAAATAAAATAAAATTTTACAATGTTGAAAAATACACAGCATTTCTAAAATGTATTGACTTTGGGATCCTTTTTCAATGCGTCTACCCCATTAAATGCTCTCACCTAACCAACTTATATTATACAAAAATTCTGACTGACTTACGCAACGTTACAAACCCCAATGACAACAAAGCCAGGGTTAGATAACTGTCTCCTAACTCTGCAGTCAGAGTTCTTTCAAGCATATGATCCCGCCAGTGTTTGTAGAATATCTGCATCTGAAAGTCCTGTTGCAATGTGACACTGAACTTGCATTAGATCAACACATCACATTCATTCACATCATCACTCATTCCCAGTTGGTTACCATCAATACTGCACTGCTATTGGGTTTTATGGGAGCCATCTCTCTCCTTCGCTCTCGGGGGTCAGTAAATCCTACCGTTTACTTTTACGTCTTATGTTTCACAACTCAAAAGCCTACCAGGAATCTTCACTGGCTTCAGACCTCTGCCTTTCTCCAATCCTGTAGGGAATGGGGCCCCAAGATTGTCTGTGGGAACACAGCAGGCTCTTCACTTTAACTCTGTCTCTAACATTTTGTATTTGTCTATTTTCAACTCGACAGGATCCTACATACAACCCTAAGAATCCTCTTTTATGAGTAATTTTTGATTCCTGTTCTCAGGAACCATCAATGGCTCCCAACTGCCTCTTGAATCAAATGGAAAGTCCTAGCCAAGTGATTATCTTCACACCTAAGTGCCTTCATCTCCATTCAATGTGTTTATTCAGCAAGGAGTCGTTGAGTAATCACTTTGTGCCTAGTTGTATGCTAGGCCCTGTGGGAAATTATAAGTTACATCACATCATCCTTGCCCTTATGTATCTTACCAATCAATGTGGATAGACAAAACATACACACAGTAAACATTTTTATAACAAGAGGGGCTGTATGTGACCAAATGCCCCCAGGAGTGAATGGAACATACAAGTCAAGGATTACTGGGAGCCACTGTGCTTGTGTGCAGCGTCACATGTGATATACGACATGAGCTGGGCCTGGCTCCAAAAAGGGGCAGAAATGCTGTTCTCTGGGAAAGCTCATGTCTCCAGGGTTGGAATTAGCATCCACTGAAGTCAGGGACTAATGTGACCAGCCTGCCCGGAGCAGAAGTAGAGCCACCATGTGCTCAGTCATCAGAAATGAGGCTGAAAAGGAGGTGGAGGCAGCATAAGAGTGATTCTTCAATGATAACTGAGTAATTTGGAATCCACCCTTACACAAAAGGGAAGGAAAAGAATTACTGAGGTGAGGATACAGCAAGCTGAAAGTATTTATCTAGTAGCAATGTGCAGGGTAGAATACTAGGTAGGCAATTATGATACCTGCCAATCATTAGAAGATGAGGTCCCTAACAAGAATGTGCAGAAGATGGATGACGAGGAAAAAAAAAAAAAACATTCAGAAGGCATTCAGAAGGAACCCTGTTAAGTATATAAAGGAAAGAGGAGAAAGAGGTTAAACAGTGAGCCTGAGGTGTCATAGTAAGGCAATAATAGAGAGGAAATTGATTTAAAAATAATTAACCATGAAGTTAGGATATGAAGGGGTGGTAAGTTTGAGGTGACAGCAGGGCACCTAAGTTCCCTAGTCAAATTGGAGAGAACAAACTAAATTTCAAGTGAAAAATAAGGACGTGATCTAGATTCAGAAAATACTAGCATAAAAGTGATAGCAAGAGACCACTATCCTATGTATTTCCCAAACCATGTACCTTTCTCCCCCTGGGCACTTTCCCAGCCTCTGTCATAGATGTGTGGTCATGTGCCTGAGTTCTGGTCAGTGGAATGTGCGTAGGGTTACTCCAAGTTGGGCCACATGGCCTTTCCAGAGACTATCCTCCATTTCCTGTCCCTTTCACCAGCTGAATAAAAGACTCAGAACCCAGTAAACTTCTAGGACGTAGACCTGGAAGGAGCCTGGGACCCTGAATAACTGCATAGAATGGAGACTCCCCCCACACAGACACACAGGTTCCCTTGGGATCTAATATAAAAAGTAGCCTGTGCTTGTATTAAGTCTCTGATATTTAGGATTGTCTCTTACAGTAGTTAGTCTACTCTAACCTTTTCCAAAATAAATCTGTCCTACAAAAGCTCAGCTGTTCAAGTAAATCTCACTGCTATCTAGATATAGCCCCCCTACTCCCTCTGTTTTCATTCATTTTATTCATTTTCAGTCATACTTCCTAGGATGATATCCCTCCACACCAATCCTGGTCTTTCTTGCCCTTAATATTTTTGTCCAAGTCTTACATCCTGTATTAAAACAACTCCTGACTTACAACTGCTGACAATAGTCACGGCAATCGTTTTTCCCAACCCCACAGTACTTGTGCAAGTATCTCTAGCCATCTGTAACTGGTTATGACTATGTTTTTATGTTTATTTTATCTGTTATCGTGTATCTCCATTTATATTTGTTCCATTAGATTGTAAACTCAATATGAACAAAGATTGTGTTTCCTATTTCCTTCATAATTTCCTACATGCCTCATATATTGCCTTATACTGTCAGTGCTTCATAAACTCAACTAATTGAAGTTTGAACTTCTACTCATATACTTGCACCAGATGTGTAACAACTCACAAAATCTGCATCTCTAACAGAAACACACGCACCGTCTTGCAGGGGCATCCTCGTTTATCCAGCACCACCGGGGAATGAGCTGTCCCTCTACAGAATTAATCTTGGCAATCACATATAACACAGCATGGAGAAACGCAGAAGATAAACAATGTAGCATATTTAGCCACACAGAAGCTGAATTGCTCTCTATTAAATCACATTTTGGTAACAGTCATTCAAATAGGTCTCAACTAGATATTTGGTAGCAAATAACTTCAAATGGATCCAAACCGGTTTACACATGTCTGACATGGGCAACAAATGGTCAAAATATTTTAAAGTCAGAGGCTTTTGACACTCTCTACATACCATCAGATCCTATTGCAACCAACTGGTTCTTTAAAACTCAACTCTGGGGCCGGCATAGTGGCGCGGTGGTTAAGTGCTGGCTTGGGAAGCCAGAGGCCCCGGTTCGGGTCCCACATGTGAAGGCCAGTGACACTGCCCTCAAAAAAACAACAACTCTGTAACATGGCATCTGTGACACCGCCTTGATTTGCCACAGCAGAGTGAGGGGCTTCCTCCTTTGAGATCCTAGGTTTTTTTGTATAAAAGTCAATTATAGCATTCATCATACTAGGTGGTCATAGCAGGCTGACCTGTTTGTGTCACCCCAACCCACTGCAAACACCTTGGGACAAAGACTGACTCTTACTCCTGGTCAAAGCCCCACAGCTGATATAGCACTTGTAACATACTAAGTGACATTATTCAGGGTATTTTTATTATAAGAAAAAAACAACAACAATCTAAACAAGTTTAAAGAAAAAAACAAAAAAGGAACTAAGTAACAGTAAGAATAATTGGGCCTAGGAAAATAAAACATTAACAGATTTTTTTTCCCCTGAAGTATCTAATGGGGGGGGGGGGCAGGGTCAGCTTTACCAAAGGTAAGAAGTTTAAGTTAAAATTGTTTCTTCAAAATACCAAAGGAAATAAAATTTTCAACATACCTGTAATTAATAGAAATGAAAATATTTCAGGATGGAAATATACACTGATAGGCCGGCCGAGTGGCGCATTGGTTAAGCGCTGGTTTTGGGATGCCAGTGGCCCCGGTTCGGATCCCACATGAGGGCCAGTGACACTGCCCTCTACAGCTAACAACAGCTCCACCTGGAGCTGGGCTGTGCGAGCCCCGGTGATGGTGTGGGCTGCAGCTCCTGCTGCAGTGGGCTGCCATAGGCTACAGTAAGTGGCCCGCAGCCAGCGTGAGTGGCTGACAGCCAAGCGTGAGCTGCCAATAGCCGCGATGAGCGACATCCAGAGGCCAGCGACCGATCTGCCTCATCCAGGAAGAGCGCAATGACGATACCAACAGTGAAGCAACATCCTCCGCAACTAAACTGAAGAACAAGAAGACAGCAACTTGTCTGTTCCCCTTCCCCGATTCCCCAACGCTGTTCCCCTCCACCAAATCCCCAATAAAATCTTAAAAAAAAAAAAATAAAAAAAAGAAATATACACTGATAATCATTTACAAAATGCAACTGTGTTTGACAAGAAATATAACATTTATAAGAATCCTCATGGAATTCCTCACAGTTCACCTATTATATAAATCAAGGGATAGAAAAGACAGTCAACTGGATTTTTTTTTTTTTACCATAACCAGTGATTGGAATTAAAGAAGAAAAAATTTCTCTTTAAAAAATATAACTTGAGGGCCAGCTGAGTGGTATGTCGGTTAAGAGCTGGCTTGGGATGCCAGCTCTGAGCAGCAGGGCACCAGTTCGGATCCCACATGAGGGCCAGTGACACTGCCCTCTACAGCTAAGATGGTGAACAACAGCTCAACCTAGAGCTAGGCTGCTGTGAGTCACTGGCGATGGTATAGCCTGCAGTTCCAGCTGCAGTGGGCTGCCTTGAGCTATCGTGAGTGGCAGGCAGCTGGCATGAGCTGCCAAGAGCAGCCATAAGTGGACATCCAGTGGCCAGTGACAGATCTGCCTCACCCGGGAAGAGTGCAATGACGATACCAACATGGGCCAGTGAAGCAACGTCCTCCACAACTAGACTGAAGAACCAAAGGACAGCAACTTGTCTGTTTCCCTTCCCTGATTCCCCAATGCTATTCCCCTCCCCAATTCCCCAATAAAAAATCTTTTAAAAAAATAAATAAATAAAATAAAATTTGAGAGACAACTTTTAAGAACAACTTTTAACTGCATTCCTTGCACTGTGCTGGGCACAAGGAATACAAACAGGAATTGTATGAAGTGCCAGCCTCATGACGGAAAGAGGTGGACACCGCTAACCTCACTACAACGTGATGCAAGCTGTGATCGGTCAGGTCCTATGAGAACAAGGAGGGGGAAGGAGAATTTCTCTCACCTGGGTACAGGGCAAAAGTAGGGAATATTTCCGAGGAAATTCTGGCATTCTTCCTCAAAGGCTGCAGTGGGGCTTTACCAAGAAAGGAGACAGGGAGAACAGCATAGCCAAAATAGAGAACGATGAAAGAATATAAGGTGTTTAGGGAACAGCACCTATTTCCAGGTGGGTGGGCAAGTTTCATTCTGGAAACAAGAGGGAACCAGTGAACATTTGTTGGGTTTTTTAAGTTGAAGTGAAATGCACATAATATTAAAAGTCATAATTTTAAAGTGAATGATCCAATGGCATTTATTGAATGAGGCAGGCAACCAGTACCTCTATTTAGTTTCAAAATATTTTATCACCCCAAAAGGAAAACCCACACCTGTTAAGCAGTTGCTCCCCATTCCCTGGTTCCCCTATGCCCTGGAAACCATCAGTCTGTGTTCTGTCTTTATGGATTTACCTCTCCATATAAATGGACTCATACAATATGAGACCTCTTATATGGCTTCTTTCATTTAGCACAACATTTTTGAGATTCATCCACATTTGTACACATATCACTACTTCATTCCTTTTAATGGCTGAATAATATTCCATTTTGTGTGTATACCACAGCTTCTTTATCTGTTCATCTGTAGATGGGTATTTGCACTGTTTCCGCCTTTTGGCCATTGTGAATAGTGCCTTTAAGAAGACATGTGTGCTTGTAATTGTTTGAGTACCCACTCTCAAATTTTTCGAGTAGATCCCTAGGAGTGGACTTGCTGGGTCATTCAGTGATGAACAGCTGAACTGTTTACCTGGAAGCTGATACATTCCTATCAGGGCAAGTTTTTAAACAGGCCACGACATAGACAGAACCACGGCAGTTAAAAGGCTCTTCCACGGCCCTGGTTCAGTCCCACATGTGAGGGCCAGTGACACTGCCCTCAAAAATAAAAAATAAAAATAAAAAATAATAAAATAAAATACAATAAAAAGGCTCTTCCAGTTTTCTCCATGAAAGATGGCAATGCCTGAGCTAGATCCACAGTGATGGGAAACAGAGGAATCTGATGGAAAGAACTGCAAATAGGAGGTAGAAATACCATGCAAGGAATAGTCAACTGTGACTCCAAGATTTCTAGCTTGCGTAACTGGATGGGTAGTTCAGCCATTAACTAGAACAAGGGAAAAAAAGCCCTGGTGAAGGGAAAGTGTTAGAAGGGCAGATTTAGAAGAGCTGGACATTGACCAAAGATGCCCAGTGGCCACCAGGAATCCTGGTCAATGAATGAGGCTGAGTTTCCCTGTAAGTTTAACAGTGATGAAGACAGGGAGGGCAGTTGAAGGGGATACACAGAACAAGGGCACTCAAGGGGAAATTTAGAACAAGAGGAGAAGAGGGCCAAGGAAAGCAGTTTGGAAAATGCTCACATTTGGATGCAAGTGAACCAAGACCATGAGAGTGAAAAGGAAGCAGACAAAGGGGAATAAATGAACTGCGGCTAACAAGACATGAGCCAAAAACAAGATTTAAAAGTTCCTTACTGGCATCTCCTCCAGAAAGATTGGTTCCTAATTCATGGTTGGTTTCTCCATAAGCAAAAGTTCTCAGCAGGATTCCTCTTATTCAGAATCATCATACACTGAACTCCTCCTGTGTCTGGCATATTTACATATATCATCTTGGTTTGTTCCAAAGAAGCCCTAGGTGGGTATTATTTCCAGTTTGCAAATGATAACCGGAGCCTTCGATGAGTTAAATAATGCTGGGTTTATCCCAAAATATTGTAAGACCGGGTCTTATATTAATTTTTGCTCCAAAAGGTGCATTTTATTAATTTATTCATGTACAAAAAATTGACATTTATTCAAATACAGTCAGTTCTGGCTGACGATCTTAACTGGAGCTTATTTTGGGGTAGGGCTTATATTACGAGCACCCTGAAAATCATGCTAGGGCTTATTTTCCAGTTCATCTTATTTTCAGGGAAACACGGTATATAAAACCACAATGCTAGTGTCAGAATGAGGATTTGAACCTACACTCTTTCTACTGTGCTGGGCTGCCCCCAGCCTCAGCTTACTATTGAAATGGTCTTCTTTATTTTCTGTCTTCTTTATAATGTTTTCCCAAGGGTTACTTGCTTTCTTAGTAAATGATGATCGTTCTAAGTAGACTCTTGATTCAAGAAACTCAAAGTGCTTAAATATCTAAAATATAAATATTAAAATGGCTATCCATTTTTTTTTAATTTAAGGTCCCTATAACAAATAGTAATCTTGCAAACTTCATTAAAGGTTAGCTTCTCTTTATATGAAATCGCTGTTATTCATTTAAATTAACATTTTTCATGGAGGGAAAATATTATATACTGTGATCTGCAATTTGCAAGTCTACTATATTTAGTTATTGTAGTTTTGATATTATATTTTTTTATTTGCTGAAAGAAAGGTATAGGCAGTATTAACCTAACTTAACTCTTGGTTAAAAGGATATTAATTTAATATTCTAGGAGTCAGTTTGCAAGTATCTATTCTAATAGAAGAGTGAAGTATTATGGAATCCCAAAGGTACTTCCATTTTTCCTCGTGGTATTTAGGGAACTCATAATATCATATTTCAAATAAAATAATAAAAACACACTATCTCAAACCATCATCCATATCTCCTTCCCTCCATCTCCCAGGGAGCACTCATCCTCTCTTTAAGTTGGAAAAGTTAAAGGAGAATATCTCTGCAAACTTATTGGTTCTCTTTCCCTAGGGCAGAAGGTAATTAATTTGACATAAAAATTCTCCTCTTCAAATTCCTTCTGAGCTACAAGCTGAGATCCTGTTTATGTAAACAAAAGCACTTAATTAAACAAAGTATGTGATAATATCAGAAAGAACTAGAAAGGTTCTCATGCCACCATTTTATTAATCAAAATCTGATTATATCTATGAAGCTATGAAGATACATCAGTCTTTTAAAAGATAACGATATTTTTATTTTCTAATGCTTCTATTTTTTTATTAACCTCATCTTCATTCAAAATTTAAATCAAGGTAATTAAAAATTAATTGGTGAGAATGATTAATTTACAGCAGAAAATTAATTTACAGTGGGGCATTCTGTTGGTGAAGTCCAGCACTTCCACTTGGCAAATGTAAAAGAACCCATAGTTGAACTAATGAAAAAAAAAATACATAATGGCTAATAAATGGGATCTTTCATCATATATAACATTGTTATCAACTTCAGTGGCCATTTCTAGATCCAAAATCTTTCCTATTTGTGCATTTGTTTATAATTCCCTTCAAGTTTCTCACCTCTTAGATCTCTCCACCCACCAAGCAGGGAATCTGATTGCCTCCGATTACATTTGCCTCCAAAATTTCTCACCTACTTGCGTTTCTTTTTTTTTTTTTTTTTTGAGGGCAGTGTTACTGGCCCTCATACGTGGGACCCGAACCGGGCAGCTGGCTTCCCAACCCAGCGCTTAACCACCGCGCCACTCGGCTGGCCCCCTCCTTGCATTTCTTGATTCTACTCGTCAGCCACCTCCTTAAAAGTTGGTTTACTTCCTTTGGAGTATTTTTTTTCTTCCCACTCTCAAACCTCTAAAACTGTCCTTCACAAATCTACATCTGCACTCCTGTTCTCTCACACAAGCCTTTCTTTAAGGGCCAATGGGTACTTTTACTCAAACACAGCAGTATCAATCCATCTGCAGCAGAGTCCCAACAGAATTATGTCTTTGCTAAACCAGCTCCATAGCTCAGACTTCCTCTTTTGATTATTGATATCACCATTTTTCTAGTCATGCAAAACTTCAGAGTCATCTTTGACTCATTCATCTCCTTCATCCTGGATTTAATCATGATATTACTTATATTTCATACAATTTTTTCAATAAGGATAATTCATTAACGTTTAGTGCTTCCACATGAAGGCATGAAATACGTAGCTTGTACCTTTATGTTGAGCTCAGAAAATGTGGTCACTGCACTCCCTGGCTTCCTACTTTCCTCTCTACTTCTAAAACAGCAATAACTATGCAACTCACCTTCCTGACAGCCTCTTGTCAGCCTCTATGATAGGTGTGGGTCCAAGACGAAGAACAGGCTGGGCGGCAGCCCTCGCTGGTCACTTCCCACTTACCTCTGTTCTAGACCCTGCCTGTGCCTGGAGACTAAACAGTGACATCCTCCAAACATCTGGAAGCAATCTGACCAATGAAATGTCTACCATAACAAAACAACAAAAGGCAATGTCATCCTAAAGAGACAGAATGACTTCTGATTACCTGATGACCTAAAGAAAGAATATGACACTCGGAAAGGAATTCCTTAACCACAGTTAGTTCTTAAAGAATAAGAGCCGGAGACAAATGCTGGATGTGTCCTTATTATACATGGAGTAGTAACCTTGGTTAACAGACGAATGAATCTTGTCCTACTGACCAATCCATAGTCCCCATCCAGGGGCGGCCCCAGGCTATGCATCTGATTCGTCCTACTCCTCCATTCTGATTCCACGTTCCTGGCCACTTCCGAGTGTGGTCTCTCCATGTGAGAAGACTGTTAGCATCTAACTAAGACAAGCATTCCATGTGTGTGACTGTGTTTCTCATCTCAAAGAAATAATTTGACATTCGGGTTTTATTAGCTCATGAATGTGGTTAATGTGAGTCCACCCAAGAGAGATGGATCTGCCCTCTGAGTGCTGACAACATCAGGCTTCCAAGTTGGCTAAGCTGAGGGGCAGACCCTGTGCCAGACACAGTCAAATAACCAAAGCAATGAAGGCCTTACTGTGAGGCCCAAAAAGGGATGCAATAGTAAGTACTTTTTAAATGAAACCTGAATGATATTTTGTAATGTTAAATATAGGGGATAGCATTTACAATCCAATCAAAATTGCTTTCAGCAAGTCATGGGTTACCATATGAATGACGCAAATTAAGAGATGGAAACTATCATTGAAATTTTTGTTACCTGGTCATTAAATGAATAATGTATGATTTTTAATAGCTTTGACGAGCCAATGGGAAGAATTCTACCTACTTCAGTCTCCACTGCCTTTGAAAGGATATAAACTATCAAAGGAAGATGCCACTACCATTATGGGGAAACTATGGCAGATGGACAGAAAGCTAGAACCCAAAGCTATGTTTTGCCAAAGGGCCAGGTATCCCTCAGCCGGTAAATCTTGATTCTGCCAGAGGGAAGACCTCCAAGATCATCTTAGAAGGGGACACTGCCCCTTGTGTCAAGTCCCATCTTACTGGGGACTTGATTCTTCTAGAAGTACAGCCTCATTAACCAGGCTGGTTTTCCAGGGAGAATGTCAAGAGTATCAATCCTTATCACAAAATGATCAGAAATATACTTCTATAGGGCCATTTATAATCATCCTGTACCTACCTCATCCACTTTCACAAGCCTTCAGCAATAAATCTCACCAAGAACAAATTTGGATTCCAAATGGATTCATCCTCCCTCACTTTTAAAAAACTATTCTCACTCCTAGTTTTCAGGTTTTTTTAATTGGTCCCTTCTCTTCAAGCTTATTCCTCTTTCTATTGGACTCCTCCACTGGTCACCTTCCACTGTTACTAAGAAATTCCAAAAGTGGGCAATCAGGGAAGGGGAAACTGGTAGCACTCAGACTAATCAACTTTCAGTTCAGGGTTATGTGCAGTCATGTCAACCTACTTAGAAATATTTACACGACAAAAAGAATTGTTCTATACTTATTATTTTGCTTTTATAATAATTAGAATACTTTCTATTGTGCTAGCTGGTTTTAAAATAATTACAAGTCCATAAGAGTCATTCAAAATGTAATGAATTGATGACTAATCTACACACCCATTCAATCATTCCACAAGCATTCACTTACCAAATACATTCAATTATTTTCATACTCTGAATTGGTCTACAAATATTTGAGTTTCTGCCATTTCACTTGTTAATGGAAGTCCTCAGTCTCAAAACATCCAGAATGAGACTCATCTTCTGGCACAATCTCCTCCTTTTCCTGTATTCCCTGATACAGGGAGTAAAATCACAATCCACCAAGTCAGAAACTTTTACTTATCATGACACTCTCCTTCTGTTTCACCCCTCCTATCCATTCACCTATTAATTTCTGTAGATTTTGTCACTGACAATTTGCCAAGCCCATCCCTCTTCACACTGCTTTGGATCAGGGTGCCATCTCTTGCCTAGAGGACCTCACAGCCTCACACTGGCATCGCCTACCTCTGACCCCGCCGCCTTCTTCTCTCTACACCACCACCAGTTTGCCTTCTCAAATTCAAATCTAACCACTCCCAAACTAATCCTTTGTAGCTCTTTCAGTTTAATTCAGTTCACAAACCCTGTGATGGGAAGTATAAAATAAAGTTCAAAACCCACTGCACAAAATACAAGTTGTAATGATTTCCCAAACTCCAGCTTTCCAGCCTGTTCTCTGCCATGTGGCTACATGTGTGCAAGTACCACAGCCCATGTACATTTCCTCGTGGCTTTTCTGCCTCTGTGCCTAGACTGTCCTTCTCCACTTTATCTACCTGCCCAGTTGTTTCTCATCTTTCAAGATGTAAAGTGTTCCCGTGCTCTTGACATCCACTCCTGAACTTCTACAATGAGTCTGGTGTCCCGACTCGATGGGTACCAGAACATTCTGTGCGTGCCTCTCCCACAGCTTATGTTCCACTAGTTGCAAGCACTGCTTTGCACTCACATCTGTCTCCACTCCTGCCCCTCCCCACGCTCGGACTGGTCATTACCATAAGGGGTATCATCTGTGATCTCTAGCACCCTGCTCAGTAACAGTTGTATCGTAGACACTCAATAAATATGTGTTGAGTGACTAGATAGGACGCTTTTCTCTTGTTGTGCCATGGGTGTCACAATTGGAAATTCAGAAAAAAATAAATCTAGAGGAAAATATAAATTGAAAAGTTTTCCTGAGGGCTACAAATTAGGTACTTGAGAAATTAAATAAACCCTAGAGAAGTGTGAGAGAACACAAGACCAGTGATAGCAATGGTATAACAATGAAGACAACCAAAGAGGCACATGTCCAATCTACTTAGTTACTGGTGGTGTTGCTGTAGTTGGTGATATTTCCAAAGATGATACACCCATGACTGGTATAAAACCAATTTCAACCTCCAGGGTTCTCATAAGAAACATTTTATATAAATACAAGATTTTCTCATGTAGTAATAGACCAATCAATAGCCTGAAATCTAAACATGTTTATGGAGTAATCATTTGTTACCCATCATTATATCTTAATTAATCATTGTTAACATATGGGATGTGCCTGTTTCTATGTCACTGACATAAACCAGAAGGAATTACCTTTTATAATTTTTAACTGAAAAAAGTGAATGATTAAAGAAAAATGTCCTATTGAGTCTTTACTTTGATGAAGGTCTGCTATGAACATGCAGAAAAGGCAGTCTTACAGAGTAAAAAGAATCATTTTATTTTTCAGTTAAGTGATCACCAGATTAACTATGCCAAATGCTCAATGAGGAATTTTTTTCTGTTGTTCCCAAAGGATCCTGAATGCCATAAACAGCTATAAAATCCCCAACTGCTTTACAATGTGCCCACAAAACAATACAATTGCCTATGGACTGTAGAGAAATTAATTACGGAAAAATCTATTAGAAGAAGGAAAGTCAAAGAAGCAGCGACTACTGAGGAGGAAATGCCTTCAATCCATAGTTCAACTGGAAAAATTATCCAGGAGTATATCAAAGTTATTAGCTTTAGTTTCTGTATGTATAAACTTGCCCCCATTTTGTTCTACTATTAAAGCAGCTATGTTCTTACCCCCAAGGGGGATGGAGGGGAACAACATCAGTGAGCATGTGACCAAGAAATGAAGCAACAAGTGAAAGGTGTGTCCAGTCCCATCATTTTCTTGTCATTTCTGATGGCTCAACTTCCAGAAAGCACATATACAAGTAAAAAGAGGCACGCGCACTTTGAACTGCACTGGCTAGAGTCCAGCCACCCACCCACTGGCTTTGCCATGGTAAGCCTACAAGCACAGTCATCTCAGTTCCTTCGTTTTTCCTTTCCTTAACATTTGTTTTTCCTTTCTGTGAAGGCAGAAATCATTTGATCCCTGAATACGTTTCTTGGTGTAAATAGCATCTATTACACAATGATTGTGAAAGGAATTAAACAAGGAGACATTAGCCTGGGGTGGCTCTTATGCCTTGGGAGCTATGTAAGCAAACCAAAACCTAAGCCAGATTCAATGGGTTTAAATCCCAGAAAGGGAAACTTAAGAACAACCAATTACAAACAGCCAAACAGGCTTTCCCAAATAAGTAAAGCGCTTAAGCTACGGCCAATCAAATAATTTCCTTGTTCCGGTGTCTTCTCTGTAAAAGCCTAGTAGTCCCTAGCTCCTGACAGGGGAGCTCGCGGAACCACCTATGGTTTGGCACTGCCCAATTAGAATCAATGTATGCTCTTAAATCAATAAACTCTTCAAAAATTTAATGTGATTCAGCTTACCTTTTAACATGATTACTACTTTAAGCCATAATTTAACAGAGAATTCCAATACTTGGAGATTATAACTCTTTAATGTCTAGACAATAAATCTCCAAACTAATGACTTCTTCAATCTGATTTGAATACTTTACATGTTAGCACTTTGATATATTTTATTAAAATTGTACTTGTTAAAATTTTTTTCTAGAACTTTCATTTTCTTCTACCGATGTAGATAGAACTAAGAGAGGAAATTAATGACAATAATGAACTTTATCTATAACGATATTAATAGGATTTTTAAAAGTGTCATATGCTTAAGCATGACAGAATATTTAGTTGTTATTTTAATTAATAAGCACTTTACTCAAGTGTAGGAAATTTCATGAAAATGCTCCCAAATAAGTCATGTTAATACCTAAGAAAATTTTTTAAAAATTAAAATTATCTTTGACATTCAATCATTTAATAATTAGTCTTATGAATTCATGAAACTAAAAATATTCCACACTTAAAATTTACAATTTTAGTACTGAAGTTTTTACAAAATTCACAACCTTATGCTGTCCTATTGTTGTTATTGTTCTCACTTGTTTTATAAAGACCATAGGACCTCTTCCATTTGAGGAAAAACATTATTTACTAATGTTAAAAATCCAACTCCAATTTGAGTATGTCTATGATCACTGGAAATATTTTTTTTTTAAATCTGTAAAAGTCTGCACCTAACTCCCCTTTCTCATGGAGCACCGCAATTTTTAATCCATCCTGGAAAATGTAACGTTTTTTCAAGCAGCTGATGCTTTGAAACATGCTGGACTGGGCTGAGCATTCCTTTGCCCTGATGTCATGCACCAGCATTTGTCTCCGAAGACATCTTTTGTAGTTGTAACCAAAAGGAGAAAGAAATCAGAGCTGTGAACGCGGAGAGAGGGGGAGAGGAGGAAAACAGCTCCGGTCAATTCGCTAAAAAGAATTCTGACACAAACCTGTATATTTTTAGCCACTCAACGTGCGTCCTTTAAAATAAAGCCTTCTGACTTTCCTAAGGGCTTGTGCTTATTTTCACACTATTGGTTTTAAAAATACTCTCTGCTTTATGGGAATGTGTCACGGGGAAGTTAGCTAGAGTTGCATGAAAGACGTTTTCATCCCTGGCTGGCATCTTCTCAATAGCTGGGGCCCAGGCCCACCGCTCTCTTCCCGGCAAGGCCCTCTGCGCTGAAACAGTGCAGCATTCATAACTTCTGCTCAGCACTGCGGGGAAGTTCCACAGAAAAGCTTCTCCAACCTAACGGGTGACATCACTGCAAAGCCTTCCATTTGGACCTAGGTGGAAAACACCAATGCATGCCTCATTCATTTCTCCACCTTAAAAAAATTAATAACGTACCATCATATCCACCCTATGCCCAGGACCTGCGTACCCACAGCCCGGCTCTATGAGAGCCGCTCTGACTGGATCGCATGCAGCAGTGCTGCTGTTTTCCACACCACTAATCTTCAAAATGCTTTTTTACAACTTTTGCCACTATGAAAAATGCCCAGTAGGATACCAAAAATAACCTAAAATTTTAATGGAAAAGTCTCTGATTGGTGGTGCTAGTATTGCCTTTAGGTTTAGGTCATATTTAAAAAATATACTTGACATATAGTTAAGGAACCAAAAACCTCACCATCCCCACTGACATCAACATATAGAAACCAATGCACACAGAGGTTTCCTTTTCTTCTTTCTACATGCTTTTCCTGATGGTCCAAGGAAATCAGCTGCATCCAACTCTTTTCAGTGTGTGTCAAATATCCACCGTTGTTTGGAAGGCAGGCACCCAGTAGTCTATCTAAAATATTTTAAGTTGAAGAGAATACATTCTCCTGTCTTCTCATTGGAATATGCCTTTGAAGGCTGATCCATAAGAAATGGCATGAGAACATTTCCATTTTATTCTCAAAACACAGGTATATATTCACACTTAGGGGAGGAAAAGATAAAAACAACAACATTGCTCATATTCTCTTCTCTAAATCACACAAGTGAGAGAGGGCAGTGTAAAGCTGGTGCCCCAGCCGTGTTTTTTTAAATGACGTAACACATCCCAAACCACCGCTGCACCGAGAGGCAGGCACTATTCTCCTGCACAGAGTTCAGAATCCTCACAGCAGCATCCATGGGAGCTCTGAGGGCTGCTGTGACAATAGCACATCCTTCCTGCTGTCTGTCTGAATGACAAGGCAAAGCCATGTCAATTATGAAGAATCGTGGACCTTTTGCCTAACGACTCCCTCAAAGCCATTTATATCTTGATCGTGTAAATCTATCCTCGCTCACCAACCCATGACATGATAGAACTTTATAGCATCTTCCAGGCTATTTCTGTGCATTACGGAGAATCAAGTTACTGCCATCCATGTTCAGAACCTGAATTCTAAACATCCTTGTGAAACGCTCACAGACATGGGCTGTTTGTCCTCACATAAGCCCTCAAATCTTTTCTTCTGCCTTTTTTTCCCTTCTATGATGTCGACTTTCTTAGGAGTTTGTTGATTTTTTTGTTTTGTTTCTTTTTCAAACATAATCCCTAAGTCACATACATGGGAAAAAAGATGTCTTCCCCCAGGAAGTCTACACTGAGAATTCCGGAAGAGGCTCAATTCCTTTACTAAACATAACATATATTTTAGGCATTAGATAAACTCTTTATAAAAAACAAGCATAAACACTAATTCTTGAAACACTAAAATTCCAACTTGTACAGAAACAGCCTACGTAGACTCTTTTAATAATCAAATATCCCCTCACTGTGTTATTTGTGCAATGTCTATTTGGGGGCACTGTATACTTCTCACTTGTCAAAAATGTTCAATCAGGGAGAAGACTTCATGGACAGTGTAGATGCCTGACCACTGCACTGTACACCTGAAGCTGAAGCTGAATAATACTGAATGTCAACTATAATTTTATATATATATATATATATATATATATATATATATACATATATATATATATATATATATATATATATATATTCATAGGATGTGGAGTACAGCATAGGGAATCCAGTCAATGTTATTGTTCCAACTATATATGATGTCAGAGGGCTAGATTAGGGAAGGGGGGCTATCACTTTGTGAGGGGTGTAAATGTCTAACTTTTACATTATTTTATACACCTGAAACTAATTTTAAAAAAAGTGTTCAATAGCTTCTAGGCCTCATAGCAAACAGCACCTGTCTCCTCCAAGACATATGACTGAAACCCTCTCTAAACTAAGTAAAAATGGGACAGTGGTGTATATAAGCCACTAGTACCAAGCCTACCTATAGGATTTTCTTTTTTCCCCATTTTATTTATCAATATATATTATTTGCTTGTTTATCTAAGCCTGACTATAAGCATATCTTGCTGAGATAGTATTCTGGCATGTCATGCCCAGATGGCCATCATAAAAATCAAGTCATAATTATTACCATAATTTAAAGAACTCCCTTTTGAGAGAACAGATATAATTTGGCCCTCAAATTCTTTACATCTTTATGCACATTACACCCAGGACTTACTTAATTGGTTGGCAAGGTACATATCAGGTCAGAAAGCCTCCCTTGATGAACCTGTCCTAACAATTAAATCAGATACTGTGCCTTTAGATCATAGGAATGACTCAACTGAAGTTGTAGACTTGGTGGCCATCCCTCCAGAAACTCTTTCAGAAGACAGAGCAAAAATTCACAGAACATTCACATGACTAAGGATAATTAACGACAACCATTTCCACCCTACAAAAGAAAATAGAGCTTCTGTTAAGAGTGAACAATAAAGACATTATTGTGGTTCCATTGTGGGGCTTTTTTTTTTTTTTGAAGCGGTTCCCATCTCTAAAAAATACATACAAACACACCAGTATCCCAGCTATCCCAGTGCTATCCATTTTGCCTGATGATGTTGTTGGGGGAAATTCTGTAAAGACTAGGTGAGAATTTCAGGCTGCTTTCAATATTATTTCCATGCAACATGCAGCACAAGAAAGGCTTATAGAGAATCGAAACGTAAGTATTTAGGTAGTTATTCAACTTAGATGGCCTCATCTCCAAAGACAGATAAAAACAAAAGTTGATGCAAGAACACCAGGTCTGTGACAGTTCATCTCCATCCTTTTTCATATTTACTTAACTTTTCTTGAGTGTTTTCACCTTGCATAAGCACTAAGAAAGTGGCAAGGTTTATATAAAGATATCACTCTAATACAAGTGGAAGAGCTCTGAAGAGCAGAGTGAAAAAGAATCCTCATCCTGCTTCTAACTCCATACAAAAGTCTAAGACATGGCAGAGATTAAAATTAAACAAAACTAACATTGTGCCATGATAATCCAGGTCGGGTTTACATCTAAACAATAAGCAACTCACTTTCAGGACAGGTTATAATAGCTTATATATACTCAATCGAGTCAATTAATCTTCATTTTAAACTGCATTGCATCAAACATTTTTCTTCTGCGTAACACCTAATAATTCTATTTCATTCAATAAGCCCTGACAAATTACATAAATATAGCACAGGATCACTCATTTACAGCCATTACTGGAGAAGAAGAAAACCCAAAACATATCATATAGTTTCAGCCAAAAATTTAAATTTATAGTGCTTGGTGAAGACTTTTGGAATGAATACTGGTGTGTATAATTTTTTTAATTTATGAAGGGAAATTTTGGATTTAAGATTATTATTGAAAGAACAAAATTAAGTGAAAACCTCCAATGCCAGATGGGAGTGCTCATCTCAAAAATGAGCAATTCAATATAAATGAGTGCCCGCCCCCTGAATTTTGGGAATGTAAACAGATCATTTAATCTCATAAATCATTCCATCAATATAAAGCATGCACACACACAATACTGGTGAAGTAAGGAGTAGAAGAATTTCTGTAGCCTAAAGAAAAATACAAAATTTCACAAGGAAAAGCTTTTCAGGTATGTTAACCCTTCAAAATACTCTAAGAAAGACAGATTGAGGAATTTCTTTGTCTTGGATGGAGAATGCATGCACTATAATTACCAGTTGAGGACAATGAAAATCTTCCTCAGTATGTATTGTAATGGCAATACGCGATCCAAGCATCTATAAGTCCAGATATTGAAATTTGTTCCTCCTCTCTAATTACATCTAAAAAAAATGTGTGTCCTTTCATCTCCACTTCAGATAACTTATAATTGCATACCAGGCTGCAAGCTGTTACAAATGGACAAACCAGACACACATCATTTCTGGTACAGCCTCAAACTTTTAAATTATTCCTGTCACTACAGAATAATAAGGCAAAGGTACCCACAGGCTTTATTTTAGCCAATTGTTTTAACTCTGCCTCCGCCATCTGCGTGATATTAGCAGGTGGGAAATTGAGTGATTTTGGTTTCACTTTCTTTTCCGTTATCCTAGGGTTAGGAGTAAAATGCCCATTAATGGTTCGCGTAATATAGTGGACAGATGCAAGGAAACACGCAGAAGGCAAGTGTATAGATTTAGGAACTAACTGGATTGAGAAGGAGGAGGTTGTCTCAAATACTGCTCAGTCTTGAGCATACATACCTGAAGAAAAAGCATGAGGTGGGAGGTTAATTATTTAGGGAGTGTCTATAGATAAGAGTCAGGTGTTATTTTAAGAGGTGTCCTATGTTGGAAACTGAGGTGCTGGTTTGATACCTTGAGCGAAGAGAAAGTCAGAAAAATAATGTACAAACTGAGGCGAGACGTGGGAAGCAGAGATAAAATGTAACGAGCCATCAGCAGAGAGCTGCTATTTGACACCCTAGGAATGGATTGAGATCATCTAGGGAGAAAGTGTGAACAGAAGAGAAACTGGCCTGGGGATATTTGCATTTGTGCAATTCACAGTTGAGTGTGCTTTGGTTGTGCCAGCAACACAGTACACAGTACGCTGCTGGAGCTCTCACTACCACCTCACCAAGATGGTGCAGTAAGATGCGCGCTGCTTTAAGAGCCCCTGAGAAATGTCCTTGTCATACCTTTAGGGAATCCTTTATGGCTTCGAGAAAAGAGGTCACCAGGGATTTATTTTTAAATAGTCAACTTCTGAGTATTTTTCTAATCAAAAGGACATGTTCTTTTTCAGTGAAAATAAATTCTGACAATTTTAATGGAATACATCATTTGTATAGTTTCTCAGCAAAACACTGCATAGAGACACAAGTGTGCTTAATATGGACCCTGTTAAAAATAATTAAATGGCTGCCACATTTCACCTCCGAGGTGGGTTCATTTCCATACTGGACTCAAAGATCACTTTCTATAAAGTAGTCTCAAGATGCTTGTCCCATTTATACAAGCTCTTGAGATGAGAGACATTTTTGCAAATGCAGAATATGAATTATTGTCATCCTCATCATTTTTATTGTGCTGGGCAAGTGAATGGATTTTGCATCTGGTGGCTCTAAGGTTTTCCCACAGCAGGGTGGCTGGGTTAAAATCTAAATTCCTAAAGCAATACTGTAATACTTTGAACCATGGTAACATCCAAGAGGTATAATGACTTTCTGATGAAGTGAGCAGCTCCTCTGTGGTAATAGGAGAGACGCCAAACCTGGAACCTGGTGCAAACTCACTGCTAACTCCTGGCTGAAAGCGGATAATAAATGGCTGCAGGCATTTCTTACTTCTCCTGTGTGAACCTCTATCCGCAAGAACTATGACAGGCCACAGTGCTGAGGGGCCCAACAACTTGAAAGGTGTGTGTGTGTGTGTTATATATATAGCTACAAAATTAAATTGAAATACTATTTTCTAAATACCTTCCCCAACCTAAGTGGCTTGTATCTTCTTTCAAGGCAGAGTATCAGTTTATTTCAAATTTAGAGATACTGGCCTCGATTCAAATTCATGGCAGTTATAGAAACCAATGTTCCGTGCCTTGATTCAGGTGGCAAGCATTAAATCTTTTTCCGGCTGTCATGCAACAACAACTTTAATACAAATTAGCACTGCCAAACTCAGTTTCCTGGGCTCAGAGGTCCTTGACGCTACTCTGTGAATTTTATTCAGACTTTCACATCAACTGTGCTCTTTTCGAATGGTAGCATCTGAGAGGAGAAACCTAAACAAAAATCCAACTTAATTCTTGCCAATTCAGTATTTCAATTTACAATTCACCCCACAAACACAAAAAAATTTAGTACCCTCCCTTTTTGTTTTTTGATGACTGTGAAACGTAATCATTACATCATAGAGGAGAATGTCCTTAAATACCAATTTCATTTCTGTAACTGCAGTTCTCCTTTGCAGTCATTTGACATTGAATAGAGACCTGTCAATCAATACGTACTCAAAAATATCGTGCTTCTGTTCGTATCTCCTGGCTTCTGAGTCAAACCTTTCCAAAGCTCACAACCATAGGAACGGCAGAGCAAACGAAGAGTCACCTCTTCGCACTAAATGGGAAAACTCAATTAACTCAGAACCTGACACGCCAAACAACTTTGGGATGACTTCCAGCAAGGAGAGCCCTGTCAGAGGAACAATGTTTCAGGCTAGGAACGGATTCTTCTTGTTTTTCAAATTGGTTTTTAATTAAGACACCCCCAAGAAAAACAGTGATAAGGGAATTCATTGTAGCTTCCAGGACTCTGCATATTGTGATATGTTCAAAATCGTGATCCTCTGGCAAAAGTTTAACCCTCAACAGAAACTCCATTTCACTGCTTTGGAATTGACATAATGATATGTCAAGTCTTTACTTTAGAAAAAGTTTCCGGCAAGTCGATACACTAACCCAACCTCCTAGTTTAGTAAGCTGGTTTTCCTGAATAACCCCTGCACAGCCCACAAATGGGCAATGTAACACAAAAAGGACCTCATTCCAAATGTTGGTTATGTGGTTTTACTCTTTCTCAACCTGAGAAATCCGGGATCCAGGATTTTTAGACTAGAGGGGAAAAAATTCTAAAAAACTGGAAAGCAAAGAGAATTTGGGGGAAAACGTAATTCCCTCAAATGGTCATTCCACCATGAGGTATTGAAATACCTAAACAAAATAAATGATGCCGGGTGCCTTGCTATATTGTAGCCCTCAGGCCCACAGGAAGAGGTGTCACAAATAACGGACCCCAAATGTGTACAGTCCTCTGAAATGGCCTTAAAGATTGCAGAGTACAGGAGAGTGGCACCAGATAGATACTGGCTACTTACAACTTATGTGACCTGCAATTGAAACTTTTACTCTCTGAGAGCCAGTGTTCTAGGTTGTAAAATGAAAACAGTGGTACTACCTCAAGAGATTTTTGCAAGGATTGAATCAGAAAACCTGTCTAAGTCAGTGATGCACATAATATGCACTAAATAACTGCTAGTTCTGAATCACATTTAAACTTCACAGCAATCAGTGAAGTGGGCAGTAGTATTCCCCATTTTACAGAATAAAAAACTGGGGATCAAACAGCTCGACTAGTGTATTCCAGGGCACACAGGTTTTAAGTGGCAGAGCCGGGGGTGATGTTTTAAAGACAAGTGACAATAAGCAGAATAATGACAGAACTAATAGCAAATATTTATCTTGTGCCTGCAATGTGGCACGCACTATACTAACCTCTTTTAGATGTTATCCAATGTCATAATCTTCTTAAGGACCCTCTGTGGTTCACACTATTGTCCCCATTTTATAGATAAAGAAAACTGAGCCTCAGAAAAGTTGAGCAATTTTAATTCACTCAGCAAGCATTTATTGAGTTCTTATCATATTCCAGTGGGGGTGTACCCACATGAGAGGACAGGCAGGATTCCTGACCTCTGGACTTTACAAAAACTACACCTACACAAAACGATCTTGAATGGTTGTCACCTTAGAGGCTGAGGAAAACATCAATCTAAAACTGAACATCGTCATTACCTGACACTTTGTTTTGGGGGAAAAGGAGCCATCAACCACTTGAAAACCTTTTCTCACTAATCCATCCAACCTTTCTCTAGTACGCCAACAATTCTTTCCATTTTAGAGAGGGGTAAACTGAAATACAAAAATACTAACAGTCTTCAATCTATGCATTAAAAACGGGTTTCAAAAGCGTTCCTGACAGATTGGAACCTAGACATCTAGTGAGCCCCTCCACGACCAGAGGCCCTGTCTCCTCCATGAAGAATCTGGGAGGCCCTCCTTCCACCCAGCATCTGAGCACCCAGATCTACACACAGCTGTTAGGATTTAGATACACACAAACTGCATTTCCCCCTTCCAACTTCCAGTGCCCAAGACAGAGCTCCCCGCCAGTACCCACCTTTGCACAACTCTAGGGGCACCCATCACATCAAATACAACGGAAATCATGCTCTGTGAGTTGTGCAAGGCACAGCACTGCTCCCACCAGTGTATCTGGGCTCTTCCTTCGGGGGGACAGTAGGACATGTTTCTCCTCAGAGTGATCTGTCCCCACCCCAAATCTTACAAAGGAGTCCAAAGCAGAATATATACACCCCACTAAAAAACAAAGCCTCGCAAGATCTGGAATTCAGCCTCTTCTTCAGCTTACGAGCTGAGTGATTCTTGGCAAGTTTTAATACCTCCCCAAATCTCCATTTCCTCATCTGTAAAAGGGATAATAACAATAGCACCCAACTCAAGTGGTTATTGTAAAGATTAAATGAGATAAGAAAGTGCTAAGCACAGGGCCCAGCACACATGGGCTCAATAAATATCATTAGTGGTAAGTTACATTTATTATCACTTTAACTCTAATGTTGCCATTCCTCCCCAATTTACCCAGACCCACCCAATAATAATTCTAAGAAATACCAGGACAAAAATGGCACTAAAAAAAAAAAAAAATAAGTTTTTAAATAAGACCCCAAGACAGATTTCAGATCTTCAGATACCGCCTGTGCTGTGCGGCGACTAAAAGAATGACAATATTGACAGAAACCGCTCAAATTTTTCAAGCCAGTAATTTTATGTTTTTCCTCCTCTATTGACAATTCAATTGAACATATTAGGTAGGTGTGTAAGAGTGTGTGTGTGTGTGTGTGTGTGTGTGTATGACAATACTTGTAAAAACGTAATAATGGTCTTATGTCTAGAAATACCAACTAGAAGAATCTGGGATAGAAAATCATGGCATCTTTGGATCTTACAGTCCGTTTTAAAGGATAGAAAAATATGGGGAGGCAAAAATCTTGATGTCCATTCCAGATAAGGGAAATGAAAAGTTTACCTGATGGGCTATACTCATAATTATGGTGACAACAGGTATTTTTAGCTGTTGTCATCTAAAAAACTCTTTAAACATATAACTTTATTCAGTGAAAACAGTGCCATTTTTTCAACTTTAAAGAGACATATTTGATAGGAGAGAATCCTTTAAGAACAAAGCAAAGGGGCTAACATAAGATTAAAAGTTTTTATACATGAGTTGAACCTCTGAACAGCCCACTTTCCGTATGCTCTCTCTCCAGTCTCTGAGCATGCTGTGTGGAACCAGCAAGCTCTGCAAATGGGTGAAGTGATGGCCATAGCCTAGTAGACTGAGGTGACCTTGATTCATTTCTTCTGATTCCTTAATAGGAGTTTGCTTAAATAAAGGTGTCAGATCAGATCGTTAACCTTAGTACAGATATTTCTACCTGACATAAAGTGCAAAGCCCTTTCCTCCTCTCAATCTTCAGCTATGCGTTCTGTGTATATGTATGTACTAATACAAGAAGCATTGATTAATGTCGATATCTAAATGGAAAACAATTAAGGAACAACAAACTCTCACGAAGAACAGAGAAGTATGGATTTTGGCCTGGGAAATCATTTAAAGCAGCGCTCTCTAAACTTCTTTGATCATACACCACTATCAGTAAAAGATTTTCTAGAATAGGCCTTTAAATGCATGGACCTGGCTATGTCTAAACTAACAATATGTACAACTGTACTAATATAGCATGGACATTACAAAACACAAGCAAAAAATAAATATGAAAAGGCAAAGTTAAAAAAAAAAAAAAAGAACACAAATGGAAGTTTTATTATTTCTTTCCTAAACCAAAATGGGTCTTCCCGCAAACCACCTGGAGTGCGCACCTGGAGGCCTCTGATTTTAGATGTTAGGAGCAGGTGAGACACACAAAGACCTATGTATGGTAAGGGCTGTCTTCTTAACTGCCCAGACCACTTCACTTGCTGTCGGCCTGAAGTGGGATCCAGGGGCCACCTACCTTGGAATTATCTGGCGTAGCTGCACATTCCCAGTCTCCATTCCCACCTGACTTAATCAGTGGGCCTGTAAGTTCTCATGTTTATCAAGCTCCACATGGGATTTTTATGTACACTAATGTTTGAAATCCACTGACATACCCATCAGCAAGAGCTGGCTGCCTCTGCTCCTTCTTGGCTGTGGTCCCCAAAAAGGCCAGAGAAAAAGTCTAAGGTTAAAGTGGTTCTAGCAAAATAAACACACACACACACACGCACACACACACACACACACACACACACCCCAAAACAACAACAACAGCCACTGACAACAGCAACGAAAAAACCTCCAGAGAAGAAAATCACCTTTAAGAAGTGAAGGTGTTAAGAAATGAAGACCTATTAGTTGTTGTTTTGTTCTATTAACTATATAGGTGCTATCTATCCCCCACGAGCTGTTGCATTTTTAGTCTTTCTTTGCTCCAAAGAATTTCACATTCCTCTACCACAAAAAAAAATTATAACACCATAAAAAATAAAAACTGATATGATACCAGCATAAGAAATGTGAACCCCTTTTGCTCCATCACACTATTCCAGTGATTTAAGGAAAAACAGAGATGCTCCTTTATAAATCTCTTGTGCTGACAACATCACAAAGGTGACCATGACCATTTGAAATAAATAATGGCAACAAGTCCCTTCGAAACAGGAAACACACACACACACACGCACAATTTCTCAAACAAAGACAAGGAATCACCTAACCATTAATATGAGCTCCCTAAGCTACTAGTCTTAAAAGACATGGTCTGGAGGTGAAAGGTTCTTTATTCAAATACAGTAAATCCTCACTTACCATCATTGATAGGTTCTTAGAATCTGCCACTTTAAATTAAATGACAGATAGAAACCAATCTTAACCCTAGGCTAATTGATATAAACAAGAGTTAAGTTCCTACAGCATATTTCTGGTCACAAAAACACCAAGCTTGTAAAGAAAGACCCAAATACTTTGAATATTAAATACTGAAATCAATGAGCTATACATACATTTAAGAAAGATGAATAAAAACAAGTAATACGATGATTATCCAACCTGCTTATTCCAGTTCAGGATCTGGGTGGGTGGAGCCTCCCCACCGGCAGCTCAGGGTGCCACATGGGAACCACCCTGCACAAGACGTCCTTCCATTGCAGGGCCACACGCACACACACACACACAAACTGGGACCATTTAGTCACACTAAGTCACCTAACTGCACATCTTTGGGATGTGTGTGTGTGTGTGTGTGTGTGTGTGTGTGTGACATCAGAGTCTCTGGAGAAAACCCACATAGACATGGGGAGAACATATTCCAGACAGTAGCCCCGGCCGGAATCAACTCTTTTTCTCCTTAGTGTTATTAGAAAACGACATCGAACCAAACAACATCATCGGAGGGTCTGCTGTACTTCATCTCTTAGAAGTCTTTAATCATTACAGTGCCTGTTGCAGAATATTATGTCAAATATTTGCTATTTTGGTACAACACAAAACGATTCTATAATACCAGTATCATCCTTTAACCATAGACAAATCTAGGACTCATGATTGATTACTTACTATTTTCTGACAGATTACCTTATTGATCAGTCATCTTCCTGTGTTTTTTTCTCATTAGTAACACTAAAGAAAACCCTCTTTAGTTTGATTTTGTGTTTGTTTTCTTTGTTTTTGTTTGGTTTTGACCTTTGTTTTATATACCATTCTTCTATAGTCTGGATCAGGGGTTGGCAAACTTTTGAGACAGAAGAGCCAATCCTGTCCCTCACAACAATTTAAAAATTATTTGAGAGCCATAAAACAAATGACATCACCATTACGTGAATAATATCCTTTAAAATTTTTATAAATGAAACTATGATAGTTTTATTTTCATTTTCAATTTTACTTCAGAACCACATGTACGTACCCAAAGAGCCGCATGTGGCTCGAGAGCCCCAGTTTGTCGACCCCTGGTCTGGATAGTACCACGATAATTAAGGGTGGTCACATGGTCTGGACCTGACCAATCCGATATAAGCAGAAGTTACCTTGGGGCTTCTAGGAAAGCCTCTGCTTTTCTGATAAAAAGCAGGAAAGTGGCTGTACCTCTGCTTGTACTCCCCCTTTCTGCCTTGAGAGCAGACATGATAGAACGGGAGGACCTGCCTTCTAACCATGGAGAAGATGCCAACAGAACCAAGGGATACGCCAGCTTGTCTTTGGTTGTTAAACCCACACCAACAGCCACCTACCTCTGTACTTCTAATTACAGTAATACCTTGGTTTGCGAGCAGAATTCATTCCAGAAACAAACTAGTCGTATTGCAAGACACTGCTCTTCTACCAAGTTGAAATGTATGATTAGGTTGGTGCAAAACTAACTGCGGTTGGCACAAACCACTATTACTTTTGCACCAACCTAATAGAAATGTTTGCTCCTCTTGGAGAACACTCACAAACCAAGTTACTCACAATCCAAAGTTTTACTGTATTTTCCTTCAGTTCATCTTTGTGTAAGGCACTGTGAGCCAATTTTTCTGTTGTCTGCACTGGAAAACATCCCTGATATGTACCACTTTTTCCTTCATCACATTTCCAAAGTCAGATTCAAATATCACCCAACACCTGAATTATTCTTACTCTCCTGAACTCCTAAAGCACTTTATCTGTATCTGAGCTGTGGCCTCATCATGTTTTTATGTGTTATGACTGTGACTGTGTTACCACTGAAAAGTAAACTCCCTGAGGGCAGAGGTCCCGTTTCATTCATCTTGGCTCCCCACAAAGCACTTAGCACAGTGACTAGCAAATGTAACTGCTCACTTTAATATTTACTGAATAAATTTACTGCTAATAAAATTTAATCTCCCTTATCATTTAGACGACAATAAGCAAACTCACAAATCTTCTCATGTAAATGGCTCCTGTGTACATTCTATTTCTGCACCCTATCTCCACAAAACCATTCACTCATTCATTGTCAACATTAATCTGTTAATCAATGTGCAAAGCAATATACCACATGCCAAAGGAGCAGAAATTCATTTGATAAAGTTCTTGACTTCAAATAAAGTAATTTACTGTAGAAAATAAAACTATATGCACTTATGTCCTATGGCTTATTTCAGATGACAGTACTTAAAAGGGTTACTAAATCTAGGTATTCCTGCTATAGAAATGACATTCAAAATTCAAAATATACTTGCAGAACTATAAACAGATTTTCATTTACAAGCAATTCCAAACTTACACACAAGTGAAATTATAAAAGTGCATTTTTATGGGAAACTTGGAACACTTTTTCAAACATCAAATAACTTTTTTAGATTGTGGTTAGGTGTCTGATCAGCCCCAGATGCCTGGTTAACCTTAATGTGGCAGAATTATGAACCGAACATTCTCAGACTGAACAGCAAGGCAGTGAAAAAGGACATTTAAAAAATTTAAAAAGGGACTCCAATCCCACTCTACCTCATTCCTTGTTTGGGTCTAGAGTTACTCAAGGCAAAAACTTCAAACGGATGAAAGTGTTCTTAGAATCTTTTCTTTCTGTAGTTTTCTCTTTCCTAGACTAAGCTGCAAGTGTCTTCATTAAATCTTAGCCACTCCCCTTTCTACAGCACAGAAGGGCCCCCCACCACTGCCACCAAAACCATTTCTCTTCCCACCCTAACACCCCAAGGAAAACACTTTTTACCTCAGATATAAGACAGGAAGCAATGCGATCCAAATAATTCGCAAGGGTGCTTTCTGGAAGTACCTACCTTGTAAAAAGAGACCCTAATGTATCTAACTGCAGAGCTTGGGTCTGCATTTCCAGTTAACGTTCTGTTTCTCATTGCATTGGAGAGGCTCTTTTGTGAGCAAACAGGTCTGAAATGAGCTGACTTTGGGGATGAGCTACTCTATCCTAATGCTTCTATCACTTCTTCTCACCATTTCCCATTACTGATCTCACAGTTGTCAAGGGATCTTCCTGAAAATATATTTTGCTCAACAAAGAAATATGTAAGATCTACTATAGGGGAAAGTGTTGCTTTTTACCCATTTTCCTACAGTACACACAGCAGGGATTTTAATAAAGGAGAGAGCAATGGGGGAACAGAGGCAACCTGTTGGATTTATTATGGGTCATTTAAAATTTGGCAACATCTGTACTTATGTGGTTGAAGACTTTAATTAAAACAAAAATGGGATTACAAGGAATTGATTTAACTGTTTTTTCATGTTGCAACTTCAGCATGTGTGTGTGTGTGTGTGTGTGTGTGTGTGTGTGTGTGTTTGAAACCTTGATCTTTAGGAATTTTCAAAGGTCATGATGAGCATAAAATATTTTCAACATTTTCTAAAAACTTAAGAAAAGTCTTGCATTTGTTCCTAAATAAGGTTTAACAAGATAATTAAAACATCAAGTTTCTTTGGTTTTAACTAGTATTATACTGGGGTAGCGTTGTACTATACAAGATATCTCAGGCAGACCAAGTGTCCCACTGGTAGGCATCTATCAGTAACTAATGAAGAATGGAAAGACCCGAAAATCTTAATAAGTGCTATTTACAAGATAAAGATATTTCAAAATGGGTTTAGCAAGAACACAATAATTTGAGTCCTTACTAATAAAAAGTATGGAAACCGTGATCATGGATTTCATTACTATACGAACACATTGGGGAAATAAAGCATGTTCCAGTAAAGTTTACATAGATATTAGTCATCAACTGAGGAGGCAGTCTGTATAAAAAATTAAAATGTGATCAGAAATGGAACTGACAAAACACTACCCTCTATTTTGTCCACTAAAAGTTATAAGTAGTATGTGAAGTTATTTTCTTTTAACTTTAAAAGCAGGAGTTTTTAATAAATATTGCCACCAAGGAATGGGTAGCATTATACATGGAATATTATTTCCAGTCCTACTTTTTTTTTTTTTTCAAGATTTTTATTGGGGAATTGGGGAAGGGGAACAGCATTGGGGAATCGAGAAGGGGAACAGACAAGTTACTGTCTTTTTGTTCTTCAGTCTAGTTGCGGAGGACGTTGCTTCACTGGCCCATGTTGGTATCGTCATTGCGCTCTTCCCAGATGAGGCAGATTGGTCGCCGGCCTCTGGATGGTCGCTCACCGCGGCTATTGGCAGCTCACACTGGCTGTCAGCCACTCACTGTAGCCTATGGCAGCCCACTGCAGCAGGGGCTGCAGCCTACACCATCGCCGGGGCTCGCACAGCCCAGCTCCAGGCGGAGCTGTTGTTAGCTGTAGAGGGCAGTGTCACTGGCCCTTATATGTGGGATCCGAACCGGGGCTGCTGGCATCCCCAAACCAGCTCTTAACCAATGCGCCACTCGGCCGGTCCCAGTCCTACTTTTTAAAACTTATTCATTTCATTAAAAAAATCTTAAACAAAAGCTACATTTTTTTGTTAGAGATGATGCACAAATAACAAGACTATAAAGAAAAACATGGAAGTCATTTTCATAAAAGTTCAACTTGTGATCACCACAGGGAGGAGGGAAGTGCCCACTTCTAGGTGGTCATTTCTGGGATGGTCATAATATCTTCTTAACCTGGGTAGGTGTTGTGTTGAAGTTCTAATCTCCAGGGCCTCAGAATGTGACCTTATTTGGAAATAGGGTCTTTGCAGAGATAGTCTGCAAAGGGTGGGCTCTAATCCAATATGACTAGTGTAGTTATAAAAAAGGAAAAACTGGGGACAACACCATATGAAGATGAAAGCAGAAACTGGGGTGATACAATGACAAGCCAAGGAATGCCTAAGATTTCCCGTAAAGCACCAGAAGCTAGGAGAAAGGCAAGGCATAGATTCTCCTTCACAGTCCTCAGAAGGAAACAACCCCGCTGACACCTTGAACTTGGACTTCTATCCTCTAGAATGGTGAAACAATAAAACCCTGCTGTTTAAGCCAGAGCTTTGTTACAACAGCCCTACAAAACGAATATAGCGGGTAATTATTTTTTATAATTATTTTTAAAGTACACACACACACACACGTTTTACGGACTTTTCTAAATATGAGTTTTAATTAACATTAAAAAGTAAAAAGGAAACCCATTCCTTTTGCAGAAGAAAGAAAAAACCATGAACCTTTGCACAGAAATCAAAATGGACATATTAAGTTTGGTCTCTGGGTTGGAAAAAAATCAATGAAGTCATAGAAACAACTGAACGCAACAACCAGAAAACTGAGGACCGGCATTTTGCCTTTCCTTAAAAACTGAGAATTTTTAGATGTTAATGCAACCTATCTCTAACCTAGGGTAAATTAATAGAAAAGAATCAAAATCAAGTTCAGTTGTTTCACTGTTAATGACTTTTGATTCTTTTTATCCTATGTTTTGAAACTTTCTTCCCAGCTTTATAGTCTCATTTTGATTAATGGCCAGGTATCTCACTGTGTTTTAAAAATTTAGTCCCCATTATCGCAAATGCCTTTAAAAACAATTTTAATTTAATTTATTTCAACCCATGTCCTGGTGTCTGTTTTCTCCTCTCAATTAGCCTTATTATATTTTTAGTCACATGGATTTCTTTTTATTTAGTTAGTTATAAGAGGCAATCCACCTGGCATTCTTTTCTGAATTATGGCAAGGCACTAAAAATTGTTAATGCATTTTTCTTTAAAAAGGTTTCCAAAAATAAACAGTTTTGTCTACTCCACTACCATCTACTAATTCCACTACCTACCATTTATTTTTCTTCACCCCGCTAGTATTTCTACAAGTAGAATCTGCAAGTCTACAAGGCTAATGATAATCTTATTTTACAGATAAGCAAGCTGAGATTTAGAAGGGGCACCATGGGAAACAGGAAAGCAAACATTCAAACCCAGCACCTATAGTTCTGCATACTTTATAATGATTCCATTATAAAAATGGCTTTTTAGTCTGATACAACAAATTTTATCTACACCTACAAATGCACTTCAACAAAATTACAAAGTGCTACCCAAGGCAGGAAGAGGATTTGGTTCAGGCTTTTTTTTTAAACTACAATTCTTTTGACACAATATAAGCTATATATCCTCATAAAACATTGGGACATTATTGGTACATATTTTTCCTAATGAAATGTTTGCGGTAATCTGCCCCTGGAATAGTTCTCAGTAAGCCCCCACCTCCTAGTATTTCACACCCTTGTGCAGTTCCTATCCATATGGTACAAGGGTTAGTCTCTGGGGCCAAGAGAATATGTTATGACAATTTCAATATTAAGTTCTAAAAGACTGCAGGTTCTCAATCTCTCTCTCTCTCTCTCTCTCTCTCTCTCTCTCTCTCTCTCTCTCTCTCTCTCATCACTCACTCAGATGTAAGCCAGCTGCCACTGTAAGGACACTCAAGCAGCCTATGGAGAGGCCTAGGAGGTGAGAAAATGAGACTTCTAGCCAACAGCCAGTGAGGAACTGCCAATAACCATGTGAGCGGAGCCATCTTGGAAGCAATACCCCAGCTTCAGCATTTGACTGCGATCTCATGAGACCCTGAGCCAGAACCACCCACGTAGGCACTCCAAGACTCATGCCCCCCAGAATCTGTTAGATAATAAACGTGGTTGTTGTACAAGTGTGTTGATTATGAAAATGATGGGATTTAAAACTTGAAAATGCACCACTATTAAACTTTGGAAAAATGAAATCCTTAATTATATCCCAAGTAGAAACCTGGTAAATTCATTGACATAATACGTTTAATACACATCCAAGACACCAACCTGGGTCATCTTGAGAATTTTAATACCAATAATTCAAACCAAAATATTTCATGTACATTTATATCAGATGGCACATACATTAAGAATTTTTTTAAATACTCTGTTTTCTTTCACAGCTTTCACAACTGCCATTTCTTTACGCTTCTCTAGCTACACCTTTTAAAACATGCAAACTCTTTCTGTGGTACAGTAAATAGGCTACCTGATTTACAATACATGCTTCCATTAAATCTTCAGAATTTTCATCTACTTACATGGAATTTTCAATTTCTTCATGGAGATACCATTTTTCTCTTCTATTTATAGTACACCATATGTACATATGTACCAATTGGCTGGGTGTTTTTCACTTTAAAAAAATGGTCAAAATAATGGGGGGAAAATTTCAGCACATTTACCACAAAACATACGGTATATCAAACAGGAATCTGGGACCTAAAGTCCAGGAGACCTGGGCTGGAACCCTGGCTGTAAAATTTACTAGCTGTGTGACCTTAGGCAATTTACGTAACCTCTCTGAACTGCGGCATCCTCATTTATAAAATTGCAACAGTAACACCTATCCCATAGGGTTGAATAAGGAATGAATAATACATAAAATATTCTTGGCACCGATTCTAGCATACAGCAAGCACTAAATCAAGAAGGTTTGTCGTTTTTAGTGTAGTGAAAAGGGAAACAGAGCACTACTGAAAATTTCCCAGTCAGGGACAATATTGTTTTGGGTCTTATCAGCCATTTTTTCATATTTGATCATTGCTGTTATCATCGTGATCACTTTGGAACTTCTATTTTAGTGAAGGCAAAATAATTACTCTTTGAACATAATTTTCAGGTATATTGAGGAAGAACAGAAAATGAAAAAACTGAATCTTCCATTAATTAATGGCATCTCCGACTTCCCAAACCATAGCTTCTCCTCAGTCTATTTTTCTTTTTCCGCAACAATAACAAAAGCCCTAAATACTGAGCATCGGGGTTATTTATGCCATGCAATTGTCATATTACTTGGTATTTATAGAGAACTTTAGAATCTATAAGGCATTTTCCCATGCGTTATCTCACTGAATCATGTGCTAAGTTCCAGTGGGATCCTGAATATTAATTGCAAATGGGAAAATAATTTAAACATTAAAATGGGGAGCCCAATTCTGTCTTAAGTTCAAAGTTAATCACTGCACTAACAACTGCTTCTGTCTCTTGAACGATTCTTCCAGAGGAACAGGAGTTGAGCAGGCTGGCAGGTGGTAGCCACCATGTCAATGAGTGTGTGTACGATTCGGTACACCCTTCTCAGTGTCAACTGTCAAAGACACACCCGTTCCACACTGCCCTTGCACCCTGTCCCTTGCAGCCATCACTTCGCTGAAGTAAAAGGAGACCATTCTTTGAAAAAGCTGGAGAACCCAGTTTCAAAGTTACCCTCTTCTCCCCGCCCCCCAGCCTACCCCCGCCCAAATCGTTTTGGAACGACCTGGACCATTATCTTTTTTAGGAGCTCATTATTTCAATTTAATATGCTTATCTGCTGTCTTCACTTAGCAAGTCTCTTATGGTAGGTTACTCTGTATTTAAATTCTGAAAGATTGCTAATTTGGGACTTATTAGAGCAAACACAAAAATGACCATTTCACCATTATTTATTCGCATTCAGACCTGCTTGCAGTTTTAAACTTCTTTAGTCCCAGAAAGCATCATTTTTATCATTCTAGTTTATGTAGACTTCTCTCAGAACCATCACCTATCACCAATAACAATGAGAAAGGCCACTGGATAGCACCCATTTAAACAGTTAGTTTCCAGAAGGGAAGGAGATGAAGGGGTCTTGAATTAGAAGAAAGTATGTACTTTTAAATTGTGGCATAAACTCCTAAATTTAGTACATCCTTAGATTTCATGTAATGTTACTAATCTATCTTGTTAATGTTTTCACTTAAAACGGTTCCATTCATAAGCAAAATCTTTTATTAAGATTACATTTTTTCATCATTTATTAATGATTTATTAAACAGTTTGTCTACTCTATCTTCACACTGATGGTATTACTTGCAGTTGGAAATAAATCAGTAGTACTTAATCATTTCAAATTTCATTTTTAAGAACTCAAATAATAAAAACTCAGTCTTTATACTTTTCAATTCAAACGAATATTAACCAACCAACTCATTTTTTTATTGGCATCCTCCTTTCCAGGTAGGAGAATGTTCTCCAAAATATCTCACCACCATCATGTCCTCTCCCTCCCTTTAATACACTCAGGCCTTAAACTCAAATAGACACACAGTGTCTCACTGACATGTTGGAGCGACACACCACTGTGCCAAATATTTGTTTAACAAACAAAAAGCTTCTTTTTTCCTTCTTCTTCTTCTTCTAATTGCTTCTTTTGACTCTATAACTGCAAATGAAGACCATGTGAGGGGTTTTATATTTGTGTTTGATTATTTACTTCAGAGGATTATCACTTATGTTACACTTAGGTAACTGCATATTATATGCTGTTCTGTATTTGAACATCTGAGCCATTCTCTTTACTCTTTCACTTTTTGATTTGCCACTAAAATGTTGCTTTCAAAATGGATTTCCATAAGAACACAGCGGATGAGCAGAGACTTAGTTCCTCTCCTGTAAAATGGGTGTACAAGCTCTTCCTCTGAGGGTTTCTGTGGGAATTAAATGAGATAATGTTGTGTGACTCTCTCAGCACACTGCCCAAGGCACAGAAAGAGTCCAACACAGGCAACCTTCATAATGATGATGACGATGATGATGATGACCATGATGACGAAGATGGACGGTGTGACCATATAGGGTAACAGACAATACTCATACTATGAATAACCAAGACGCATTCTCAGTTTGAGACATGGAGCAATTTATCACAACATGTTACACAGATTAAGTGTGAAAGAGAGCAGAACCAATATAAGATGGCAGCACTATGATCAGATTGAATTCGCATTTTTCAGAGAAATGTTATTAACTTTCAAATTACTGGTAAAATATTACTTTGAGTTTTAAATATTTGTTTCTGTAATAGGAATAGTTGCAAAATGTTTTCAAGTTTAAAAATGTTTATTTCAAGAACTGCCATGAAATTACCATTTACGTGGGGAATTAAGCAGTACAAACATTTCTTTAAATGCTTCCAGAGGTGGGTGAACACGTTTAAATACATATGCTGCGGAAAACATAACAAACCAAAACACAAGACACTGCTGTTCGGGCTCTTATGATTAAATGGAGCTGTCTTACTGTAGGTTTTCATCTCCTACTATTTCTAAAAGGATCATTATTAAGTTTTATGTAAGTCCTTTGCGTTTTGCTAATTCCACATTAAACACATAAGTTGTATGTTGTATGAATAAAATTCACGGACAAGAAAATATTTTATTCTATTGCAAAGGGCCCAAATAATGTTGCTTTGTTTAAAAAAAAAGTACATGGGCCAGCCGAGTGGTGCGTTGGTTAAGAGCTGGTTTTGGGATGCCAGAGGCCCCCGTTCAGATCCCACATATGAGGGCCAGTGACACTGCCATCTACAGCTAACAACAGCTCCACCTGGAGCTGGGCTGTGCGAGCCCTGGCGATGGTGTTGGCTGCAGCCTCTGCTGCAGTGGGCTGCCATAGGCTACAGTGAGTGGCTGGCAGCCAACATGAGCTGCCAATAGCCACGGTGAGCGACCATCCAGAGACCGGCGACCAATCTGCCTCATCCGGGAAGAGCGCAATGACGATACCCACATGGGCCAGTGAAGCAACGTCCTCCACAACTAGACTGAAGAACAAAAGGACAGCAACTTCTCTGTTCCCCTTCCCCGATTCCCCAACGCTGTTCCCCTCCCCCAATTCCCCAATCAAATATTTAAAAAAAAAAAGTACGACTACATTGGATTAACTGATAGCATAGTGAGAAAAATCAATTTTTAATATTTCTGAATTAATAAAAGCTATAATAGTGTATAGAATAACCGCCCTCTCCCCCGAACAGTCTATAATTTGATCTTCCATTGCGGTGTTCTTGGTAATTCCTCTGAGAAGCTCACTCAGCTATCTACCATTAGAAAGAGACAGGTGTCTTTAGTTTGCATTTGCATTTGAACTGATTCTCTTTCTATTAATGCAGGATTTTACTTGTACTTTTCTTCTGTTCCAAGAAATATTCAAGGATATAAACATATAATAAGGCATGGCTACTATAATAAATATTGCCTTTTTTACTTCTCTCCCAAACTCATTACAGGAGTTTGGTAATGACTGTAAAAAATATTTCCTCGGGCCGGCCAAGTGGCGCGGTAGTTAAGCACTGGCTTGGGAAGCCAGCGGCCCCAGTTTGGTCCCACATATGAGGGTCAGTGACACTGCCCTCAAAAAGAAAAATTTCCTCAATGAAAAAAATATATATATAAACACAAAGAAAACACAAAGGTAAGGAAAACCTCTTAGGTAGTTTCTCTTTTAAAGTTCTTTCATGTATTTTATTATTATCTTATAACCAATATATCCCCTTGCCTTCCAAAACTCCCTGATATACTAAAGGTGCCCAAAAAAATGTATATATATGATTTGTATTCATCTTTTGTCATCGGTATATATTGAGTATTACAATTTTATTGCAGTTCCTCCTTCCTTAAAATGGGTACACATTTTTGGGCACCTTCTGTATACTTGGAAGGACAGGAAGAACTACAGATTCTGCCTAACTCAACAATTAACCATTATTCACAACAAAAGTAAATGGAAACACATAAAACAGTCGACATGGTGTGACCCTTACGTAATGTTCATAAAATGTTTATGCTAGTTTGTACAAGCCACCTGACTTCAGTCAGTATGTCCCCTTTGGTGGCATATACATAAGCAGACAAAACTATAGATCACAGCACTACAGACTTACTACTTGATAAATTCAGAAAATAGGGTTTTCACCTCAGTAAACCTGAAAATACTTGGGAATTTCAATCCACAGTGGTGATGCTGTTACTGAGGAAATGAAGCACACCCCAACTTCTAAACTCTGCACGAAGTCCATATTCATGGGGCTCTCACTGAATGGGTCACTCCTTTATTATCACCGTCATGGTGAAGCATGAGTCTACCAGAAACTTGAACACGATTCATGCAAACTCAAGATTCATGAAAGAAAAGAGGCCTAAAAATGGCAACATGACAAGAGAATCAAAGTACATGAAGCATTTACTCATGTAAGCGTAAACACGGTTTTCTGAAGGGTAAGCTTATTTCAATTGTCCAACTTTAACATTACTAGAATCAAAGTCATTACTCATCTTTGGAGTCTTCCATTTGAACTACAGTGAAGGCATGCACATACATACATAACACGTATGTGCACACACCCCTATGAAATACCAGGCATCCCCTGTCAAAAAGCAAGCCATGTCTAGGAACAAAGGGTTTGTGGCTTATGGGGCACAAGCAGCAAATCAAAAGTTCAAGAATGAAAATATCAAGGCACAAGTAAAGGAGTTCAAGGATCAGTCAAAATGAGTAGTGTGTCTGGAAACCAGGAAATCAAAAGAGAGATTAGAAAGACAGGACAAATTTCAATGGTCACAGCTGACAGGAGTTTAATGTCAGTTGGACATAAAAAGATTACAATATCACCATCAACAGGTTGGTGTGAGCCTGTGCTGGGGCGACATTTCCTCTCTAGGTATTTCTTTACTTACTACTCACTTATTTGACATATAATAAACTGAGCAGATTGCTATGTGCCAAGCACTACACCATTAAATTTTGGGTCCCTTTGAGTTTGTGGTGCCCAAGGGACATCGGAATGGCTGTGGCCAACACACAACTGTGTATATGTGTTTAGAGATAAGAGAGATCTCCAAAGGAAAAACTGTGTTGTCAGTATCTTTATTATTTCCTTTTATGAAGCCATGAGAATGGACAGATTCCTGTAGGAAGTAGGGAAGATGAGGAGAGAGCCAGGCCAGAACGCTGAACCCCAGAGAGCTGGGAGGAATACCACAAAAGCATGGCATCATGGAAGTCAAGGGGACAGTACCTCAAAAAGGAAGGCAGGATCAATAGGGTCAAACGCAGCCAAGATTATGAAGACAAAGACTGAAAGTGTCTCTTGGTGGCAGCAGGTTGCTTTGGGTTTGGAGGTATACGAGGACGCTGAATGCATTGGCTAAGAAAACCTAAAAATAATGGTGTGTTCACGGGGTGAGGGAGAGAGTATTAACATTCTGGAAGCATTTGGTTATTTTAGGGAAAGAGGACTTTTATTTTAAAGGATGTAGAAGATAACAAGAAATAAAAACCAAAGTGGAGAACAGGGGTCACAGAATATTTCAAAAAAAAGAAACACACCTTGAGGTGGAACTTCAACATGGAAAGGCCCAACTTTAAGGGAACTGATGAAGTATATTTAAGGAAACATTGAGTGAGCCTGAGATGAAGGCACGAATAGAACAGTCACAAAGTGAAAGCTAAGCTGAAGCTTCCCTGTTAAGGCGGGGGCCAAAAAGTGTAACTGCAGTGATTCAAAAGCTAGAGTTCCTTCATTTAAGCTACAAAATGTCCTAATTTATAAAACTCGGAGAAAACAAGAACTTCCATACACTTAACAAACTTGGATTAAGAAGTGCACATTCCCCAAACCGAGAGGCAGAAGTCAATCCAAGGATAAGTGAGTTACTCAGTTAAACAACACTGAAATTTTTGCAATTTTCAAAATTCCTAAGTGAAGACACAAATGTACTATAAGTGCCTGGAACAGAAACTAAATGTTTATGATGAGCAATACTTAACGATATCAAAGAGGAGTTACAAACTAATGAAGTCAAATGTTTAGAAAGTTAAGATAATGTGTTAAAGAGCTTATCACTGTGTGTGACACATAAAAATTATGCAACATGCAGTAACTATTAAAAAATATAAGTATTTTGGGCCGGCAGAGTGGCGCATTGGTTAAGAGCTGGCTTGGGATGCCAGCGGCCCCGGTTCGGATCCTACAGATGAGGGCCAGTGACACTGCCCTCTACAGCTAAGATGGTGAACAACAGCTCCACCTGGAGCTGGGCTGCTGTGAGTCTGTAGGATGGCATAGCTGCAGCCCCTGCTGCAGTGGGCTGCCAGTGTGAGCGGCTGGCGGCTGGCGTGGACTGCCAGTGGCCACAGTGAGTGACCGTCCAGAGGCCGGCGATTGATCTGCCTCATCCAGGAAGAGTGTGATGACAATGCCAACGTAGGCCAGTGAAGCAACGTCCTCCGCAACTAGACTGAAGAACAAAAGGACAGCAACTTGTCTGTTCCCCTTCCCCAATTCCCCAACGCTGTTCCCCTCCCCCAATTCCCCAATAAAAAATTCTTTAAAAAAAATACACACACATATGTATTTAAACTATAAGACATGTAATTGCTCAAATTTTCCAGATAGGAAAGCACAGTCCAGAGAGATCTTCCTAAATAGATACTGGATGTACAATAGAAGACCACTTTCATCTGGAGTCAGGAAGCCAGATTGGATCTGGATAAAATAAATAAAATCTCCATCATGCTAGGGAACCACACCCAATAGCCACGCGTGAGTATATTTGTTTCTGGAACTCAGTGCTCTCGTTAGGCAAATAGAAAGCATTTGACCATTGGACTGTGTTTTTTCATTATTAACTGAATAGAATTTCTCACTGTGTTATGCGGGAGAAAGGCTTGTTCCTATTTGCATAGGTTCTGTGTGTAGGGAGGGGATATTGGACATATTTAGTTATATACATCAACGTGTCAGAAGTTATTTTGGCTTCAGAGAATGAGATGTGTTTCTTTACCAGTACATGAATAAATGTATAGCCAAATTTTTGTTCCAAAAATTATTCAAGACATACATCAATATATCTGAATGTGGCCAATATGCACTGAAGATAAAATTTCATGACGAAAGATAGTCAACTTTGGAGAAAGGGAGCAATGTTCTGAGTAAAGAGAGGAAGGAATAAGTATATTTGAATTACTGATCCATTTTTTTCCCTAGAGTCATTATTTCATTTCTTTACATATATTAAGTTCAAGTAAGTTTATCAAGTTTTAATCCTCTACTGGTTAGTATGAAAGGAACACTGTTCACAACTATTAATCATAGTAAAGAGCTAAATTAATCATGGTTATTCAAGGTATCCTTACGTGAGATTTTCTGTGCAAGTATTTTGGCTATAGTTACTTTGTACAACAAGCCATATGATGGCTGAACTGTGCTACTAGTAGAGATTCCCAGAAAGATGTCAGCTCTCTGTAACCTTCTCTGTTTTACCTGATTGAATTTTTTTGGTCTAATCAACTTAAACCATTATAGGTACAATTTTGTGAAATATAGAACTAATGGAATTCATATTTTACAGAACTATAATTGACTATAACATGGGTTAAAAATAATACTAATTGGAAATATTCCAATGTTCCAGAATTCATCTATTTGGAGGTAAAGAAGCTTACAATTATATATTTGGTTCTAACTGATTTTCTTGATTCCCTGCTTAATAGAGAGTTGTGACACATCTTGAACCTAAAACTACTCTTTGTAAAGTTCCAGGAGTATAATCTTCAGGGAATCCAGAACAGACAATGCAAATTATTCAGCTTTGAAACCCAGAATACACTAGAAATTTCTAAGCATTGGTAAACAATTTACAATTACAAAATGCTTATTTTCAGGTTAATTTCTTTTCTTAGATCAGAGGTCCTGGGATATGCAAAGGACGGTTGTAGATTTTTGACAGATATGGTGAATTCGTGGGATGAAACATAAATATGCAACTGGCATAATTAGGCCTGGAACTCATTCATTCATTCACTAACTCGGTTTCACAAATGTATTCCACCGCTGGGTATGCAAAATGAAGGAGAATGATTTTTTCCCTACCAAAGAGGTCACAGTCTGTGTGGAGAGACAAGTACTGGGGAAACAAAGTATTATTTCTTTCTTGATCATCCATCATTTTGGTTAGTGGTCCTCTATACTAGTTGTGGATGTTTAAAATTTTAGTGATAAATTCTTATGATGAACTTTGATCTGCTTTACTGTGCTCCACTGTCACCTCCTCAAAGGCGTCTCCCAGTTTGATATTTTAGTATGATCTCCAGATATGTGATTGACATTTAGGTAAACATCCCCATTGCAGAGAATAATTGTAGAATGTATCCAATAGAGAATATTTGGGCTGAGTGGTCTCATTCATTATTAGACCATGTTTTGACCATTAATTTGCATTAAATTATATTTTTATGGTACTGTTAAATCCCATTGGGATAAAAATGGGGCTAACAGACTGGAAAAGGAGAAAGCACAGTGCCAAGTCATTGGGCATTGATTGGAGGTGACTTTATAATTGGATCTGAATTGACCAGAAGCGATGGGCTATTTTAACCAAGGCTTTTAAGTGAGCTACATCAACAAATTATGGTAGATACAAAAGTGCAATGCTGTGCAAAAGACAGGAATATATTATGGTCCGTGCTACCATAGCTAACAAAAGGTAAATCTATTCACAATTAAATGTTATAAAAACTATGTAGGAAATGGAAACAGATTATAACTTCTTAAACAAGATCACACAATTTCCTCACAACAATTTTTAATGCAGTACCTTAGCATAGTATTAGGGGTTATCTGCAAACTTTTGGTTGACCTGTTTATGTTGTGATTATAATCAGTAGCTTTATAAGAGATAGTTACTATGAAATTGGAAGATAAGAAAAGTGATGATTTAGTATCATTTTGAAGAGCAGAAAGACTCAATACCTAGAAGTCTATGGAAATTATTAAAAGGTCATATATACAAAGGGACCTATAGCATCAGCTGAGCTCTTATGAGGTAAGGAGCAAGGTACAAGAAGGAAAAACACTATGATGCAGGAAGGTGATGTGGGCAAATGGAGAAGCCCCAGAAAAAAGAATGAAAATAGAAAATAAAGCTACAAAAGTCCAAAAGAAGCTGGTATGGTAAAGGGTGTTCTCTCTTTCATACAGTAAGTCAGTACAGACTGAGGCTTGAGTCCTTACTAACTGTACCCTTATCTATAAAGTAGAGATATTGACAGAACTATCTATTGAATTATGGAGAAACTTAAATGATATAATGCAAAGACACAAAGGGAACTGTCAACACGTCAAAATTTATGGATAAATACAGCAACCCAGGAAGAAATCATGCTTACAAAATAGGACAAACATCTACTGCGATGAAATATAAGTTATGAGAATGTGAATACATTAACATCCTAAGGACCATCCACTACTGAGTCAGCAAAAACTATGTAAGTTTGATGTACGGCACCATATACAATTTTGGCAACATTACATATTTGGAACCTTTGTTATTTTCTCTCTAAATAGTTGACTTCATGTTGCATCAAGCTCAAAGAAGCTTTGAACTATAGGACTATTTCATCACTAGTTCCTCTCATCCTTTCTATAATAACCTCCTTAAAAGTGGTTCAGACTATTGCAAGACAAGTCTCTATGGGTCTCTTGCATTTCTGTATGTCTTGCAGGCAAGGTACCAACTGTCCTTTCTTCTGGACCAGAGGTCAGCAAACTGCCGCTCGCGAACCACACGCGGCTCTTTGGGTACGTTCCGTCTCAAAAGTTTGCCAACCCCTGAAGAGCCAATCCTGTCCCTCACAATAATTTAAAAATTATTCAAGAGCTATAAACATATTTTTATATAATCACCATTATGCGAATAATATCCTTTAAAAATTTTATAAATTAAACTATGATAATTTTATTTTCATTTTCAATTTTACTTCAGAGCCACAGTTTGCGAGCCTCAGTTCACTGACCCCTGGCAGCTCTTCCATCTCAAAAGTTTGCCAATCCCTGTTCTGGACGATCTATTCAAGTTTGTATGGAAAACAGCCTTGGAGGATAGAGGTAGTGTTTCTCCTTCACAGGAAAGAAAGACAAATTCATTGTCCATTCTAAAAGATTTAGGTCCCCTAAGCTCAAAGTTCTTCTTGTAACATAATCTACTGTTGTGGAAGTATTAGCTGGCCCTCTTTGCATGGCCCTGTACGAATGAATTGGGGCTCAGAGAACTGCCTTACATGCTGATACTTTGGCTACTGCCGATGTATTACATTAAACTTTCCTTCTTCTCTGATCCAAGGGTTTTGCATCTTCTACCAACATTCATTAAACTGTGGCAGGCTAACTCACTAGCTTGCAAGCAGGGTATAATCTCAGATTCTTCACAATTCTTGACACAGATTTTTGGAGAAAGTATATTCCCTTGAGTAACTGATAAAAATGCATGAATACGAAGTCTGACAATTAGGTTCACGAACTTGTTGCAATGATGTTGCTAACTTTTTTTTTTTTTAATATCAGAGGGATTATTCATTATAAATTTGTACCAACTGGACAAACACTTAACCAAGTTTACCATTTGGAAGTGCTGAAAAGGCTGCATGTAAAAGTTAGACGACCTGAACTTTTTGCCAACAATTCATGGCTCTTGCATCACAACAATGTACCAGCTCACACGGCACTGTCTGGGAGGGAGTTTTTAGCCACTAAACAATAACTGTATTGGAACACCATCCCTACTCATCTGATCTGGCCCCCAATGACTTCTTTCTATACCTGAAGATAAAGGGAATATTGAAAGGAAGACATTTTGATGCCATTCAAGACATTAAGGGGAACACGACAAGAGTTCCGATGGCCATTCCAGAGAAAGTGTTCCAAAATTACTTAGCAGGGTGGACTAGGCACTGGCGTCGGTGCATAGCTTCCCAAGGCAAGCCCTTCAAAGGTGACCATAGTGATATTCAGCAATGGAGTATGGAGCACTGTTTCTAGGATGAGTTTGCAAACTTGTGTGTCATCTCAGGAGAGTCTCAGATCCCCTGAAACCCATTCACTGACTGTTATCACACTGATGGACCGTGGGTTAAAAATCCCTGTTCGAGTTAGAAGAGGCCACATTCAGTCAGGACCTATCAAAAGTCTTTGTGATCATATATGGAACAGACACTGCTGACAAATAACAGCAACATACAGCTAGACGGTAATGTCTGCCCTTGGAACAAGACTTGGTAAATGGACCTGATTGCAGGAGAAGTGGGAAATGGGCCAGGGACGTCTACTGTGAAGTCAACTGTGCTTTGGTTCAACCCAAGTCTAAACATCTGCTGTGGATTCCTTTCTACAAAGAACATTATCGCTATCTATAAATTCCACATTTAAATTCTACTTCAGCACCAAGTAGACACATCAAAGCTTGGTGTCATGACATACCACCCAATTCTAAATTTCTTCATTTGATGATAGCTCTTTACTACAGTGAGAGACTTTTAACTAGATAGAAAAAAAAATGGTTACCAATGCAAGTATGTATAATGCATGTATTTAACCCAGTTGATGATATTTACCCATTATTATATTCAATAATGTAGAAAATTGGCATATTACTTCTAAGACAATGTCACTATGAGATGTTAAATTTTCAGAACAGGTATTGACTAATGTATCTCTTGGGAAGGGATACCTATATGTGATACGGAGACACACTGAAGAGTCTCCATATTCTATTAACTGAGGCTTTGTTTCACATTACCGACTCCTTTTTAAAAATGAAAATAAGCTTCACTCTTAACTGTAAATTGTCCGAATCAGATTATCTCCTGACACCTAGTCAAAATTAGCTTTGAGAAAATAGGGTTTTGATGAGTGAAGATGTAAAGGAGTTACAGAAGTCCGATCCACAGTATGCCATGCATGCTTTTTTATTTCCTTAAGTGTTTTTATAATAGAAAAATGGAAAATTACTTTTTGAGGAACAGAGTGTTTTTAAGAAAAATATTTTTATCAGTGGTGTAAAATTATCATTGATAATTACGCATAAAAAAGGTTTAGGAGATAAAAATGTTCTTAGTCTACTGATAATATATAAAATATAGGCATAGATAATTATATAAACATAAAAATTAAGCAAAAAAGTTAATTATCTCACAATAATATACTTGCAGCATCTATCATATCATTAATTACAAATTATCAATGAAAACAATCAGTGAATAAATGATACATCTTTTATAAAGTTATTAATTTATTAGAAGCAAGAAATCTTATCCAATCATAAATATTTAAGCCTATCTACACTATAAGCACTAAGTCAGTTCACCTTTATAAGTAAGGGAAAGGAATTAGAAGAAAGCTCCTTTGAAAAACAATGTTAAAGTTTGGGTAAATATCTCACTACAGAAATGTATTCCTTTATAAATGTTTTAGGAACACAGAAAATTTTTAGAGATTAATTATTCCCCTAAGCTCTCACCTGCCTATCAAATATTACACTGTTAACTTCCTTCTTTATGGTATATCATCTGATTTTCAAATATTTCCGGAGTTGTTCTACTGTCTCTATTGAATTTAACCGACAAATGTATTTATCGCTAAACACTTTTAGTGTTTTTCTTTAGTGCTACATTGAGTCATGCGTATAATATGTCACTTTAACAAATAACTTAATACAACCTATCGCTTCCACTGCAATGTCCCTCTGGACATTCCTGCAATAAGAAGTTTCCTTTCAAAGATGTTTTCATAGAATAAAAATATTTAAGTAGCCTATATTTTATTGATTGAAGCCTGCATGACAAGCATCACATTCGATCTAAAAACCTGAGTTTTGTTGTAAGGAATATGTGTAAATGTTAATACCATTGGGGGGGGGGAATCCACCATATACTTAAATTCATTATTTTGTATCATATATCCATGTAATTCCAATTGTGTAGTCATGGATTTTTGCAGCTGGAAGGACATGGTGGCAACTCAGTACTATACAAATGAACAACTGAGGCTCTACATTGTTAAAGGATCTGTGTCGAGGACACCTTCCTATAAAGATAATGGAAGACTGACACTGGTGACCAGGGTTTATGCCATGATCCGCTGTTCTACTAGTACCCAAAGAGCAAGTTCCCAGTGGTAATTCATAACGTATTGCCCTGCCAATCTCCATGTCCATGGACTCCCGACTTAAGTACACATCTATTACTGAGTAATGGAACGCTTCTTGCTTTATGCTTGCCCTTCGTTGTACATGAAAATTGGCACCCTTTGGTATGGCTTGACTGATAGCACTCTCTACTGACTTCCACCCTAGTGTATTTTCGCAGTCCTTGAACTATCCTCTGATCCGGGGATGTTACAGCGTTCCTATTACAGTTATCTTTTATAATATACTATATATATATAATTAGCTAGGGAGCATGGTGTGACTGTCACAAACAGGGCGATGCCCCAATCATTTGTTTAAGCTGTTCCACAACCACATCAGGACTGCACAGAAACAGGCCTTGGGAAACTCTTGACATTCTGAAATGAAGACACATAGAAAGATGTGGAACAGTTCTGTCTTCTTGCAAAGAATGGTCTATCTTGTTCTTAGTTGTTTGTATCAAATCTGTAATGACTACTAAAAGCATACCTAACTTTTTATAGTGATAGGCTTCTTCCCTACATTCCTGGGAAGGAACCCATTGTATTTTTTAAATGATCCTGATTTTCTGATCCTAAATACAAACAATAACCTATGAACTGAAACCCTATGGATGAAACCATGTGCAAGAGCAGTATAGGTTATGGAAAAATATGGCTTCGTAATGTCTCCCGCTATCTGTATTGCTAACTGTAACTCTTGCATATATAATTCCATTATACTTTTATAATTCAGGGTTTTGAAAATGCTTTGGAACCATTAATATATTTTCCTGGTTAAAATTCTTTGAGATGTTCTTAACAAGAGTCTTAGATAATGAATTTGGGCAAACTCTGGAACAGTCTTTACAGTATTATCATTCTCATTAATTTTCAGAACTACCCACTGTGTTGAGATGATTGTCATGGGCCTAAGACTTCAATTTGGCTAAATATTTTTGCATATATTTCAACATATAAGTAAGTAACAGATGTTTAAATGTTAAGTTCATATGGAAGAAATGGTTAAATGTGTTTACTCTAATCTCATGATTTCTTTGCAACACTAATTCTTATTTTACTATTTCTTTACGTATTTCACAATTTCCTCTATGCTTTGGTCTACAGTGCACTAATAATTCCAAAATCTCTTCAAAGATAACAAAACAATCCTTTAAAACATTCCAGAATTCAAGCCCTTTGTGTGTTTATAATATTTAACACCAGTCTTTTAAAAGTGAAAACTTATATAGTAACTCAAACATCATGTTTATAAAATATACAGGGTTCATATACAGCATAGGACTGACTATACTTTTTCTGTAGATTTATTTACTTATTTATTTTTACAGAAAGAGAGTTTTCCATTTATATTCTTATTTCGCTTTAGTAACCTGATATGATACTGCCCTAACCTGCCAGAAAAAGATGGGTAGGAGGCTAAAAAAAAACCCAGAATTACTTTTAAGGGAGTTAATGCACTACACAGTTCCATCCTTTCATCTGGTTTGTTCTTTTTCCTTTGCCTTTTTGGTTATCTCTGAAGACTGCTTCTGTTCCCATTGTTTCATCCTTTAGCATTCACATATCAGAGCAATAAGTATTTCATTACTGGTTTATCTGTCCAGAGGCTTGAGAAGCGGTAACAATTAACCCTCCCTTCACAGTGATTGATACAGGCTTTGCTTTCAATTTGTTCCACTACACAGATCATGAAATTCTGAATGCAATCATCCTCATTGACCTACACTTTCAAACACACGGCTACAATGAGACGAAAGCAATTATTAAAAGGAACACAGGACTACTGAGATCTGAAACAAAGTCTTTTAAAAATCTGTCAGATGACCTTCTGGTAAAATTGGCAAATTCTGATGTTAAGGAAAACGATAGCTTTGTGTCCCCGTCCAGAAATATTCAATGCAATCTGATCAATGTATATTATCGTGGCTGCACTGACGACATACAGCATGTACTTGGCAAATAACAGAAAGCCATTTTAGAAACTGTTATAAACAAGGGTTCAACTGTTAACATTGTAGCTTAATCTGCCTCAAATGTTTTGCCAGGAAACGAAACTACCTGATTGGTGTATAAAGAACAAACCTTAACCATAGCAAAGAATGATGGCCGGAAATGCCCAGCTTTACTGTGTAAGAAGAGTTGCCCACCTGAGTCCCTCATCTCCCCCCTTCCCCTCCCAGTAGATGAAGATTCACAGTAAGAAATGAATACATTTTTCACAAAGTCTGAAAAATAGCTTCAAATAAATATTAATCTACTGCAATCGATATATATGAGGAATGGAGAGGGGCTAGTCGGCGAGGGGTGACTACAGAACTATATTAAAACAAGGGTTGCAGTTAAAGAAAATCAGGGTGGAAAGCAAGACTGCAGGCCTGAGGCTCTAATCACAGAACAGAGTGATGGAGATGAACCAATACTGCATGGATTAGCAATGAATTATTTTGAACCGTAATCATATGCCTGCACAGGAGAGGCAAAAACTAGCCATTACTCAAAAACTGATCTACTGATGAGAGAGAGAGAGAGAGAGAGAGAGAGAGAGAGAGAGAATAAATGCATATGCTAAACTAATTCAAAATAATGAAAATCTGAAGATGTGGTTACACTTCCAGTAACATGGTATTTTTAATGTCTGCCACACGCTCTATAATATGGGGAATTTAGAGTATAAACTCTAAAGTGCTTGGATTCAAGTAGGATTAAAGCCACCGTTTATTCTAAGATTAGGATATGATAGTGACTCTACATTCTTCCTTGTCCAGTAAAATCATTTCTGGGTAACTTTAATACCCCCAAATAGAAAAATGTTAAGTATTTAGTTATAAAGAAGACACAATACTCAAGGAATTAACTTCCTTTGGATACTCTGAAAATTCATACCAAATGAAGATTCAATTGTTAGACCTAATTTTGTTAGGAAGAAAGAAAAAAAAAATCAAAACTGCTGGTAGCAAGAGATTCCTGAGATTCTTATGAACAGACTGTTTAAATGAAGAGCACTTTAATCAGTGGAGGAATCCTCACGTTTCTAATGTCTTGCTGTGCATTCTGCAGGTTAGAGTAGCAGCTGGTAGAGGTCATATATCTTTTGTGAGCATCCCAAAAAGGCTCACTGCCAGACTGTTAAATTATGAATAAGCAATGAACAAAAGAATGCAGATACGGTGGTGACAAGATAATCCAAGCAAATTTATCTATGACAAATTTCACAGGATTAACAAATTACATTTACACAGAACAATAAAAATGTGCAAAAAAAAAAAAGATGAACCTACTTTTCCTTACAGCATTAGGAAAACAAAAAAGTCACCAATCCACAGCATATATTTAGATTTAACTTGATCTAAAGTAAGACATTTATAGTATGTTCAAGATACCTTTGTAACATCTTCCTATTTTAGATAGACATAGACAAAGGGGGTATACATGGTTTATATTTTATATGTAAAATACGTTGTAAACTACATACTGTTTACATAGAAACCATGTGTACCATATACAGAAATTTTGTGCGATAAAAAAATCATCCCATTCATATATATGAATAGAATGTATGTTTTTTCAGAAATAGATCCTGAGAAATAAATTATTTTGGTGGACAAAATGCTCCTTCAACTAGTGCAATATATATTAGTTACTAAAATATCCTTGTTCATTGATATCTCCATTTTCAAGGACCAGAGATATCGTTTCTATGGTTTCAATCACTCCATTTGCCCCTACCCAAATACTACAATCTTTCCAAGTAAAGTGATCCTGAACGAAGTTCAGAACTAGTATCCTTTTCTGCATTGTTACAATAGCAGAGAGGAAAATTCATAGATGGGGGGCAGGGGAAGAGGGAAGGTGTTAATTTCTGTTATAGTCACATAAAGATGACCCTCAATCCAATATTACATGTTTCTTCATAATAAAATGCTTTTTATAAATCTTACAAATAAAGAAGTCAGAGTCAACCATAAGTTATAAGATATGACTGAAATGACCTACGGTTCTATACAGAGGTCTGAAAATGCTTTGTGGCACTACTTTCCAAAATATCTGATAAGAATTGGTAAGTTTAAAGTTATATACAACCTAGGTACCCAAGTCCGAGCCCATTAATTCTGCATTCGCATACTGATAATAAAGTACTATAATCAAATGTCATTTCCTTTAAGATGATCTGAATGCTGTTTTAAATTGTGTAGCTTATTTTTCCCTTATACTTCCTACTGATTGCTGTTTTTAATCTTCAATATTTTAGAAGAACATCTCTCTAAATGAGTCCTTTCCAACGTTTTCTAAGGCAACCTATTCTTTATGTAAACAAAAAATTTTCTGAATGTAAAAGTGAATATTTCATTAAGATACACAAGCAAGCAAAATACTCAGCTTATCCAACACAAATACTCAAGAACTGCTTATTCAGTCCTTTCAAGCCCTGAAATTCCTACTATAGATTTTATTTAAAAAAAAAAAAAAAGCAGCAGCAGCAGCTAGTTGGTTGACAGTATTACATCCAAAACTATAAAGATAAATGCAGCATACCTGTCTTCTACCTCCAATCTAGTGCATGTTCTCTGAGCAGTGCTGGAGTCAGGTGCTACAAAGTTTCCTAAAGCATAGTTTTTGTCAGGGAAGGGCTACAAACCAAGCCATCCCCTATGACTCCTGGCATTAAAGAAATAAAAATGTTACCAAAGACTTTTCCTCTTTAGAGATGCCACAAGTGTGTGTGTGTGTGTGTGTGTGTGTGTGTGTGTGTGTGGTGGGGGGGGGAAGAAGCTAAATAACGATAACTTATCATTTCTGTGTGTACTGTCCATTTTTAACACATTATATCTTTAATTAAATGAGTTAATTAATATATTCAAAGCCCTTAGACGAGTACCTGGCATTTAGTGCTATATAAATGCTTACTGTCATTTTTATAACACCAGATAAGTTGGCAAGAGGCCAACTTGTATGAATCCTTACGTATTTTAAAAGACAATACCCAGAAATACAGCTAGGCATGTTAAAGTATGTTATTCAGGAAACTCTATGAGGCTGTTTCTACCCACTCCATGGAAAAACTATGACAAAATCAAAATGCTTCAACTATAATATTTAGACAGACTGTGGCACAGTCTGAAGCATGGACCACATGAGCAGAAGAGGTCCTTGCATACGTCAGACTCTATGACCAAAGAGGCGCGTGTACACGGCAAACTGATTCTTCTCTAATCATTCAGTAAAAAATCTTCTCTAACCATTCAGTGTATATAGCTATGGAGCCTGCCCACAAGTCTACTGTTATGGTAAAGGGTGGAGTACAAATAAATTAAATATTGGTTCTTCCTCTAACTTTATAAATACTGTATTTCTGAAGTTCTCTAAACATCTAGTGAAGGACCCAGAAGCAGAGATCTATCTAGTTCACTAGCCATAGCACGCAAGGTCTTTCTGCCATAGAAACACTCTGGTATCAACTCATAAATCCCCGACTTCAAAAATCCAAAAAATGCAGGCCCATCCACCCCGCTGTTGAGGTATGTTTCTACAGAGACAAACTTGAATTCAATCTCTCACTCTACCACCTGCCTCTATTTTGTCATCCGTAAATGGGATATGCAGCACTCCCCTCAGAGGACAGTGGGGAAACTAGTGAGAAAATCCCTGTGAAGTATTTACTACAGGGCCTGACACATAATAGTGTTGTGTCCAATAAATGTTTATTATCATCGTGTGTGAGCTCTTTTTATTTATTTATTTTTATTTATTTATTTATTTATTTATTTATTTATTTATTTATTTTTTTGAGGGCAGTGTCACTAGCCCTCATATGTGGGACCCGAACCGGGGCCGCTGGCTTTCCAAGCCGGCCCAAGCTCTTTTTATTTTTAAATCTGATCGAAATCTTTTCTAATTTTGCTATAATTTATAGTAAGCATTTTTCTTTCCTCTAAGAACTTCCAATCATTTTCTAGCCATTAATTAAAATATTTTGCAAGTTCAATGCCGGTCCCCCCAGAACACGACGCTAACAGAAATCAAAAGGGATAGAGAGACTTATTTATTCTTCTATGAATGCTGCACTTCCTCCTCTCTCAGAAACTGTGTTTGCAGCATCTCCATAATAGTTTGCATGCCCAATATAAAGATAAGTTTCTACCCAGAGCCACTGCTCTCACAGGGTGTATTATGCACTACTATCCCTGTCACAGGTCCCCATGGTCCATAGTAGAAGTTCAAGAAATAAGGCTGAGGGAACGAACCAATCAATAATTACAGTTAAGGGCCAGGAGCACCCTGGGCCATAGCAATATTGGATGTTCATCTTGCGTCTCATGATTTTGTACCCAAGACCACAAGTGTTCCAATTAATTCACCGAAACATTATGCTTTAGCAATGTGTGCAGAGTACAACTTCAAGTATTGTTTAATCTTGTTACTGCCCTAGTCATTTCAGCTACAGTAGCGATGACGTCCCTCTTACTAAGCCATGTCCTGCTTATGCACTGTAGTATTGCTAATATTACTACAAATTAGTCTAACTATGTAAGGTTCTATCAAACTTAATAGTGCAAACATCCTATTCACACTAATGGGGCCCAGCGCAGTAAAAATACCATTTGGTTACAGTTGGTTTATTACACTGCCCAATAAGGGGAAGGGGGGAGGGGCTCTATTTACTGTGAAAATACTAACATCATTAAATGCAAGCAAACATAACTGAATTTTCCCATAAATTCTGGAAGTTCTAACCTAATCAGAGTGCAGATTTAAATATTTAAAGTTTCACATATTCCATTATGGACAACTTCGGTAGCATTTAAATTTTTAAATTAGTATTTAATCAACTAATCAACGAAAATATTCAACACACTAACTCTTCCACTACGTTTCAGCTTTATTATCCATTGTAAGCAATTAAGGGATATCTATAAAACACCTGAAGTTCGATTCTAAGCCAATGTCAATGCAGAGTTTTAAAAAATTAATTCAAGTGATGAAATGCTACAATGGAGAAAAAGTGGCTTTGTAGCCACCTCAGGGGAAGGGTTGGTTGTGCTCTCATGTGTGCCTAATTTTCTTTCAATGTAAGGCATTCTGCATAGGAAAAAGGATCATGAGAATTGCAGGAAAAATAGACTAAGGTTTATATTGGGGTCATTATTACTAGTAAGGCACTTAAGGAAGTTTAGAGGGGAAAACATTACTAGGAGTGACTTGGAATTCTTCGTGACGTAGTCTCCACAAATATCCCACAAAACATAAAGCTCCACAGCTTCAAAAATAACTAAATAAAAGTTACACGGCCTACATCCCCCCCCCCCAAAATGCTCCTTTACGAAAAGCACATGCATGTGTGCATGCGCACACACTCTCCCTATCACAGAAAATCTCACCACAGAACAGGGGATTCTGGATATCAGGTCCTTTTTCAAACAGATCAACATGAACATACCAGTGGACTCCAGACTAAGATCTGGGACAGAGCAACAGAGTCGAGGGAAACTGACATTCCCGTAAAGTAGCTCTATTGTCAGGACAACCATCTTGCAAGAGAATTTCAGGGGAAAATCAAACTTCATATCCCTAAAAATATCAAGCTGTTCCAATCTGTCAATTCTGTTTAAGATGCAATTTCATTCTTACCAATTCATTGCTGAGAGGGATGTTGTTTTCACAGAACTTTTAGTCAAAAACAAAAGTTACATTTTTTTTCAGAATATGGAAGGACATGGGCACCAAAACTGTACTCATGATACCACTTGGTGCTAAAAAAAAAAAAAAAAAAAAAAAAAAAATAGACCTCGTGTAACTTTTGTTTGACCAAAAGCATCAAATAATGTTGAATTCAAGTTTGCTCGCTGTAACAAATCAAACCTAGTATTATAGATTTGGAGCAGCTATATGTCTCTCAATTCATAAATTAGAAACCGGAACTATGAAAGGGTGCTGTAACGTGGGAGGGTCCTACATAATAAAGGTCATTATAACTCCTGGCTCTGGGGCTATAGGATCTAATATCTTCTCCGGTGCTTCTATGATATGCCCATGCATTACAGTTCTTGTTGACAGTCTGTTGCCTTGGAAATATTTCATTATTTCAGTTTTTTCCATTTGTAGACCCTTGGCCTTGTGATATGAAGGACATCCTATTTCATATTTTCGATTATCATTTAAGCAATCTAGCGGAGCTATTTATATATAAGCAAGTGTTAGACAACGCATATCATTTATCACTCTGTGTCTAAGCTTACACTGTAGAAAGAAATACCTCCACAAAAGTCTTCGCCAGCACCTTTACTTTTTAAACCAAAAGCCCTGTGCTCCTGGAAGAGGCTTTGCAAACCATACCGCATGCTTGACACCTCTGTCAGTCTAATTTGCTTGGTTATACATCCACACAGTGGAAGAACTCTGTGGTAGTGCTATATACTATGCAGCCTATTGGAGTTTAAAGAAAAATCAAAAGAAGTTCAAACACACAAAGATTTCAAGTTGTTTTTTTCAGGCTCTAAAGAGCATTTTGTGTGTGTAAAAATATGGAAATTTAAGGGGTACCAAATAGTAATCAAAGACATTATCAAGAAAAATCTTTTTTCTAAAATTTACTCAGTAAACATCATTAGAAGGAAATGAATGTTGTACTGTACTATTATTATACTCAGGTCGCTGTTCCATAAACAACAAGACAATTGAAAGATATTTTTTCTATATAAGTTTTTGATTACTTTCGTGTATCCGGAAAGCAGTAAAGAATAGATTTATGTCCATAAATGCCTTGATGAAATCAATAATTAGGAAACTATTTTTTTAAATAAGTGAGAGGCTATCACGTAAAGCATGTCCACAGAAAGCCATCTTTTATAAGCACATTTGTGTTCCATCATTACTGAGAACTACTACTCCTAACCAACAACTTCCAGGCACGAAGTGCACATCAAGGTGAAATGACTCTATTTAGCAAGTAACCCTGAAAAGCAACCCCCTCCTGAAAAACCATCTGACTTCCCATTTCTCATTACAAAACCAAAACAACTGACAAGCTTAATGTTTACACTTAAAGTGTTAAGAGCATTTAAACCCCTAAAAACAAAGTGAACCCTCGGGGCATAAAACAACTGTTTGGATAACGGGCCAAGTTTGTGGTTATTACTGTTTGAAGCATTTAGTTTATAACTCCTTCCTTCCTTCCTTCCTTTCCTTTATAGAGCAACTTCTGCCCCCTACCTCCTTATTACTCCTCCCTTCCCCTACAGGTTCAACCTTCTCAGATCCAACCTTTAAAATGACAGTATCCAAGCTGAACAAGAAGATGCTATTAAAGGGCATTAAATTAAATACAGTATATCCTCCTACAACTTCAATCAGAATTTCAGACCAAGTGTTATTTAGTTCAGCTCTCAAGTGGAGCAGAATAACAAATCGTGCACTTTGATTTACCTTCTTCGAATGCCAAATGGAGACAGGTGATAAAGAATGCACTCATGCACAGGCTGTGAAGTTTCCTCTGGAAATTAATTCTATCTTCAAGATTCCTATCTCAGAGAAATTCCCAAAATGGCACACAATTGGCGTCTGCTAGAGAGATTACTGGGGCCATCTTAGTAAATACATTTACTACCCACAGAACTAGGAAGGAAGGAAGGAAGGAAGGAAGGAAGGAAGGAAGGAAGGAAGGAAGGAAGGAAGGAAGGAAGGAAGGAAATTATAAACTTGATTTCAAAAATACTATGTTGATTAAAAACAATTAAGAGCCTTGCACAATGCTGTATCTATTTTAAATAGTAAAGTATTTAACATGTGAATTCTACATAAAACACTAATACTAAATGTCCGTTTTAGCTACTATATGAGTTGTCCAGTGATGCTACACCCATTTAACATCCCTAAAAACTGGATTTGTATCATTTACTCTTAGGTATCTGATTTATATAGAAATTTATCTAGAGTTTAGAATTAGTCAATTATCTATCTACTTCACAAAATTATTTCCTTAATCCTGACAATTCTGCAGTCCTTATTGTATGAAGGAAACAAGCAATAGTGCAACTGAAGCTTTTTAAATGAACAGCTTAAGTACCTCTCTACTTTCTCTTGATGAAAGCTATAGGTTAAATGCTACGTTGTATCAAAAATTTAACTGCCCACGTAATAATAATTAAATCTCGCACCTACAGTCTTCCTCCATCTTCAAGTTCACTTAAGCCTGTGAGTAAACATCTCTGCTCTGCAGGCAGGGAAGGGAGGGGTGGGGCAAGCTTATATCAAACTGCATTTGTTTTCCTCATGAATCAATGGGTAACATTTCATACTTCCTAGAGAATTTCGTCTTCGGAGACAGAAGGAGATATTCACTTTGCTCAAACCAATATACTACATGCAATTAATGTCATCTACGCTGCCCATTAATAGCAAATAGGATTCCACACAAAGTAGGCTGCGTGGACAGAAGGAGGGAAAAACCACGTGGGGGGGGGTGCTTAGTTACTCTGAAACCTAACAATGCCATTCACGTAGGACAGTTAAGGATATTTTGAATCCACACTGCCTTTCCCTTTGGGTTTAAGTTTCACAAACTTCACACAGACAGTTTGGCTGAGCCCCTTGCCTGGAGAGGCAATTCTCATCAGGAACTTTTTAAACACAGATTCCCCAAACAGTAAGTAACGGGGCATAGGGATGCTCCAAACTGTTGGCACATTTTCAATCTCGCTGGTTGGCTGCTTGTTTGCTTATGGGGGGGGAGGTTCATCTTGATCCTTTTTCTGGGGGGAGGGGTGCGGCGAGGGGGCGGGCAGGGAAGTGGAGAGGAGGGCAAGAGCAGGAGCCCCACAAGTTGCCGAGGCTGAGGGCGCAGCCTGGGCGGCGGGGAGGCGACGGCCGCTCCTCGGCCCGGCCTAGCCGCTCGGCGCGGAGGCAGCCCCTGCGCGCCGCAGTCGGGGCCTGACGCGAGCTCGCGCTCCCCGCCCCCGGCCGCCGCCGCCTCCTCCCCCTGCTCGCCGGCCTGCCCTCCCCCTCCCCACCCTCACTCCTTCCTAGAGAGCAGCTGCCAAGGGACCTGCGGCGGCCCCGGACATCCCCCGGCCCCCCACCCTCACCGCTGCTCCTCGTCACACAGCAGCCCCTTCTCTCTTTTTTATTTTTTTTGTTGGGTTGTGTTTTGTTTTTTATTTTTGTTTCTTTCTTTATTTTTTTTTTTTTTTTTTTTTTCTGTTAGGGAGTCACTCTATTCGCCGAGCCGAGGAGGTGCGACTGCTCGGAGAGCCGGGCGCCGCCGCTGCCGCAGCCGCCGCCGCCGCCGCCGCCGCCGGGCGGACAATGCGCGCGGGGACGCGGGGAGCGCGGAGCCGGCGGCCGGGGAGCCCGCGGGCTCGCGGCCCAGGCGGCGGCGGCGGCGGCGGCGGCCTCCCGGCGGCAGGTTCAATAAACAGAAAAGTGTTACCGTTCTCGCCTGGAAGGATCCTGCTGAAAGCTGGGCTTGGTGGGCGCCATCTTCCTGCTATTTTTTTTCCTCTCTTACTTTTTGCCTCTCTTCCCCCCTCCCCGGGTGGGGGGCGTGGGGAGGGCGGGGGGTGTGCGTGTGCGTGGGGTGGCGGGAGTGAGTGCGGGCGTGCGCGGCGCTCGGCGGCCCTGGCCGTGGCCGTGGCGGTGGCGGCGGCGGCGGCGGCGGCGGCCGTGCTGCTGAGGCTGGGAGGCTACGGGAAAGTCGTGCGGCCGGAGCCTCGCGGGCGGCCGGCCGGCCCCTCGCGCCGCCGGTGCCTCTCGCCGCAGGTCGCCGCCTCCTCCTCCGCCGCCTGCGCCTTCTCCTCCCCCTGCTCGCCCGGCGCCGTCCATGCGCCGCAGAGCCCCCGCGGCCCGGGCCGCTCCGGCTCCCGAGACATGCCCGGCGCGGAAACAGGCGACCGGCGGCAGCGGCGCAGGAGGAGGGGGAGGCGCGGCCCCGCGGACAGCCCGGCCCAGGGCCCCGCCGCCTGCGGGTGCTCACCCCGCGCGCCGCCGCCTCCCGCAGGCCCCGCACCGCCCCGCGCCGGCCCGCCGGCAGGTGGGGCGCACAGCCTCGCGGCGGGGGGCGGCCGGGGCCTCGGCCGGGAGGGGCGGGGAGGGGACGACGCGCAGGGGGTTCCCAGCTTGACCGCTGTGAAAGTATTTCTGGGCATTTTCCAGCTGCTTTGCTCCAGAGCGCTCTCTCGCACGCAAACACACACCCCCCTTCTCTCTCTCTCTCTCTCTCTCTCTCTCTCTCTCTCTCTCTCTCTCTCTCTCTCTCTCTCTCTCTCTCGTTGGGGGACTGGGAAGCTCGGCTGCTGGCGCAACAACGCCGCTCAGTTGCAGTTTTGAACACTTCCCTTCTCTGGAGTATCGCAGCCAGGGGAAAAGACACAGAGGACGCTCGAGAGGCCACAGGACCAGCTCCGGCAGGACACCGGCCCAGGCGCGCCTTCGCGGACAGCGCAATTAAACGCGGGTGGGGAGTGCGTCGGCCGAGCCAGCGGCCCCAGAGCGCAGGGGGCGGGCACAGCGGCAGCACAGGCACCTTGTGGTCCCGGCGCTCTCAGCGGTGTTTCCCAAGCTGGAGCATCCGCGGTATTCACGCACATGCATAGCTGCAGACCCTAGGGCTCACAGGTGAATCCCCAAGAGTTTAAAGGAATTCACATACAAACGCCACTTCCAACTCGGCTCCTGGTACCTGGGACAGGACAGGACCTAACTATGGGCCTCTGGGATCCAGCCCAGCTGCCTACCCATTTTGCAACCCAGCGAGGCCTAGAGAAAGGGCCACTCAGGGCAGGGCCAGTGCCGGAATCCTGTTACCTGAGTAGACCCTGGTCAGAACCATCTCTCCACTAAACCGCTCTGTCGGGTATGGGCAGCTTTGGGGCCAGGGACTTGGGTCAGTCGTGTGTCAACCAGGAAAGTGGAAAGGACTCCCAAAGCACTTCCACTCTGAATAAATGAAAGAGCCAGGCGGAAAACATCAGTCCTATGTGAGGCTTTGCATTTAACTTCAAACTTAAGACCTGGAAAGGATTCCATTCGGTCCTACTACTCCAGTTAAGTGAGGTTGAGAACTGGAAACTGAAACCATGTGTTTTTTATAGCAGAGGTGTTTCATCTGCGTGATGGTGTTCGAATTCTCTTTGGAGTACACACTACAGGTAGGAGAAGATGAGAGGGATTGAAAAATGAACTTAAGAGTGTTGAGTCCAAGATCCATAGGCTGGTAGGGATGGGGGGAAAGTTGCCAGTTGGAAGTTTTGGCTCTGCGACAGCCAGCCTAGGATGTTTCTGCCCAAAGATGATAAGTGAGAAAAGCTTGTGTTCTTCTAAAATGCCACCCTTTGCTTGCACCGCCCCCTCCCACACTATGGTAACATGATGTGTCACCGTTCCCTTTAGCAATCATATCCAGGTCTTGAGGTGGAAGCTAAGTCTGCGCCTCAAAGCCTCTAAAGCATAAATGTTGGTGGCCTACATTTCCAATGAAGTGTCAAAGGACAGGGGACTGGACTCCTGACTCAGACCCTCCCTGAAACACCTGCGAATAATCTTCTTGCCCCACATGACTCACTCTTCTGTCCCCAAATTAACTAAAACTAAATAAAGGCAGTAACAGGTGTCATCATATCTGAGTAACAAAACCAAAGAAGGCAACATTTTTCAATGCTAGCACCTTCTCTTCATCAATATGACAGAACATATAGAAAGGGAATAATACATCCCAAAGGCTAAATTTTGCAGTTGATGATTATGCTTAGAACTAGTGGTGGGATTAAGTGACTTGACAAAGTGGCCCTAATCCAAACATGAACGTAAAAGACATCGGTGCAGCTTTCAGTGTTGGAGTGGGGGACTGTGGAGGGTTACCTCCTGGATACTCCTAATTTGCAGGAAAACTGGATCTGGAAGATCTTTATGGTAAAGGACACAATCTAGGAGCAAATCTATGGGCTGAATTCACGACCTCCCCTTCTGCCCAATTTGTATCTCGGGTTGGTTGAAGTTCCCCGGAATTCCCTGAAATCGGCCAAAGGCCACCTGACATTTCTGACCCTTGATCCCTTCTTCACAAGCCATACCATTGTGAAGTACATTGCCTGTACTTCCAAGTTAAAGTGACCGCCAGATTCCATTGTCATTTAAATGTTTTATAAGTGACAAAAAAACTATACCTGAACCATGAAAAAGGAAAAATCTAATTCTTTTCTAAGTCCTTTATGTTTAAAAGATTCCAAGATCTTTTGTATTAAAGGTTCCTGTAATCACTGAAGTAAAACAAGAGTAGAATAATTTAAATTAAAAAATCTCTTTGACAAGGAATAGCCTCTTTTTGAGTTATGTTCAAGACTCTCTTTCTTAAACTTCCGACAGTTCTCAGAGCATATAATGAAGTCTTCTACAGAACATTTGCAATATTGGGCATCAACTTGGAAAACCAGTGTGTTATGCAAAATCTGCTCTGGTCGCTGGGCCATTGGTGAGCAGGCACAAAATATGGCAGTGATAGATTATCTTAACCTTTTCAGTTTAAACACTGTTGGTTCAAATCAAAGGTTCTCAAATCAATGAAGTTTGAAATACAAGGTAAAAATAGGAACTGTTATTTGAATTATGCATTGTGTATATTTTAAGTTAAATGCCATTGGCAAATCTCTCAGATGTTTAATCGTGTACAATCTGGGAAACACAAATATTTAATTTCACAGTTTCATGTGTTCTTTTTTTCCTCCCTTCTTCTAAAACTGAACCCCACAAATGGGACGCTTACCTTTATACACATTGTTAGTTTTCCTCAGCACATTTTTTTGTGGATTACATTTTCAATAAAATCACAAGTTGGCCTTAAGGAAAAACTTTAGGGTTCTAGGGCTGTTAGTGATGGTCAATTGTTTCCCTTTCTTTCCTCATTGAATCAAAGGATGTTCACTATTTCAACGTCACAAACATAATTGTGTTTTAAAAAAAAAAGTCTAGAAATATATGGGGAAAATGCCAACAAGTAATACTTTAAAACTTCCTTCTCACCACCTAGCCTAACTTTGTAAAATTTGCTTCCTAACTCGAATCTCTGAATTTTAGGCATTTGCATTATAATGCGTTTAAGATGAATATTTAACTGCGCCAAGGAGCCTCGGATTTCATGCTGTATTTCCCTGTAGTAACAGGTGACATGATAACACTATTATGTAGAATTCCAAGTCTACAGCTACACGTGAAAATCCTCCCTATTCTGTTTGGAAACAAGTGATCAATCAGCCTCCGGTGATCAATTGCCGCCCTGCCTGCCTGTCTGCGCGGGTCCGCATCCGGCAGAGGCTTAGAGAGAATTCTGCTGAGGGGGACCCGGATCCCAAACTTTGCAAAAGCACCTTGTGCGGTGTCTCAGACTTCGCTGCAACTCCTTGGCTACGCTGGGCTGAGGCTCTGGATTTGGGGCCAGGCAGAGGGCAAAGGATGATTTCACTTTGCCAGTACCCTAGAGTGCCTTTCGATCCGAATTGTGAATTATATTTTTTTCCTTTATCTGTAGAACGAGGGGCAAGCAAAGTGAGCCCTGGCGATGTGCATGTGTGTTGTAACGCATAAAACAGGAGGCAAAGTGAGTCCCACCCCAGCACCCCGGGGCGAGGGCACTATCCCAGCCCAGGCGGGACTACTCACCGCTGCTGGTAGGAGGTGATGCCCTGGACGTTCTGCGGGGTGCCGTTGGCCGCAGCTCCGGCCCTCCCCATGCCCGCGCCGGCCGGCACCCCCGTGGCTGCCCCGCCGGCCGCCGCGGCCGTCACCTGCACGCTGAAATCCGGAAAGATTCGGATCATCGCCGCGGCTTCGTCCCCCGGGCACGGCGGCTCTGGGCGAGGACTGGCGGGGGCTCGGGCTGGGGCTCGGGCGGCGGCGGCAGCAGCAGCAGCGCGAGCAGCGGCGGCAGCAGCGGAGCCAGGCACCAGCCTGCAATCCCATTAGTGAGCCGCGGCCACTGTGCGCGGCAGAGAGGCGCTTTGATGTGCGCGCAGAGGGCTGGGGGGGCCGCGAGCGCGAGGAGGAGGTGCGGGGGGCGTGCGAGGGACTTGCAAACAGCAAAACGTGTCAGGGTGGGGCCTTTTTTCCCTTTTGGGGTGGTGGTGGTGCTCCCCCCTCTTTCCAGGATGTTGCTCTCACTGGCTGCTCCGGCTGCGCCGCGCGAGCCCAGCTGAGGGAAGAAGGGGAGGGGGTGGCGGAGGAAGGATGCACCGGGAGGCTTGTCGAGGACTTGGCCGGTGCAAGGGAATGACGGGCAGCGGAGGGTGCCTTTCTTTCCCGCCCCCTGTACACACACACACACACACACACACACACACACACACTCCGCGCACTTCCGACCCAAAGTGCAAGAACAGGCGCTCTCTATCCCTTTTTCTCTAGAGAAATAGCCACCACCATCCAGGCAAGCTTGAGCCTCCCGCGGCTTCCAGCAACCTGGATTCCAGTTCGTGTGTACAGGAATGGGGGCGCAGAGCCTCCCCTCCCAGCCGGGACCCCTCTTTGCCCTTCTTCTACACACCAAGCAGCGCTGGGGTTGCCAACTGCAAGTTGGACTGCTGGAGAACTTGATGCTTATCGAGGAGGGATGGTGTGCAAAGGAGGAGGGGGAGAAAAAGCCGCTTTTGTGCAATGGAGAGTTTGTTCTCTTTAGAAGAAGGGACTCTCCTCTCTCTTGGTGGGCGGGCGGGCTAGTGTTGGACAAACTTGCAAGGTGGGGACTGCAGGTCCAGCTAGAGGAAGCCGGATGTGCCCCCCCCTCAAGGATCCATCTCTATACGCCCCTTTCGAACGGTGAAACGAATAAATTAGCGGCCACAACTGAAGTGAACTCTGCGAATTCCAACCACCAGGGAAACAAAAAGAGAAAGCACGTGCGTTTATTTCCTGGTGTCTCCCAGTTACTTCTCCACATTGTTACATCGGATGTTTCCTTAGGGTGAGAGGGGGGATGCTTGTGGTGTGGGACCGCCTTTTTAACAACAACTTGCACTTCTCGCCTAATAGGTGGGGGCGGTGAGAGTGGATGGTTTCCCCCATCCCCTGCCCAGGACCCCTGTTGTCCCACTTCCTTCCTCTTTCTTCCCGGTGTGGAGCCGGGACCGGAGTTGCCAGGCAGAGGGTGCAGCCCCTGCGCGCCGAGGGACTCGGGTTCCGTTCCTCTTGCGCGCCCCCACCCCGGACCTCCTTTTCTGGTGCTGTTTTAGGTTTCCCCATCTGGTTCTCCCTTCCTTCCCTCTTGCGCGCGCCGAGGCCCTGGCGCTGCTGCCAGGGGACCGGTGGCCACCGCGTCCCCCGCGCGAACCCAAGTTGATCTGACGGATCGTGGTGGCGGCGGCCGTGCCGCCCCGGCCCTCGGCCAATAGCGCCTCGCCGGGCGAGGCACCTGCTTAACCCTTTGAGCCTGGGGCGCAGCCGGCCGGCTGGGAATCAGAGGTGCAGGGACATTTGGCCAGAAGTTGCCTAAGCCAAGAGCGGCAGAGACCGCCCAACCCAGCGTCCCCGCACGCAGTCTAGGGGACAGACGCCTGCCCTCGCCGCATCCTGGGCGTCCCCTTTCATCCTCAGGGCTCACGGGAACAGCCAACTGCACAAAGGCGTGTCCGCGCCCTGGCGGCACCCCGCGCCAGCGGAGGCCACCTCTGTGCTCCCCTAACTCCAATCCGTTTCCGGAGGAGCCTATCGCGCCCGGCAGCGAGGGGAGACAGAGGGAGGGAGCCCCAGCTCTGGCTGGCCGGGCCCACGGCGCAGCTGCGTTTCCATTTTCCTCTCAAAGAAAATGCTTTGGACGGCAGATAATACCAGGAGATATGAAACTGCTTCGTCCCCCACATGTTGCACGTAAAAAGAATCGTAATGAGCATCTGTGGCGTGTGCTAGGGATCCCACAGAGTTAGTTGAAGACCTCACCGAGGTCCTGACTCCTTCCTGGAAAGGGGTCCTTTTCTAGCTTAATGGCATTTCATTGGGAGATACCGTTAAGCTAGAAAATGGCCAAAGGCAAGGTCATTGGACTGGGGGCTGAGGGGTGGGGAGGTGAGAGGACTGGAAGGCCTGGGTAGATGGAAAGCCTCCGTGTACAGATCTGGTCACAGATGTGGACAGATGTGGTTCCTCGTCCCACTCGGAGGACCGCAGCCAGACGAAGAGAGTTCACTTAGGTCTGCACTCTCCCCTTCTCCCCTCTCACCTTCAGGGCCGGTCTGAAGAGATCTCAACTACCTCTTGGTTCGGCTCAGGCTTTCCTGTTGAAAGAAATACAAGTTCTCGCCAATTCTAGAGAGATCAGGAATGTTGGGAAAAGTTCTCCCCTGACTACACAGGTCAAGGCAGGCACTGTGGATTAAAGGGAGGCAAGGAGATGGCTGACGAACCAGGCTAAAAATGATCATAGATGCAGGAAGTGGCTTTCTATAAAACAGCATTTGTCCGAACTATTGGCCCATTGTGTGTGTGTGTGGGGGGGGGGTTGTGCTGTGCCTGCCACCTGGTCTCTAGGTCAACCAGTTGATGGAGGCTCCTGATGGAAATCTCAAGTGAAAAATTCAAGCATCAGAGTAGTTCAGAGGCCACTCTAGAAAGGTAGCTCCTCTGGTACTGTTGACTGTGCACACACTCATGACCCAGACCTAGGAATAGATTCGTGAACTGGTTCAGGAAAAACTCATGTACAGTGTGTTTGGTATCGTCCTTATTCATGAAAAGAAAAATACTGGAATCAATGCAAATGTGTACTTGGACTCCAGTGGGGTAATGCAACATTCCAAGCTAGAGCCCCTTGATCCCAAGGCAGTCCCCATATGCCAAATGATCCCAAAGTAGGGAAAACCCTCTCCGGCCTAAAAGAGTAGCATTTTTTAGAAAATAACTTTCCCTTTTAAAATCTTTCTGCACAATCAACAATGAGTTATAGTATTTATAGATAATACCACCTGTTCTTCTTTACTTGTTTCGGTACGGATTCTATGAATACAAAAGACCAGTGATTATATTTTTTACTACTTATTTTACAGAATAGAAATATGTGGTACTGCTTCCCTTCCTTTTTGGAGGATGTTTTTCTTGGAAGCCCCAAGGGTAAAATGGTCCAAATTCAAAGAATATGTGAGATCTGTTGTTCGACATTAAAAACTAGATATGCTGAAGCTACTTCAATTATACTTTCTACCATTAAAATACAGTTTAATAAGCACCTTCAACTTAAAAGTTCCAAGCTTTCTACTACTCATATTTAAGAGAATTAATATGGTTCTTGCCCTCCAGAAACTTTCTTCTCTAAAATAGAAACACACAGAATACTCAAAGAAGACTTACACAGTAGGTTACCTTAAAATGCTTCTGATAAGTCTGTTCAATATTTTGTCCTTACATACATAGTTTCAGAACTTTCGTCTGTATGCATGAGAGACAAATTCCTTATTGGATCTGCTTATCTCCATGTTCATTAAGGACCTTAAGCAAAATATAAGTATATTCGCTCATTAGTAATTCAGATTTCATTACTCTGCTCCTTCAGTTAAAATCTTTATGCTGGCAGCTGTTTTGAAATATTTTGTAAGTTGCTCTGGCATTCATCCAACCACAAGGGCTCCAGTTAGCATTCGACTGTATACTTTTTCATTTTATATTTCCCCCCATGAAAATCTACATATTAGTGTATGTAGAGATATAGAGAAAGACTTTATGATGTTTTAACCCTGAATGCATATATATGATAAATACACAGCTATATCACAATTACATATTTACATCTTCATTCTTGTTGTCAGTGTACAACTGTGCCTTTTGCTCCTATGATAAAAATATCTACTCTCTGAAAATTCATTTCAATCCACTTAGAGCTAAATGGTTTGACTTTGAATTTTTACTATTGGCTGTCAGATGCTGCCAATGACAGGTAGCAGAAAGAAGCTACAAAGCTTGATTGTATCTAATTTTTGCTTTGCTTTGGTCAGGTATTTAAAAGGGGGAAAAAATGATAATACACAGAGATCAGGATAACATACAGTAAAACAAAATAAATAGAATTAAAATACTATATGTAATTAATAAGGTAAGAAACTCCTTTCTCTGAAATGCTGATTTTTTGAAGTGATCATTCTGCAATGAGGGATTTTTTTTTTCTACTTAAAAAAATGTGATGATTTAGAACAATCTGAGAGATGAGTCCTCAGTCTAGAAAGAGCCATGAGCTAACAGTAAGGTCCCTCCATATCTTGGGAAGGAAATTTTACATTGTGTAAGGGGTGAAATATTTGTTTTTTGTGGGGTTTTTTTTTTTTTTGAGGGCAGTGTCACTGGCGTCATATGTGGGACCGAACCAGGGCCGCTGGCTTCCTAAGCCAGCGCTTAACCACCGCACTACTCGGCCAGCCTCAAAGGATTAAATATTTGATTTAAACAATTTTCCATCTTTCCTCCTCAATTCAAATTGAATTCAAGCTCTCACTGATAAATTTGCCATAATATTAATATGTCCTCTAGTCCATTGAAAAGCAAAACTATACTTGTTAGGGGAGAAAAGAAATAACATAAACTTAGCAATATGGTCTTTCTTGATATTCTAGAAGAGAAACTAAGGAATTAAGAAAGAATATCTAATAAATCAGTATTTATAATATATGTATGTCCATATATAATATATAAGGAGAGTACTGAGAATTATTTTCATATTAATACTACCTATATCAAACACTGACTATATCAAGCTATTATGCTGAACTAATTCTCAGAGGACTTTATAAATATATAGCTAGAAAGAGGCTTAGTTAAAAGAGAGGAAAATCCTTCAGCTGTTTCTTTTTCAATTCAGCAGTAGGAAAGGAGGAATTGGGTTTTTTGTTGTTGTTTTTTTAAAATTTGGTGAGTGGGAAAGGAGCTCAAATCCATGCTAAACCTTGTTTTTTTGTTTTTTTGTTAAAATATTCACACATCATGATACATATTATTCCAAAACATGTGCAAATAGAATCTAACTAAAGCTAAACTTAGACTTAATGCAAAATAACTAATCTCAACATATTCAAAAGACTAATTTGTCTTTAAACATCAATCTTAAAATTGCTTTTGCTTATTTTTTCATGACCATAAATTTGATTTTGGAGTTGAAACAGTTCTCATTTTTAGGAGAATTTACCTGTAATTATAAAGGAGCCCCAAACCTTGGTTCCAGTTTGTTTCTTCTATACTGTCAGCATAATTAGAACCTTCACAGAGTCACTAAGATGTGGGTTAGGACTTGCTCCACAGACCCAGAATCCCATGCTACTTTTTGTTTCATAGAAAATTAGACCTAATGCTAAGTGGACATTTTCTCTTTGACTTGGTTCTTCCAGGGAGACATACTTATATAGCCAATGGACTCTTTTCGTCGCTGAATTTTTTTATCAACTGAAAACTTATTAATCCTGGGCCGGCTGACTGGCTCAGTTGGTTAAGAGCGCAAGCTCTGAGCAACTGGATCACTGGTTCGATTCCCACATGGGCCAATGAGCTGGGCCAGAGTTGAGCTGCCCCTGAGCTGGTGAGAGCACCTTGAGCTGAGCTGCCTTGAGCTGTCAGCGGGCGGGGGGGGGGATGGCGACTGGACTTGGAGCTGAGCTAGCTGCGTCCTCCACAACTAAGACTGAAGCACAACAACTTGACTGTTCCCTTCCCCCAATTCCCCAATAAAATCTTTAAAAAAAAAAAGAAAAGAAAGAAGAAAAAAATTATTAATTCTGTGCCTCGTTGTTTGAAGGAGAGACTAATTGCTTTGAACTGATTTTTCTTTTTCAAAATGAAAACAACCATACGACATGAGTTTTTATTTGATTTTCTCATTTTCAGTAGGATAGGCTATTTTATAAATCTAATCACACAACAAATCAAACAAATGGTTTTATTATGCTACATGCTGAGTCAACCATTCTGTTTTTATTTAACTGTTATGTCTCTTCAGCTAAAGGAGTGATTCTCAAATTTTAACATGCATCAGAATCACAAGAAGGGCTTATTAAAACACATGCCCCTAGTCCTTACCTTTACAGGATCTTATTCAGTAAGTCTGAGGTGACCCTGATAATTTGCCTTTCTAATACATTTCTAGATAATACCGATACATTTGCCCTGGCACCCTATTGGAGAACCACATACCTGCAGTGTTTATGATAGAGGATAGGGATGGAAGGTCTAGAGTCAGATCCTGACTTTGCTGCACACTGACTGAGTGGTCAAGGTCAAGTTATTTATTGGGTTGTTGGAAAAGTCATGACGAATTTTTTCTGTTCTTCGTTGTAAAAATGCATCATGACTTTTCCGACAAACCAATAATTGTGAATATGCTTCTCTGCTATTATATCAATACTCGACAAGAAGTAATTCCTTAAAAGATAGCTGTCATATGCATCTGGCTAGTTCAGCTTGCAACTCAAACAATGACACAAGTATTATTATTTTTTAAGATACTTACAGATAGGCAGCAAAATACTTTATGTGTACTTCCCATTTTGTTAAAAGATATATGTTCAAGGGTCCAGATTTAATAAAGTGAATAATTCTCACTGCTTTATCAAGGACATTCTGAAGTGAAACTGGTAGCTTGTTTACTGTGAAATGTGGCAGGGCGAGTACACTGACTCCCAGTACAGTTTGGTGCCACTGTCTTGATTCATGCTAATGCCTGAGCAGTTTTACTCACCATTGCTTTGACACTATCAGCTCAACCACCCACAATGAAAAAGGCAAACAGTGTCATAGCCTTACTATAAAATAGTTTTGACCTCACGAACACCCTGAAAAGGTCCTCAGCCCACACACTTTGAAAATTGCTCTCTTAATAGTATGCAAGTCTGAAGTTGCCATTACGACCAATCAGTAAAAGGAAAAGTTGAAACTGTCCTTTTGCTGTACTTTTTGAAGAGTAAAAATGCTTTGCAATTATGTATCTCTTGTTGTAAAATCACAAATTATTACAAATGTTATACTTAGGATTTTGATTTCATGTAGAACACAGAAATAGATACTTTGTTTTATTATACGGCCATCCAGAAAGTGGGTATAGTTTTAAGTAAAGCAATTTAAATATTTCATGTTGAAGATTATGGGGCCAGAAACTTAATTTTCCCTCTATCTCCCAGAAAGTGATGGGAATACAGAAATCAGAATGATACTCCAGAAGGGGTGGAAAGACAAAACACATAAGGAGCTATGTTAAGTTCCATAGCAGAAAAAAGTTTTCCATTAGTCAGAATCTGAAAGGCTCCCCTGCAGGTTATGAGCCTCCCTTAATTGGGACATAATTTAGCAGAACAAGATGACCCACCCTCTAGGAATTCAGATGAAGAAATTTTTCACTGGGCGTCTATTGGAGTCAATGTACTTTAAGCTCATAATGTATATAGACATGATCTTTGATGGTATTATCTTTATACCATACACAAACATCATAATGCTGTTTTCAAAGTGTTATACAATCTTTCTAACATGGTTTACACAGGGAACCACAAATATTTTCCTTATGGTTTATCATTATGCTTAGGCTGGAGGATTTCAAACTCTTGTTCAAAATGGAAATACAAACTGAGTTATTCTGCAAAGCACCTTCACTTTCTCCAAACCCAGAATCCAAAAGAAAGAGAAGAAGATCTGTAATTTAAGTATTTACAGTAATTAATCTTATTTAAGTACCCTGGACAGCTGCTCAAGATACAGACCAAATAAGAGTAATTCAACCTTTTGAAGTTTAATCACTACTTGTTATTAGTGATTCATAATCAAAGACATATCTCAAAGAGATAAACTACTTAAAAATTAATCATTTAATATAAAATTTAAAATAATCTTGTTCAAGAATTATATCCCAAATGTCAGATATACAGCTGATGAAACTTCTAGAAGCACCAGCTTCTTTGCTGACTTATTTACAGAAACATCTTTTCAGTGTTCATGTCTCAGGGGAATAAAGAAAGGATGTGTATCAGAGAAATGTTATCTGTGTACTTTTGCACAAAGCTGAGACACTAGCATGACTGTTTTAATTTTATTTATTCTGACTGAGAAATGATCCCTCCTAAAAAGTGATCTGTATGGTCATAGCCAAAGAAAATTATAAAATTGAGGAAGATTCATTGAGAATTATGGCTTATTATATATGAGGGAAAATATTTTAACGGATTGTTCAAATTTCAAAGTTTTGCCAGTCTTATTTTGTGTCATTTTGTAGAGTGACACAAAATATTTCCACTTGGAAATTTCCTTATTGCCAAAAACCTTGGGGTATTATGCTTTCTTCATTTTTAACTTTTTCTAAAAAGAAATATTGAACATTATAGAAGTAAAATACACTGTGTATGAACTCAGTTCAGCTTTGTGTAACAAAAACTCAAGTTCATAATTGCTTATATGAGATAGGAGTTTGTTTCTCTCTCATGTAAACGTTTCAAAGTAGACGGTCCAAGACAGATTACTCTATAGTATCATGCAGGGACCCAGGCTCCTTCTATCTTGTTGCTTCACCATGTCAAAGTTGTTGAACTAATAGTCGAAGATGATCAACTACCACATTTAAATTGTAGGCAGCAAGGTAGAAGTACCAGGAGTGAGAGAGATAAGGGCATACATTTTCCCGTTAAGAACTTTTTTGTTTTGGTATTATTATTAGTTCTAGGTGTACAAAACAATGTAGTGATTAAACATTTACAAACCTCACAGAGTGATAACCCCAAAAAGTCTACTACCCACCTGACACCATACATAGTTATTACAATACCATCGACTATATTCCCTATGTTGTACTCTATATCCCATGACTATATATATTTTTAGTTATAGTTAATATTCAATATTATTTCATATTAGTTTTAGGTGTACAGCATAGTGGTTAGGCATTTGTATAATTTATGAAGTGATCCCTCTAATAAGTCTAGTACCCATCTGACACTATACATAGTTTCTACAATACTGGGGTACCAAAAAATGTGTACAAGTGGACACTTTGGTCACTGTTGCTCAAGCAGTAGTTCGTGGTAAACAGAAGTGTCTGGATGCTGATTACCACTTTGAGCTGGTAACCACTTTGAGCACCTTCTGTAATTGCAGAAGTCAAGTGTGACTTGTATTCATCTTTTCTTATCAGTATATATTGAGTATTACGATTTCAATAGTTTTCCTTTCTTAAAATGTGCATGTATTTTTTGGCACCCTCTGTATTATTGACTATATTCCCCATACTGTATTTCACATCCTCATGACTATTTTGTAACTACCAATTTGTACTTCCTAATCTCTTCACCTTCATCACCCATCCACCGCCCCCCTCCTATCTGGCAACCATCAGTTTGTTCTCTGTATCTATGAATCTGTTTCTGTTTGATTTCTTCATTTATTCTGTTCTTTAGATTCCACATACAAGTGAGATCATATGGTATTTGTCTTTCTCAATCTGACCTATTTCACTTAGCATAATATCCTCTAGGTCCATCCACATTGTTGCAAATTGTAAGATTTCATTCCTTTTTATGGCACAATAATACCCCGCTGTACAAATGTACCACAATTTCTTTATTCAATAGTCTATTGAAGGGCATTTCAGTTGTTTCCATATTTTGGCTAGTATGAATAGTACTCAGTAAACATGTGGGTGCATATGTCTTTTTGAATTAGTGTTTTGGATTTTTTGGGATAAATACTCAGGAGTGGAATTGCTGTATCACCTGGAAGCTCTATTTTTAATTTTTTGAGGAACCTCCATACTATTTTCCATAGTGATGCCACCAATTTGCAAGCCCACCAAGAATGCACAACAGTTCCCTTTTCTCTGAACTCACCAACACTCACTGTTTGTTGATTTTTTTTTTTAAAGATTTTATTGGGGAATTGGGGGAGGGGAACAGCGTTGGGGAATCAGGGAAGGGGAACAGACAAGTTGCTGTCCCTCTGTTCTTCAGTCTAGTTGTGGAGGACACCGCCCCACTGGCCCATGTTGGTATCGTCATTGTACTTTTCTTGGGTGAGGCAGATCGGTCACTGGCCTCTGGACAGTCGCTCACAGAGGCCCTTGGCAGCTCACGCTGGCTGCCGGCCACTCACTGCAGCCTATTGAAGCCCAGTGCAGCAGGGGCTGCAGCTATGCCATCCTGGGGACTCACAGCAGCCCAGCTCCAGATGGAACTGTCGTTCACCATCCTAGCTTCAGAGGGCAGTGTCACTGGCCCTCATGTGGAATCCGAACTGGGGCAGCTGGCGTCCCAAGCCAGCTCTTAACCAATGCCCCCTCAGCCAGCCCTGTTGATTTATTGATGATAGCCATTCTGACAGGAGTGAGGTGGTCTCTCATTGTGGGTTTTACTTTTTCTTTTTTTTTTTTTTTAAGATTTTATTGGGGAATTGGGGAAGGGGAACAGCACTGGGGATCCGGGGAAGAGGCACAGTCAAGTTGCTGTCCTTTTGTTCTTCAGTCTAGTTGTGGAGGACGTTGCTTCACTGGCCCATGTTGGTATCAGCATTGCGCTCTTCCCGGATGAGGCAGATTGGTCGCTGGCCTCTGGGCAGCCACTGACAGCAGCTCTTGGCAGCTCACACCAGCTGCCAGCCACTCACTCTGGCTGCCGGCCACTCACTGTAGCCCATGGCAGCCCACTGCAGCAGGAGCTGCAGCCTACACTATAGCCGGGGACTCACAACAGCCCAGCTCCAGGTGGAGCTGTTGTTAACCATCTTAGCTGTAGAGGGCAGTGTCACTGGCCCTCATTGTGGGATCCAAACTGGGGCCACTGGAGTCCCAAGCCAGCTCTTAACCAAGGCACCACTGGGCAGGCCCTCATTGTGGTTTTTATTTGTATTTCTCTAAAGAGTAGTGACATGGAGCATCTTTTCATATGTCTATGGGTCATCTCTATGCCCTCTTTGGTGAAATGTCTATTCAGGTCCTCTGCCCATTTGTTAATTGGATTGTTTATTTTTTTGGTGTGGAGTTGTATGAGTTCTTTAAAATAAACTTTGGATATTAACCCTTAATCAGATGTATCATTAGCAAATATCTTCTCCCATTCAGTAGGATGTCCTTTCGTTTTGTTGACGGTTTCCTTGGCTGTGCAAAATCTTTTTAGTTTGATGTAGTCCCATGTGTTTATTTTTTCTTTTGTTTCCCTTGCCTGGGAGATATATCAGTAACAATATTACTAAGGACAATGTCTGATAGTTTACTTCCTATATTTTCTTCCAGGAGTTTTATGGTGTCAGGTCTTACATTTAAGTCTTTAATTTAGAAGTAACCTGGACTCTAGGAAGCCTCACTCACATCTTTCACTGAGAAAATGACTGCAAACATTTGACAGTTTGAGAATTAGAGACCTCCTATTGGTGATCTCAGATGTCTTACTATTTACAATTGCACAAAGGCAAGCTATACCTATAGAATAACTTGCTCCCTCCAACCATTCTGTACCAAACACCCTCAACATTCACCTTCAGATTATTCTAACTCTAGGTTTCTTTTCAAGCACATTTCTATGTCATGCATACCGTTGTTACCATTTGAAAGTTGTAGAGAAACTCAGATATTGCAATAATAGTTTAGGAAGGCCTATATTCTGTAATGTATGTTAGGGGTCAGGAGAGGGAAAACTAGATTCAGAGGGCCTGGATTTTAATCTTGCCACGGGCTTGAGGCAAATTACTTAATCTCTCAGGAAAGAGTTCCTTTCATTTATTTCCCTTCATTGATGCATGAATTCATTTTTTAAAAAGTACTCCTTGAGTACCTACTATATGCCAAGTATTCTTTTAAGCTATGTGGCTACAGCAGAATATAAAACACAGCCTCTGCTTACATGGACCTTTCGTGCTAGGCAAGAGGAGGAGATAGCATCAAACTAGAATCTGGAAAAATCAGAAAAGACCACTTCATAGGGTTTTGATGGGGGTGAAACAAGGTAAAACTATATAGTTTTACCAGGGTCTGACGTGCTAACACCTTCTGTGTGGAAGCTATTTTGGATGCTATGACATGGATTTGGGAATAGTATGAATCAAAAATTTGAGTTTACAATAATAGTCTAAAACAACATGCCTCATCTGCATTGAAGGTAATATTTCTATTTTCTAATTCCCACTTTATACAAAAAAGACCTAATTCCTTTAGCATCAAATGGAAAATAATCTCACCTCCCCTCTCTTATTTCTATGACTTTTTGGAGTAAAATATATGTTTTTAAATACTCACAAAGAATGAATGGTGTTAAGGTGGGTAAAGAAAGTGAAAAATTATTATTTCTTGATAATATGCTACTACTAGTCAGGCGCTATGTTAGTCATTCTATACACACTCTCTCCTTAGCCCTCATAACAACACTATAAAGTACATATTATTAGCACCATGTTTACAGATGGAAAAACTTTATAAATTGCAACAGACTCCAGTAAATATTTGTGACAACTAAAGAAAAATAAAGACAACTAAAATAGCTTACATATTTGGTTGCCAGTTATTGTTTTTACAAATAATTGGTCACACATATTTTTCCTGTAAGAAACAAAGAAATGTAATACCACCAATCAGACTGAGAAGATAAATGACAGTTTCTATATCTTAATAATTATTTGTTCTAAAGTAAATCAGGCATTTTTACTATCCCTACGAAGTTCATTCTGTTATGATATTAAATGCTCATGACACTCTAGTTCAATTAGGAATGCTCATAGAAATTTTGAGGTTTTGTTTGTTTGTTTGTTTTTTCTATTGAGTAATGATAGCAATGATATAGATCAATGGTTCTCAAGTGTAGTACCCCAGACCATTAGCATCACCAACATAGGGAGTTGTTGGAAATGCAGATTCTCCACCTCCACATGTTGAATAAACAACCCTGAGAGAGGACCCCAGAAATCTAAGTCTCATCATGACCTCCAGGTGATTAGGATGGACCCCAAAGTTTGAGGGCCACTGACATGGATAATTTTTGGTAACCGACAAATGATGTTACAGATAATTCTAACACATTTTTTTTTCCCCTGAGGCCAGAGCCTTTCCTCCTTAGCCTGAAAAAAAATGTGTCATTGGTTTCTTCCTATCAAAAGAGAAAACCAAAAAACAAGATATTCCTTTAAAGACTTAATATTTCCAAACATTTCCAAATATCACCAATTTGGATATTGCACAGCTGGTAAAACTGGAGCAAAAATTTCAAAGGAAACCAAAGTCCGATTCCCTTTCAAAGTTCTTCTGCTTCTAAAAGAGTACGGAATATATTGCCAAGACTCGAGGTCCTGAAAATACAGAAGAGAAAACCATAAGAGGGAGTGAACACGGAGCCCTCACGAATGTGCTTGAGAGGCTAACTTTTCTACCTAGAGGGCTAGAAGGCAGGTCCTGTTCAATATGTAGGAGGCCAGAGAGCAGGGTTGGTTTGTTAAAGCTGTCACTGAGATTAGAGCTTCCTGGAGTTCCTGTCCTAACATCAAGTCAATTTCTTGCTAAACTCTTTCTCATTTTAAATGGGAAAAAGATTAGACTGGTAAGCGCTTGGGGAAAAATATAAGACTGGCTGGTAGGCAAGCTTTCTTTTTTAAAAGAAAAATTTTCTCTGCCTTCTGAACTCAAAGACTAATAATAGTAGAAAAAAGTAAGACAGTAAGAAAAAGGGAACCAGCTTCCTCTCTTAAAATCAGTGTTCCTCAAATATCAGCGACAGACTAATCTTCAGAGTTCTGACAGAGGTACTGTTGAGACCAAGGATGAGAATAACAGATAATTTAAAATAATATTTGGAGGCTTTAACTTCAGAGTAATATAGAAAACGCATGACATAAGGATACAAAACTGTGCTTAAGAGTCAAACTAGCCATATTTCTCACATGTACATAGTTTTGTGTTGTGGGTGCCCTTTTCACCATCTAATCAGAAACTCCTTTGATAGAGACTTGTTGCAAGATAAAACAGAAAGGGAGCAAGGAAGACTAAGTTTTATTGCCACACAAATGTAAAAAGCAGTATAAGAAATGTTTAATTATCCTGAAGGTTAAATTATCGCCCCAGTCTGTTCACCACAGAGCTGTGGCTTACATTACGGTTTTCAGAAATGAAGCTAAAATCAAAGTCCTGGAAGCAAACTTTCTTGTGTTGACTGATGATTTGAATGGGGCACTGGGGAACAATCTCCATGAACCCTGCTGGAGGAAAGTTCAAGTGCTCCTGAACCAGGTGGGATTATAGACTTTAGCCAAAAATCAGAATTTTTTATCAGCTTAGTTGGTTATGGTGACTGGGAATTAAATGCTAGGGTGAAGATAGGACTGCAGGCAGGAGGCGTTAGGATGTATGTGGGATGGGGATAGGTAGTAATGCCTACAAAAGAAAGAGAGAGGAAGCAGGATTGGGCAAGAAATACCGTTAGGCCAGGTTATAAATCTGAGATTTGTAAAGGGAAGCAGGATTGGGCAGGGAGAGTCTTGAACTGTGAAACACTGGGGGTTTAGATTGTGTGTCAGAGGCATGCCATTTTGGATAAAAGTGTTCAGGCTCTGGTAACCCCACCATGCTCAGTCATTTTTTTGAGGACCACTAGGGAAGAATGGTCTTGCTTCACAAGTTGTGATGTATTCTGAAGGCGCCACCACTGGAAGCAGTCAGCTATCTGCATTCTACACAGCTGAATGGCAAGTTCTTTCCAGAAGGGAGATCTAAGTAGCCCTCCAAGATTCCAGGGGTCTTTCTTCCTAACACAAACTACAGTTCTTCCTACCACTGGTATTCATCATTGCCTTTCTGTACTCTCCATGCTAATCCCTCCTTGGCCTCAGTTATCACCTCTGCTGGTTTCCAAGGTTTGTCTAAAATGTGTATTTCTCTGCTGCAGGTGGTTTGGACTTCTTTCAGAACCCCAGGTGCCCGCACTGAGATTCTCCAACTGGGGTTTGCCATAAGCTCCACTGTACCTTTTCCACCACTATTTCCAAAATCATAGAGCCTGCCTGTACATAGGGTCACAGCGGGGCTGTTTACAAATGCAGCGAGGACCTGCTTCAGAGCTCTGCCCTCTGGTATTTGGGCGGAAGCAGTATTTCTAAGTATGGAATGTGTTATCTGCAGAACCCACAGAAACTTACCAGGCATTGTGCGTCTTTCTTTGTTGTATACAGAATGCAGCCCTTTTTTTTTAATTTTGGAGGGGATATCACAGCATGCCTTTGACTGCTGGGGCCCTAAAACTTTACTGATGTGACAGACCCCTGAATCTTCATACTGTTTATTTCCTGTCCTCTAGTGTATGTCTCTTAACAAGGCTGTCAGTATGCTCGCCACTCCTTACTCAACCTGCCTGATCCACATATTTTCTTCAGTGCAATCGATAAACGTGTACTCTGAAGGATATTGGATGATCCAGATCTCTTAGGAATATATTATGATAGAATTTATATAGCCCTGGGGCAAAACTGTGAATGTATATGGTTGTCCACACCATAAGGATGTAAACTGTTTCTCTTCACCTTTCTTGATTAGGACAGAAAGGAACAAACACATTTGCCAAATCAAAGGCTGCATATCATGTCCTGAGGCCCCTGCCAAGGTGAAATCCTGTATTCCAAGGGAGTACCCCTAAATCAATAAATCTTCTTTATACCATCTGTTCTGGCCATCTATCTTGGACAAGCACCCTCAAAATTACATCTTGGGGGTATTTCCCCAACTTCTGCTGAATATACTGGCTAATTCTTATAGCAAATTTAGGAATTGAGTGCTTTCTCTGTTATCAAGCTCAGCCCATCTGCTCTAGCTGGGCTATGCAGGAGACTTCATCCTAGTTATCAGCATGGCAGCCAGGAGTGGTGGGGCCAGAAATTGAGGGGAAGCTGCCATTGCCTTGCTGGGAAGAACCCCCCACAGTGTCTTCTCACCTGGGGAGAGTTCTAGCTCTTAATAGGGATGAGCAGCCCCCTATGTAGGCTCTGAAGGTTCAGAGGTGTCTGAGAAGCCAAAATCTTTAGGGGTATTTATTCTGATGCCCCTATCCCAGATGTCAACCTTCCTGATTTCGCCAACCAGTGCTCCGATTATTAGACCTGCCTCCACTCAGCATTCAGTCATCCAGAGCTCAGCAATTCGAAGTCTGGAGTATGGCTTTTGGCTCTTTCTTCTTTCTCACTGTAGAAGATAAAGACTACCTTTTAAGCTACCAAAGAGGTCCCCTCGATTTCTCAGCTTCCAGTTTGTTAATTGCCCTTACATTTCATTGTTCTCTCGTGTTTCAGTTCACCCTAATAACAACACCTATGAAATGCATTGTCCTTATGCGCATTATTCCTCACCCATTTTCTACTCAGCACTTTCAAAGTCCTGAATCACTGTAGCAATCAAGATGTTCTACAACACTGTCCCAGGCCACTGCCTGTCACATTAGCAGTGTCGTCACCACCTTGGGCAAGGGGTTATATATGCCCTGCTTACCACCCCAGATGGCGGTCCTCAGTGCATGCCAGATGAGAGCTGACTAATCCAGATCCGAGGCCTATCTTACCAGCATGGGTCTCCCAGGAGAGAGATGCTAAGACAGAGTTAGGAACGCAATATTTTCTTGGGAGAGGCCACACCCATGAAAGGTAAAGGGGAAGGAAGTAGGATTGGACTGGGAAAGCTTTCCGATGAGATGTAGATCAGAAAGTGTGAAAGGAAAGGGGGAGGAAGCAAATTGGGAAAGCCTCACACTGCCATGCAGGCCTAACAAAGTGTTGACCAACCCCAATGGAAAGCACCCAATCCAAAATTGCCCATAGTGGACAAAAGATGGAGAAACAGCAATCTCAGCCTTCTTCCTCATAACAGCCATTTAGATGAAGGAGGACAGCTATTTATATTTCCCTGAGTCTGTTCTTTTCCAGAATCAATACTTTTAAATTCAGTTATTCCCCCATGATATGGCTTCCACTCCGTCCATTCAGCTGGTATTTATTAAGAGCCTAAAATGTGCCAGGCGTTCTGCATAGCATTGGGCAAAAATGGTCCGGTCTTAGACCCCCCCCCCGCCCCTTGCAATGTAATTGGCCCAGGGCCTGGCCTATGCTCAATTGCTGGGGTGGTTCCTAAAGTCACTGCAGTGGGAAGCTGACTGAAATATCGGCAATTTCCACTCATTGCAAAGAACAGTGATAGGTTTGATAGAAAATACAGAGTAAATAAATATGGTTCTTGCTATCCAAGGAACTGGCAAAATAGAAAGGGGAAAAGATATGCACATCACAAAGAAGTCACCCAAATTGCATAGTTGCAGGGGACATCTGTCACTTTTGTCTGTTCTGCATCCATTTCCTTCGTTATGCAAGCTGTAACTCAGTTTCCCTTGGGGAACCACCCCTCTCTGTTCTAGTGGAAATGCACCACCATCCCCACCTTCGCACATGTCCATCAGCACTAGGAGAAAACATGGCTCAGGCTTGGGCACTCAGAACTTTGTTGGGAATACGCGTTTTCCTCCCACTGGTGCTGCTTGTTGTAAAGATGACAAGTCTGGAGTTACCAGAGAATACCACATGAAAAGAGCCTGCCTCAGAATGAAAACAAGGCAAAGGAAAGCAATGCTGAGGGGAAAAAAAATACTTCAGAATCTGGATTTTGATGTCACATTTGCAGCCCGTGGATCCCTCCAGACTTTCAGACCTAGATGCATTCCTGGACTTTTCAGTTTTGTGAGCCAAATAGTATCTCTTTGGCTTCAGGTTTTATTTTTTTTTTAAAGAATTTATTGGGGAATTGGGGGAGGGAAACAGACAAGTTGCTGTCCTTTTGTTCTTCAGTCTAGTTGTGGAGGACGTTGCTTCACTGGCCCATGTTGGTATTATCATTGCACTCTTCCCGGGTGAGGCAGATCGGTCGCCGGCCTCTGGATAGCCATTCATGGTGGCTATCAGCCGCTCACGCTGGCTGCCGGCCACTCACTGTAGCCTATGGCAGCCCACTGCAGCAAGGGCTGCAACCTACACCATCGTCAGGACTCACAGCAGCCCAGCTCCAGGTAGAGCTGTTGTTCACCATCTTAGCTGTAGAGGGCAGTGTCACTGGCCCTCATATGTGGGATCCGAATTGGTGCCACTGGCGTCCCAAGACAGCTCTTTTTTTTTTTTTCAGGGCAGTGTCACTGGCCTTCGTATGTGGGATCCGAACCGGGGCTACTGGCTTCCCAAGCCAACGCTTAACCACCACGCCTCTCGGCTGGCCCCCAAGCCAGCTCTTAACCAACGCACCAATCGGCCGGCCTGGCTTCGGGTTTTTTGAGATAGGTTTTGAGCCTTGATACAAAAAAAAGAAAAAAAGGTAGAGAAAGGACTGAATCTGGAATAGCGGTATAATCCTCTTTAATATAGGCCAAAGAAGAGTCATTTACTTTTAGAATTAGAAAAGACCTCACACATCCTGTAGTTCCAATCCAATGCCTTTGCAAGAGAGTCAGCAAAAGTTAAGTGACTCATCCAAGGTCACAGAGCCATTTAATGGCAAATCGCATTTTGTTTCTAAGTCTTCAGTTCTAGGCCACAGTTATCTTCACTGTAACATCCTATGTCCCTTAAGAGAAGGGAGATTACACAACACAATTCACAGAACACACAGAAACAGAAAAAAACTAATTTATAAACAATAACAGTCAGCTAATGCTAATTTAGTGTTTAATGCCAGTAATCCTGGATAATGTGGCTATTGAAAGTAGTTTCTAACATGGGCTTCATACTATAATTTAGCATTAGTTAAGTGAGAATAAAATCAAAATATGCACTTTTGAAGAAAGTATGAAAAATGTTTAGGCCTTATTAATTTTTTGTGTGTGATTTGCCTGAAAATGTTCCTTTTTTTTTGTTCAGCACATTTCTATTCTTTAGAAATTATTTGTAAAATCTGTAATGTTGCAAGGGGAAAACCATTTTGGAAAATTTAAATGAATTTTTTCTAGTGCATTGTTATTTACCTAATTATTATAAAGAACGTCAAGGCTTTTCTGTCGTGAGAGAGCCACTACCTTGTTTTGATAATGTATTCTTATAGCAGCATTAAAAAAAAATCAGCATTCTCAGGTTTTAAAACTTAAATTAAAGGCAAAATTTTTGAGTGATGACTGTGTCCACATAAAATACCCTCAGGAAATTGTGAAGTTGATTTGTTTTATAATTTTTTTTCTAGAAAAGTGCTTATAAACTATCTGGGGCTTTGTATTTCAGAGAAGATTTATTTGTGGGGTTTTGTTTGTTTTACCTAGGCATTGTATTATTTCTAATTTTAAAATGTATTTGGATTTTTTTCATATGCCAGATTTTGGGGGTATTTTCCAGATTTTTCTAAAAGCAGCATTATAATCAATCATATGCTCACTATCCCATAACTAGCTTAGTGGATCAGTTTTACACATTGCAAAATCAAAACAGAGAGCTGTAGAAGAGGGCGACAAAGAGAATACTTTCCATTATACTATACACACTATACGTGGCAACTCTCGGTGTCTAGTTTTTAGGATTAACTTTCTTACAGGATATTCATCTATAATAGTCAATTTAAAGCTTCAAGGAGTCCCACACAAATCTTCAGATTTACAACATCATAATTATAAAAAGATGGCATAATGTGTATACAAAAATGCCATTACTACAAATGCTTAGTTAAAAAAATAATTGATGACAAGAAAAGCAAAGAAACAAAATAAGCATATTAATGGAACTGGCCAGGTGGCACATTGGTTAACAGTTGGTCTGGGACACCAGCTCTAAGCATCAGGATCCCGGTTCAAATCCCACAGAGGGGGCCAGTGATGCTGCACCCTGTACAGCTAAGATGGTGAACAACAGCTCTACCTGGGGTTGGGCTGCCTTGAGTGGCCAGCGACGGCATAGGCTGCAGTGAGACTGGCTGGCAGCTGGTGTGTGCTTTCGTGAGTGGCCATCCAATGCCCAGTGAGTGACTTCCTCACCCGGGAAAAGTGCAATGACGATACCAACATGGGCCAGTGAAGTGACGTCCTCCGCAACTAGACTGAAGAACAAAAGGATAGCAACTTGTCTGTTCCCCTTCCCTGATTCCCTAACGCTGTTCCCCTACCCCAATTCCCCAATAAAATCTTTAAAAAAAAAAAGAAAAGCATATTAATTACAAAGGAGGGAAGTAGTATCTTGGTACTTCACTAGTAAGGAAAGCCTGGGTTTTTGCTTCTTCAAATTCAATAAATGCATTTACACATTCAAAAACTAGTCACTGAGGGGCTGGTCGAGTGGCGCGGTGGTTAAGAGCTGGCTTGGGATGCCAGCAGCCCTGGTTTGGATCCCACATATGAGGGCCAGTGACACTACCCTCTAAAAAAAATAAATACATAAAATAAAATAAAATAAAAAATAAAACGGTGTTAAAAAAACAAAAACAAAAAAAACTAGTCACTGAGCATCTATGTCCATTCAGCACAGGAGATATGATGATGGATGGACCCAATCCTGATGGCTGAGGAGCTTAAAGAAGTAGGGCAGAGTCACACAAATGCAAATGATGAAAGCACCATGTGAGATATGTTGCAGTAGAACTTAGGATGACTGATGCGAAAGCAGGGATGACACAGTAAAGATGATCTGGGCAAAGGGAAGGAAGGGTAAAAGGAGGCTTCCTGGGCGAGGAAATCAGTAGGAATTTAACAGGTATAGACCAAAAGGAAATTCTGGATTTGCAGTTTCTTAGGTGCGTGGGAGCATGTATGTCTCATGCAGAGAATGCAGCATGGTTAGAGAGCAGGCAGGGTCTGTGGCGGGACATGGAGATGAAGTAAAACGAGAGGCAGGAAATTCAGCTGTACTAGAAATTCAGGTGTACTAGACAGGTAGGTGCCAGATTCTAAAGACCTTGAATACCAAAGCATGGAATTTGGATTTCGTCTCATTTTCCATAGAGAATTATCAAATATGTTTTTATGTATTTTAGCAAGATTATGGTGTGATCATATTAGAATGCAGAAAGATAAAGTCTTCAAGATGGCAGAGGATAGATAAGTGGGAAAAGAGACTGGAGCTAAGGACCCTGTTAGAAAATGATTCCAATAGAAAGTGGCATGGTGCTGAGTAGTAATGTAATGATATATGTAGTGAGGCAGTGCAGAAAAAAAGACAGGCATGCAGCTGGGGGTCAGTGATAAAAGCTAGATAGGAAACAGGGAAGAGGAACAGGTTTGCAAGTAGGATTGGGGTCAGGAGTTGTAAAGTGGACAGGAAGTCATGTTGGGTTTGGGGGCATGGTAGGTTGGGGTGTCTGTGGGTATCCAGGTGGATCTACTTGGTAGACCACTGGAAAATGAGTGAAAAAATAAGGACAGCATTCAGCTGTTGAAGACCAGCCTTCATGGACAGGGGGAGACTGGCAACTGAAGACCACTCAAATCTGTGTCAGCTATAAACCACGGAAAGTTGCCTGTTTTATCATAATTGTCTTCTAGGTAACTATAAACACACACAAAAAAAAACATTTTAGAGCTCATGTAGCTCTCATTAAAGAATAGATGTCCAGAGAAAGCAGATGACTTGACTTGACTCAGCCGCACAGCTGGTAGGTGGTAGAACCCAGAATCTAATCCAGATGTCTAGGCCAGTGTATGCCACCAGACAGAACCAAAGGAAATGTAATCCAGTGCCTGATGCGATTAACACGGCCAACTTTCTGGGTCACGACTTACTCATCTGTGAGAAACTTTTGGATGGCATGATCTCAAAACTCCCTTCTGACTCTAAAATTGCATCATTATGTGCCTCATTAATGAGCAAAACCTACCATGTCTAATCCTTGTTTACCACTTCCAAGCGAGTGAACTGGAGTAAATCAAGAATGCACTAATGCCCAGTTTCCTAACCCCTACAACTCATCATGAGGATCTGATTATTGTGGCAGTGTGTTTTTACACTTATCACAGTGGTCATCAGGAAAATGGGAGTTAAAACAGTGCAATGCTGCAACATATTCTCTAGAATGGCTACAATGAAAAGGAGAGAAAGGACAGAGTGCCAGCAGCTATGAGGAACAGCTCTCACTTACTGCCGATGGAAATGGAGATGGGTAGGACCACATTGGAAAACCTCTGCTATCCAGTAAATCCAAATGACAAGCATACCTGAGATCCAGCATCTCCTCCTTAGGGAAGCAACCAACAGAAACACATGCATCTATTAACCCAGATCCCTGCCCAAGCATGTTCATACAACACTGTTATAGGAACCCCACACTAGAAATTTCCCCTAAATCCATCAACAACAGAAGGGATAAATACATTAAGGCATAGTCAAGATAGGAGGAGAATGAAAGAACTACAACTACATACGATGTGGCTAAATCTCACCAACAAAATGTTGAGTGAAAGAAGCCAGACAGAAAAATGGTATACACAGAATGCTTCAAATTATATAAAGTTCCAAAACAGGCAGACCTGCTCCATGCTGTTGGAAGACAGGAAAGTGTTACTCTCTCAAAATGGAAGAAGGAGTGTCTTCAGGAGTGCTGATAATATTCTGTTTCTTGATCTGGATGCTGATTATTACAAGTATAGCTTATAAAAATTCATGGAGTTCTATACTTCCAATTTTTGAATGTACATTATACTTCAACAAAATTTTTAAAATCTTCCCAGTATCTAACAGTTATTAGCATTCTTTATATGGAAATGTTTATGTCTAGATATACCTATGTATTTACCTTTTAAATAGCCACCTACCTCTCTATGCAAGCATGTCTCTCTGACTAGATCAGTACTTTCTGCACAATAAATGGTTTGTTGTAACGTGGGAAAAAAGGATCTGGGTTTTCCTCCACTGGTTGTGACTGGCAGCATTTCCTAATGGAGAAGGGCCAAATTCCATACAGCATTTGCAGTGAGCTATCTGAAAACACTGCTGAGGGGCTTGCATGTGGAACTTGCTTAATAAAGACCGGCTAAGGGGACATCAAAGATTTGTCCCTGAACGTAGAAACCATAATCAACAAGGTTCTTGAATGAATTGGGAAGGAAATCATTTTTTGAAACGTGTTGATTTGAACGTGCCATATAAAAACATCCCATGTTCTGCTCTCCTTATATACTGTATTCTATTTTTATCATGATTTATTACATTATAAAAAATTAATGTCAATTCTACGATAAATTATGTTTTCTAATTACTGTAATCTGGTAGAAGTATGACCTATTGATTAGATTACCATGCTAAAAATGACACACAGTTTTATTAATCAAAACATTGAGGCAGGGAAACCAATCCTTAGAATTAGACAATTCTTAAATGTAACCCTGTCAGAGGTTTAAAGCTATGGAAACTAGGGGGAGGGGAAGAGTTGAAACAATTATGACAGTTTCAAATACTGGATATCTGTAATAGCACTTAAAAATTCAGATTTTTTAATTGAAAATTTCAGATATTTAAGGTGTTTTCTTTCAACTGTTTGTGTAAATATGGAGAACTAAGATTGGAACTATTATTTGTCAGGCTTGAAGGAATGCTTAAAATTTGTTAAATAAAGTAAGATTTGTAGCTAAATATGATAGTACTTAAATCTAATTCTGTGGTCCATTTTCTTTGTCCAATTTAAAAGAGAAATGGATTTAGTTTTGAAATTCCATATGATTTATTTCTTTAAGCTCCTTTAGATTTACAAACCATCTCAACGCAAGGGGAATCTTCCTCAAAAGTGTTAATATATATTTTTTTAAGTTTCTTGCTGGAGATAAATAATTTAACTACAATACACTCCAAAAAGTGGACAATTAATGGTGACAAAGGTAGCTGCACAGCAGCCACTGAGAAGGAAACCAACAAAAGACAAAAAATGTGAATACATACTTACTTATTTGCCTAAAAGGGTTTTTAATATGGCCACTTCTCTTAGTCATGGGTTTTCCTCTTGAATGTGCATCATACATGAGTTGAAGGAAAAATTCTGTTATTTAGCGGTCCTCATATTCAGTGGCCAGTGGGCTGGTCTTGGGGGCGGGAAGGGGGTATTTTTAGCAACTTGGATTTATAGGCACCTGAACCTGGCTTTATATTTAAGTTTGAAGAAACCCTGTGGTTGCCTGCTTCTAATTGGTCTTTAATTTCTGAATTGATGAGGACATTCCAGTGCTGTCCCTGCTCCCTCCCTTACTTCTTCCTCTTCCCTTTCTCCTGCTCCTTTCTTTTTATTCACACCACTGTCAGAGGCCTTAAGGAGTACTTTCCTTTCAAGCTTTTATTTCACAACAGCTCCGCTGAAGCAGGATTCTCAACATAAATAACACCCATTACCAGCCCCCTACCATTGTCTGACAGAAAAACACCAATTAAAAGAAGAAACAAGGTTAATGTCAAAATTACAGCTTTTAAAAAAAAGACCACTAATATTCGGTTTTAGAGAAAACAAGGGGGGAAGGCACGTCTTGGTGAATAGGAAATTGCAGTGTTACAGAAGAAAATGAGTAGCAGTTTAGAGTTGCCAGTCAAATAACAACCAGCACCAGAGAGTAATGGCAAAAAAGGCTAAAAAAGAGGTGACAGATATGCTGATTTTAAAAAAATCTTAAAAATGAGCTTTCTTTGAACATTAAATAGAAAAATCCAGAGTTTGGATTGCCAACTGTTTACAAAGAAAAGATTATTCAGAAGAACTACGTGACTTAAACAATAACATCTTTCAGATTCTTCTGGGAAGATAGGCAGATAATATGAAATTTAAACTAACATTTGGACTTTGTCCATTTTGTGCACAGTGAAGACATTTTTGGCATGCAATTTAACGTATTTTCATATCAGTTTATCATTCCAAAATATAGTGAAAACACACACATCTGCAGTTGCACCCCGTGGTAAGAAGGAAAAAAAAATGGAAAAGGCTGAGGCCACTTTGCCTTATACAGAAATAAATCATTCCCTGTATTCATTTTGCACTTATTCTCACCCTTTAATGTATGTAACATACACTTTTAAGAAATTCTTTGTAAGAGCAAAGTTGTCATGAAAATGTGGGCAAGGTACTTAACCCTCACTGTGCTTTAGTTTCCCCAATCTCAAATACAAAGACAACAGTAGAACCTATGTCTCTGGTTCTACTGTGAAGATCTAATAAGTCAATACGTAACTACCCAGGACAGTGCATGCACATAGTACCAAAAATAAAGAGGAAAAAAAAAACACAATAAAACAAGGCAGTAAGGCAATGCAGACTGTTTATTAAATTACCAGCTATTAAAACATTCGTAACTGCTAGAAAAAAAAAATTAAAAGACTATGTGAGAAAGACCATATGTGGCCTGCAAATCCTAAAATATTTACTATCTGGCCCTTTACAAAGGTATTCATCAATCTGCCCTCTCATAGTTATCCTTGACTGCAATAGCTATCATATATGTGGAATGCCAGAGATACTTAGATTTTCTCTGGGGTTACATAGCCTTTACTAAGATTAAAAATTGATCATATAACCACATTACAATTTCTTGAATAAGTTCAAAGGTTACCAAAATATTTATCAAAGGAAAGGATTCTGAAGTGTGTCTGATATCTAATCCCAGCAAATTGTTAATCAGGTGTTTTTGGTTTTGATTGGAGGCCTGGTCTAAGCACATGATCACCAGGAGGTGAACTAATGTACATGCATAGATGTTTCAAGGGTACTATTGCCAAATTAAGCTCCTTCAGGGCTGTGTGGATGCACAACTCCAGGGGGCACCAGCCACATTGTATTCTGTGAGAATGAGTTATGCTTCTAGTTTGCCCTTGGAGCAAAAGACAATAGGAATGAAGCCCCCTGAGCTATGCAGCATAGGGGTACTGAGCTAAGCTCCTCTTCAAGTGGAATTTAAGTGGGTAAATAAGGAAAATAATTTGCACCATGTATTTTTATTTTGACAGAAAATTTGACAAACTCTACCTTGATATCTTCTTGTGAAGAAAGGGAACTATAGTTTTAGATGCTAATCTAATTTTCAAAAGTTGAATATTTTTCCCAAAGATTAAAATCCATAGACTGATGGAGGCCAGCTGGTTGGGGGCCAGGGCAGTCAGACTAGTGGCTTAGTATAAGATAGTTATCTTGGTCCAGAAAAGCTCAACTTAGTTTTAATTCGTGATCTGAATGAGAATATAGAAGCTATGCTTATCAAATTTGCTTATGACATAAAGTTGGGAGGCCTAGAGGATACTAGGCATGGTCTCCAAATGAAAATTTTAACAATGGACCAAAACTAAGCAAAAACAATCATAATAGAAACCAGTCTTTTGCATTAAGGAACCCTCTAAATCATGATTCCCTCAATATTGATACATGTAATTGATTTTTGAACCAAATGTATTTTGGGTTAAAAAGACTCAAGAGATTTTAAAAAGATTGGGTTAAGTATGGAGAACAATAGTTATCTTTAAATAATGACTTTTTTTTTTTTTTTTTGAGGGCAGTGTTACTGGCCCTCATATGTGGGACCGAACTAGGGCTGCTGGCTTCCCAAGCCAGCGCTTAACCGCCGCGCCACTCGGCCGGCCCTTAATGACTTTTTTTTTTTTTTAAGTAAAAGCGTATAAGTTTAATACATTCTCTTCCAGAGGTAAAAATATAAGGCAGGATTTAACTCAGAATTAAAAAGAACACTAAAGGGCTTCAAGTCAGGTTGAGCCCAGAGATGTGTTTGTTTTATTTACCACCCTCCTCACTAGCATTTATCTAACATTTTGAATTAGTTAGTTGCTCACAAGATTGTGAAAAGACACAGGATTTCACTTAAATATTTGGATTTTCAGCTTCTCTTGAGTCACAGGAAGATCTGGCAACTCTGGCCCCTCATCAGCTGGAGCGGAGTAACAACCTCGTGTCACCAAAGTCCCAACCAGTCCTTATGGTATCACACCTGGCCTGTCATATTCACTATGTATGTGCCTGGCCCCTAGATATTTGAATTTATGTGACTCCTGTAAAAGAAAGCCATGGAGAAATTCTGAAAAACTGGAATCTGTCTCCCAATGTAATGGGTGTGCCTCAAGAAATGTTGGGCTTCCTATCAGGGAAGGCAGCTTTGCTGAAGCACAGGTTGTTATGGATGCTACCCAGCGGATTCTTGCATGAGGCTGTAAGTTAGGCAAGATCGATGTGTATGAATTTCTTTTTTTTTAAAGAGACTTGCAGTGCTGTTTGCTTAAATTATTTTTATTCTCCTGACTCTTAAACATCCATGAACATAACACTTGTAAGTTAAATTCTTATGTTTTAGCTCTGATTTGTATAAATTCCAAAGAAATTATAAAATGAAATTTCCAAATGATTGCTGTCAACATCACTATAAAAACTTTTAAACAACAATCAAATCATGGTTTTTATATTTTCATATTCAAATTTGAGTGTTTACGATGTATAGACACAGGCTATCTTCATATTTCATCATCTATATAGTTTTGGATCCACACTTAGGCACTGTGCTTACTTAGAACAGTAAATTCAGGGATGATTCCCACGGTTCAAGATTTCCATGAAGCCAGGTCATTCACAACCAACATTCAGAGGAAAACAAGGTGATCCTAATTGTGCCAATTCTTTCTAATTATGAATTTTGAAGCAATAGTATAAACTATTTGAGATTCAGGTGCGCACGTGTAGATTTCTTTCAAATGAAAAGCTCTGACTCATAAATGAAGTCAATGGGTATTTCTCCTAAGTGCTTAATGAGTGGCTACTGTTGTCAGACCAAAGATGTATAAAAGAAAGTCCTTGGGAGCATACTCCCTTGTTAAAGACAAGGCCTAAACAGAAGAAATAACTAAGAATAATAAAACAGTATATAACCAAATATACTACAGACTACACATACAATAGACATTTGGAAAAGGGAAAAATTAACACCCACTGATGTAATTGGTGGAGAATGAGTAGAATGTGGATAGTCCAAAGGGGAGGAAAAGATATTATAAGAAACAGATACAGCATGTACTAAGAAATGTACTTCTTCTACCTTAGAAAGAAGATCGAGGCTGTATGGGTATGTGAAAAGCTTGATAATAGAGGTCCTGCATTCTACTTAAGGTCGAAACCTTAAGCATTCTGTTAGCTATCAATGAAAAGGATGATATGAAGCAATGAGTCTGACAGTATCCTGAAGACTGGCCAGGAGACTATTGCTCTGATCCAGGTTGGGTGTGAAGAGGAGGAACCCGTAGGAAAATATGATTTGTTTTAAAAGACGAATACATTGCAGTTGGCCGTGGATTGGTGTAGCAGCATGATGACAAATGAAAGCAAAATACCATTCAAAATCTGCAGGACTTTGAGCACACTGGTGTGCTGACAGAAATAGTTGAATATTAAGCTCAGATTGGAGCCTGTTGCATTTCTTTTGATATTACAGGCTTCAAAGGTGGAATTAGCCATATAGGGAGATAGGCTAGTTTTCCTCAGAGACAGAAGCAAAGGCCAGGTAAGGGCACAAATTTGGAGGTAGAAATAAAAGAAGTTGAAGAGGCTCATGTTGCAATGTCTCTCTCTCTCTCTCTCTCTCTCTCTCTCTCTCTCTCTCTCAGTGAAGTAGGAAGCAAGAGCATCTACTGAGAATGAGTACATAAGGTTGGGGATAGAAGCATGGGGAATGTGGGAAGGCATGTAAAGAATGCGCTAGTCTAGGGAATCAAAAAATACATAAATAAGATTGCTATTTAAGGAGAGATGAAATAGTATGAATTTGTAGCTGAATCTGGTATCATGACTGAGAATTTTCTCCAGCAATCTTTGGTAAGGACTAAGGATACAGAATCAAGAAAGCAGACAGTAGGTAAAAGAGGCACAGGATTTAAGGTGGTATCTCATGTTATTGATGTAATTGTTCATTTCAAGATCCAGCCTAGGTAAGGAGCAAATAAAATCAGAATTGCTTACATATGGGTTGGGAAGTAAAGAAGCATTAGAGGCCATGGTGAGAACAAAGAGGAGAGCAGAGGGGATGAAGAAGAGGATAGGTTGTGTATTGGGGGGAAAAACCCTGTGTTCAAGATGTATAACTGTGGAAAGCCTATGTAATGGTATAGCCACAGGTGTGGCTGTGCCACAGGTAAGTGCGGTTGAGTGATAGCTGAAGATGAGGGGTTGTTAGTCCAGGGAGTTAAAGGGTCATCACCATGCATACTGAAGCCATGGAAAATAATGACAGACACAGGTCACAGAGGAAGACAGAGGTTTTAGTGCTACCATCATTGAGAAGGTTGGAACAGTGTCCTGGTGGCTGGAAGCTGACGTGAGGGAGACAGGGGTTAAGGGAAGTGTCATAGATTCCAGAAGAGGACTATTGACAAAGTAAAGTTGGGAGAATAATGGATGAGATGAAGCAATGATTAAGGAGCTGGCTTAATGTATGACACTAGATGAGCCTCCCTTTGTGTCCCCTGGGCCACTGCTTACTTCAGGAATTGCTGCAGCGGCCAGCTTCACACAGGTGTAATAACCTGACAGCACCTCAGCTGAACTATACCTCTCAGCTCTTACCTTCTGCCCAAGGGCCTTTCCAATAACAAAATGTGGCACTCACTTATGTGCCATCTAAAAATGGAGGCAGTTAGCACTGATTGGAACAAAACTTGACCAACACTTAGCTGGTGGATATATTCCCCGCTCTTCCAACCCTTGGGCAAACAATTCTCTGGTGCTTTTTCTTTCTTTCCTTTTTCTTTTCTTTTTTTTTTTTGAGGGCGGTGTCACTGGCCCTCATACGTGGGACTCGAACCGGGGCCGCTGGCTTCCCAAGCCAGCATTTAACCACTGCGCCACTCAGCCGGCTCAGGTGCTTTTTCTATAGGCCTCCTCAGAACATCTCAGACGGATTGATCTCCAATTGTCCATAGCAGTGATCGATTTGATAACACACCTTTGTATTGGTTTCCCTGCTTCCTGGGTTCACGCTTTCCATCCCCCCCACCCTGTACCCTGGTATTGCTTGTTAATATATACTAACTGAAAACAAGCCCTTGTTGCAGACCTGCTTTCTTGAAGATATCTAAGAAGACCCTTGTTGGTAAGTGGAAACCATTAAGTGAGCAATAAGGAAAGTTTCATGGTCACGTAAAAAGTCAAGTGTCAGACAGGCTGAGGAGGAACAAACCCTGAAAGATATCCGAGGAGTTTATTACGGAACAAGCTTTCAAAAGAATCTTCTTGGAGTGGGTGATTGGTCAGAGCTAGAGCAGGGTTGATTGATCAAAGCATGGGAGAGAAAGTGAGGGAGGAGAAATATGAACTATATATGTTAAATAACATCCTCTACACTAGAAAATAAATACACTAATAACCAGGAAGGGCATGCTTTAGGCAGTTGTATTTATGGCTGTAGCTTTGCATTGCTTTCATCTTCATTTGTTTCACCCTGAACAGATCATCAGACAGTCTAGCCTTGCTGTATATCTCTATTCCTTGCCAACATGCTGATGTCATCCTATATCCAGGCCTTAAAGTCACTTCAATTTACATTCATGTCTTTTGTCTTTTTCTTGGTGTCTAATTTACTATAGTTTTACTGAACTTACTTTTCCCTAAGTAGGATACATGGTCAATTCATCTAAGAGAAAATGTCAAGGAAAAAGCTATACGTATACATAATAATACTGTTATACCCAGCAACCAAGTACAAACTGAGGCAGTGTCTTTAATAGTTTGGAGTTTTTATTAGCTGGCGGCTGTAAGCAGGCTCAAGCCCTGAATAAACCCACAGCCCCAAACAAAAGAAAAGAGAGGTTTATATAGACAGAAATTGCAAGCAAAGTAAATTACAGTTTACAGGTGGTTTCCATAAATCTTAGACAGTTTTGACAGCACAAATTATATCAAGTAAGTTGCAAAAAGCCATACAATAGACAGCAGTTAATTATATTGACACTACTAAATGTAGTAAGCAAGTGTGATAGCACTAAAATGTAGCAAGCAAATAAATTTACAGGAGCCATAAATAAGCAACAATTAATTGGGGGAAAACAGTCCAGCCTTGTGTTCCCATCCAGATAAGAGGCACAGCTGGCCTATGTCACATTTAGATAAGAGGTAATTAGAACTTGTGGAGGTGGTGTGGTGGTTAAGCGCTGGAAGCCAGCGGCCCCTGGTTCGGGTCCCACATATGAGGGCCAGTGACACTGCCCTAAAAACAAAACAAAACAAAGAAACTTGTGGAATGTAGCAAGCAGTTAAAGAAGTCTATTCTTGGTCAGTCTAAAGGAAACTCTAACAATTCTTTAATATAGAGAGGCCGGGGGTGGGGTCTAATAGATGAAGGTCCTGTTACTTCAATACCATGTAGTGTCCATTGGGAAAAGTTTTTAAAATACACAGGAATCTATAATTGTATAATTAAGTACATGATTCTGACAGATTGCTAGATTGCAGGGAAAAAAAATTTGCAATATTACCACCAAACTTTGCCGTATTTCTTGAACTTTTGAAATTTGAACCAATAAATCATAAAATATTTTGAGTCTATTCTGAGCTGAACTTTGCTGTTTTTAGACATTAAGTTTCAAATTTTATACATTTAGAATTTTTTTAGCTATAAGAGGCATTGGTCATGAGTTTTAACAAGCAGAGAAAAGACATCTGTTGTTACTTCCTGAACCTGCTGAGTCATAAGCCATTAAAACTCACCAGGCCTGTATCAGACAGCCTGGGAGAGGGGCAGACATGTTTGACATTCAACTGAACCTTGGATTGTTATTGCTTAGAAAGAATTCACAAAGGAGACACATTTGTTTTGGAATCATAGGAAACTGAGATCAAAAGAGACCTTTCAAGTCATGAGTTCCCCATTTCCTGCCTGTTTTCATGCTACTGTTTTGTTTTGTTTTCTCTTTCGTGTACTGCTCACCCTAGCCTTAAGATTTGTTCACAGACAACTGCTGATGAAATTATTTCATAGTTAATATTACTGATAACACTGCTTTACATTTGTAGGTCTCTTGCCCATATCAGTTCTAGGCCTGGTTTTTCTTAATGCAGAGCAGTTTCCAATAGCCAATTCCATCACCCTTCTCCTCTTACCTGCCCACATGTGTACATATCAGAATCATCTCATTCTCATAGACAGGGCTTAATTCTTATACACAGCTTTTAGAATTCATATTTTTTACCCAGGCTCTTTCAATTATTTTTGCTATTTGTTTTTTAATTCCTCCTACTTTACCTGTCACCTGTGAAGGATGAGTTAGTTTTAGCAGACATTTTTTGTTTCTTAAATATAATTCATTGCCCATCATCACAGTTAGTGATAGAAGTTTAAGTTATAGATTTCAAAGTGCAATTAAAAAAAACAAAACATAATCCTAACCATCCAACAGACTCCAAACCACCGAGACGGTCTTATTAGGTACCTTCCCTTCATGAATAGCTACACTGTCCAAAAGCTACTTGGTCATAACAATGCTAATGATCGAGATTAAAAATGTATTTATTAAGCATATATTGGCAGGTGCTTCCTAAGCCCCATATAAAACAAGATAGTTTCAGTGCTCTGTCACTAGGAACTGGAAATATAAGATTATCCATTTGTACTGTTAGTCAGAGGAAAATATCGTGTTTTACTAGTATCTATTTATGTGAAATGTGTAATGTCATGGACTTGGGCTGCTTTCCATTACTAACAGATTATTTTTTTTGATGGGGAGAAGGGAATCACTCTTACCCCATGGTCAATTCATAGTGTTCAATTGGAGCTGATCCATGCCCCCATCGCCCAACAAACACAAACATGTGCTTATACACACTCACACATACACTCACTCACTCACTCACTTTGGAGGGAGAAGGGAGCCCTGAATGTTTTTGGAGAGGAAATATGATGAAACTCAGTGCAATGAAACTCAATCATGGGATTTTTGTAAACCCAATGAAGTTGCTGAGAAGATGGCATAAAAGCATAGCATTGTTGATGGACATCTTGCCAATTCTTACAAAGAGTTTTCCTGAAGGAAACAACACAGAGGAAAAGAAATCCAAAGGATGGAGAGAGAAATCAAGTCCTCATGACATCATTTGAAAGCCAGAAGATGGCCAGATCTTTACTAAAGCTAGCTCTACTCCCATACTTTCCAGTTATATGAGTCAACATGTATCTGTCTTGTGTAAGCCCACTCGATTTGGGTTCCTGGCACTTACAATTGAGAGTCCTTACTAATGTATGTAGTTCGCCAAATAACCAGTTTGACCAGTTTTTTTTGTATCAGATCTTTTGCATTTCAGAGCACTTGTCAAAGTGAGATCTATGTACCACTCATTCAGAATCACCTGGAATGCTCACAAAATGCAGATTCTAAGACTATACTCCAAACTTCTTAATTAGAACTACGAGTATAAAGGTGAGGCTTGGGAACCTCATGTTTGTCAAGCTATTTCTGGTGATTTTACACACATTAAATTTTGAAAGATATTACCAAAGTCATAACTTTAGATTGTATCAATTTGGATCAACCAGTTTTTATCAAATTAACTGGCGAGTTCCATCAAAGAGCAATTCTTTCCAAATAATTGATCATCAGATTTTAAAATGCCAGTATTGATATAGATAGAAAGAAACTCCTTAGGGCACATGTGAAGGAACTGTCATGGGACTTACATTTTTAAATAACTCCAGGAACGTAGGAGGGGAAAATTAAGTAACTGTACCTTAAAGAGGTGCAGGAATCAAAACAGACCACATGGAGATATATGACTATTTAGTATCTTTGTTCTTCCAGATGTTGAATTAACTTTCCACTTCTCTAATATGGCATTAATTTCCCACACTTGAATAATTTCTCATTTCCCAGAGAGCATTGGTACAATGAGATGTTATACATTTGTGATGACCCTAATGATTTCTCTGCATTTTTGGACCTTTTCTGTTACATTTAAATGCACATGTGTTTAATTAGTTGTGTTTTTAGGGCAGACACTTCAAAACTCAAGGAATTCACATCCAAATCAGTATCAGAGAGATGGAAGATATGGTGCAAAATCAATATGAATCTGTCAGCTGGTCAATAAACATATTGGGGCATATACGTAGCAAAAAATGGAAAGAAATATTAACACATTCAACTCTATTGATGAACCTTAGGCTGAGTGAAATAATTCAAACACAATAATGTGCATACTGTATGATTCTGATATGAAATTCTAGAAAAGGCAAAGCTACAACGAGAGAATGTAGATCAGTAGTTGCCAAGGTCTGGTGATGAGAAGGCTTCTGCTACAAGGAGATACAAGAGACCTTCTTAAGGTGATGGTATTGTTCTGTATCTTGCTTGTGGTGGAGGTTACATGACTGTATATAATTACCAAATTTTATCGAGCTGTACACCTCAAATAAGTGAATTGTATTGTATGTAAATTATACCTCAATAAAACTCATGCTAAAAAGTGAGCTTTACATGGAGTGGGAACAGATTTTATCAGAGCAGGGGAAGTAGATCGCAAAGAACAGTTCTATGGAGGCATGGGCTGAAGTCGGGAGAAACTGTCCATGATCTGGAGATGCAGGCAGATCCAAGGAAGGACCTTGGAGGTTTAACGGGGAGGAGAGGAAAACTCTTATTCTAGAGTGGCAGCTTCTTCCTGGGCCCTGGGTTATGTTGCTAGTTGGTTTCAGCGCCACAAGTTATCAGAAATGGAGGAGACTCAAAGCTCTACCTAAGCCAGACTATGAAAGGAATGAGGCCTTTTGAATGAGCTCACTGATAGGAACATAGCAACATAGGAGGTATGGACCAGGAAAGGGCTTCAGTAGATAATAGGAACACTCAGAGAGGCTTCCAGTGTGGACATCTGTGGTGTGCAGCTAAGTGATGTACTTACTTGACGCGTCCTGCAGGACAAAGAGCAGTGAAACTCGGGAAGGGTGGCAAAAGGTTAATAAAAGACAGGAGCCAAGATTATAGTGCAAGCAGGGTAAAGGGACCTCAATCTCAAGGACTGAGGCCCCGAATCAGGCCGAGGCAAAGCTTTCACTAAAAAACATCAAAGGAAGAGATATTTACTTTCTCCAAGATTTGTGATTTACGTGCCTGCTGGCGATCTCCCAGAAACTCCCCATAGCATTCCAGCACATATTGTGCCTTCACACACACAATTTACTCCAGAGGATGGCGCTAAGGTAATAAAACCATCCAAGAAGGGAGATAGTCTGATATCATTCCACCAGGACCCAGCGTCCAGGGACATTCCCTTAAGGAGGCTTTATTGATATCATTCCACCGGGTCTGGGTTTTCTGAGACACTTCCTTATGGTGTTAATTTTTAACAAGGGGCACGTCTGGGGGGGTGGGGCAAATGGGTTGGCAGCTGTAAGGCAAAACTTAATGGGAAGAAAAAGGACACCTCTGTATCTAGAGAACATTTGTCTAGAAACCAGTGACCTTCTGTTGTAGGCTAGTCCCCTCAAAATTATTTCAAAGATGCCACCAGGTTATTACCCTAGAAACAAGTTCTAAACCACTTACAAGTGAAAAGCTAAATACCCATGGAGTTAAAAAATTATCCTTGGGGGATAAGCTTTGTAAAAGATAGATAGAGAAAGTTGCCTCTGAAAAATTGAGAGCATTTAGCAAGCAAGCTTTTAATATAACAGCTTTACCCCAGACCTTCCCAATGAGAATGAAAGGATTTTTTGTTTTGTTTTCTTTGAGAGTGTTATCACATAAATATCCTGCTTGCATGCTGAGAGAATAGTTGAATTCTGTCCATTTCATGAACCCCTTAAAAATAATAGGGTGCCCCCATCAGGAGTATTTTATGAGCCAAAGGATGGGCTTGGGCTGCCAGCTAGGATAACTTTTTATTTAAACCTTCAATTTCTCTTTTACTCTTTTGCTGTCATAAAGCAAATGAAATCTGGCTTTTAAAAAAAGTGGTAACTCATGTAAAGAAACAATTAGAAGGATTATTAAAAATCCATAAATTATATTAAATTTATAAAAAGCTCTTAGTGCCAATAAATAAGTCATGTCCTTATCTAGACACATTCAAACTGGGCATCCATAAAAAAGCACACGGAAATGAAAAGTTCAAATGGAAGAAGAATCGCTAGATGAATTACTTCACCCTAAATGTTGCAATTGGCTTCTTTTACAGGAACAATTTTTTTCCAGAGGTGATAAACGCAGAACCTCATCAATCTAGCTCTTTACCCTTGGCGGATACTTGTCTTTCTATATGCATATATATATATTTTTTTCCTTTTTGGCTCCAAACACTAAACAGAGTATCTTTGTGATCCAGGATTTGTTTGAAGAGATTTCATCTGGAAAGAAGTCAAGCAGGGCACTAGCAGGGGAGCTTTTACAGATTATGACCTATAATCTGGTTAATACTGTGAAACACAAAGATCTGAATGTTAGGATAAGACGACTTCATATGTGGCCATGTGCCCTACCTACCCCAGCCCCTGGGAAGTCATCTCAGAGACTGCGAAGGACCTGGCTCGCATATGCTGGCAAGCTAAAAGGGAAGGTAACATAGATGTAATGGTATATGTTCCAAATCTGGCAGAGGGTAATCACCTAATAATAGGATTCACTTCTTCTGCCATTATTGCCATAGGAATCAATTTCTTTTTAAGTTTGGGATATCACATATCCATGGTCGTAGATAAAGAGAGAGTGTTGGTGTTGAATGTGAGGCTTTATTTTCACCCATATATTTGAGCTAATCCTAAAAGTTTTCGTTTTTTTACCAAAAGGTTACATAAAACCAATGTTTAACTATACATATCCATTTGGAGACCAGTAAATTTTAATTTGTCCTCTCTTAGAAACCATCTGCTGAAAGTAAATCTTCATAGCATCTAAGTTAAATTGTAAATATGTTTTCCCTTCTTTTAACACAAAGACATTTCCAGGAAATACTAAATGATGTGCTTTTTCTATCCAAAATGAAAGATTAAAGTTTATTTCCCAACTCAAGTTTTCATACATTTTAGATTGTATGGCCTATAGATTTTTTAATGGCCATTTTCAAATCCTAAGACATTATTTTGTTTTGAAAATAATGATAGTTTGGTCTATTAACTTTGGTTTCGCACAGATCAATCTTCCCACACATTCACTTGCACATCCATGCCCTGTGTGCATGGGGATAAGGCATCCCAACAGTAAGTCCCTAAGTAATAAGTGTGTGGCTCAAGAACAATCGATATGCAGGAAAATTATTGGAGGAAGTAAACCCGAAACCCATAGTTCCTCTGAGCACCATCCCTTTGTTCCCCAGTCACATCTGGGCAGTAACTGAAAAAAATAATTTGCATAACAAACTGTAAGTGAGAAGTTACTGGACCTTGGAAACATCTGCCCAGCTGCTCTTTGAAGGAGTCATTGTCCTCTGAATCTGGTCCCTCTAATGCTTATGCCACCAGAGGGCAGAGAGATGTGTGAGTAATTGGAGTGCTTATTGCAACTCAAATAACATTCAAGTTGCTGATTCACTATGAGTGAACTTTCTGCAGACTAGTCTGGGAACCAAATTTCATTTCTAAAACATTGCCAGAGGAAAAGGAAACTTCAAATTTTAGACAATTGACTTATACACCAATCTTAGAAGTAATCTATTCATCAATTGAGAGCTTCTAGGATTATTCTCCCAAAGTCAATTATTCGCCATGTTGGTTGAGAAACTGAAGTTAGGCTAAATAATTTCCCCAAACAGTTCAGAGACCAAAATGACTAGAAATTCCAAGACACATCCACTCTACAGATTTTTCATCTCATTCACCTTGCACGTTGTTATCTTGTTCATACATAAACTCATTTGTCAAAAAATGAGCGAAAAATTTTCCCAAGTGAATTTTTAAATGTAAACATTTAAAAAAAATCATTTTGGGTAGGCAAGACTGTAGACTTTAACTCTCAATTCTGCAATGACTCAGTGGAAATGATCAGTTCTAATACCACCTTTACCAATTCACAGTGTTCATATAAACCTCATTTAAAAACTTATTTTGCACATTTTATATGTGTAGAGAAGAAAAAGAAAATGAAAAAAAGGATGTTTTCAACCTGAAAATGTATGGCTGACAGGCATTTAGGAAGTTTTTCTACCCTATTTTCTCTACGTATTAGCCCTGCTTCTCAGTGCATTTGTACAATGAGATTTTCAAAAACAAATTTATTTTAATAGAGAAACACACAATAAAATTTAAGATACAGTTAATACCATTCTGGTCTAGAGCGAAGTGTTAATGCAAAAAGAGCATACATTACAGAACATGTAACCTTTCCCAGGATGAACTTCCCACATAAATCCTTTCCTTTCTGTGGAGGCTGTGAAACAAATATATCTAGGCTGTCAAAATTGAAAAGCTTTTGATTCCAAGTAATAAGGGGCCTGGGGCAAGTGACATAATTTTTATACCATTGTCCTCATTTGTAAAATGACAATACTGTCCTATTCTACAACACTTTGAAAAACCTGAAAAATATTTTTAAAAGTTTCAATTTTGTAGAGGTACCCTCTGAAATATCGGTCTGTAAATTAAAAAACCACTGGACCATTTGGCTGTGACTTTTAAATGCCTGAGCAGGTGAATTCTAGGTCTTTTGCATAACCAAAACCCTTTTTCCCCCTTTTCTTTTAATCAACACGCTTTCTAAGTTTGAACATGTACAGTGTGATACACGTTTATAACACCCTTCCACATACATCATTCCATTTGATCCTCACAACAGCTCTGTGAGGCAGATGTAATGTTTCCAGTGAGGACCCTGAAGGACAAAGAAGCTAATATGTTGCCTGAACCTGGCAACCTGGAAGCAGTGGAGTTCAGCCTCAAACCCTAGATCTGCTGGGTTACATTGTCCTGTACCCCACATAGGGTCATGGGGGGACTCAGCCAGCTCCTCATCAGGAAGGAGAAGGCCAGGCTTTTCTTTATCCCTCTTGTTCTCAGAACTCCCTTAAAACCCACCAGAATAATGGGATGAGTTCTCAGGAAGGGCTATGTAGATACAGCACACACAACACAGATTCTAAGTACCACCGAGATTTAGATCATTCAACTAAGAGTGACTAATTGTTAGTCCTTTACCTGATTTGTTCCAAATGCTTTTTTTCAAATGATCAAATGGGGGATGGGAGCAGGAGGGAATGAGCAAGAAAGAAATGCCAGTAATCACGGTGAATAACAGTCTTAGGGGTAAAGTGACAGCTCAAGGCTTTACTGTCGTCATAAAAGTGGTGCCGTTTTTAGAGCTTTCAGATGAGCAAATCTCTAGGGTTTATGTCCATCGTGCTTCTAATAGCATTAGAAAGGGTGAGTTGGTATAAACAATAACAAGATTTATGTTAGCGCAAACTGCTGACTATTGACTCTGATTTTGAAGAGAGGAGAAAAGAGAAAGTGAAACTAGACCGGGTTCTTGTTAAGTCCCTATTTATGGGAAAGTTAGAAACATGAGCGATTCTAGGGGATGGTAACACTGGGAAGGCAAGCAACCGAATCTGATGCTTTAAGATTATAGTCAATAGAAGTAAAATGGAAAAAGAGGCAATTAAAAAAGAGCTGTAGCGTGGCTGTTTTACACTGAAGGTTTCTAACCAGCGAAAGGGACTGACACAGCTGGATGGGACAATTGCATATACAGAGGAACAGAGATTTTTGGAATCCTATTTTGTGGAACGAAACATCTAACCTAAAGTGGCTACCAGTAGAAAAATAAAGCTCAAACACTCTTTCATTTAGGATTTGTCTTCCAGGTGGTAAAATATATCTGAAGAAAAAGAACCCCAGTATATGACTCTTCTACTTGGACTTAACTTTTGTACCCTATTGTTGTATGAATAAGGGATCTTACCTCCCCTACCTTCTCCCCTTCTTTGTCAATAAAAGACTGAACTAGACTCTTCTATTTTCAGTTTATTGTCAGTATGAAGAGGTACTTTTCTACACTGCAGAAACTTCCCATGGACTTTATGATTATTTTTGAGCTTTGACAAACTCTTTGGCTTCATCTGTTTATATTAACACTCTCATTAACTCATCTAGATCTTTTCAGCAACAAAAGAATATTCCTGATTATAGTCTCATAGGTGGGATGTTCATTTTCCTAAACATCACATGATAATAAAAACAAATATGTAGGAAAGGAGTCCTTGGCCATGGGGGAAACTTAACCAAAGTACCATTGACAGATCTTAATAAAAGAAAAATCAAACTGAAAATAGGGAATCAAATACTTGAGCACAAGATCTGCTCCCATAACCTGGGAATTTTATGGCCTCCCTAAAGGAAAGAGTATGTGGTCTGTTAAGTCTGATCATAAAATATCTCCTTGAGACCTTAAAATGTGATGTGTTGGATGTTGAATCCATTCAGTATGGGCCAGATGTATAGCTAAGATGTCAGCCCCCTAATTTCAAGACAGTCCTGGTGTTACTGACACTGTCTACAGCTTGCAGAAAAAGGATGGAAACTATGAAGCTGAGGATATATTACATATATTCTCATAGAAATGCACTATTGAAATATATTTATTAAATATAATTGAATATCATATCTATACATCTGCTTTTCTATAAAAGACATGGAAGGGCACAAATTAAACTCTTAATGGTTATCTATGGAGACTGAGATTGGCTAGAAGCAGCTTTTCCTTTTCATTTTGTACATTACTGAATTTGGGTTTTTTTACAACAAAAAATTATTAATTTAGTAATTTAAAATAAAGTCAATACAGTTTTTATCCTAAAATACATATGAAGACAGGAGACTTTTAAAAATATATACCTGGTAGTCTCAGACAAGGTCAATATACAGTTCAAACCAAATATTTTTGTCTAATCTTAATGCTAAGGCAGAAACCAAGATATAAGGGTTATATTTATATTTACCAGGTTGGCTCTATAAATTCACTAATTCATCCTAACTTTTTGTTGCCTTTCAGATGCATTTTAGAATCAAGTAGTCAGCAATTATTTCTGCTTCAAATGATTATCCCAGGTAAGCAACTGATTGAATACCAAGAGTTCATCCCCACAAAAGAACATTTTAGAGTACCAATTCTAGGGGGTGCATGTTATAAAGACATACTCTGATGGTTTGGAATTGAGAGTTCATGCTCAAGAAGTAGAATAACAGCAAGATTTTAGCTTTTTTTTTTTTTTTTTGAGGTCAACATTACCCTGATACCAAAATCTGGTAACACAAGATAACACAAAAACAGAAAATTACAGCCCAATATCTCTGATGAATACAGATGCAAAAACCCTGAACAAAATTCTAGAAAATAGAATACAGCAATGCATTAAAGAGATTATACATCATGACCAAGTGACGATTCTAGCTTTTGAATAGGATCATTGACAAGTCTACACTACTTAGGAAGTTGGAATGCTCTGGGCATAGGGCTCTCTGTATCCTGACATGTGCAGTCTCAAACTGAACAAAGCATATGTTTAAATAGACATAGTTCTTGTGAGAACAGAGGTTAGCAACCAGACTGCAGTTAGGTTTGTTTGTCTGCAAATATTTAAAAAATATATAGTAGAAACCAAGGACCTAGAGTTGAGGTGCTCAGGTGAGGAAAAGAGGGGTGGGGGAAAGGGACAGTAATGAGAAGGGGGTGGCTGTTGGGAGCTCAGAGGTGTTTCAACCAATTTCATAAATCAAGTCACTGATAAAGGTATAAGATAAGAAGACCAAGTTCACAAAAATCCAGAAATAGTGGATTTGCAAAGGGTACATCCTCTCTAAAGCAACTGAACAAGGAGAAAAGGGCAAGGAAAAGGTACTTCATAAAGGCAGGCCTAAACTAATGCTTTTTGCCCTACACCTTCACATTTACACTTAATCTAAAAAGATTAAAATATCATAATAATTCTGAAATTTCTGGCTCTCAAGATTTCCATTATGACACATCAATAAAGCAAGGCAAGGTGACTGAGGAAGAAGGGCTGGTTTTCATTTCCTGCTCATTTGAAGGTCACTTTTGGAGATAAAGATTATATTTTTGCAGAACCAGAGGATACACGAACATTTCTAGAAACTTGTAACATCAGATGTTCTGAACGAGCGAAGGAAAATGAATGATCCTATTAAGATACTTCTGACCATAAATCAGAGGTGTTAAGCTCTGACTGGCTAACTGCAGCTTCCCGTTTGACTCATTTGAAAATGGAACTGATGTGAATATAGATTGATCAGAAATGCTCAGTACCATTAGAGGTGGCTTGTAAGCTACAACTCATGGGTCTTAGATTGAAGTACAGTGTGCCTAGCACCCAGGGACAAATATTTGCATTGTTTCTTTGTTAAGTGACTCTGTAAGGGTAGCAGAAAAATGGGTGTCATGTTTGTAATACAAAAGAACTGCTTATGTTAAAACTTACAGGGTCACAGGGAAGAGTGGTGAGCAATTTACACACTGGGGAAGGGCGATCTCATTGTCAAGCTTACCCGTCTGCTATTTGCAAAAGCATCCATTTCTCCTCTTGCCCTGCTGTTACAGACTTCCTCCCTCTAATATTCTCATGTATATTTTGCTTTGATCGTCTCTAATGAGCAATCCTTCAGCAAGAGAGATGTGGATCCATCATCTGCCATTTCTTCTGAATTCTTATTTTCCAGAGGCTTTTTCCTAAATAGCTTGGTGACATTCTGCCACTCACACATGGACAAGTGATTCAAGCCTTCTAAACCTCAGTTTTCCCATCTGCAAAATGAAGCTAAAATAATTCTCCCGGAGGCTTGTGTTGGGGCATAGAATTAGATTTGTTAATGTGTATGAAATACCTGGCACTTTAATAGGTGGCCAGCAAATGGAAGTATCTTCCTTCTACTAAAAAGGTGCCACGGTGTTAAAGACAAACTCCTTGAAAACAAAAATCCCAACACTTAAGTGGTGCAAATAACTTTTTTTTTTTCCCTGAAAACATGGATTGCATTTACCTTTGTGTCTCCAGAGCTCCACATGGTGTCAGTCACACAATAGATACTCAATAATGTTTGCTTAATACGTCTTGCTTAAAATGTCCTCTATAAATGCAAGTAGGTCAACCATTTCAATGGTCAACTGAGGGGAGGAAAAGCCATGAGAATAATATAAGAAATGTCGTCAGCAAGCATCTGTGATTGAGGCAGGTGTTCCTGAGCTAGAAGTCTCTGACTGCCTCCTTTTGGAGCAGGGTGTGATAGCCATGCCTCGTGGTTCTAACCAACACAACTCACAGAGCAGAACATTAAAACAGCAGTCTAAGGACTTTGTGCAAGTATTTCTTATCCTTAAATGTGAAATAGCAACATGTATACTCATATCTGCAAAGTAGACAGCAGAGGCACCCAGACATGATCTCTAAAAGAAACAAAATTAGTATCTTATATATATATATACATATATATATATATATGTGTGTATATATATATATATATATATATATTCCCATATAACTACCATAGGTATTGCCATTAGGGAGGTCATATATGAAGGTAATTATATGTCTAATTATAAGTTTTTTTTTTTTTTTTTTTTTTTTTTTTTTTTTTGAGGGCAGTGTCACTGGCCCTCACATGTGGGACCGAACCGGGGCCGCTGGCTTCCCAAGCCAGCGCTTAACCACCGCGCCACTCGGCCGGCCCATATGTCTAATTATAAAAAAAGCATCCCAAGAACAAAATAAAGACTCCACCTATAAATTATAATTTTATCACATAGGCAGTTTTTAAAACTTTGAGTTGTTGAGAAATAGAACTAAGTATTTTTCATGCTTAGAGTTTGAATGATAGCCTATTGTCCTTTAATGATATTAGAAAAAAAGAAGAAAAAGATCTTGGAGTAAAATTTTATAATTTTTTTAGTAAAGGATATTTTTGGACAAGTCTATAAAATTCTAAAGGAACTACAGTACTTCAAATTAAGCAGACTTCACTGAAAACCCACAGTGCATGTGAACTGAGATTTTTTTTTTTTTTTAGTAAATAAATGATCAAAACGCTGTGTTATAGAATTCAGAATCTGTTTCTATCTCCTAAAAAATTCCTGGAGAGAATACTCTACTTTTGTTTTGACATGGTTTTGGTGCTTGTAGGGATGACTTTTGCACTTAGGTACAAATGTTGTAGTTTGTAGGGCTTTGGAAGTTATTTGTTTGTACATTCAGTGACATGCCAAGATTTTCTTTTTCTGTTTTCTTTTTTCACAAGACTCAGTCTTTTTAATTCAAGTTGGAAAATTTAATTAAAATATCAAATATGTCTCAGAAATTCTGAAACTATTCACTAATGCTGTTTGGTATAGATGTTAAAATTGCAAGGAAAATATTTGAAAATTAGGCTGTTAACACCTATGAAACAATTTTCAAAGTCTTCTAAGTGTCATGACAAAAAAAGTAATGAAACAAAGAAGAGTATAACGTCTTATCTTTATCATATATTATATACTTGATCATATACTTGAAGTATAATGCTCACAGTTTCCTCATTCATTCATTCATTCATTCATCTATTCATTTAGATGCCCATTCTACAAATTTTTGGTGTTTCTTAATAATGCCCTAAGCTTTGGATATAATTATGAAAAAATTTCACAATACTCCCTGTCTTCATGGGCCTTACAATCTAATGTGAGAAATATGCATTAATTATTCTTAAAAGTCATACAAGAGAATAAGTACAAATCATGACAAGTGCTCAAAAGAAAATGTACTGGGTGTTATGAAACCATAGAACAGGGGACCTGAACAGATTTGGTGTCTCAGGCAAGACTTCCCTGAGGAGGATTTAGGTATAAAGATTACTGGCTAGGCATTCATTATGGAAACAGCTAGAAATGAATGCCAGTTTGCCGACCTAGTTTACAAATTTGGAAAGAATCGTTCTACACTTCAATAAGTAGAAAAAAAGGCCAGGGTAGCTAGGGACTTTGAAGGAACGGTTCCCAACCCTGCCTACACTTGGAGAGCTTAAAAAAAACACCAGGTTCTGTGCTCCATCCAGAGATGTAGAATCATTCTGGGATAAGATGGTACAGAATTTTTTTTTTTTAATTTCCCAGGTGATTTTAATGCATAGGCCAAATCCAGATCTACTGCTTTAGAGTTGGGAGAGTATGGCTGGAGAAAAAGCTTGGTACTGGATTATATAGTGCCTTTCATGCATTGTTAAGGTGTTTGGTCTTTATACTAAGAGCAATAGCAAACAGTTGAAAGACCACGTAAAAAGTGGATACGCAAATGTAATGGTGGCTGAGACAACCAATGGCTACAATAATAGCAAATAATTAGCTTTAGTGACCTGAATACACTCATTCATTCATTTAGTCATTTTCTTCCCCTGTGGAAAACTGTTTATTGAAATGTTTATTGTGTTTTTCCCTCCTACATTTGGTTCTCCTTTACTACTTCCATCAGGTAACCTCCTTTGCCTCAGGAGAGAATTTGAAGAAAATGCTCTTACCACATATTGCAAAAATTTCTTATCACTGGAGATATTATTATAGGTGATCTAGAGTAGAAGGAAAAAGATGACACTGCCTGCAAAGGTCAGCATTGGTTGGGGTCAGAGGACGTGTAATAGAAGACCTCATGCGAGAGTGGAGCGGAGTCACAAGTAGTGATTCTGGAGTCCTTCGGCTGATGATTTCAAGGGATGGTGAAGAGCTGTGAGTACAACCTCCCCCACCATTCCAACGGTCAATGTTTATTAACATTGCATTTCCCACCATCCATGAGGATTTGGGCTTAAGTTTGAGTTTAAGTTGATTTAAAGAAAATAAAGATATGTGACACATCTAAGATAATAAAGTTATGATTTCAGATTCACAATCTTTATATTACACTGGACTGTATAAGTGAACGAACACATGTATATGACAGTCATTGTGCTAGAGGCTTGGAATAGCGTAACATGCAAGCTAGCCCCTGGCTAGAGCTCATAGCACAGTGAGGAAGAGAGATAAGAAATAAAGTTAGAATCATTCTGTAAAGAGAAGTACTAGAAAGAAATTTGCAGGGATGGTGAATGTGCAGAGAGATTACTAATATAGAACGGTAAGAGATGGGTGCACTAAGATGACATTTAAGCTGAAAACTGAAAGAGCTGGAAGTCTGGAAGTGTCCAGGAAAGAGGGAGGCTGAGGGAACCTGAGTTGGAAAAATATGTTCAAACAGTGTGGCTGTTTTTTTAGAAGCATAGAAGAGAATAACATAAGATGCTGTTTTAGAGGTAAGAGTCTGATCGTGAAGGGCCTGAGGTAGGGAATATTAATTTTATTAAGTGCAGTGGAAGCCATTGAAAAGTTTTAAGCAAGGAAGTAACATGATCCAGTTTTAAAATTAATTATGAAACATTTCTAATATACATAAAGATACAGAGAATAAGATAATTGTATCTTATCCACCACATTTATTTAATAAATGTTACAAGTATATTTTTAAAGATCTAAACTTCTACCAGTGCATTTGAATCTCCCGTTCCTCTTTTTATTTTTCCAGAGGAAACCAGTACCCTGAAGATTTTAAGAATTTAAGAGACCAGCATTACCTTGATACAAAAACCAGACAAAGACATCATAAGAAAAAAAAACAAGTGTAGACCAACGTCCTTTATGAATATAGATGCAAAACTAAACAAAATACTACCAAACTGAACCCAGCAGCATACAAAAATGATTACACACCAAGATCAAGTAAAATTTATCCCAGAAATGCAAGGCTGGTTTAACATATGAAAATCAATCACTATAATACACCATATTAATAGAATCAAGGGCAAAAACAATATGATCATCTCAATAAACTCAGAATAGGCATTTGAAAAATAAATCCAACTCCCTTTCATGATGAAAGCATTCAGCATACTAGGAATAGGAGGGAACTTCCTCAGCCTGACAAAAGGCATCTATAAAAAAAATCAATAGATAACATCATATTTAATGGTAAAAGACTGAATACTTTTCCCCAAGATCAGAAACAAGTCAAGGATGTCTGTTCTTGCCACTTCTATTCAACATTATACTGGTGGTTCCAGAGAGAGAGAGAAGAGACGAGACGAGACGAGACGAGAAGAGAAGAGAAGGAAGAAGGGAGGGAGGGAGGAAAGGAGGAAGGGAGGGAGGAAGGGAAATAAAGGGAGGGATGGAGCGAAGGAGGGAGGGATGGAAGCAGAGAGGGAGGAAGATCATTTAGATTGAAAAAGGAAGAAGTAAAACAATCTCTATTCAGAGATGACATGATCTTGTATATAGAAAATCCTAAATAATACACACATACACACAAACACACTCACACAAACAACTATTAGAACTAATAAAAGACTTAAGCAAAATTGCAGAATATAAGATCATTATATAAAAATCAACATTTCTATGTATTGGCAATGAAAATTTTGAAAATTAAATTAAGAAAATAATTCAAGGGCCGGCCAAGTGGCGCATTGGTTAAGCGCTGGTTTTGGGATGCCAGCGGCCCCGGTTCGGATCCCACATGAGGGCCAGTGACACTGCCCTCTACAGCTAACAACAGCTCCACCTGGAGCTGGGCTGTGCGAGCCCCAGTGACGGTGTGGGCTGCGGGCTGCCATAGGCTACAGTGAGTGGCCCGCAGCCAGCGTGAGCGGCTGGCAGCCAAGAGTGAGCTGCCAATAGCTGCGATGAGCGACATCCAGAGGCCAGCGAACGATCTGCCTCATCCGGGAAGAGCGCAATGACGATACCAACAGTGAAGCAACATCCTCCGCAACTAAACTGAAGAACAAAAAGACAGCAACTTGTTCCCCTTCCCCGATTCCCCAACGCTGTTCCCCTCCACCAATTCCCCAATAAAATCTTTAAAAAAAAAAGAAAATAATTCAATTTACAATAGCATCAAAAATGTTAGAATACTTAGGAACAAATTTAAACAAAAGAAGTGTAAAATGTATACATTGAAAACTATGAAATGTTGAGAGAAATTAAAAAACCTAAATAAATGGGAAAACATCCATGTTCACACATTGAAAACCTTAACACTGTTAAAATGGCAATATTCTCAATATTCATCTATAGATTCAGTGTAATCCCTATCTAAATCCCAACTACCGTTTTTGGGTGTGTTTTTTTTTTGAGAAATTGACAATGATATTTAAACTTCATTAAAAGTGCAAGAGACTAATAGGTAAAAACAATTTTGAAACAAAAAGAAAAACATTAAAAGACTGACAGTGATTTCAAACCTTACTACAAAACTGCCATAATCAAAACAGTATGGAACAGGGCTGGCAGAGTGGCTCAGTTGGTTAAGAGTCAGCTTAAAAGCACAAGTTCTGAGCAACAGGGTGGCCAGTTCGATTCCCACATGGGCCAGTGACACTGTGCCTGAGCTGAACTGCTGCTGAGCTGCCAACAGGTAGCAGGATGGCTCAGCTGGTGTAACAACAAAATCGCCTCTTCAGTGGTGGGCTATGCCCACCCTCAACGAAGACTGAACTCAGCACCTTGAGCTGAGCTGCCGCCTGGTTTCTCAGTGGATAGAGCGTGAGCTTCTAACAACAAGGCTGCCAGTTTGACTCACACGGGATGGTGGCTATGGCCCATCCACAACTAAGATTGTAACACAGCACCCTGAGCTTAGAGGCCATGAGCTGCCGACAGGCAGCCAGATGGCGACTGGTGCCCTCCACAACTAAAATGGAAGAACAACAACTTGGCTGGTCTTCTTCCCCAATTCCCCAACACTGTTCCCCTCCCCTAAATCCCCAATTAAAAAACAAAAGTATCGGACAGATCCAAGATGGTGGAGTAGATAAACACTGCATGCTTTCTTCCATGAACACATTAAAATTACAATTAAACTATAGAGAACCTGGAGAACCTCTGAAGTCTGGCTAAACAGAAGTTTTATAACTAAGGATATAAAAATGCCACATCAAGACTGGAAGGAGGGCAGAGACATAAAATGGGCTGGCCCCAAACCTCTGTGTGGCAGTTGAGAACTGGGAGGATTATCTTGGATTCTGAAGTTTCCCCTGGAGGAATGAGAGATCCCAGCCCCATGCTGGCCTCCCCAGTGCAGAGTACTGGTGCCAGGAAGAAGAGCCCCCACAATATCTGGCTGTGAAAAACAATGGGCATTCCAACAATCCGGGTGGAAAGGAAAGCTACGGGGAAACACAGACGTTCCTTAAATGGCCTGTGCACAGACTTAGTTGCTCGCAGGGACTCACCTTATGCTCCAGAGTAGGGACAGTGATGTTGGTGTGTCAAGACATATGAGGAGCAGACTGAGATATGTAGCTTCCAAGCAAGGGCTGGAAGGCAGTCGCCACAGTCCCTGTGTTGGGTTCTGTTCCCATGCAGCCTGCAGGCAGCCATCTTTTCTGTGTTGAGCCCTCCTCCAAACAGCCAAATCTGAATCTGATTGGCCTGGTGAGCTTTGCTGAGACCACACCCCACCCAACTCCCCCAATGCTGGAGGCACTTTCTCCTCAAGCAGCCAGCCTCATTCGCATTGCACTCTTTCTTGGGAAACTGTCAGAGTCTGACAGACCCCAGGCACACAACTGGCATTGGTGTGCTCTGAGACTTTTGCTGAGTAGCTCCAGCCTCAGCACTGGCACCAAATCAGACTCTACATTAACCTGGTGACCACAACTCTTCCACTCTAGTGACTCCACAAGACCTTGCCTCACCCAACTCGCACACCGCAGGAGGCTTTATCAGGGGCTAAACCTTAAGAGAGCCAGCAGGTGGCAGTAGATCTCAGGGCATCCTAGCTTTTTGCAGTTACCCCAGGCCCGGTACTGGTGGCAGGTGTTCTTAGTTCGCCATGTGTCTTCTCCCGCATACCCCCAGGTTTAGCACAGGCAGCAAACAACTGCAGATTGCATTGTGGCTCCTACCAGGTAGCCCCCAGCTGGTCACAGGCAATGCATGACCTGGGCCTCCACCAGAGCCCCTCACAAGAGGCTGCAGAACCAATATACTTGGAGGTTGGCTCCAGACCACACCAAAGCACTGCCCAATTAATCCCACAGGCAGCACACACATAAGGTGGTCTCAATCAGCAGAAGAGCCTACTGGGGTGAATCCCACTCAATGGGGTAAGCTGCCCCTCAAAGTAGCCTGTAAGCTGTGGTCCTGGCCAAACCCCACAGCTAATCAGCCTGATGATCAATTGTACCTACTGGAGTGTGAATAGTAATCAAGTCTCAGCTATAACAGGAAGGGACACATAACCCACATAAGGGACACTCCTGGAGCACCTGGAGCAGGTGACCAGGGAGACTGTGCTATGGCGCCACAGAGCACCTACTGCACAAGGCCACCCAGTCAAACCCGGGAGATGTAGCAGATCTACCTAATATATAGAAACAAACACAGAGAGGAAGCCAAAATGAGAGGGATAAATGTGTCCCAAGTAAAAGAACAGGAGAAAACTCCAGAAAGAGAACTAAGTGAAATGGAGGCAAGCAACCTACCAGAGACAGAGCTCAAAACAATGGATACAAAAATGCTCAAGGAACTTAGTTGGAATTTCAACAAAGAGATAGTAAGCATAAAAAAAGACATAGAAACCATAAAAAGGAACCAGTCAGAAGTGAAGAATACAATAACTGATATGATGAATGCACTAGAAGGAATCACCAACATACTAGATGAAGCAGAGGACTGAATCAGCCATTTGGAAGACAAGGTTGCAGAAAACACCCAATCGATACAGCAGAAAGAAAAAAAGAATCCAAAAAAAATGAGGATAGTTTAAGGGACCTCTGCAACAACATCAGGAGTACCAACATTCATATAATGGGATTATCAGAAGGAGAAGAGAGAAAGCAAGGGATTGAGAACTTATTTGAAGAAATAATTACTGAAAACTTCATTAACCTGGTAAAGGAAATAGACATGCAAGTCCAGGAAGTTCAGAGAGTCCCAAACAAGATGAACCCAAAGAGGCCCACATCAGCATACATTATAATTAAAATGGCAAAGGTTAAAGACAAACAGAGAATCTGAAAAGCAGCAAGCGAAATGCAACTAGTAACTTATAAGGAAGCCCCCATAAGATTGTCAGTTGATTTCTCAACAGAAACTTTGCAGGGCAGAAGGGATTGACACAAATATTCAAAGTGATGAAAAGCAAGGATCTACAACCAAGATTACTTTACCCAGCAAGCGTATCATTTAAAAGTGAAGGGCAGATACAGAGCTTCCCAGACAAGAAAAATCTAAAGGAATTCATTACCACCAAGCCAGTATTACAAGGAATGTTAGAAAGACTTCTTTAAGATGGAAAAAATAAATAAATAAATAAAAAGTATTAATAAGAAAATGACAATTGCTACATATCTATCAATTACTTTTAATGTAAATGGATTAAGTGCTCCTATCAAGACATAGGAGGTCTGAATGGATAAGAAAACAAAACCCTTACATATGCTGCCTACAAGAGACTCACTTCATATTGAAAGACACACACAGACAGAAAGTAAAAGGATGGAAAAACTTTTTTTATAAAAATGGAAACCAAAAAAAAAAGCTGGGATAGCAATACTTATACCAGACAAAAGAGACATTAAAACAAAGACCATAACAAATGACAAAGAAGGACCCAGTAATAACACTTCTCAGTAATTATCTGAAGAAACCCAAAATGCTACTTTGAGGGGATGTGTGTATCCATATGTTCATTGTAGCATTGTTTACAATGGCCAAGATGTGGAGGTGGCCTGGTGTTGATGGAAGAATGGATAAAGAGGTGATACATAATCATATATACAATGGAATATTGCTCAGCCAAGGAAGTAAATGGGTTCTGACCACCTGTGGTGGCTGGATGGGTGTTGTGCTGAGTGGTGTGTCATACAGAGAAAGATGCAATGTGATTTTGCACATATTTATATATATATTCTAGAGAACAAAACAAACGAAAGGAGAAACAAACTCATAGATACAGAAAACATTTTGATGGTTGTCAGATGGAAGGATATTGGTGGTGTGGGTGAAAAAAGGAAAAGGAATTAAGAAGTACCAATTGGTTATTACAAAGTAGTTATGGGGATGTAGGGTATAGCATAAGGAATATAGTCAATAATATTGTAACAACTATGTATGATGTCAGATGGGTACTAGATTTGTTGATGTGATGGGAGGGGTCCGGGGGACAGGTTAAAAAAGTGAAGGGATTAAGAAGTACAAATTGGTAGTTACAAAATAGTAGTGGGGATGTAAAGAAAAGCATAGGGAATATAGTCAATAATATGGTAATAACTATGCTTAGTGCCAGGTGGGTACTAGACTAGTCAGGGGGATCAGTTCTTAAATTATATACATGTCTAACCACTGTGCTGTACACCTGAAATTAATATAAAATAATATTAAATTTTAACTGTAATTGAAAAATTAAAAAGGGGGGAAAAGGTGAAGAGGAATATGAGGTCCAAATTCCCAGGTATAAAACAAGTAATGGGGATATAATACACAGCATAGGGAATATAGTCAATATATTGCGATAGTGTGATACGGTGTCTGATGGTTGCTGGACTTATCATGGTGGTCACTTCTTTACGTATAAAAACGTTGAATAACTATGGTGTACCCCTAAAACCAATATAATATTGTATGCTAGCTATATTTTAATAAAAACCTTTTAGAAAGCAATATAACACTGAAATGATAGATATATAGAGCAATGGAATATAACTGAGAGTCCAAAAATGAACACTTATGTTTATGGTCAATTGATCATGACAGGGTATCAAGACAATATAACAGGGAAAGAATAGTCTTTTCCACCAATAGTGGAATAGTGCTGTACTGTGCTGCTGCTGCACAGCAAACCCAATAGCCTCAGCCCACCCCATGGAGAGCTCTGAAGCTGTGATGGCCCAACGGAGTTGTTTCATGTTGGGCCACAAGGGCCAGGCCTTTAACCTCTGTTTTGATTGGATGTGGGTCAACCCCAGAGGGAGTGGCTTTTGATGAGGTGGGTCCCTGGGCTGAAGCAATCCTAGAAAGAGGCAACAGCTGAACAGTCTTCACTAACAACACTCTCCCTGCTGAGGCCACAAGGTCTTTCCTGAATGGGCAGCATAGCTCCATGTGCATCAGAAGAACACTTCCATCATCCCAAGAAAGTTCCCTTATGCCTCTTATCTGTCAGTTCTCCACCCCAATAGAGACAATGGTTCATTTAGATACATATCAATATGAATTAGTTTTGGTTAATCTTGAACTTCCCATAATGGAATCATAAAACCTGTTCTCTTTTACTTCTGACCTCTTTCACTAAATGTAAGTTTTTGAGTTTCAACCCTGTTGTGTCTGAGTAGTTCTTTTCATTATAATGTGTACTATTCTACTGTATTGATATACTATAATTTGTTTTTTTCACATTCCTGTTGAACAGCTACATGGTTTTCAGATTTGACTAGTCTGAATAAAGCTGCTACAAACAAGTCTTTTTGTGGACAAATATTTTCATTTATCTTGAGCAAATACCTAGAAGTAAAGATACTGGCTCTTTGGGTAGGTGACTGTTTAAGAAACAGGTTTACATTTTCACTGGTAATGTATGAGAATTCCAGTTATTCAACATCTTTGCCAGTATTTGGTATTGTCAGACTTTTTAGTTTTAGTCAGTATAGTGGTTATAAAGTGGTATCTCACAGTGGTTTTAATTTGCATTTTCCTGATGCCTAACAAACCTTTGTTTGTGCTTATTTGCCAATTGTACTCACATATCTTCTCTTGTGAAGTATCTATTTAAATGTTTTGCACTACCACCACCCTCTCCTTTTAAAATTATGTCATTTGTTTTCTTATTTTTGATTATCAGAGTTCTTTATACATTCTAAACGTAAGTCTTTTATCAGATATATATCACAAATATTTTCTCCCAGTCTATGACTTTTTCTTAACTATCTTTTGAAGAGAAAAGGTTTTAATTTTGTTGAAGTTCATTTTATCAATTTTTTTCTTTTGCAGTTTCTGCTCTAGATGTCTTATTTAAGAAATCTTTGCATAAGCCCAGGTAAATAATATTTTTCTCCTATTTTCTTGTAGAAGTTTTTATAGTTAGCACTCACATTGGGTTCAGTGATGCATTTCAAATACGATTCATTTCTGTTTTTGAAGCACTTACAAGCCCACTCAGATTTGAATGAACAAAATCGACCCCCTCACCTTAAAGTGGGATTATACTATTTACTGGTATGTATATACAACTATGAGACATATTTGTGCACCAAGTAGTTGAATGGAAATATCTGTTGCATGCCTAATTATTTTAGGTTGTTGATTTCACTTTATATTATAAGGAAAAATATATAAAGAGGGTGCCCAAAAAAAATGCTCTTAAAATGTGAATACATCCAGCACATAACTTGAAATTTTGAAGGAAAGCAAATAAGGACATCCAAATTTGCACGAGAGGAAATTTTCTCACAGAAGTGTATAAGGAAACTTTTATAGAATTCCAAAATAATACCTTTTATCTTGAACAGAGATAAATAAAAGATATAAAGTACAGTCGAATAATATGAAACTTGTCTGTTTATTTTTTCAGCAAAAAGTTACTGAGCACATGCAATGTTCTCTGCTGGGTTGGGCTTGGATTCTCAATGTTCACAGCTGACAATTCCTGCTTTCAATTAACTTACTGTCTAGTAGGGAAGATCATCATGCAAACAGAAAACACCCCAAGGATAACTGCTGTAATGGAGACATATGATAGTTGGTGTGGAAGTGTATATAGACTATAGATTACAGTCCTTAGGGGTGATAGGATGAATAGTGGCTTGACATGGAAACAGAAGGGGCCTCTGTGTTCTAGGCAAGGAAAGGGTTCCACGTACAAAGAAAAAGATTATAAAGTTGGGAGGCCGTGTGGCATGTTTGGAGAAGTACAGGGGTTCTTTCAGTGTAAAGTCTGATTTAGACACCTTTTCCAGTCCACAGAAGTGAGAGAGCAAAAGTTTTCTGACAGGTTCTGTTGCTCTTTTTTTGGTACTTCATCCTGAGGACATCAAGAAAACTCCTCTCTCCTTTTGTCCTAGTAGCCAAGGACCATAAGGTATCAGACACCTGTAACTATCCTGGAATGTGGAATTATTTCAGAGAATATGGAATCATTGTTTTAACCAGTTTACAGAATAACAGTAGCTAAATGTTGAGTTTAAAAAAAAAAAAAAACTTTCAAAGGAGAGTATCAAATCTACATTTACTGCTGTCTACCCTGCCATTTTCCAAATGTACCTCTAGAGACATTGCTGAAATTATGCAATAGTAACAGTGAAACATTGGGTAGCCCAGTTAGTCAAAGGAATGGAAATCTTAATCTTAAATTTGAGGAGGAACCTAATATCTTAAAATTTGGCTTTCTTTACTATCTGCTAAATACATTTTAGAGATCAAAATTTGATTATAAGTCAAAATGTTCATAGATTTATATATGAACAATGCTAGGAAATTTTGAAGAAATACGTATTTGAATTATATTTATTTAGAAATAGCCAGAAAAGTAAATTGTGCAGGAGATAAGAACAAAAGAAAAGAACCTAGAGCCTGCAGAAAACATCATTCCTACACATGGAAGAAAGGTTATGATGAAGACAGTCTTCTCAACAATAATCCTAAATTCAAAAGGGAATCCCAAGTATTTTCACTCAGTATTTCCTTGAAAGAAGCAACAACTTTAAGTTGATCCAGAATCAATGAATACTTTTCTCCTTATCAGCAAAAAAGTCAATGAAAATCTGAGCTTCTCTTTAGGCAGCTTCCGTTTTGTGAAGCTCAGACCACAGAGCCCTCCACAAAAAGCAGCCCTTTCCACGCTGAACATTCATCACTGTCATGTTGCATAATCATCACTTACAGTTTCAGAAAAGTTTCAGGAACATCCTTTTTTTCTACCCAAGCAATATAAATAACACTGATAGTATTTCCCACTGTGAAAATGGTGTTATGGCAATGATAGTAATTTGCCCCTACCCAAGGTCTGAATGACTCTCATGAGATGACCCCCAAAGATATTCATGTCCACATTAATGTTCATAAAGGGACAGAAAAGCCAGTTTCAGACCTCAGTGTCCTGCTTGGGGGCTAAACCTGCCAGGTGTGATGTTACAGTGGTTTCTCCTACTATCCATGCTTTATTTATCAAGGGTTATTTTTTTTTCACAGAATTATGCTTTAATTGCTTCATTTTACTGAATTCTGGGAGATACTGTGCTGCTAAGGTAGACTAATTGGTGAAAGGAAGATAAAAATTCTTCATTAAGGTTTTCAGGTACCACTGGTTTCATAGTACTCCCTCCATTTGTATAGGTCAAGGTATAAAAGTATTCCAGGGTAAAAAATAGTTTCCAAGCATCCAAAATTTCAGAAAGTTCAGATTATCAGCTACAAATTAGTATTATGTATAAAGCTGATTGTTTATGTTTTTTTCCAAACTGTTTTTGAGCTTGCTTGTGACTGGACACATTCTGTATGGTGCTAGATTCAGAGTTCCTGCCACTGGGTGCCATGCCAATGCTGGAACTTTCTTATTCTTAGCTAACCATTCTACATGGAAGAGGTATAACACTATACACAACAGTAGCCATATTACTAGTAAATCTGGCTCCTGAGCATAGCCAGGGTAAACCAAGTTCCTGAGGTGTCAGTTTTCTTATTAGAAACTCCAGATTGTTCACACTAAAAACTCCAGGAAGAAAACAGGACGATGAGGCCTGCTCTCTATTTCCTATATTAAACTCTTAATAGGTATGGGGATTACAAGGAGAAAGAATATAAGATTTCCAGTTTAAACTCTAAGAAGTGTGTTCTTGGACAGATGGTTGAGGACAGGTGGGAGAGCTATGATGGCTGAGTGAGCTCCCTGGAGAATAAGAATGAGAACTTAAAACAGAGCAAGGAAGCCTTTCTTGACGCTTACCCCAAGATTGTTGGGTGATTTGTTTTAGGTATCGATTCACACCCAAGAAAGGTGAATATACAAGCTTTGAATCAAAATGACATAGTCTGCTTTCAGTGTGTGTAGCAAATGTATACATTTCATCAATGAGGTGCTAATTAATAGATAGAACAATTAATCAACTGTGCATTAGTTCAAGTTGATCAATGAAACCTTTGGTTGCCAGCCTCTAAGATGGCCCCCTATAATCTTTGCCTCCTGGTATTCATGCCTTTATGTTGTATCCTCCCACATTTAATCCTGGCTGGTCTGTGTGGCCAATAGAATATGGTAGAGGTGACTTTCTAGGCTAAGTCATAAAGGACAATTAAGTTTCCACCTTGTTCTCTTAGATCATTCTTTCTGGAAGAAGCCTGTGATGATGTCATGAAGACACTCAAGAGGCCCTATGGAGAGACCCATATGAAGAGACCCCCCTCCCCACCAAGAGCTGGCACCAACTTGTCAGCCATGTGAGTGAGTCACCTTGGAAGTGAATCCACCAATCTCAGTCTAGCTTTCAGATGACTACAACTCCCGTCAATATCTGACTGAACCTCATGCGAAACCCTGAGCCAGTCCTGCCTAACCAAGCAGGTCTAACATTCCTGATCCACAGAAATCATTAACAAATTTTATTGTTGTTTTAAGGCATTACGTTTTGTAGTGACTTGTTATAGAACAATAGATAACGAATACTAAATCTCATCTCCCATACTTTCCGTCTGATTTCTCCAGATTATATTAGTTGCCTCAAAAATACCTAACCATGGAAACCAAGCTCCCCTCAGATGTTGTCTCCTTGTGGGCTGCAAATCGTTTATCAAATTCTATTTTCCTCAACTTTCTGAGCATATAGTTAGACTACATTGTCCAGGCTCCCTGGAGGTTAGGTGGGGCCACATGATTAGGTTCTGGCCAGTGGAGTGTGGTATAACTTAAAATCTGGCTCATTAAACCTCCCAGTGTGCTCCCCGTGTTATTTTCCCTTTCTGTCTGATTGAGATGCAACCCTCAGGGTGACCTTTGAAGCCAAGTGTTGAAAATTGCCACCAGGTCCCTGGAAGACTGTTTAGAGCAATGTGGCCTACTTTGTAAGCAAGAAATGACCTTCATTTTGATGCTGTTCAGTTTGAGGGGGGTCTATTCATTATACTATCCTAGCCTATTCTAATGTAGCTAGTGCCCTCCCATTTGTTAGACCCTTTGTGGAGTTTTCATCAAATCTTTTTCCCAGGAAATTTTCCTTACCTATGTACTATATCTTTAAAGTTAAGTTCTTTCATAGACTGGGAAACAAATCTATTCCAACATGCTCAACAAGTGGGCCTGGATTAAGGTTTGAGCACTGTCAGGTAACATATTACAATTTAACAATGCCTGCTGACGGATCGATACTAAACTAAAGAAGCAACTGCAAAGAATTTTAAGAAACTTATCAAACCAGTAAAATAGATTTTGAAGGACAGACAGATTTTGAGTGTCTCTAGTCACAGTGTGCAGGAAACTTCCAACTTTTGTAGGATGTTGGTAATGAACTATAATCTGTTCTCGGAGTTTTCATCTTGCTGATTCAGGAAAAATGGGGTTTGTCTCTAATCTTGGTATGACACCACACCATTAGATTTGTTGCTTCGGAAAACCAGCATTTGTGCTCATTTCTCATATACAGTGGTGGCTGAGCATTTTAAATCCTCCACTGTTTTCCATGTCCTTTAGGCATCCGCAGGAGAGGAGGCTAAATATAGGAAGCTGAGGGTTAGTGACACACTGAGGCATTGAGGAAGATCCCAGTGGGTCTTAATGAAAGCATTTTAGCTATTAATTTAGTTTTTCATTTGTTTGATGCAAAGGAGGTAAGAAAGAAGAAAGGAAGGAAAAAGTATCTACACAGTGTTGGCCATACCCAGAAGGTTATGCCAACTAAGAAAAGGTTATGCCAGCATCAGGGTTTACCTTGATACTTTCCCTCCTGCCATCTTCTGCATACTGTTCATCACTTGTCCAAGTAGCCAGAAAAGGATGACTGAAGAGTGTGTCATGCTCTTGCTTATAAACAGCTGCAAGTGGTAAAAGAGCAGTTTAAGGATGTCATTATGTGGATCGTCATAATATGAAAATATTTTCTTTGTTATTATACTGTCTTCGCCTGGGTTCCCCCAAAAGCAGAGTCCCAGATAGAATGCCTAAGTTCAATTTCTTTATTAAGAAATTCTGGGGGCCCGCCAAGTGGCGCATTGGTTAAGAGTTGGTTTGGGACGCCAGCTCTGATCAGCAGGGCCCAGCTTCAGATCCCACATAAGGCCAGTGATGCTGTGCCATCTACAGCTAAGATGGTGAACAAGAGCTCTACCTGGAGCTGGGCTGCAGTGAGTTGCTGGCAATGGTGTAGGCTGCGGGCTGCCATAGGCTACAGTGAGTGGCTGGCAGCCAGCGTGTGCTGCCGGTGAGCAGCAGACCAATGGTCAGCGAGCGACTTCCTCACTCGGAAAAAGCGCAATGATGATACCAACATGGGCCAGTGAAGCAACGTCCTCCACAACTAGACTGAAGAACAAAAGAACAGCAACTTGTCTGTTCCCCTCCCACAATTCTGCAATAAAAATCTTGAAAAGAAAAGAAAAAAGAAAAGAAAAGAAAAGAAAAGAAAAGAAAAGAAAAGAAAAGAAAAGAAAAGAAAAGAAAAGAAAAGAAAAGAAAAGAAAAGAAAAGAAAAATACAATCCTGGGGAGCAGAGGGAGATGTATGGTTAAGGAGAGGTACATTTATCCAATGGTTCCACTACTCATTGTCCAAACATTCTCCCCTCAAGGTGCTAACTCCCTTGAATTTCCAGTTTATACTTGGGGAGGGGCACATCACTATAGATTAGTTTGCATTTTCTATAATTTATGTAAATGAATCAAAGTATGTGTCTTCTTTTGTCTATTTTTTTTTTCACTCAGCATAATTGTTTGGAGATTCATCTGTGCTGTAGCCTGCATCAGTAGTTGTGGACACATCTTAAGGTGACCTCCACTGAGTCACTGCATTTTTAATCCCTTCCTCCTGCTTGTGGCTGAGACCTGTGACTTGCTCCTCTAACCAACAGAACATGGCAAAGGTAATGGGATGCCTGCTCCTGTTTATTTCACTTCCCTTCCCATGTTCATTTTAGATCTTGAATTAACCTAGAATTTATTTTGAATTATGATGTGAAGTAATGTTCTAAATTTTAAAATACCTTATCCATCATCCAAATAATTTATTGATTTCTTTTATCTATCATTTTGTGGTGCCATTTGTATCATATCATATATGAAATTCTTATATCCAGAACAGATTTTTGGATGAGCAAAGACTTTCCAAAACTGAAAAACAATGGGGGGTGGGGGGTGGGGGGAACCACGGAGGAAATATATTGAGAAAAATCAAAAAGATAAAAAAACTACCATAGGGAAAATAATTTGACAATTAAAATAGGGGGGGAAAGTTTGTTTCCTGATTATAAAGTTCTTAAAATTGTGTATGTAAAGGAATTTGTAAAAGAAGAAATATAAGTTTCTGATAAACATAATCATAATAAAACTTGGCATGCATTGAACATTAGTATGCTCAGTCACCAGACTAATTGCTTTACATGGATCTCATTTAATCCTCACGACAGCCCTAAGACGTAATAGAGTCTGAGTAAATTTTAATCTCAGGAAAATACCAAGATATTATTCATTTTCATTTAGTAAATTAACAAAGTTTATTGCAATCAATGCTGTTGGTAAGAAAATTTCTTGGATAGAACAGAAAAAGCATGAATCATAAAGGAAAAATTTATAAATTCAACTTCCTCAAATTTGAAACTGTTGATACTCAAAGTATATCATGAAGAAATGAAAAGACAAGTTACAAATTAAAAGAAAACATTTGCATTAAATATAACTATTAAAAGGACTTTTATCCAGGATATAATATATAAAGAAGTCTCAAAACTCAATAAGAATACAAACAAGAAAAAGGTTGGAAGAGACTCTTCACCTAAGAAGATATATAGATGGCAATTAAGCATATGAAAAAGCTTGACATCATGAGTCACTAGGAAAATGAAAATTAAACTACAGTGAGATTCTATATACGTAGTATGGCTAATATTAAAAAGATTAGCCAAGGGCCGGCCAAGTGGCTCAGTTGGTTAAGAGCTCGCTCAAGAGTGCGAGCTGAGCTCTGAGCAACAGCAGTTCGATGCCCAGTCCGAGCTGAGCTGCCGCTGAGCTATCAACAGGTGGCAGGATGGCTCAGCTAAAAAAAAAAAAAAAGGGGGGCCGGCCGAGTGGAGTGGTGGTTAAGCGCTGGCTTGGGAAGCCGCAGCCCCGGTTTAGGTCCCACAGATGAAGGCCAGTGACACTGCCCTCAAAAAAAAAAAAAAAAGAAAAAAAAAGATTAGCCATACCAAGTTTTGGCAAGGATTTGAAGCAAGCAGAACTCTTATGCACTGCTGGTAAGAATATTCAATAGGATACCAATTTGGAAACAGTTTGGTGCTTTCTTTGAAAGAATTAGGTATTTACTTACCATATAACACAGAAATCTTACTCCTAGGTGGGATTTTCCCAAGATAAATGAAAGCATCTTTACAGGAGCATTTGTATACAAATGTTCATAGCAGCTTTCTTCAAAATAGCCCAAACAAGCAACCCAAGGGTCTCAATGGGGAAAAGAATAAATAAAGTGTAGTAAATCCATACAATAGAATACTCCTCAGCAATAAAAAGCCATGGATTTCTGTCACACATAACAAACAACATGGATGGATATCAAAAACATTATGCTGAGTGAAAAAAGTCTGATGAAAAAGCATGATACTGTGTGACTCTATTGATATGAAAGTCTGGAATAGGCACATCTTATATATACCGGGGTGCCAAAAAAATGAATACACATGACTTGTATTCATCTTTTGTTATCGGTATATATTATTACAATTTTAATACAGACTTTTTCCTTTCTTAAAATCTGTATATATATTTTTGGCACCCTTTGTATGGTGACAGATAAATGGTTTCCGAGGCCAGGAAAGTGGGGCACACAAAGGAACATTCCCTTTGATTGACATATCCTATATCTTAATTGTAACAGTGGTTGTGTGGATATATACATTTTTCAGAACTCCTGGAAATATAAACTTAAAATGGATGTATTTTATTTTAAGTAAACTGTGCTTTAATAAAGCTGATTATTAAAATGATTTTTATTCCAGTGGGACTTTTTTTACATTATTGAAACTGAAAATCTAAAAAAAAATCTTCATAAAAGTTTTCTACTCAAAAGGAAGCTTTGTTAAAGAAATAATGACATAGCCTCATGTTGAAGAATTATACATTTATTATACAAAATGTGAAGAACATTTAATGATGTAAAAATGATCCAAATGGATTTTTAAGAGAATAAAAGTCACATAACTGTATGTGAATTGTACCTCTCCAAAATTTTCAAATCAGCCCTTACAGCTTGAAATTTAATTTCTTTTGTGCTTCCTTGTTTTTTTAAGTCTTAGCAAAATGCTTATTTAACTGCAAATTATTGTGTTGCCCAAGGATACATTTTTCCCCCCGACTTTATATTCATAATTGAAAAGAAAGAAGAACATAAGTACATAATCTGTTTTTTCACAACCTGGAATTATTTCTAGCCACATGAAGAAATTCACTTTGCAAATGTTTTGTTTGTTTGTTTGTTTAACAGGATTGAACCAAACCAGGCACACTAAAAATACTTTATATTAAAAATTTGGTATAAATAATAATGTGTTTAAAAACACATTTAGGTAGGGTTTATTGTGATTGTGCTTTTTTGTTTCTTTAAAATTAGAGTGCATGAATTTTTGCACAGTACATGGTTTTATGTTTAAAAATAATCATAAACATTGAGAAGAAATTGTATTTGACCCTATTTCACATTTATTCTAAGATTTCTATCCTTTTAATTGTCCTTGTGGTTATTTGTATGTTTGAGGAGCATTTCACATTCTAAGAGTTAACCAGTTCTCTTTAATTGAGAGAATGGAATCAGAAATGAAGTCCTCAGGCAAAGCTGCCTGGGAGGGAAATTGAATATCAGCTCCGTTTAGGTTTCACAGAGTTAAAAGTATACAAATGATCTATTATAATTCCAGGAATGAATACTCCTAAATGTTTTAAGACTTATTTTACTTTGCTCAGATTATTTGTAGTGCCTCCCAGATGTCAACTAAACAAAGAGTTGGCTCTGAGTGTGGAATTCAAGGCCTTCTGTGACCAACTCCTGGTTCTACTGCTGAACTGACCCCTATGACTCCTGGCAAGGTAAGTTTTCTGCCTGAGCTTCTAGTTTCTCCATGGTTTTTAAAAATACAGGGAGAGAGTACTGTCTTGCTCATAGATGTGTTGTGGGCAATAAATAAAATAAAACACTAACCACATGTTATGTGTAGCATAGAGTGAGCCGTTAGTGGGAGCTATTCATTTCATGTTACTATTATTTTATTTATTTGTTTATTCTGCTACTGGATTGTAACTTAAAGAATTGCTGTTGTTTTTATTTTTATTTTTCTATTTTCTACTCCATGGGTGCTTATTGAAGGCCCACCATTGCCAGGCATCATGTTGATTGTTAAGGCAACAATGGTAAAGAAAATGAACTTGGCATCAGCCCCCAAGTAGCTTTTAGTCTAATAAGGAAGGTAATTAATATACAAGAAAAGAAATGCAAGGAGAAAAATAGCTGATGTGGGATATTAGCATGGAGTAGAGGGGAGGGAGATTCAATTTTGGTCAGTGTTGTCAGAGGAGACCTCTACAAGGTGAGGCTGAAACCTGAAAAAGGAGTTGGACACCATGCAAAGAGCTCAGGGGGAGGGATCCTGGTAAAGGGAATAGTATGGGCAACAGACCAGATTTAACAGAGCTGGGTGTGTAAAGGAGCAGAGAGAAGGGCCCGGAAATGAGTCAGGGAAGGGGAGACAGTCCTGAGATGGGCCTAGAGAAGTCTGCAGGGGCCAGGTCTTGGAGACTGGGCAAGGAATTTGGGTAGCATTCTATGGACTGTAGGAAACCACGGAATGCTAAGCAGAGGAGTGATAGCATGCAATTACACTGTAAAAAGGCCGTTCTGCAGGATGCTGAGGGTCCTGAATAGAGCCTGGAAGGCAGGGGAGGGGACAAAAGTGGAAAAAGACTAGCGTTTGGTTCCTGCATGCATCTTCAGTCCTCATCTGGGGTCCTTTCCCTATTTCCTCCTGTTCTCCAGCCACATCTTCCTTCTTCTCAAATGTGAGGTAAGCTGGTTGCTCCCTGTGGGCCTTTGCACGACTTATTTTTCCTACATGGAATGTTCGGTCTCCGAATCACAACCTGAGTGGCCCATTCTTTAGTTCAGGTCACAGCTTAAAGTTACCTTCCCTGAGAAGCCTTTCTTGTTTCTTGCTAAATGCTTCCCTAATACCTTTTTGGGATTAATACTGAACTGCTAATTGCTAAATTCAATATTTAGTTCATTATAAAAAGAACATCTGCACTGAAAAAAATAAACCTATTATTTGAATAAATACATTTTATTATTTCTACAATTTTATGATCTATAATTTTATCATGGACAGTTTTAGCAGTTGATTTTGGAAGTATGGAACCACACTGCAGAAACAATTTCTCAGCACCGTCAGCCACTAGACAGCTCCTGCAGTCACTATAATGCTACTTCCCATTATGTTCAGTAGAGGAGCAAGATAGTTTGAGGTTTCCTGATTTTTCTCTGATAGCCTCTTGTCTTCACGCTCTTTGTAGCCTGCAATACAATCGGACTAACGGTCGCTTTTCATGGGCATTATTTAACATGCTTTTCCTGTTTTGCCTCATTAGGAAATTTCAAGGTATGAAATTTAGCATTCTGCTTTTAATGTATCTTAACAAGATGCAAAGGATCCCAAAAGAGGATATTTTCTCAAAATTACAACCTAAATGGGGTTTAACTAAAACTTAAATACCCATCTTAAAGCTTATTTATTTATCTGCCATCTTTATTTATTTAACTGGTTAAAGGTTCTTCACAATTGCATTTGTACATAAATAAAATTAACAGGTTTCATAATCATCACATAGTACAGCAGTTATTCTTATGAATATATATATATATATATATATGACTCTTTGTAGAATATAAAGCATGAAGTAGATTTAATTGAGAATGCCTATCTATAGTTGAAAATGAATACTTAGATATTAACAATAAATCGTAATGATATATTTTGGTTGTATCACAAATGTTGCTACATTGACTAGTAATGCTAGAAAGCTACCTGATTACCCAGCCATTAATTATGGACAAGTTTAGGGATGCCAAAAATGACCTTCAAATAGGCATTCAACTATGTTTGCCATCCAAAGGCTGAGGTCAAAGACAAGTAGCAGATTTTTGCCTGAATATAAAAACCCAAACAAAAACTTAATTCATATCTACTTCCTGCCATTGCTTCCAACAACAGAACCCTGTTTTATTAGTAATGTACTAATCACTAACTTGTTTTTCCTGATTTTAAACAATTTTCTGTATTCCTTCTTTAGAATGCTGCCCCATGGGAACAGGGTTCCTGCTGTCTTGTTTTCCTCATCCCAGGAAAGTCCCTGGCACATACTGGGTGCCCAACAAATGTTTGCTGAGAGGATGGGTGGATGTATAGATAGATAAATAGTAAGTAGTATAGGCAAAAGATGATGGTATCTTGAACTCTTGCAAAAGAAATGGGAATAGTAATATATTATTTGCTTACAGATTCAACAGCACTAGCTAAAGGATTGAATTTGGGGGATAAGAGCACATTATTGGTCAGGGTTGATCTCCAGGGTTCTGGATTGAGAAAATTCTGTATCTTTAGTGTTTAGCATCCAGCCTAACACCTAGTGGGTGCCCCCACCCTGAAATGTTAACTTAGTGAATTGACTTAAGCTTGGACTTTGATAGATTCAATTCATAGTTACGAAAGTGAGAAGTAACTATGAGTACCTGGACACGTTTTTCCAGTGCACACTGGTGACACTTGATGCCCGCATTCTCGTCTCAGTGGCTGAACTATGCAGGCAGAGGCTGCTGCGTGGCAAAATGTTGAACCTTGCTTATTGGCCTGGAGAGAGAGACATAGGAAAGTATGATTTGCCATCATTTAACTTGTGGTTTCAACCGGATTGCTCTAAAAGCAAGTGGTTTGCTGTCCATCACCCTCCTCCCTGGAGAACAATAAAGAACACTAATTCAGAAAAAAATATGGCAAATTTTCAAATTCATTATTGGAACGGGATCTGAACCATGAAAAATTCAGCTTCGCAAAAAGGATTAAGAAAAGAGCATAGACACTAATTGTCATAGAGTCCTTGTTACATTTGATAGATTTTTTTCATTTCTTTCAAACAGTGACTCATTTAAAAGAAAAAAGTTCAACAGCGATTTCGGAGGAAAGTTAAATTAATACAGACATTAGCTCAGACACTACATGTGTGATGTTGGCAGGCTGCACAAAGCTCTTGCTCTCATGAACGCCACACATGAGAAGGCAACCCCCCGATTCCTTTGCTACTAATGTCATTTATTACAATGTGAACCCTGATGTGTCCTTGACCCTGGAATTCATTATGTGGGTTTCATGGGCCTGCTGGCCCTCCAATTAGCCAGTTTTCCGGCCTGATTTCTTAAGAAAGGGACAAAGCTATTTGAGTGCAGCCGTTATCTAGCACAATATGGAGTCTTTATCATTTTTCTCCTCTCGATGATTTTACATATAATGATGTGGAGAGCAGAGGGAACATAACCATTTCTGCGTGTGGCCACCAATCATCTCTTATTGTTTTCAAAGAATGGGTAAGTGTTATTATTCTCCAATCTGGGTTAAAAGAACTTTTTTTAAAATGGGCTAGAGTCATATGCACACATATGTAGAAAAGTTTTGTTTTTAGAATCAACAAAATCATAATCTCCTCTCCTAACTGACCTTACTACATCAAATCTTCGTTGCTTGTAATGAACGTGAAATGCTGTAAGCCTGATATCCTTTCCCCACCTTCCCTGTCCCCCACTCTCATTGGCTCTATGGACTTCAGGTAACAAGCAGGGTAGTGAAGGGTGCTGGGAAAATACTAGGCTTTGGAAGGGATAGGCTTGACTTCAGATCATGGCTCGCCCCACATTGCAATTGACCTCAGGAAAGCTGCTTACCTTCCTCTGTGGAATGGGTTTCATGATAGACATCTTGCAAGATATTAGAGATAGTATATGCAATATATATAGTTCTTGCCGTGTCATGAGTGATCATAGCTGTCATTGTTGCTGCCTAAGCCTTCAGAGCATGCTGATTTGTCCATTTATCAATAGAATCATCTTCCCTTGAGTTCTATATTATGAAACTGTCTCATACTCCATATATCAAACATCTCCCTGTCATTCCTCATTTATTCATTTAACAAATATGAACTATGGAATTATTATATGCTAGCTCTGACATGAGTCAAGTTGCTCTAGAAATCTCCCTTCCTTTTGGAAGACTCTGTCAAACAGCCTTTCGGTATTAAAAAAAAAAATGCAGGGTATCCTTTATTTAAATATTTATATTCACTTGCATAGTAACCAATTTGTTGAGTGCTACTATTTTGGAAGGCATGGTGTTAGCACTAGAAGAACAAGATATAGATCATTAGGAATCTGCAATAGAATAGTTGATGCAAAGTATTTCTAACAAGTAACCTAACAAATGCTATCATAATTTAGATCTGTCAGAATTATTACAGATTATTATTTCTATCATTGGAGGCCATATAAGATCTGAGGGATCATAGAGAAGAAACTCTGTATATAGCATGTCCTTCACTTATGTAAGATTACAGCTTCCTCGACATACAAAACATATCATTTTTATGTTCAGTAAAGCACCTAAAACCAGTATGTCTAGAAATGAAAGTCCCATTTTCACATGAGACTTAGTTTTCATGTTGTGCCTTAATCTCTAAACTGTTTGAGCCAAAAGTAGATTTTTGTAATCAAAAATAGTTCTGGGAGGAGATTACAGCCTGTGCTTGACTCTCTGGGCACTTCCGAGAGAGAGAGAGAGAGAGAGAGAGAGAGAGAGAGAGAGAGAGAGAGAGAGAGAATGGATACCTGGAACATGCAAATAGTATATCAAATATTATTTTAGTCAAAAGTTCAAACTTTTTCCCCCATTGAACTTTTAGCCAGAGCTACTGACAAATAGCAAAATAGATGTAGAATGCTAGTAAGTAGAAGTCCAGGAGCTTTGAACACAACTGCCTGAGCAGTGAGAATCGAGGAATGTAGAATGCAGGAATGTAGAAGATTTGATGGTTGGCCACCCCATTGGGAAGCAAAGCCTTTGCACAGGAGCCGCTGGGGGACCCTGTTCACCAAGCAGGATTATAGGGCAGCAGAGGGAGCCAGGGATGTCTGCAAGGCCAGGAAAATCCCAGCCTACATGGGAGGGTATTTAGAACCTGACCCTGAAAGGAGTGACCCAGTTTTCTGAATGCTGAGAATATTCTGTGGAAAACTCCCCAAAATGGTCATTCATTTAATAATAACTGAGTGCCTACTATGTACAAAAGTGCTTTGCCTGTGGCTGTAAGCTGGTGTTTTCCACAACCATGATTCTGTTTTTATTCTCTTCAAGAAAGTCCACCAGCAAAATCTTGTTAGGGAGAGAGAAGTGCTCTATTTGTCATTTCTGAACTCAAATGCTTCCACAACCTTGAATAATAGGAAAAGTCTCCTGTATGTAGCTATTGTTTGCATCATCATCGTCATCGTTATTCCAGGCCCCTGAATGAGAGCTGAGAGTGCTTCTTTTAATGCCAACTGTGATTTGCACATCCACAGACGATTTGAAGTTTCAGAAATTAAATGTCGGGGTGTAAAATTTTCTTGAAGGAAAGAAGTATGATTGCATCGAACTTTCCAAGTACAATCAAAGTCTAAAGGAAATATAATTATTATTGTCGGTTTATCACCTCAAACATGTTGTTGTAAATGTCATTATATCAGATGAGTTTGGTAACAGGTTTTCCATTTTGCACTTTATTTGACAAGGTGATTCATTGTTTAGTGCAGTTTAAGATGTCAGTCCTTCTGGAAGGAATTGAGCTGAGCTGATGTGCATAAGAACATTCTTCCATCAAAGTATATGATTAAAGAAGGGTTAGAAATATTGTTTCCAAACTTGCTTTAAACAAGAATGGTTTCTTTGTCAAGATATAATTTATCACAGTTTGCTGCATCTGGGAGAGTGTACACAGACAATGCACGCTGCCTAGGACACTTTGCACAGCTCTAGGCCTGTGCAAGAATCTTGGATAAGTGTGTCTGCATTGTGGAAACCCTATTAGTAATTGAAGTTGTGTGTTTTTGTTTCAAATAAAATATCTCACACTAAATCAGGGTGATAGAGCAAACATTTGGCCCAAAATTATTCCATGCAATATGTCAGATTAGTATGTGTTGATCACCCAATATTAGACACTTCACAATAGAGAATCCCACTTTTGAACACTCAATGGAACCCAGAGCCTTCTTCTTCTTTTTTTTTTAACCATTTTGATGATGCCAAAAGCATTTCCTTTTTCTCTTTGTTAACTTCCCATATCAAAATTGTAAATAAGACATAGACCTTCATTAAAAAGAAGGCCATTTTTATATAATGGGGGTGCCCCCCAAAATGTATACACATGACTTGTATTCATCTTTGTTATTGGTATATATTATTACAATTTTAATATAGTTTTTTCCTTTCCTTTCCTTTAATACAGTAAAATGTGTATACATTTTTTTTGGCATCCACTGTACATACTTACAAAGAGCTGGGAACTGGACTAGTTAATTCGTTATCTCTCATATTTAAAGCAATCTTGCAAATTAGTTGCATCCCTAGTATACAACTGAGGGACCTGAGGCTTTGCCAGAATAAGTAATTTGCCTAAAGACATATAGGTATTGAGTGGTAGAGCTGAAATTCAAACTGAGATCCTGTGACTCTAATGCCCAGAGAGTTTTCTCTACTGTGGTTGGCATATGTGCCCCAAACACACCAAGCTTACCCCATTGATAACAGTGTTGCCTATAAACTTTACAGCTTACCTAGGCAATACCTATATTTACATGTAGTATCTTTTAAAATTCCACTTGGTTTCTGACTTGCAAGTGTCTTGTTTTCGGAGCTTATATAAGCTCAAAGAAGGAACATTCTTTCTTTTCTTTGCCCAAATGGAAATATATACCGATTTCAACAAAGATCAAAATGCCCCAGGCCTCTTATAGAGAAATTAGATATAAGGGAACTCCCAAATTTATTTCAAATTACATTATTTCAAATTAACCAGGTAGAGGGTGTCATGGATAAAATTCCTTGTTTAAGTGGAATTGAGCAGCCTTTTGATGAGAGATACAATGCCTAACATTTGAGGATGTAAAACAATTGAGGTGTATTTATGCAGTTGCCACTAAACAATGACAGATATGTCAAAGCTGAATAGCATCCTCTGCAATGATGAAAGCAGAGGCAGACCCAATGCCCACATAAGTTCAAGGCCCCTGGGTTTGCCTTGGGGATGGAGAAGTCCAGGGTCATTTGCAGGACTCTCAGCCCTGCCTTGGCTCTGCTGCTTAGAGTTAGACTCAAGACACCAGGTTTTGGGTGCATTTGAAAAATCAGGTATCCCAAACTAGGGGAGGGTTTTGATGACTTCCTGTTTATGTTACTGCCCTGGAAGCTTTGAAACCTAAGGTTTGTATGCATGTTTGACCACACATTTCTTGGCTTATGTTACTATGAATAAAGCCATCTATGCACAAAAGAGCTTGTTTTCATTTCCATTTCCATTTTCAAAAGGTGTATCAGTATGTATATGCTGCCTACACACAGCTACCAACAAACAAACACTTGGTGGTTTTAAATTCAATAACAGAATTAAAATAGTCATCATACATTCTGTAAATATCACATTGTTCAGCAAGCAGTAGAGGATTGAAGAGTGGTTAAGGAATTGGTCTTCGGTTCGGATCTCAATTCTACTTCCATACTACTTCTGGGACTTTGGGAAAAAATTGTTTAACTTCTTTGTCCTCATTTTTTCTATATTTAAAGTCATGCGTACATCAGAGGCTTATGTAGGTTATATTTGTAAAACACCTACAAGCATTATTGAGGAGCATTAACTCTTTTAGAGTTGTACTGGTCCTGTTAAGTAGGTTATTGATAAGATTTGAGATAGAAGTCACCTTTTAACATCATTGGGCTTCTATATCAGGGTAACTACAGAAAGAACCAGAATAATATACACAATGCAAGTAGGTTTCATTATCATTATTCTGAATTACTGTTCTTGGAAAGATAGTAAGTGACAGTGGTCAGAGAATTAATCTGTTTTAATCCAAGACCAACCCTGCACAAATAACCTAATGCCCCTGAGCCTCAGTTGCCTCATCTATAAAATGGGAATGCTGATATATATCTATCTACCTGTTAGGTTGTTGTGGGCATCAAATGAGATAACATTGGTCAAGCACTTTTAAGTATAATGTTTTACACAATAACAGCAATGATTAATATTAATGTTTATAGTTTTATTATTTGAGTCCCTTGTTCACATTTTCTCATCTGTTTGTTAAGAATAAGTGTAAGTGCTATCAATCAACTACACTTACAGTGAAATAATAATATTTGAGAATGTCATGGCCAGATTTTTATAGAATAATTTGTCAAGTTTTGATGTCTGCATTTAAAAGAATATGTGGAAAAATCACAGTAAATTTAGAGAGCCAAACATAAAGATAAAAAAAAAATATTGAGGAAATAGGAAAGCAGTCCTGAGACAAAAGATAGAAAGGATCAGCTTTATTTACCTAAAAAGAGACTCACAATTGATTTATTTGTTTTGAAGGATAGTTTTATGAGAATATTCACTTTTATTTAAGAGAAGATAAAGGAGCTGATTATAAATAGTGGAGATCAAGGTGGATGACATAAGGATTTCTTTACACAGTGTTTCCACAGCAGAACAGTCTCTCAACAACCTCTAGAAATCTTCAAACATAGGATAAACAAGCACTACTTTGGATGTTTAGAGTCATTAAATCTAATTACTGGGAATGAAAAACTGGACCTGATAACTACTTTCTACTCCAAGATTTGATTTTGTATACTGAACACTAGAACTTCCCAAACTCATTTTGGTTAGATACCAGATGTGGTGTTACCATTATACTGAGGTTGGACCCTCTCAGTCCCCATAGTGGCCCATAGATCCCATCACCAGAACTGCCTCCTCCTGCATTTATTCTAGGGGATGATATCATCACTCTTTATGTACACCATGAGGTAAAAAATGTGGAAAATCAGTGACTTGGTTGTGTGATGTACTGAAGAAGAGCTGATATCTAAATACAAATACGTTATTCATTAACTGAAAACTTTTTGGAGGCTAAATACAATATCTAGATACATACATGGGAGCCAGGACAGAAATGAGAAAATTCAGGAATTTACAGTCTTCAATATTCAGACTGTCTAGGTGTTCTTTGGATTTTCCTCAGGAAAAGAACATTAGAGGAATCCAAATGGAACATCACAATGGCTTGGCCAACATGACAAGGTCTGTAACTTTGTGACAACTGATGATGAAGCCCATCTATTTTCAACAATCAGTACCTTGAAAATCTGAAGTGATATGACTCCAAATTTCCTTGATAGAAATCCAAAACAATGTCTAGCTAAAGGACACAGATCACATTTATCATGTTCTTTGATCTTTTGTTTCTTCTTTTTGGGTCTCCAAATTGAAGAGTTAGGAACTTTATGTTTGATCATAACTAAAGTAGAAAATATTCCTCCATGCATTCATTCACCCATTGTTTTATTTAGCAAACATTTCATTCATTCTTTTATTAAGCAAAAATCTTAGATCATTCATATATTTACAGAATGAAAGATTTGGTTGATCCAATAAAGCAGAAAGCTAATTTAGGCTATAAGACATATGTTAAAGTAACTATAACATATGAGAGCATAGAAGAAGAAGAATGACGGTAAATTAGGAAATTAGGTTTGGACAATTAAAAGGGAGATGAGAAATCAGTATGCAGCTTATATTTCTGAAGATACACTGCAGTCTTTCAATAAGTTAGGAGCATTTTAAGACTTTTCATGGAAGTTATTGATTTATCATTGGTCATTGAATCCATAAAGAGGCCTAAGTGTATGATCTCAACATAGATTCAAAGCTTATAATTCTCTCTCAGAGCCATTACTGCTGGACAGTATGGCACAAATTAACATGGATAAGAAAGGCCTTCTTTTTGACAGATGAAATGTCTATTTTAAATGGCATAAAACAGGGCTGGATCTCAAGTGCCCTCCTTTTAATTTTATAACAGAACAAATGGTCTTTAAGTGACCGAGCCACCGCAAGACAAGCACCTCTCATGTGTTGATGACATGCCTTCCTATGTGGTCATAGAAGTGGCTTTGACAAACAATCAACCTATTGATCAACTTATGTCAGGAAAAGCTGCTACATATTAATTCTCCTAAAACCAAAATGATCAATTTTGGCAGGCACACTTTGACATCTAAATGGATACATTAAACAAGTCTGCTCAACTGATAGCCATATATAGTTGCTTAGGGTCACAATTTGTGATTTACCTGGTTAACCTTTGGTATGCAGGTGATCTCAAAATTAAAAGTTTTACAGGGGTCATGCTAAGGATCCTTTGTGGTCAGCAGGGACCTTTGGTACCTCTTATCCCCCAAACCTTTTAAGATAGGCATGTTCTTTTTGTCTTATGGTACAGAGTTCCGACATTTCCGTTAATTTGTGCAGACACTGAATTGCTTTGTGAGAATTGTCTGTGATCTGTTTGAAACTGCTTGCTTGGCTTACCATTGTACATACTCGACATTACTCTCCACTAAAATGAAAATATCACAAAAGTCCTTTCATTTTACAAGGAAACAACACTTTTGTCATCTACGCATCAGATCTTTCTTCAGTCAAAAATGTGGATTATCTCTGAGTGGAACTGGATAATCATCTCAATTTTGATTTGTCTATTATTCATTTCTTGTCAAAAGCCTGGATGAGACTATTGATACTTGGAAGGAATTACTGAAGGGTTCCACCAATCACTCAGCTTCAAAATTCTCAAAAATGCAACCATATTATGCTTCCAGCTTTCATCTAAGCTTATTATAAGAAGTAGCTCTATGCAAAGTTCTTTTTTAAATTAAATTTATTGAGGTGATATTGGTTAGTAAAATTAGGTTTCAAGTGTACAGTTCTTTGCTAAAGAGCAAAGTTCTTTTTTTAAAAAAAGATATGTTATATAATTTTTTCCCGAAAAACCTTTATTAACATTTTGAACAGGTTCAGGTATTACTGAAACTAGCATTTCTTCTTATTTGAAAAAAAACTATGGCTGAAAACTTCACTAATCAGAGGATGGAAACAGACATCCAGATTTAGAGAGCCCAGGAAGTTCCAAATAGGAGGAACCCAAAAAGATCCACACCAAGACATATTATAATTATAATTTCAAAATTTGAAGACAAGGAGAGAATATTAAAACCAGCAAGAGAAAAACAACTTGTTACATAAAAGGGAACTCCATAAGACAACTAGGAGATTTTTCAGTGGATATTTTGGAGGCCAGAAGGAAGGGGCATAATACATTCAAAGTGCTGCAGGAAAAACATCTTCCAACCAAGAGTACTGTACCAGCAAAGTTATTCAGAAATGAAGGGGGGATAGAGTTTTCTAGGCAAGCAAAAGCTAAAGTTCATCACCACTAAAACAGCCTTACAAAAAATTTTACATGGACTCCTTCAAGCTTAACAGAAAGGACACTAATTAGTAGCAAGAATACATATGGAAGAATAAATCTCATTGGACAGGTAAACATATAGTAAAGGTAATGAATTGATCACTTATAAAGCTAGTATGAAGATTAAAAGACATATGTAGTAAAAATATCTATGGTTAAATACTTAGTTAAGGGATACCCAGGATAAAAAGATGTAAATTGTGACGTCAAAAACATAAAACATGGGGGAAGAGGAATAATGTTGAGTTTTACAATGGGATCAAATTTAAATCATGATCAACTTAAAATAGACTATTACAGATATAAGTTGTTATATATATATAAGCCTCATAGTAACCACTACAGAAAAAGCTTATAGTAAATACACAAAACATAAAAACAAAGGAATATAAGCATACTACTGAAGGAATCCAACAAAGCACAAAGCAAGAGAGCAATAGAAGAAGAAACAGGGAGGGACTACAAAAACAATCAGAAAACAATAAAGAAAATGGCAATAAGCAAATACCTATTGACAATTACTTTAAATATAAATGGATTAAATGCTCCAATCAAAAGATATAGGGTGGTTGTTGGATAAAAAACAAAACAAAACAATCCAGACCCAGTTACATGCAAATGAAACTCAGAGGAAAGCTGGTGTACCTACATTTATGTCAGACAAAACAGACTTTAAAACAAAGACTGTAATAAAAGACAACGAAGGGCATTATATAATGATAAAGGAGTCAACCCAACAAGAAGATATAACATTTATAAATATTTGTGCACCCAACATGGGAACATTTAAATATATAAAGCAAATATTAACAGACCTAAAAGAAAAATAGACAACATTACAAAAATAGTAGGGGACTTTAATACCCTACTTACATCAATGGATAGATCATCAGACAGAAAACCAATAAGGAAATATTGGTCTTTAATAACACTTTAGACCAGGTGGACTTAACAAATATTTATAGACCATCCCATCCAAAAGCAAAAGAACACACATTCTTCCCAAGTGCACATAAAACATTTTCTAAGATAGATCACATATTAGGACAAAAAACAAGTCTTAATAAATTTAAGAAGATTGAAATCATATCAAGCATCTTTTCCGACCACAATGGTATAAAACTAGAAATTAATTACATGAAAGATACTGGAAAATTCACAAATATGTGGAAATTAAACAATGTGCTACTGAACAGCCAATGACTCATAGAAGAAATCAAAAGGGAAATAAAAAATACCTGGAGACAAATGAAAATGGATATGTAACATACCAAAATTTATGGAATGCAGCAAAAGCAGTTCTAAAAGGGAAGTTCATAGCAATGAATGTGTACCTCAAAAACCACAAAAAGTCTCAAATAAACAACCTAACTTTATACCTTCAGGAACTAGAAAAAGAAAAACAAATGAAGCCTAAAGTTATTAGAAGGAAGGACATAACAAAGATTAGAGAAGTAAATGAAATAGAGATTAAAATGACAATAGAGAAGATCAATGAAACTAAGAGCTCATTCTTTGAAAAGATAAACTAAATTGGCAAATTTTTAATAGACTTACTAAGAAAAAAGAGAGTAGACTCAAATAAAATAAGAAATAAAAAAGATGTTGCAAGTGATACAAGAGAAATACAAAGGTACCTATGAAACTACTAGGAGCAATTAACAGTAAGTCTTAAGTAACATCATCAATAGGTTCTGTGACTTTAAGCAAAACAATGTATAATGAAACCAATTTTAACATAGACTGATAGAAACAAATAAAGTTCCTTCATTTCATCAACATTGTAACAAAATGATACCATAATGAAACAATATTATTCAAGGACATGCTGTATATGCCAACAAATTGAACAGCCTAAAAAAAAAAAGGATAAGTTTCTAGAAACATACAATATTCCAAGACTGAGTCACAATGAAATAGAAAATGTGAACAGACAAAATACTAGTAAGCAGCTTGAATCAGTAATCAAAAACCTCCCAACAAACAAAAGTCCAGGACCAGGTGCCTTAACTGGTGAATTCTACTAAACATTCAAAGATTTAATATCAATCTTTCTCAAACTCTTCCAGACTCTTCCAAAAATGGAGGGAAACCTTCTAAACTCATTTTATGAGGCTAGCATTACCTTGATACCAGAACCAAACAAGAATGCTACGTAAGAAGAGAAACTCACATGCCAATATCCCTAATGAACACAGATGCAAAAATCCCCAACAAAATATAAGCAAATCAAATTCAACAATACATTAAAGGATCATACACTATGCTTAAGTGGGATTTATTTCAGGGATGAAAGGATGGTTCGAAATCTGAAATCGGTCAGTGTGATACACTACATTAACAAAATGAAGAATAATAATCATATGATTACCTCAACAGATGGAAAAAAAGGATTTGACAAGCTTCAACGTCCATTTATGATACAAAGTCTCAAGAGAGTGGGTATAGAGAGGACATATCTCAACATAATACAAGCCATATATGACAAGTACACAGCTCACATCATACTCTATGGTGAAAAGCTGATAGTTTTTTATCCAAGATCAGGAGCAAGACAAGGATGCCCACTCCCTCCACTTCTTTTCAACACAATATAGGAAATCCTAGCCAAGCAATTGGGCAAGAAAAAGAAATAAAAAGCATCCAATTGGAAAGGAAAAAATAAAACTGTCACTATTTGTAGATGACATGATATTGTTGTATATAGAAAATCTTAAAGACTTCATCAAACAACTGTTAGAACAAATAAATGAATTCAGAAAAGTTGCAGGATACAAAATCAATACACAAAAATCTGTTATATTCATATACACTAATAATGAGTTATCAAAAAGATAAATTAATAAAATAGTTTCATCAAAAAGAGTAAAATTCCTAGGAATAAATGTAATCTAGGAGGTGAAATACCTACATATTGAAAACTACAAGACAATAAAAAAAGAAATTAAAAGAGACATGAATAAAAGGAAAGGCACTGCATGTACATGGGTTGAAAGAATCAGTACTGTTAAAATGGCCCTACTACCCAAAGCAATCCACAGATTAAATGCAATCTCTATCAAATTTCCAATGGCATTTTTCAAAGAAATTGGACAAACTATAAATTTGGAACCATAAAAGGCCGCAAATAGCCAAAGCAATCTTGAAAAAGAAAAAAAAAAAAAACACCTTAAGATATCAGACTCCCGGCCGGCCGAGTGGCGCGGTGGTTAAGCACTGGCTTGGGAAGCCAGCGGCCCCGGTTCAGGTCCCACATATGAGGGCGAGTGACAGTGCCCTCAAAAAAAAAAAAAAAAGATATCAGACTCCCTGATGTTAAGCTATATTACAATGCTATATTAATTAAAATATCACAGTATTGGCATAAAAACAGATATATAGGTCAATGGAGCAGAATAGAGCCCAGAAATAAACCCCCATATATATGGTCAATTAATTAATTACAAAGGAGCCAAAAATACACAATGGGGAAAGGACAATATCTTCAATAAATGGTGTTGGGAAAATTGGGCAGCCAAATACAAAAGAATGAAACTGGACCACTTTTAAATCAAACACAAAAATTAACTCAAAATGGTTAAATACTTGAATGTAAGAGCTAAAATCATAAAACTCCTAGAAGAAAACATAGGTGATTAACTCCTCGACATAAGTCTTGGCAATGCTTTTTTTTTAAATCTGACACCAAAAGTAAAAGCAGCAAAAGCAAAAATAAACAAGTGGGATTACATCAAAGTAAAAAGCTTCTGCACAGCAAAGGAAATCATTAACAAAATGAAAAGGCAACCTACAAAATGGGAGAAAATATGTGCAAATCTTATTATCTGATAAGGGGCTGCTATCCAAAATATATGAAGAACTCACACAACCCAGCAGAAAAAAACAAAAAACAAAAAATCAATCCAATTAAAAAATGGTGGGCCGGCGGAGTGGCGTGGTGGTTAAGAGCTGGCTTGGGATGCCAGCGGCCCAGGTTTGGATCCCACATATGAGGGCCAGTGACAATGCCCTCTAAAAAATAAATAAATAAATAAATGAATAAATATTAATTAATTTAAAAATGAGCAGAAAATCTGAATAGACATTTTTCTAAACAAGACATACAAATGACTTGGAGGTACATGAAAAAATGCTTAATGTCACTAATCATCAGGAAAATACAAATCAAAACCACACTTAGATGTCATCTTGCACCTGTTAGAATGGCTAGTAAGAAAAAGAGAAGAAATAATAAGTGTTGATAAGAATGTGAAAAAAGGGAACCTCCATGCACTGTTGGTTGGAATGTAAATTGGTGCAGCCATTATGGAAAACAATATGGAGGTTCATAAAAAAGTGAAAAATAGAACTACCATATGATCCAGTAGTTTCACTTCTGGGTATTTATCCAAATAAAACAAAAACACGAACTCAAAAAGATATATGCACACTTGTGTTCATTGCAGGAGTATAGCCAAGATGTGGAAACAACCTAAGTATCAATTAATGGGTGAATGGATAAAGAAACTGTGGCATATATACAATAGATTATTCAGCCATTAAAAAGAAGGAAATCTTACCATTTGCAACAACATAGATGGACCTCAAGGGCATTATGCTACGTGAAATAAGTCGGACAGAGATACAAGCACTGTATGAACTCTCATATGTGGAATCTAAAAATAAATACATTTTTAACACGAAGTTCATAGATACACAGAGAACAGGCTGGTGGATGACAGACAGGGGGTACAAGTGGGAGAAATGGGTGAATTATTTTGGTTTTAGTTTAAATAAATTAAATAATAATCATTAAACTATTAAATAGAATTGACTTTGGAGTCAGCAGACCCAGGTTCAAATCCTTGCTTATGTGCACCTTAGAAAAATTGCCTAACATTTCAGAATCCTTGTTTCCTCAAAATGGCTGACATGTGGTCCTGTTCCCTTCTTGCAATAAAACTACTTTCGCAATATCTTTGAAATAATAATAAAAACAGTATGACCTATTATGTAACTTAATGTTTCCCAAATAAAAACCCATAGGACAAATTCCTTTGAAAGCTCAGATTCAGGAGAAAATTACTTCCTTTCATTAGACAAAGAATGCTCTCGTTGGTCATGTTCCTTTTTTACCTTGATTGCTGAGAAGCTCAGAGTGAATTTTTATGCTTAGGTTCAGCACTTTCCCTTACTCTGGATTTTCAAATAATTATTCCCTCACCATTTTAACTCCTTGGTTCATGTCTTTTATCATATTACTGACTTTCCACTTAATTGTGATTTTGATTGTAAGCTGCTTCACATCATATTCCTTTTGGAAATAGGTAGTGTATAAATGCATATGTAAAACATTACCTCTTTAACATAGATTGGGTACAATATTAGGGGCTGTTTGTAGGCATGTCTTAGAAAGTGTGGCCAATGTAATACCTGCAAAAGAAGAACCTGGGATATTTATGAAGCTTTACCCCAGGTCTACTGGATCTGCCTCAAGGTGGGGGCTGGGAATCTTCATTTTTACAAGCTTCTCAGGTGAGTCTTCTACAGACTAGAACACTGAGAACCCCAAAGTTGCTAAATCACCTTTAAGAGAAGGATATAGTATATATTGCACAAGCACTGTCTACAGCTCTAGTAGGGCACAAATTTAGATATTCATAAGGACTTGCTGAAGTGAAGTGTGTGAGGCAAAGTGATAAGTTCTGTGAGTGACCCAAAAATGAATAAGGAATCAGAAAATTATTGCCATGGACCAAGTGTGAGTCATGGGGGTCTGGGCATCAGCGTGACAGTGGGAATGGAAATTATTTAAACGGTGCTTCAAAATGTGGGGGGAGAAGAATCCCCAGAACTTTTCTAGTCATATTTGGGGATTTAAAAAAAAAAGCGGGGGCCGGCAGAGTGGCGCGATGGTTAAGCACTGGCTTGGGAAGCCAGCGGCCCCGGTTCGGTCCCACATATGAGGGCCAGTGACACTGCCCTCAAAAAAAAAAAAAAAAGATTTAAAAAAAAAAGCGGGGAGGGGAAAGGGGGAGAGAGCGAGAAAGAGAAAGAGAGAGAGAGAGAGAGAGAGAGAGAGAGAGAGAGAGAGAGAGAGAGACAGAGAGAGAGAGAGAGAGAGAGAGAGAGAGAGAGAGAGAGAGAGAGATCAGAGGTATTCCAGAGTTTGAATCTTGAACAATTAGGAAAATGTTAATATTATCACCTGACATAGAGAATTGCATAGAAAAGTAAAAAAAAAAAAATTACAAGTTTGGTTTTAAAGTATGAGGTCCTAAAGAAACCACCAGGTGCAAACAGAGTTGGAAAAATGGACCTAGACTTAGAGGTCCTGAGGATAGCTAAGCCTAGAGATTCAATGCTGGACTGTTACACCTACAGTAAGTTGAAAGTACGGGAGTAGAAAATACCTCAGATAGCAGCTATAGAATGAAAAGAGAGGAAGGTTAAGAAGGAAACCTGGGGAAAGACCTCAAGTAGAGAAGGCAAGAAGAAGGAGACATGTGTGTCAAAAAAAAGAGAATTGTAGCCTTCAGAAGTCAAAAGAAAAATGACTTTCAAGAAAGGCTTCAAATGCCAGAAGCTTCTTTGCTGTTTATAATTTTGAGGAATTGTGGTCGAGCAGGTTTAGTGGAGTGGATGAGGTAGAAATAAGACTGCAGAGGGAGAGCAAATGGGAGGGAGACACTAGCATAAAACCCCTGAGAACTCAGATAGTGTAGGATGGGGAGATATGATGACAACATGATAGGAAAGGATTGAGGACAGAGCTGCTATTAGATTCTAGGTGCCTTTTTTGAAAATTACGAAAATTGGACTCTTGCTCTGGATAGACATATTCCCACTTGTGTGCAGTCATGAATTGGGTAGCAGAATATTGAATGGATTTCATCCTGACTAGCCCTCCAACTGGGAGTCTTTGTTCAGTGTTCAGAGGCAACAGTCTTGAGAGAGTTTTCCATGACACCAGGTCTTCAAGCAGGTTTTTAAACCTAGCACAAGTTGCCAGTTGTTGGTATGGGTGAGAGTGGCATGGAGGCTAAGGAAGAGACAGGAAAATAGGGATAACTGCTAGCAGGAAATTGAAGAGGAAGGGAAGGAGGGAGGGAGGGAAGAGGAGGAAAAAGGAGCTAAGAGCTTAGTAACAAAGTAACTGAGAACTTTGAAACAGAGTATTTGACCACACCCCTTCAATCTTGAGCAGTGTGGGGTGTCTGGGAAAGAGAATGTGGGGATGAGGGAATTGCAAATGAATCCTGAACTCTTTTTAGCAGATTTGTTTATTATAATGGTTCTGAAGCAATTCTGAAGCTATTTTGAATACATTATATTATTCAGCACATGAATAAATGCATTGATGTTGTTGGTATGGAGGGGTTCTCGTGGCAGAAGTAGGGAAATACAAACAGGGAATCAGAGAAGTCAATAAAGGGAGGGTTGAATTTGGAGAAACTAGTGTGAACTCCTTATTTCTAAAACAAGTATATGTATGTATATATGCATGTTTATATGTGTATACACACATATGTATACACATGTATGTATCAATGTCTTTCTGCACATATAATTGTATGTATGTGTACATGCATGTATTTACTGGCTTTGTTGGCTGAGAAGATTGACTCAAGATGCAAAGATACCCGAGTAGCCATAAGCACAAATGGCACTCAGATATCAGTCTTTAATGCCAATCTCTATTAAAAAAAACAACAATGCAGACAAATGGCTGATTCAGGGACTGGAGCAGAGAGGTACAAGATAAGACTGGAACTCCTTGTTATACCACAAAGTAAGGGATTGTTTAAAAGATGCCAAGAAAACGAGAGCTAGATCAAAGAGTTTCTCTCTACCAAGTGTGGAACAATTTGAACACCAAAATAAAGTATGGTAATGAATTTCACATAACTGGGAAAAAAAGAATTCATACCCATGGCAAATAGATAAATAAATAGGGGAGAAAAGAGAAATCATACTTACAGACTATCAAGGACCAGCTGATAAATGTGGAGAAAGTGGTAGAATTGGAAAATCATAATGTTGCAACATCTTGGTAAGGATTGGATTAGGCAAGAATTATCAATGGACGGTAAATGTAGAGATAATTTTGAGGAGGGGCAGGATATTTGCATGGTTTTAAAGTGTTTCCCCACAAAATGATCAAAATTACATCACTACTGGGAGACAGATGGACACTATGTGTCTCCAGATATGATACCCTGCAGACAGAACATTACCTATGTAATATTCCTACTGCAAATGCACGATTTCAATCTAATCATGAGCAAAGACCAGATAAACACAAAATGAGGAATAATCTATTTTCAAAAAGAGAGTCTATTCCTCAAAATTGTCAATATCATCAAAAGACAAAGAAAAGCTGGAGAAATGTTTCCAGATTAAAGGCAGCTAAATAAATATCACAACTAAATTCTATACCCAAACTGTGCACTGAAGAAGGAAAAAAAATGCTACAAGGGATATTATTAAGAACATTGACAAAACTGTAATGTGAAAGATACGTTAGATAACTATTATCTATCAGTGTAAATTTATGAAGTTGATAACTATACAATGGTTATGTAAGCGGTTATATCCATATCTCTATTAGGAAAAGTGCAATGAAGTATTTAGAGATAAAATGCCATGATCTATGTAACTTCAAATCGTTCAGAAAAAAAAAACTCTGGATACTTGGATAGATGGATAGAAAATGATAAATCAAATGGCTAAAATATTAGCGATAGGTGAGCCTGGTTAAAGTGTACTATTTTTATTTTTGCAATATTTTGTGAATCTGAAGTTATTTTCTAATAAAGAGTTTTTAAAAAGTTGTCATTTTAAATGTTTATAATTAAATATGTTGCCAGGAAAAACCCCAAGAAAATATGATCCGGGAACTTTGCTATCTCAGAAAATAGCTCTCAAAGACAATGAGAAATTTTGAGGTCAAATTTTTTGCAAGCAGAGACTTCAGTATTTACTCTTTAAACTAGAATACCTTGGGGGTAGAAAAGATCCATGTGAAGAAAAATCACAAAAAGAATGCTAGGGATCATAGCAAAGCCCACATTTTCATTTTATTACATTTAAACTTAATTTCTACTTGGACTTTAAAGAATTGTCTCTCTCCACCACTTCTCTCAGATACGAAACAAACTACACGGAAGGGAAATTACATATCTTTAAGTATTTCTCAAGTAAAATGTAACTATAAAAGTGTATGTTCCTACTAGAACATTAATTTCTTCCTTCATAATTAACTATTGCGTTTTTCTTTCATCAGGCTCTGACCTTTAAGGTGTGACTGTTGTGTGTGTTTTTAATGCCTAACTTTTCTGAAAAGTGTGCAGAGGTCATAATGAGGCATAATTATATACAGTATATAATTTTCTTTGGCCTTTTCCAAATACTAATTTAGCTATCATTTTTTTTTCCTATAGAATTTTTATAAGAAATACTTTTTAACATGAAAGTCTTTTCTTCAGTTTTGGCATGAATATATTCAGACAGGAAATGTATGATAACAGATGTTAAGCGGGCACTGTAAAGTAAATCCTTATTTATTTAGATAGAAAATGAGTTTCTGAAACAGGTATTGTTTCCTCCATACTCTGCTTTTATGAAAAGGAAATAAATAACAACTAGCCTACCTCTCTAGTCCTCAATTTCCTTATTGCAAAATGGGTATCATCAATTACAGAGTATGCTAAGGATTCAATCAAATTTAGTATGTAATGTGCTTAGCACATAGTAAGCATTCAAGTGATAATCATTTATTTTATTATTACTTAGTGATTTGAAAAATAATATCCAAAGTGTGTTTACTAATTTAATTTGATTTCCAATAATTTACTCATTTACTATACTAAATAATAATTGGTAATTATTATAGTGATGTTACATTATCAAAGATTCAGTTTTGTTTAAAAATGTTTGAGTTGCCATTAAGTCAAAGATGACTTAAATAATCAGACTCTTAGGTGAAAAAGAATAATCTGGTGTTTTATCACTATGAATCAATCAGTCTGTTTTCTTAAAAAAAAAAAAAAAAAAGTTACCCATTGAGTATTATTTAATTCCTATAGAAATGCCTCTTAACCTGTAAATAATGTGAAAAAAAAAAAAAGTAAAATTACTTTCTAAAAATATTTTTACATATAATTTGCATGGAAAGAAATCATAAGCGAGACAATAATCCTGAACTTAGAACACTGATAAAAAATATTTAGAAGAGGGCCTAATTGTGTCCCTGAGAAAAAAGAACTGTTTCCTGAAAAGTTAAGGAATTTCGTTCTACAAAACCTTGCTGTATGCATCGTCAGTCATTTGAGAATGGCAGGGATAAGAGCACAGTATGAAGACTGATTTGCTTTTCACACCATTTTAATAAGGTAAATTTTAGCAACTTCTATTTGTATATGGAAAGACACTTCAAAATAAATGAAACATTTGCAAGCAAGCAAACACGCACAAACCCAGGGATTTATTTGTTTTGAATTGCTGACAATGTAAGTAACTTGATCAACTAATAGAATCAGACTAATTCTATAAACCTTCAGATATTTTTTATAAACCATGGGTTAGGGAATATTGGGGTTTAAAGAGTATCTTATGTATTTTCATGTTCCTAATACCTTCAATCATTTTAGTCCTTGAATCCATTTTGCTGAATAATATTTGTTTTATGCCTATAATGGTCCATCTGTTTATAGGGAGTTGAGATTTTTTTTTGTTTTAATGGCAGGTTTAGTGTGAAGACAAAGAAATGTTTCAATAACTTTAGTATTATTTCTAATTAAATTGTGTATTTATTAATTTTTATGAAATTAATAAATCTATTATTATAGGTCTTGATATGGAAAAAATATACCAAATTTTATATCTGGTCCAAATTCCCCACATAACATAAATGAAGAAGGGGGAAAGAGTAATGCCACCATCTACAAATTTGATGAACATGGCAGCTTATGTGGCAGAGACACAAAAGGTTTTACACACATCTGGATAATCTTGATGTCCCACATCTTACGCTTCTGTAGTTAACAAGGAAGGGGTGAAGTTATCGGGGCCAAACCGCCAGAATTGGCCATTTCTCCAGTGTAAATTTGAGGCCAAGTTTCCTTGCATTTTACATTTGCTTCCCTTGAATTTACTATTTTTCAGAAGAATGTACTCACCAGAAAGATTGACTCCTTCATGGTTGTGGAACATCTAGGACTATCCATCCATGCATGGGGTATTGGTTCTCTTGCTCTTTGGAAGACCTTTCCCAGGTTTGGGGGACACTTCAATCAAGAGAACACAATCCTCAATATCAGTGGTGGTAAAACATGATGTCACAAGGGATTTGTAACCAATAATAAAGTACCAATATTTAGCCATAATTTTTTTTTTTTTGGTATAAGTATAAATCAGATTGGCTCAAAAGTTATCCGTATAGTAATGTCACTCCATCCAGTTGCATTAAGATCACCTCCTCAAGGGAGAGGAGGCAGAGTCTTTCCTCCTTGGAAATTGCTGATGAATGCTTGGCCAAATCCTGGCAGAGTCTCACACATGTGACCATCGACCAAGTTGTGTGTATTGCTGGGAAAAGTTGCTTCATGTGGGCCCCGGTTTACATTCAGTACACAGAGACAAATAATCTTTGCATATTGTCCGCTTTGGTGAGGGCCCCATTCATCAAGGATCAGACTGGCCTCAAGGCATTGGCAAAATGGCTTTGCCACAGAAACCTTAATATTGTGGGTCTGATTTGCACACATCATGTTATTTTACTATGGAAATGCAAATAAATACATGACAAGTCTCATATTAAGAAGCCATTGTTACATGGAAGGTATGTATATAGTTGCTTTTTAAAGAGGAAGTGGCTACCACCTTCCTTGAGTGTCCCCACTCTAGGCATGTGAAGTAGAAGGTGACAGTGCTGTCAAAGGTGAATATGGAAAAAAGTAAAGGACTGTGACCATTGGAAAACATTCTATTCAATAAGAGGGCCCACCTATGGCCACAGCAAGGTATGTGAGAAATACTTATTGCCTTGGTAAATTCAGATTATTTAAGACCAGTAATTGGGAAATAAAAGTGTCTCTTAAACAACATTTGATCAAAGTTTTACCATTGTTTGAGTTGAAAACTACATTTGAAAAAACTGACTCTGACCTGCATTTAAATTTCCTTGAATTGCTTTAGGAAAACATTTAGAGAAAGGATTCAAGTTTATTGGTAAGATGAAGAGAGTTTAGTTTGTGTCAATTTTCCTGATGGTTTTGATTGAACAAATGACTTAGTCTGTAATTGACTAACTCTCTAAATCAATCAAAGCCATGCTGCAGTAAATAAACTAAATTTAAATCCTTAAACCAATTATGGATGTGGAACACTCTAAGTTTATGAAACAAAGGACACGTTATTTTACTATACTTAACATGAAACGGAAATTGAGAACTCAAAATATAGAAAGCAAAAAAATAACTATGACAGGTGCTAATATGTTACACTGATTTTGTAAATGGAAACCTATCCACCTCTAAGAAAATGGGGTCAGAACTTGGACTACCATAAACCAGAGATAGGAAGACTTTTCCTGTAATGTGCCAAATAGAAACATTTTAGGCTTTGTAGGTCATGTGGTCTCTGTCACAATGACTAAATTCTACAGTTATAGTGCAAAAGCAGCCATAGACAATACATAAACCAAGGGGTGTGGTTATGTTCCATTAAAACTGTATTCATGGACACTAAAATTTGAATTTCATCTAATTTCACGTTAGAAAATATTCTTTTGATGTTTTCAACCATTAGCTCAGAGCCCAAACAAAAATAGGCAGTAGGCCAGATTTGGCTCACAAACTGTAGCTTGCTGACCCCTGCCTTAGACTAATGAAGCATGAGCTGTGAACTTTAAGACATATCAAGAATGTCAGTGACTCATTCACTCTTCATTAAAGAGTGACTACTGAACACAACATCTCCTAGGTACTATACTTGACAAAAAAGTTTACCCTGAGCTAAATGATGAGAAAACAACTAGACACATCTTAACTGTGAATCATGCTATAAAACTGGTCTGGACTCTTCAGAAATGTTAGTTATAAAAGACTAAAGAAAAAAAGAATAAACGTGCAGGGAAATTGTTCAAGACTAAATAGACACAAAGCCTAATGTGTGGTCTTTGTTTGGATCGTGGATTAAAGCAAAAACAACTGTAAAAGACATTATTAGGGTATTTGGAGAAACTTGAATATGAATTATCAGATATTATTATATTGATGTTACATTTCTTGGGCGTGAGGATGGTACTGTAGACTTGTAGAATAATGCCCTTGTTCCTAGGTGACATATGCTGAAACATTTACAGATGAAGTGTTATGATTTGTGATTTAATTTAAAATGGTTCATTCACACAAAAATAGAGTGTGTGTGTGTGTGTGTGTGTGTGTGCAGAAAGAGATGAAGCAAATGTAGTAAAATAGTAACAACAAATGAATCTGATTGATGAGTATGCAAATATCATTTTACTACTCATTCAACGTTTATATAGGTCTGAAATTATTCAAAATAAAAATTGGAAAAAGAATATATAGAAAAAGGACACAGTTGTAAATTTTGTTGGTTCAAGTTAGAAAATTTTGAAACATAAAATTATAGTGCTTGAAAAATAATGTATTCATTAAAATTCTAAAATACCAATTTCATTTGGAAATTAATATAATTTAACTTGTAAGTAATAGCTAAATCATTTCAGTCTGTTTTACTATTTTCATCTCATTTATTTCCAGTAATTACAGCATGGGTAAAACCTAAGCTGGATGAACCAAACACAACAACATTATCAAATTCAGCTTCTCAAAAGCCCTGAATTTAGATTGTTCTGTTGTTGTATAAGATGCATATTTATTCAATGACTCCGAAATATATTTTTTCTGTAATTAAAACTTTCAAATACAAAAAACACTTCACTTCTTCTAGTAGTCAGATCAGATAATTCTGCATACTATTTTGTTCACTAGACTTTTGTAAATGTAGAGAAACTAGAACAAAATCAAAGGGTCATCATTTAATTTGGAGAAATCACTGCATTCTAGGACATCAAAGGCACTTTCACAAGAAAAAACTGTAAACCTTTGTAGGCAGAGGTTTAGCTGTCTTTTTATCTCTAATGCCAAACAGTGCCTCACACAAGGAGCCACTCAATGAATGTTTGTTGAATGACTGAATGAATAAATGCTTTATATGGAAACAGGTTAGGTTTGGATGTAATGTAAGGAAAAGATTCATGATGGCTCTGGCACTGGACTGGGCCACTGAAGGAAGTAATGGATTCTTATTTCTTTACTTATTTATTTATTTATTGAAATTTACAATAATAGAATAAACATATATCTTGAATATATTTTTAGAGAAAACTTACCACTTAAATGTTCAGATACTTTTCTACATATAGGATGATGAAGACAGCTCCCCAATTTCAAGGATTCTGTCTGTTAACATTCAGCCAGGTTGAAACAGATCTGAGAATCATGATATATGAAGGGCTGTTGAGGGAATTAAAAAACAAAAACCATAGCAGCTGGGAGAGGGATGAGTAACTGGCCTCAATTATCTTCAGAGATACCATGAGAAAGAAGGGATGGAAATACTCTGAGCAGCTCATCAGGAAAGAATTAGGGCCAGGTAGCAAAATTAAAGGTGGGAGTAGGGGGAGGTCCTATGCAGATTTTAGCAACCTAAAAAATAACATTCGAACAAAGAGACATGCTCAACAGTGGTATGGCTTGTCTTAACAGATAATACACCACTGACACTGGAAGTGTGTCGTCAGAGCTGGTGTGAACATTTTCAAGGGTGACTGGGGAGGCAGAGCCTGTGTAGAGCAAGGGATTGAGGCTATTCCATCCCTTCCAACCTGGAAAAGCATTATTCAATAAACCCGAAAGTCATTCTACAAATTCGGTGTTAATACTAAGTAGATTGTTAATAAGCATATATTTTCAGTACCTCGAGGTCTTCAATGAGCATATCACAGGCAAACAGAACATCATGGTCTGGTTCTTTGAATGTTTTACCAATAGACGTAAACTTGGCATTAGTTACTATTCAAGGAAAACTCAGGTTGTCTCAGTATATAAAAAGATAACATACCTCAACAAAGATCCAGGATGCTCTTAGGTATTTCAAAGATACTAGGGTTTGTTTTATGCACATTCTGGTTGTGTCCCCATTATCTTCTGTTATCCTTTCCAGCCTACCTTATTTTCTACAGCTGCCTCCTAACGAGACATTATCTCTAATCTCTTCCTCCACTTTCCCCTGTAATCACCTTGAACACTGCAACTATTGCAGATGTCTGCCTAAAACCCCTTGTGAACAAATTACTACCTATTCAAAAGTCTAAAATGATGCATCAATTTAGAAATATGTATGGAAAAGATTAGAAGGTTCATGAAAATACAAATAGTCATTAAAATGGTAGAATTACAGACTAGTATTTTTTCAAATGTTCTTGGTGCACTAATAAAGTTCTAATGAGAAATAAAATCAGGTGCAAAACAAGGCCTGTATAACATTTCCTTATTACCTAGCATGTCACACACAAAAGCTCCAACTTAACCATTTAAAAGACCCTTCATTCAGTCTCCCAATTTACCTTTTCTCCTATACTCCTGCAATAAGCTTCACTAATTGCCTACTGTCTAACTTTCTGCTCTCATCTAGCCCGTTTCTTCCTCCTTGTCCCTCGTTGCCTGTGTCTCTTTCATCATGTTGCTCTCTCCCTCACCTGCAGGACAACTAATGCTTTCATTTGGGTGTTCACATCATCCGTAATGTAGGTAAGCCTCCTGAGAAAGTCCATTCATCATTGCATCCCCTGCAACTGAGTGCCTTGCAGATTGAGGTATCCATAAACTATCAGTCGAATGAATGATTGTCATTTCTGTGACTATATGAATCCATAACAGTATTTCTTTTTCAAATTTGATAAAAATGGCTTAGACATGGTGCAATTTTCGAATTGCATTATATCTTTTACTCATTGTTTACATGTTTTAGGGTGGGTCTCTCAAAAGGAAGAGATAAATGTCGTCGATATTACCTAACTCAACAAATTTTTATTGAATACCTACTGTGTCAGGCACTGCATTTAACAAGAGCAGTAAAGGCCAAATGGAATATTTCTTAGCTAATTTCTTTTACACAAAATAAATACACTTGAAATCTCTAGTCTAAATCAAAATAAGTCAAATTTTCTATACTTTTCTACCATCTCTCTATCAAACACATTCAAAAGAATTATATAAAAGAAATATAAGATGTACTAAGTATCCTGAAATCCAACATTAAACCATTAATGATATGTAGAAAATAAAAAAAAAGGATATATTTTTACTGGTTTAGGGGAACTGGCATTGAATCATTTGTGTTCCAAGATCTTTATAGGGATCAGAAAGATTTAAAAAATTGTGAAGGCTTCATGTGTAGATTCTAGTTTAAGTAATTTTAAACCTCTTATGCAATATAGATATTGTGGAAGCCGCTACATGTTATATTTTTTCCAGAACCAGCTGCAAGAATTTGGTAAAGAACACAGGTAGAAGAGATCACTAATTTTCCTTGTCCCCTAATAAGCTATGTTTATTATGCCAATTTTAATTACCATGCAATCTAATGGATTTAAGGCTTATATTTTCCACATCACTAGACATCACAAACATGAAAGCATTTTATACTGTCATTATACATCAGTGTTTGTACTTGGTTATACATATATACAGAAATTATTCACACATCTTAACCTTGCTATTTCCTCCTTTCAAACCAACCTAATTTTACCATGAAAGCAGCTTTTTAGTAAATGGTATAAGAAATACAGCAAGGCACACTTTTTTAAAAAAACTTTTTCTCATTACCACCTCAAGAAGCATAAAAAACAAAACTGTTGTACATAATTTAATTGTAGAATGTCACCAGTTTGTAATATACAACACCATACAGTTGTTTCTTGAAGTGCTGCATAGATTATTATTTTTTTAAATAAAATAAATAAAATGGTGCTTTTAAAAGTTGCTTAATTTTGAAAGAAGGACCACCGTTTCTCCTCTAATGCTGCTATCAAATCAAATGTTGGCTTTTTAGGTAAAATCCTCTTTCAATAAACATAGGCATCCTACCATTACCAAAAAAAAAATCAGATTGAACATGAAATTGGTCAAGGACTGGCAGGGGCTCATTCCAGACAGGTGAATTTAATGGACCATCAATTTGGCGAACTGCAGAACTTGAAAGAGCAGATGGGGAGGGGAGGAGGCAAGGAGAACAGTCTTGCTGGAGAGGTGGGGCCGGTAGAGGTAGCTTGGGACAGGAACCCACAGGAAAACAAGCAGCTTTGTGGAACTTCAGGGACAGTCACCTCAAGAGAACCAATGCACACATCCAGATTACAAGGCTCATGGGAACAAACTGCATTCGGAAGGAAGAGTCACCTTGGGAGTGGTTAGTGTAACTGACGGCAGTGACGTGATGGGACAGAGACCAGCCAGGGGTGGGAATATGAGGCCACCCCAGAGTTGCAGCCAGGCGTACCTACAAGAAACACAAAAGGGACAAGAAAAGGTTTCAGGAATGTCTGTTTGATGGGCACAACCCAGACTTTTGAGGAACCATTGAAGGGTGCCATTTGGGGATGACCGGCTAATGTTCTGAAATACAAGGATACATAAAATATAAAGTGATTTTAATAGCCTAAGGTTCACATGAATGACAAAAAAGTTTCAGAATCAATGTGAAAAATAAATTGATTTTAAAAAAGATAAGGTTTTAAAGAAAACAAGAAAAATAACCATTTGACTTTTCCCCTGGATCTCATCTATTCTTTTGCTTGTGGACTCAGTTTCAAACACTTGAGATAACCTTGAATCACTATGAAAATATGAGGGTGTCAAATGATGCAGCAAAGTATCAACAAGTCATTCCCAGACAGAGAACCTAAGCTCTCAAGTTAAATCCTTTCTGCAGCGACTGTATGTGTGACATATATATAGTGGTGACATACGAGGTGTGACAATTAAATTCACAAACTCATCCTAGAAAAACTGTTACATACTTCATTGTTGAATATCACTATGGTCACCTTCGAAGTACTCCCCTTGGGAAGCTGTGCACAGATGCCAGTGTCCAATTCACTCTTCAAAGCAATTTTGGAACTCTTTTTCTGGAATGGCCATCAGAGCTGTAGTTATATTACCCCTGATGTCCTGAATGACATCAAAATTTCTTTCTTTCAGTATTTTCTTTATCTTTGGGTAAAGAAAGAAGTCATTGGGGGCCAGATCAGGTGAATAGGGAGGGTTTCCCAATAGTTATTTGTTTACTGGCTAAAAACTCCCTCCCAGACAGTGCCGTGTGAGCTGGTTTATTGTGGTGATGCAAGAGCCATGAATTGTTGGCAAAAATTTCAGGTCGTCTTTTTCTCGCAGCCTTTTCAGCACTTACAAATAGTAAACTTAGTTAAACGTTTGTCCAGTTGGTACAAATTCATAATAAATAATCCCTCTGATATCAAAAAAGGTTAGCAACTTTGTTGCAACAAATTTACGAACTTAATTGTCAGACTTCCTATTCATCACATTGTGAGAATCCCAAATGTTGCAACCCCTTGTCTATAAAAGGATATAACCGGGGCTTCCAGCTCAAATACAAATGCATTTCATTTAAGCTATGGAAAGCATTGTGCAAATGAGAATGAGTCAGTTATTTCTGTCCCTCGGTTGGCTCAGACACAAATTTGTTTCAAACTCGGTTCTGCCTATCTCTATCTAAGTGGCTAAAAGCAACCTGCTGAATGTGAACAACAACTAAATTCCAGGTTAAGGCAATGCAGAACGCAATTACTTTAGGTCCTCTGACCAGCTCTCAAATAAAGCAGACTTTTGTGAGCCAGAGTTTAAGCTGAGTTCAGAAGTCTGATGTCAGGTTGCTTTATTCTCCCTTTAGAACTAAACATTCTCATTTTCTCTGTCTTGCTCTCTTTCTTGATAATCTTGCAACCTGTTTAGGAGCCAGAAAATTTTTAGCTAATATGGTTTGGCTGGAGCCACAGGAAGCTGGGGAGAGACAGGAACAGATGGGATGAAGTTCGGTAGAGTAAAATAATGCAGTAACTCAAGAAAGAGCATTGTTCAAACACTGAGAACATGACTCATTTGAAATCTGGCCACTGAGTAGGGAATCCTTAGGTGAGACGAATCTGGTCTTACTAAATGCCGGTATTTAAATTCTCCCTGGATAATCAATTTTTTCAACTTGGTCCACTTGGAAAGGCACAAGCCAAATTGGCTGAAACACAGATCAGTGGTGGGGTAGTGGTGGTGGTGGGGTGTGTGTGGTGGATGATGCCCAATAAAATCTTCATTATTTAACATGGTAGGGTTAGTTATTCAGAATTGCTGGGTAATTAAGAGAAAAAATACTTTGCAGCCACCAGAACCTTGATTTATTAAAGTGATTTTAAAGGTAAATTTGATAATATGACATTTGTATTGTTTGGTGAAAAATGAATACAGTATCACCAAGAGCAGTTTCTTAAATCCGCTTGGCCAGCTCTGGGTCATATTAAACACTTAGTGTCAATCCAATTAATAGAATGAAAATGCGTGGGGTGTACATGAGAAATGTTTGCTCTTACAGCTTTCTCAGTTTGTAAAAACTGAGCAGCAGCGCTTTTACTGTATATGTGTATACCTGAGCTCTTTTAAATACAAGTAAATGCCTAAAATCTGAAATCTCTGGGCCACCAACTATCACATTTGCAGATCAGGAAAGTAGGAAAAGCAATGGAGCTAAAAAGTTCTAAAGGAAATAACAGGCATCCTAAGAAAATACAGCCCCTCGCCCCCCTCGCCCCAATACACACACACACAGTAAAACAAAGCTCAGAACCAGAGCAAACCAAAAGGGAAAAAATAAAATGTACACATTGACTGCATGTGGTGGGTTAAATTTTTATACCACAGGATTTCTCCTGCATGAAGTTGAGGGTTAAATCATTCACCAAAGATCACAGGCTTATGATGAGGATTATGAAGAAATAACTGTCAGAATACTGCAAAAAGATTAGTGCAAAGTACATCTCTTAGGCAGGTCCTAGGAGGCACTGCAGACATACATTATGTGCTTCCGCCAAATTAGGCAGAAGTGTCTGGATCTATGCAGTTACCTTATCTTTGATGTGATTTGCTGTAACTGACCTCTCCATTTTTGTAGAAGCATGACACATAAATGAAAAGAGTGACAAGCACAGCAGCGTGCCTGGAAATCGGTGCAAATGCACACTGTATTAGATAATGTTAAAACTTCTCAAACAGTTTCAGTGGGTTTTTAATTAGAACACAGTAAATGGGAAAAAAACTTTTCAAAAAATTTTGAAAAAAAATTGTTATTGTTGCAGACTGTATTGTTATTCTAAGTTATAACTCTTCTGGATAACATAATCATTTCATTATCTGAGAATTTATTTCTGAAAAAAAAAATCCTCGGCAATTTGAATTTGGTGAATTTTATTATCCTGATAAAAAGGGCACTCCAACTGATGATTTTCAAATGTGTTAAAAGTAGCTTTTCCTTTTGCTCTTTTGAATCTTGTAGGAACCACAATGACAGCAATTAAAGCTTTTAGAGACCTGAAACCTCCTATTTACCAAACAATTTTACTATATATTCCTGACATTTAACACTGAAATCATGTCTGCTTTCTGAGGTTAAATAACTTGTCCTGGTTGGTAGTATTTTAACAATATGTAAATCTTTATACCCAGGTAGCCATCCTAAGGACTGGTGAAAAATTTAGGCATCCAGATATTTTGCATACATGCTACTGAAAAAACTGAACAAGACTAGTAACTATGGCTAGTTCAATGGCCCTACGCTGATAATGAGTCACTTGGGGGCGATGTGAGTTCTGCAGAAGTACAATCTGGCTGGTTCTCCCCTTGCCTGGGTTAGGGCCAGGCATTGCATTGTGGGGGCTCCAGAAAACAGTGCTGACTGGTTGGCAGACGACTGAAAGTTTTACAAGGTCCCTGCCTGTAAAATGCAAGGGTTACGCAGGTCCATTAGCACATTCACTTCTCCGAGTCTAAAGATGGAGCTGCTTATCATTTACATTTCATTTCAATTCTATGTTTATGTCAGGGAGAAAAGAAATCCTCAGTATTAAAAAGGGAGGAATGAATCCTGGAGGTTTCTCCAGTGCCAGGGCTTCTCAAGCTCCCGATCGGCATGACTGGTGACTTGAGGGTCACAGTCACATGATGTCATGGCTCAGAGTGGCGTTGCTTTCAAGCCTTTATCCCCTTTCAGAAAACAAAAATCAGCTAGGCTCTACCAGTCCCTCTGCGGGGTTGGCAGAACCGGCAGTACAACTGGTTCTCATAGAACTTGTTTAGAAGAGCAGCTTATGGAGTCACTGTTACTCTCCCTTAATGGACAGTTTTACTGCAGACTGATGGAGAATGTGATTATAGGACGGACATGTTTCACAGAAAATACATTTCTCTCTCTCCTACTTTTGTTCTCACTTGCAGCCAATTGTAAATAGAGTCTGAAACAGAAAAATTAGTTGAGCTATATTAGTAAGTAGGATGCTTTCTTCAATTTTGCATACCGAGTTTATTTTTAGTATATATATATATATATATATATATTATAGATCCTCCCCCACTCTTCATTTGTAGCAGCTCTACACAGGATCACACATTTTAATGAGCCTAGGGCACAGGTGTTGCAGGAAAAAAAAATAATGATGTTTGCCATTCATCTTTCAAATTAAATAATGTGTTTTTAAATAGTAACTTTTTTTTCATAATACATTATGGGAATAACATTTATCTGTCACATTTTAAAAGATGTATTTGTAATAAATGTAAATTACTTTTAGAAAATCAGTAATTAGGCTCATCAAAAAATAAACAATCTGCCACAAAAAAAAGATAATCTTTAGCATAGTTAAGTATAATAACTGTTATTTGAATAAGTTAACAAATTAGGGTAGATTGCTTCTGTAATTCATTTCCTATAGCACAAGTTTAGGTTATGGCATTAAGCTTCCAGAGTGGTGGTAGAGATGGCATTCGGCACCTCATACTTTTCTGAAACACGACTCTCACATTCAAAAGCTCATATTTTCCTTAAACTTCATTGAGAAAATATATTTATCACTGGGACTCAGAAATGGGAAATAGCAGAATTTTTGTGTCACTTTTAGAACCACATTCTCATCTTGGAATTATCCATCACTGGCTGTCTTATTAACTAAGAAAAGTGGAATGAGTTTATTAAAAAAAAATTTGATGGAAATCAGCCTGTCACCTTCAGGCAAAATTCAAAAATTCTGTTTTTATCAAAACGCCATTAACTTGTCGTATATTCTTTCTGCATTTGCTTTCTGACCTGTTCTCAGTCTGTGTGTGGATAAATAAGACCGTCTTTTTGCCATCAACTTCCCCTCCTGTTTGGAGCCTCAGACTTGGCCGCGATTAGGAGTTGTGACAGCACAGCCTTCCACTGGGGAAGCAAGTGTGATGATAGTTATTTCAGACAGAAGCATAAAGGGAAGGCTCAGATCAGGAGACGCAGCCTTTAACCTAATCATTGTTTATCTTCCGGCACTGAAGGGAGCGGACAGCTCTGTGCGCAGGAAACTGAAGGGCTGATGGTTGTCACTGCGCATGCGTCGTGATCAGAAGGTCTAAGTGCAATTCGGAGAACTGTTTCCCCTCCCTCAATGGAAGAATGTGAGGCCCTAAATTATTCAGCGACTTCCTCAAATTTTGTATTCTTTTGCCAGAATGATGTACTAAGATAAGGTCACTAAAAATGTCATTTGTGATTGTTTCCCCCCACCCTTTTGCTTCAGTTACGTGCACTGTTGGGAGTATTTCTTCCACATAAATGTCTTAGTCAGATAAATATTTGCCATGACCAGTCATTCTGACTAGTCTTTTCTCCTATCATGGCTTTGTTGACTCAAAGTCATATTTTAAGTATACACACACACACACACACACACACACACACACACACACATACTGGGGTTGCCGAAAAAAGGTATACAAGTGGACATTTTAGTCAGTGTTGCTCAAGCAGTAGTTCACCATGATCAGAAGTGTCTGGAAGCAGATGGTAACCACGTTTAGCACCTCTTGCGGTTGCAAAAGTCAAACGTGACTTGTAGTCATCTTTTGTTATCAGTATACATTGAGTATTAAAATTTTAATAGTTTTTTCCTTTCATAAAATGTGTATACATTTTTGGCACTGTCTGTCTGTGTGTGTGTGTGTGCACGCTAAAATGTATTAAATGTATATTAAAAACATGAGAATTACACGTACCTTTCAATGAGATGATTTTCATGCTTGGAAAGGGTTACATTCTACCTATGCATATTAATATGTCGTTTTTCATCAAGGTTTAGAAGATTTTCTTCGCAGGTTACAGTTTTGGGGTTAGGATGCAACGCAGCCTTGTCTTTCGGCTGCTGTACCTTTGAGGAGGCTCCTGGAACATTATAGTTGGCTGAAGCAGCATTATGTTCCTCTGGCATTCCAGATTCATCTGGTTTTCCTGAACTTTCTCTTTCACTGCCCAGCCTTAAAGTAGCCATCGACGCTGAGCTTTCTCCACAGACATTAGAAGCTTGGGGCAAACCATCCACTTCCTTTGCAATGTCGGGTCCTTTCTGAGGGGGAGGACTTGACTGAGCCACTGTGGCTGCATCATCGGCTAAGAGAGAAATGTCGCTGAACTTGGAGGAGCCTGCTGCTGCCGGTAATGGCACTGTGGCCTCACCAGGATCTGCAGGTTCATTTTCAGGAGCCTCGCTGGAGAAACTGGGTTCGTCTCCATCAGGGTCATCCTCAACACAGGCCTCAAAGAAGCACTCAATGTCCTCCTTGTCTTCTAGGCCAGAGTCTGTCATGTCCAGGGGCAAAGGAGTGTTGCTCTTCTCTTCTATATAACTCGTGACCTCCCCACAGTCACTGTCATGAGATGAGAGTGATAAGTAGGAATAAAAGTCCCCTTTTCTCAGCTGGATGGGCCGGTGAGAATGTTCCAGCACTTTCTCCTTGATTTGAGTTAACGAAGTAGGAGCAGCGGCCTCATTTTCAGGTTGAGATTTACTTTTGAGGGCAGTTGAAGCCATGTCAATGATTTCTTTCACAAAGTCATGTACCGAACAATCTTCAGCATCTTTTGGATGGAAAACATCTGGCTCACAGTCGCAACAGCAGATGTCGTTGATAGAGGCATTTTCCTCTGTGTCATTTTTTTCGAGTGCTAGGCAGCAGTCAGAAGATGTTCCAGCCATACTTGGCACGTCATTAGATGAAAATCTCGGTACATCCGAGTCCTGACTATTGATGGCTCTAGTTTCTGAAGGCAGTTCTGGGCAGGACTTCTCAGTGGGAGTAGAAGAAGCCCTTTGATTTTCAAAATGGTGGTGGTTTTGACATTTCTTTGGAGGATGTCTAACAGTTTGGGGGACACATTCCTTTCCAGCAATGTTTGAATCATCTGAGCTATCCATAAATGCTTTACACTCACAGCGCTCACTCTCTGAAACCCTTTTCCCGGTTGAACCAAGGTTTTCTGATTCCTTTGAGGTCCCATTAAGTTTGTGCCCCTGTCCTTCTGGGGTACTTTCAATGTTGCCATTTTCCATGTCAGCCACATGCGGATCCTTATTCACTTTGAAAATACTTGTCTTATGTTCACCCTTTGTCCCTAACTCACAGGTGAGGGATAAATTCTTACCATTTCCATTATTTTCAGAGAAATGTTTTGTGGAGCCATTTAGAAGGACCTCACTGTTCTGGGTATCAGAGGAATTGGTCATCTCACTACTATTTAAATCCTTACTGCTCCTTATTTCATCACTGAGATTATACCTTCTCTTCTCTCTTGTCAAGGAAAACTTTGGTCTAATCCAGGTCTGTAGTTCATTCTTTATGTAGTCCAGCCCTGACATCAAGTTGCAGTCTTCATAGATTTCATCGTCTGTTGCAATACTGCTGTCATCATCCTCATCTTTGATGCACAGCTCTTCTTCTGTCAGCGTGAGGGTGGAGCTGGAGAGGAGATCGCTGTCATCCTCATCATCAGTGCAAGCAGAGGTGCAAGAGACATTGACAATCATGCTGACATTGACATCGCTTTCATCAGCCACTGAACGAGTCAGGCGCTTCCTGAATGATGCATTTGATTCCGGGATCTTGTTCTTGTGTAACATGATATCCTCTGAGCAAAGAGAGAGCTCGTCACTGCTGCTAAGCTCTGTGAGAGATGCCGGCGAGTCTTCATTGATAGAAGAGGCTATGTCCAATGACAGCTGGCCAGTAAAGGACATCTTTTGGGAACTGCTTTGGAGAGTGATATCAGAAACACTTCGCTTTATCTTTTGCTCAGAGGGGCTCTGGATATTCTCCAAACGATTCAAGAGATCTAATGTCCTTTTACTCAGTTCACCAACTGAGCCACTGCTCACACTGATGTCCCCTGAGCTGTGACAGCTAAAAAGATCTTCATTGCTTTTATAGGATGTCAACCAACTTTCTAAAGAAGTGCTTCGCTGGAGGCTGTCACTGCCATTTTTAAAGATGCCCAATCCAAATAAATCCCCCCCTGGAGAAAGGGACTCAATAGACGAACTATGAGATAAAAGGGAGAGCTGCTTGGCATTGTGCATGCCAGTGAATGTCTTTTCTATATCACCGCTTTTATATGAATTGCAATCCATCTCATGGGATGCACTAGCCAAAATCCTTTCATGGGTAGGTGCATCTGGTTGTAACTCTGTAGCCTGATGTTTAGATTTGCAGGATTTTTTATCAAAATAAAAACCATGAAGCAGGGGATCCTCCACATGTGCTCTTTCACTTTGTGACTGTTTCATTATCATCGGTAATTTGAGTTTGGAGCCTTGGAGGTACGAGTAATCATAAAATGTAAACACATCATGTTTTCCTTGTAATTCTTCTCCCAAACAGTCAGGGGTATGTTTGGTAACACTGTTCAAATCTCCAACTTTTCCATTTACACAACCCACTGGTGAAATAGATGACTGAGAGCTATTTGGAAGCTTAATGCCTTCCTCTTCATCTTTAATTTTTGGCTTTAACATGTTAACTACATCTCCCATTTGTGGGTCCAGATATTCAGTTTCAGGGTTGCTTGGGGAACCATCTACCACATTGAGCAAACACGTTTCAGAGTTGGTAGTGGTTTCAGTGTCTCCCTCACTGACGATTCCACTCTCACTGCCTGAATTCTGGCTCATGTCACCTCCGTGGCATGGGCAGGGTTTCACCAAATTGGAACCCCCTAGAAGATCTGGCAAAGATTTGGTAGATGAAAATGAAGAGTCTTTACTGAGACTTTTAGTTAACGCATTAGGCTGTGGCATGCTGGTGAACTTTGGATTGTTTTTGAGGAAGGGCATGTGGTTGTCCTCGTACAGTTTCACATTGTGGAGGCTGTATACTTGGTAAATGTGTGGACTAGAGGGGGCAGTGATGCTTGAGGCATACTGAGATCCCCCATTGTCACCTGCCTCTTCTTCATAACCAGGGTCCTCGCTACCTGTCTCTTCAAGTTGCAAGGACGGTATGACAGGTTGGGGTTCTTGGTCAAGGTCATTTGAGTCTTCATTCAAACTAATTAACTTGTTACTTATATCAGTTTCATCCCATTCCAGGGCATCCTCACTGGTCCCATTTAGGTCCATCAAGCCAGGATCAATCACATTCAACGTCTCCTGTGTAGGAGGATGGGAAAAAAATAAAATAAAAATTAGGGACCAGAAGCATGAAAACTGTATCCATTCAAAATCTCTTGGAAGAGTCAGGAAAGAAATTTGCTCCAAGCATAGATTTGAAAGATAGCATAATTATAAGCTCGATTCCTCTCTGGAATAACATCCAAAATTATTGAAATAGGCTTTTCTATTGATAGTCATTTGTCACTGAAGGCAATAACATAGATTAAAATGTAAGACTCTTATAGTCAAACAGTAATTTATGGAATTAACTACTTCCTATTGATTCTTCCACATTTTTAACCTTGGATTGGGTAAAGATAAAACTGTCAGGTAAATGAAGGTAAAAAGAAAAGCATAGCCTATGGCATCTCTGAAGGCATATTCACTCTGATACTGTTTTAGTTCTGGAGCCCACAATGAAATACTGTCTGCAGCCACACAGGGCAAACCCCCTCTCGCCTCTATTCCTAGGTTCTCCACTTGAAAACATTTTTCCTGGGGAAATAGAAGAAAGTCGTCGCCCCCAGTGGAGCCATTAGTGGTCCAGAGGCTCTTGCTTGCCTCATCTTTCCTCTGCCTTCCCTTTCAGGTTGATGAGTCTTTACAATTGGCCCTGCTCCCAGTCAGACCCAAGGTGAGCAACATGTGACTGCTCTTCACCTACATCTTCCAGGACCCTGAGGCTCCGGCACCAGCTCCGGGGCAGTCCCTTAATCACAGTTTTTTCACTCCCTCTCTTCCTCGTCTCTAGGACAGAGATTTCATGATGGTCCCTGTTAACTGGTTTCACTATTGTCAGTTCTGCCCGTATTTCCTTACAGACAGGAACCTCCCCCTCTAGGCCACCTCCATTCCTAGAATGACTCTCTGAAGACTTTCCTGAATCCCAGGGATGCAGAAGTCCAGATGCTCTTATGCTGCTCTCTGCCTGCACAGTTGGGACTCTTGATCTATGTCCAGGAGAGGTGATATGGGTACCACAGGCTCAAGGACAGACAGCAACTCAAAAAGAACTTTGCAGTTCAGCTTGTGCTTATGCAGGGGAGCCAGGCAGAGGAGTGTGTTTCTTGGGCTGTGCAGGGTGGCTGATGTGCTGATTTTTGCTGCTGATCTGCATGGCCTTGGGCATGTTGTTTACCCTGTCTGAGAGCCAGTCTCCTCATAGCACTTGTTAAAGGGGGCTAGGTCTAACTCTCAAGATAATTCAGAGTACTAAATGAGCTAATAGTGCATGTGAAGGGCTACGGAGATTGCCAGCATAAGGTAGCTATAACTCTTAGCATACGTAGAATTGCCCAAGAGTGGCCTTGAGTCAATTCACAAAGGGTTCTCGCTGCCTCCCTCATTCTGTCCTTCTCATCATTCCTTTCAGTTTGCTCTTAAAACCATGAGGAATTCATGACAGGGTAGGTACAGGAGAGTGTCATACAGTGTAACAGGTCAACATATTTGCATCGCAATTCAAATTTATTTTAACAGTCTGGTTGAAAACAGGCCGTAATGCTTTCTTCCTCAGCAGTGGGGAAAAGGGCTTCAACAGCAATGCATCAGCAGAACTCTCTTAAGTCCTCAATCCTTCCTGAAACTAATAGTTAACAGATACCACACAAACCCACTGTAAGTATAAAATATCCATTAGCACTTTATTACACTGGATATGTAAGAGATTATCTGTATAGCCTGCTTAAGTTAAAAAGAGTTCAGTTACAAAGTAAACATTAATTAAGGGATATTTTTAAATTTTATAACAAATCTTTTCTGCTGCCACTGTTACAGCAGCTAATTTAGTACACTGACAGTCATCACACTCACTTAGGTATGGAGTACATTCACTGTAATGAATTTTTATTAGAATTTCTGTTTATTCTTTGCTTGCTGATAAAAGCAGTATTAATGACTGGTTAGTATGGCTAATGAATGCTAAAATCTTCAGCTGTAGGAACAATCAATCAGTCTAATCAAATAGTATATTAATTTCAAATACTATCTTGGCTGACACTATACTCTGAGAGTGATAATAAATAATTGAACTGGCCTTGCAAAGGAGCTCTCTTTGTAACTCCCTGGTTGACTTGAACATTGAGCAGCACATATTTTTTTCCATGAGAGTCCCCAAACCCAGGGGCTCACACTAGATGCAGGAGTTGTGCCATCTGGGTGAGTGCCGTGAGCTTAGCCCAAGTGATGCCAGGAACTCGGACTCGCCTTCCATGACACAGTCATTTTCTGACCAAATGCTGCCTTCTTGGCTTTACAAATGCAAGCTGAAGAAAGTAGGAAACTTACAGCAGTACCTAAAAGAACGAATCCTTCGCTCAATAAAGTATCTGGAGTGGAAAATTTCCAGACAATGATTAAACTTTTGGATAGAATGCTTCCTTTTACCTTCTTCATTCTCTCCTCCTGTAAATCTCATAAATGTACTGTGATTTCTGATTTTGTGTGTGTGTGCCAATTTCAGGGAATATCGGGGCAAGATCCATTAGTAAATCTTTCACTTTTGACTTTTAAACCTTACATATTAAAGAAGTGCTACTCACTTTGCCCTCATTCAGTCCCTTCTGTTGTGGATGAAATTCTGTCAATATTTTCAGTAAAATCTCCATTTCCTCAAGATTTAACCTCAAACAAAACGTACCCTGGGGGCAAGGACATAGGGGAAAGTTTCCAAGAGGAAGGACATTAGAATATTTATATAACTAAAAAGTTGTCTTTGAAAAAAAGATGTATATACAGAGTACTATAACTGGTGGGAAAATTACTTGGTTGAATGCTCTCTTTGATGATAGCCCAACAGTCAATAATGCTCAAGCTAATTAAGCATTTCTGTTGTTTTTCTAGAGGAATTGTCTGGTCCCTTTTAAAAAAACAAGTGTTCCTGTCTTTGATAAAGTGATAAATCAAAAATGGATGAGCTGGTGAGCTCTGCAGTCATACCCCCTGGGTTCCCAGGGCTCTGAAGGTGGAGGGTGACTCACCTCCATTCTTTTATCCTCACATAGAAAAAGAAGTGGATGAAGACAAAAATCTAAGAATATTTGACTGAAACCAAAAGGATGGTTGAGTAATACATGAGGTTCCAATAGAGAGTCTGCAATTTCAGGGATAATTCTGAATTAAATTAATGTGCCCAAGGGTCTTTCATTCATAAACTTGCTTCACTAGTACAGAATTTCAGCCTAAACTGAGGGCTCTGTATAAATAATTATATACACACACATCTTCACAGATCTGCTCAAGAAACAAGTGGAATTAACTGGTGCTAGTTTATTTCTATTCTTGGAAGCAGGTTATTTATAGGAACACAAAATAAACAGAAAGTAAGTAAAAGTGGCAGAAGAAATGATGATGATGATGATGAAAAAACCAAGATTCTACCTGTAGCAAGTAATACATATCCAAATTAATTTCTTTCTGTACTTATATGTCTTTAATTGAGTTAGGTTTCCCAGGGTTACATTTCTAGTATTTTCTTAAAATATGAAGTTAAATTCTGTTTTTTTTTTATAACAGATAAGAAAGACATTATCAGCTAAAAAGTGGACATAAAGGAACCTATATGCAAAGGACAGAAAAGCATTCTATAAAACAACTCAAAAGAGATCTGCTACAGCTACCTCTGGACTCCTTTAATTTTCTTTAAAAAGGTGTATCTTTCAAAAAATCTAAACAATCTCAGAAAAGAGCAGGATGAAATTAACGTTCCACTCAAACTTTTGGTGCTCAGAATGGACAAAACGATTAGGAGGGCTTGCAATATGTGTTCCCCCTATTTATTCAAGATCCAGGAATTTACTTGCAAAGCCCCAGGAAAAGAGATTTGTCTGCAGAAAAGCAGAATACAACAAAAACATAAAAATACATAAAAATGATAAAAATATAAATAGCATTAATTGTGATTGAATAAAGATATGTATATTTAGTCTAAGGCAAAAAGCAGACCACATGGGGGTATGAGGTAGGGGGTGGGAATAGGAGGGAGAAAATATTATATAGATCAGGGTGGGGGAATCCATTGAAATGAGGGGAAATTCCAACCTTCACATAGTCACTCTGCTTTTTTTGATGTGCAGTGTTTTCTCTAGCACCTATCTTCCAATGTAAAACCAAAGTGTCTGAGCATTGTATGCGTACTTATTTTCTTAAGACTTAGGTAGAAAGTTTTTTAAAGTCTTTTTTGAAACAAAGACATCAACACCATCACAAGTAGCTAGTCCTCAGAAAATAGAAAAACAACTTTTATGAGAGCTTAAGAGTTTGTCATCCCAATAAACTTTAATAAAAAGAAAAAAATTTGTATGACCCCCCATCTCTTCTTGGGCAGAGACTAGATTCAGAGTTAGCAAGAAAAGATATAAATGAAAAAAGAAATAGGATAAAAAAACAATGATATTGACTGTTTACCAACCATGTTGTGATTTGGGTTAGAAACTCAAACAGATCTGGATTTGAATCCTGGATCTCCCCTCTCACATGTTAGCTGTGTGATCCTGGACAAGTTGTTTAACATTTCATGCCTCAGTTCCATCATTTGTTTATCCAAGATAATCATAGTACATTATGTCTATTTTAGAGGTTGCTGGGAGCTTTAAATGAGAAAATGTATGTAAGTTCTATGGATGGGCCTGGCACATGGCAGGGACACAGGACTGGCAGCTGTCAGCATCTATTCCCTATGCTGAAGTGAGAGGAGGACAGTTAAATCACCATAACAGTGTTTGCAATAAGGCTAGTGGTAGGTTGACTAATCTCTTTAGTTCAACCACATGCATGGAATTCAATGAAATAAATTTTGCTGAGGTCCCTTACTCAGTCCTATTGCACTGTAAATGGGCTGTAGGTTTGTCTTTGCATGCCCTGACTGGACTTATTTCTCAGGAATAACCAGATGAGAAAAGACACCTGCCCACCCTCAGTAAGGCCCGTAGCTCAAGGCCTGTCTATTTCCTGAAAATGATCTTTTTTTTTACAAAGGAAAGTCCATTGTCTGTGAAATTCTATCACAACTGACACATTACAGCAATCAAATACTGCTCACTATATATCAGATTGACAATAACGTTAAAGTAACTTGTCTCAGCTCAGAAAACCCTTTGAAAGTGTATCTCACACTAATGATCAAAAACTGTTCTAGTGAATGCTCTTTTTCAATAACGACACTGATCAGAAACTCAAAACAGACAAGTAAAACCCCAAGTTATCTCATAAATATCGCTAAAATGCTTACCAACATGGACATATTTCCTAGTCTTGATTACACAGATATTTTTGAAATAGCTGAAAGTATAAAATCTCATTAGATGTTGTTTTAAAGTGAGTTTAACCTAGCAAAAATTACCTTGGTTTTCAACAGGGATCAGAGAAAAATGAGAGAGTCCAATATTGGGAAGCAGGGGTTTTCCTCCCAGATATATATCTCATGGCACTCTTTCTGTCCTGTTTCCACTAGAGCCCCAGCACCTAAGATAGTGACTGGCAGAGAGTAGATTCTCAAAAAATCCTAATGGAGTGAATTGAAGAAATAAAAGACTTGTCCATTGGTCTCATGAACTATTGAAGGGATCTAAGGAAAGGTCCTGAGGTGAAACTGCCATGGCAAAACCACTTGGAGAATTTCTAACTGTCTAGCTGGTGCCACCTCTCAGTTATCTAGTAACCTCACTGAAAGAAGCCAGACACAAAAAGTCATATATGGTTGACCCTTGAACAATATGGGGGTTAGGGGCACTGACAAAAATCTGTGTATAACTTTTGACTCCCCCCAAACTTAACTACTAATAGCCTACTGTTGATTGGAACTTACAGGTAACATAAACAGTGAATTAACACATATTTTGTATAGGTATTATTTACTATATTCTTACAATAAAGTAAGCTGGAGGAAAAATGTTATTAAAAAAATTGTAAGACAGAGAAAATACATTGACAGTATTTTTTGGGGAAAAAAAATTCATGGACACATGCAGTTCAACCTTGTGTTGTTCAAGGGAACCATATTGTATGATTCCATTTATATGAAATATCCAGATGAGATAAATTCATAGAGACAGTGAAAATTGATGGTCTCCAGGAGATTGGGGAAAGGGAGGGTAAGGGATCAATTGCTTAATAGGTATGGAGTTTCCTTTTGGGGTCATGAAGATGGTTTAGAACTAGATACAGGTGATAGTTTTATAACACTGTGAATATACTAAATGCTACTAAATTGCTTACTTTAAAATGATTAATTTTATGTTATGTTAGTTTCATATCAATTAAAAACAAAACAAGTTAATAGGAGGCCTCAGTGCTGTTGAGTTTCAGAGCCTGTAACACCATCCAACATAATAGGACTTCATCACTCTACTGAGGACCTTGTTTAATAAAAATATTACAACCAATAATATTTCTGAATTCATTTATATTGCTGTGCATATATTATCAATTCAGATAATTTTTTATTACAGGCTCCTTTGTTCGGTCTGCATGCATGCTCATCATTCTCAGAAATGCTGAGGGAAAAAGCATCCTATGTATAGTATTTCTCTTAGCTCAGCTTCACTCATTTTGATGCAGTCTATTTTGAGGCGAAAGGAGTGTGATTAATAGAGCCCTTATTTGCTGAACCCTTGGGCAGGATCACCGGTGACCTTCTGAGAGCCCAATCCAATGGAATCTCCTTAGGCTTTATTTCACTTGATTCCTCTGTAGCATTTGACTCCATTTTTCTTGAAATTTTCTCTTCTTCTGATTACCTTGATGCCAAGCCTTATAAAACCCACTTCAGCCAAGTATTAAATGACAGTATTCCCACAGTTCTGTCTTGCCTCTTTACACTCTACCTCCCCTGCCGTGGGTTTAGCCACATGAGGTCTGATTGTCTATTATTTTAAAGGGTATACAGGCTATATTGAGGAGAAAGAATTCAGAGAAAGTGTTGTGGGAGGGGGGACATTGCAAGAAGAGGTCACAGTAACAAGAGTCTTGTGGGTACCTTTAAAAGACGGATGAGCAACCAGCAAAGGAAACACAGAGGAAAACACAGGTAGATCTGGCAAAGTATTCTGGGAGTTGGGATAAGGAGACTTTTAAAGTAGTGAGTGGTAAAGAGTGTTATAATCAGAGAAGATGAGAAGAATGGGAAATGAGGAAAAGCCACTGAAATAGCAAGAAGAAAGGCATTTGTAACCAAAGAGGCTGGTGGGTGAGAAAATGAGACAGGATGTGCTCCAGAGTCACCTGAAGGAATCGGGTTTCACAGTAAAAATGCTGTGGAAATTGGGTGCCTGGTCCTTACCAGGTGCTATTCATCACCTTTCTTATCTTCCAGCACTGGTCTTGGAAGGAGAACAGAAGTGGAGAAATCATGGAGGCCACAGAATGTATAGGAAACCCTTCAATTGTTCTGGCGCCTCTTCCCTCAACTATAGACACAGTGGCTCATCCTGATTCTGTATCTATTTAAAACAACAACAACAAATCCTATTTAATATTTTTAAATTTGATTTTGTGTGTGAAGAATAGGTTTGCCAAGAACTTAATGTTCTATAAACAGGATGACTGTGAGACTGTAGGAAGGAATCCCATAGAAGAAAGAAGGATATACAAAATATAAGCGCTTCTTTCTTTCTTTTCTATAACTTCACTGTCACTGGAGGATCTGCCCTCAAAGAAGTGGTATTTTGATTAAGATGTAATATGTTAGTGTCAATAAAATGGATACACTGAGATATTGTCATAATTTCTACATAGCTCTTAGGTGTATTAACCTTAGTCTTGGTAATATTCAAGAAAGGTGGCAACAAATTAATGCCTTGCATCAAGCTATTTTTTTTAAGTTAATTATTGTATAAATAATTATTCATATTTGTTAAGCATCCACTGTAGGAAAGTTACTTTCTCCCCAACTCTGAATGTTTTATTAGAAGTCACTAGGATAATTTACTCCCACTGGCAAATAAATTATTTTATCTTGACTGTTGCTTTATATGCAAACATACTGAAATTTGTGTTATAGTCAGAACAGGCTGAATAGGAAAAGTGGTTTATTTGTCTCTTCTTAGTCTCTATTCTGTTTCCTTTAATATTTTCCTCACAGTTTCAAAAAGTACCTAAATTTGGGATTATTTTTAAATAAACTAAAAAAAATACTTAAGAAGAGATTTGTAAATATAAGGAATTTCTTTATCTGACCTCTTCAGTATTATGTCGAGCTGAAACCAAAAAAGGAAGTACAAAAGAAAAATAACCACACTAAAATTGTAAAAACCCAACTGTAATAAAGTGGTGGCATTTTCCTACATTCTAACCCACGGTAAACCTACTTGGATGACAATGACAGACCCACATGCCAAGTAACATAAACTATTTTTTTCCTCTTAACGATAACATCTGGACCCATTTTTCTGGCATTACTCTAGCTGTTTGGTGTTTGCCTTTTGACTCTCAGGAGTTGGCATAACATTGGAGTTTTGTCCCTCCAGATGTAATTTTTGCTTCACCTTTGCAGTAGGGAAAAGCAAAAAGTATATTATTGTCTCTTTTTTATGATAAGGATCTTCCATGAATAAAAACCTACCTACCATTTTGAAACCTACAAAGCATATTTAGAGTAGAGAGGAGATGACAGTCCTGTAAACAAGTGAAGTTTACCAATACGTGGGCTTTTCTGTGACATAGCCTTGGGTTCCCAACTTTTAGACTGAATTTTATGAACACAAGATTTGTGGCATGATCCCGAGGTAGCCTAAGGCAAAAGGAGAGCTTTGCCAGCACGCCGAGGTCTACCAGGAAAGCCAATCACCAGATAACAGAGTTCACCCATATTCAGGATCCATGCCCTTTACAAAGCACCTATTATTGGAGACAATTTTGTATCTTTTCACTCTCAACAAGGTACATGTGAAGAGCCAGCATTATCTTACTACTGTTCTTCATGGCTTGCTGCTTCTAGGTTAATAGGGTGTGGGGGGTTTTTTTGTTGTTTTTTTTTGAGGTTTTTGTTTTGTTTTGTTTTGTTTTGTTGTTGTTTTTTTAAGACTGTGATTATAACTTACCATCCAGAGAGAAAACTAAGAATAAAATGTTTGCCAATTTGGAAAAGCAATTAAGAATGACCCCAAATGGTAGGTATTATTTTCATCTTTTTTCCATCTTATCATGCCAGTCAAACAAACTTGTCTTGCTTTTCTCAGTTTATCATTTGATTGGCCCAAGCTTTAAGATGATTAACAGGCGGGTCAGCTATGATTCGTTTTCTTAAGATGACTTAACCCTTGTTCCTACATCTGATTATTTTGTTTGATTTATGTCTTTATTTTTGTTTGTTTGTTTGTTTGTTTGTTTTGAGGGCAGTGTCACTGGCCCTCATATGTGGGACCCGAACCGGGGCCTCTGGCTTCCAAAGCCAGCGCTTAAACACTGCGCCACTCAGCCGGCCTTTATGTCTTTATTTTAATAGCCTTCTTTAAAGATAACTACTTCTAGACTTAGGGAGGACTAGTAAGTCTCAAAATTGCTATAACATCTCCTCTGAGCCGTCATTGTTCCCTCCATAAAAATAATTAATGAGTGTACAAGTTACACTTGATGCTGGAAAAGTTGCTTGAAATTTCAGGATGAATTTTCCAAAACGTGATAAACGTCTTTGAAGTAAGTTTCCATGAGATTTTTATACTTCTGATTCATAGAGTCCTTAGACATGCTAAAAATGTAGAATCCCTGGGGATTTTCTTTTGGGGATCTCAAGGGAAAAAATACTGAGGATTCTGAGATCCGATTAGATTGAAAAACTCAGTCTTGATTGAAATAGAAGCTCTTGTCGTGGGCTTGCATGAGGGAGGCTCTTGAGAGTTTTAAATGTCAGGACCCTAATTCAAACTGTAACCCAAATCAAAGACTCCCAAATCAAAGAAATGTACATTTCATTCGAGAAGAAAAATGATCTCAAAATGTGTATTCATTTTGTAAATTAAAAAGAAAACAAAAAACATTAGTATAGGCTTAGGATCACCTTAATCCCTTAAAATCCTTTTACAATGCAAAAAACACAGCAAAAGTAACTAGGAGCTCCAAACTCTTTAGATATGAGTCCTTGAGCTGGCAACTAAGAGAACATGCTGAGTTTATAGTCCAAGAGGCAAGACGTTGCTCAGGCAGCAGAGGTAAGTACCTGGGCCAGACCTGCTGAATTGGCTACTCCAGGCACTCAACACTGGCAGCGTTTCTGACTTATCTCTACTTTTCTTGTAGTCAGTGCAGAGTGTAGCATAGTTTGACTACATAGAGTGTGGCTGCCTTTTTTTTCTTAATAAATAGCAATAATCAAGGAAATACAGTGCCAAGTTACCTCCACCTCCTACTAAATCAACAGTATTTTTCCAAGTCCTACTCGAGGCAAGACATTCCCCCTGTAATGTCATCACTGCTATTAGGAAGCGTGAGGAACACTTGGATCAATAGAGGTCCCTTATGTTTATCTGAAGATAGGTTCCATACAAAGTCAACAAAGGCTTTATTTTTTTCCCTCCAAAATTAAAGTCCCCCCTCCCACCAGATTAATCATTTTCCCTCATTATTTAGTAAAATCACTAGAGGAGCTGTGACTCCATAAACTTTAGGAACTCATTTATTCTGTGGCCTGATCAGACCTTGTGTTTATTTACACAGCATACCCATAAACCCCAGCTTTCATTAGTGCTGGGGAGGGACAGTCCTGCTCCCTTTGCTGGGGAAGGTGAAGCTGGAGAAGATAATTAACCATGAAACAATAAGGAGGCTTGCTGGGTAAGCAGTAGTGTGAAAACAGTTACTCCTCACAAAAGAGGGGAAATTAGCTTGCTGGAGAAAAAAGGAAGTGTCAGATTGAAGACTGAAAGGCCTGCCAACAGAAGTAGATAGCTCTATGCATCATTAATGAAAATTTTTAACACTTAAACACCACAGCTGTCCACATTTAAATGCATGTAAATGCCATGTGTTTCCAGAGATTAATATGCATGTTAAAATATTTCTTCCCCGCTTAAACTTCTAGATATTGCCTGTGTCTGTTTCATTTCACCTGCTTTCTTTCCAAGAATAAAAATGCACAGTTTTCTCAGCACTGTGGCCTCATTTCCAAAACCCACATACACGGATCATCCTGGAGATGGGCAGCATGCTCATTATATTTTAACAAACACATTATTTTACATTCATAATACCGATATTTTAGTAAACAGAAAGTTTGTTTTGATTTTGCTGCTTCACAGAGTGAAGACTTACGATGTGCATTTCCTTTCAAAACTTCCTCCTGGAGCTTTAGTGTTCCCTGAAGCAGCCCCATTTTGGCAGAAATTCAGTTTCGCGCAGTGCCAAAAGAAATAGAATAAACAAACACTGCTCCATGCAGCTGGCGAGATAATTTACATATTACCGCACACCAAACATGAAGACCTGAATATGGATTAGAGCTACGGTGATGACACAAATGTCATATAGATAAAGAGAAACAGAATCCAACACATTGTTGTTTATTTTACCATTGCTACTGTATGAGTGCCACTCAGAAAGAAAAAAAAAAATGGAGGAATTGCTTTTTGAAAATTGGACTCCCTTCCTTATTTGAAGTAGGTTCTTTCAGACTGTAAAACAAGGGGACGGATGGAAGACACAGGTTAGTTTGGATCCCCTAATATTCTCTGCTTTTGTCTTGGGAGTGAAGCTAATTTTAATGTGCATCAACATGGATGAGGGGAGTTAATGATCTTATAGGAATAACCTCTAATATACAAAGACACCTGAATTTCTAAGTAACCCATTCTCCACCACCATTGGCCACTTCAGCGGAACACTGTGCGTTTTCATTGAGAATTTAAGTTCCATGGGTGGGATCCTAGGTTTGGGAGGTCCAGCAGGCCTTTTGAGCCCATTAAAGCTCCATCAGGAAATGCCATCCAGTGGACAGGAGGTGCCTGGAGTCCTCTGCTAACTTGTCCTCTCCCCTCATTCCTGCACATGCTGACTGCTACAAAGTGTTGGCCCTTACTGTCCATAGCTAGGTGTATAGGGTCAGAGGGAGGGGGAGACATGTCTCTGGATTTTTATTGTTGTAACTCTTTTTCTAGTTCTTGGGGAATCACAAGAACTGTATGAAGAGCTAAGAAAATCACATTTTACAAATGATGATGGTGATAGAGTGAGGAATAAAAAGATTGCAAGATATTTTAGCTTCTACCAAATTAAACCTTCCTTCTTCTGCATTGGATGAGGTTGACTTTTCCTGACATGCAAAAACTGCTCTGGAAATGGAATGATCTCAGGAGCTTCTAGCACTTAATCTTTTGAAGCAATTTTTATTGTGCCAACTCTTGCATACGTGTGAAAACAAAGGGAGAAATCAGGGCGATGTGGAAGCATGTAGTTAGTTAGATATCATTAAAGTTTAAAAGTCGAGGAATGTTCTTTAACATTGAAGAAACAAACCATTTGAGAAAAGTCAGGGGAGTTGGAGTTATTGTACCAGGTGAGGAAAAGGCTATATAGAAACTTAGCTTCTATAGCATTTGGAAAGTTACTATGACTAGGACAATGAAAAGGTTCTCCATTTCCACAACTCCAAACTCAAGAGATGGAATTACATTGAAACAAGATAATTAGATGAGCTATACCAAAAGGGTTTGTTATTAAAAGGGCAACTAAACTTTCTCATAGACCCCCATGAAAGTTTGTGGAAAATCTATCTTTAGGCTTCTTTAAAAACAGAAGAGACATGCGCCTGTCTCATTAGGGGGACCACTTCATGGACAGTGTAGATGCCCGACCACGGTACTGTACACCTGAAGCTGAAGCTGAATAATATTGTATATCAACCATTGTTTAATATATATACATATTGGGTTGTTGTAAAAGTCATGACACATTTTTGCAACGAAAAACATAGAAAAAATATGCTATGACTTTTCTGACAACCCAATATATAGTCACGGAATATGGAATATAGCATAAGGAATAGAGTCAATGGAACTGTAAGAGCTATATATGATGTCAGAGGGGCAATAGATTGGGGGAGGGGTTTATCATTTTGTGAGGGGTAAAATTTCTAACTATTATATTGTTTTGTACACCTGAAATTAATAATAATTAAAAAATACAGAAGAGACAACAATGTGTTTGGGATAACACCACTTTCAATCTAAACTCCCTAAAATAAACCCTGCTGACAATTCCCTGCTTGCTTATGTCACCAGGTCTCTGTTCATAGTAGGTATTTGATAAATATTTTTTGAATGAACAAATGAATTTCTTTTCTATTGCTCTCACCAAGTTTCTCACAATTCAGTCTTCAACTCTACAAGCATGTTTCTGGATACTTAGCCCTCAGTGGTTTCCCTCTCATTTGGTTCTTATACTAATGACAGAACCACACAATTTAGTAGTTACATTTGTTGATTTGTTCAATAAATCTTCACTGAATACTTATTACACAGTACTGCCCAAGCACTGAGGCAGATACAAAGGTGAACTGAGCACAGACTCCATTAACTATCTTGCAGCTTTTTATTTAGCTTTGTAATTGGTGCTGTAATTTTTTAGCCCCAACACAGTTGGGAATAATTATTGGCTCATCTATGTCAATATTATCTTACTATCACTCCATATAGCTTTCAACTTCCTGGAGAGTGAAGACCATGTCCTGTACGACTTCTGTGTAGACGAATCTCAGAACAGTGCTATGCACATAATGGGTACTTAAGGGTCTTCTTGATCATCTGCCTGTAGGTTCAGCTCCTTCCAATCCCATGATCCAGTGAAATCAGACAGCAAACCCTCCTTGCAAACAGGTTAAATATTCAGAAGCAAATCCTTGCATGATCAGCAGGGATCCACTGATAGTATTATGACTATGGGAAGAATATTTAACCTATGTTAAAACAGATTCATTATTCAGACTTTAGGCCTATTGACCTGCGCTACTATTTTGCCCTGTTAGACTCCTCTATGTAAAAATCAGTGGTTTCAATATTGGTATTTCAATGTTAACCCACTGGATGATTAAACGTAGACTTTTTTCTTTAATACTCAGTCAATGTAGTCATTTATATGTTAAAATAATCATAAACATAATTCAAGTGAAACAATAGACCTAAAATATGAGACCTGAATGAAAATAAAAAATTAGAAGAATTCTAATCTCCCTAAAGGATACGAAAATCATTTGACCCCAGTGGCATTTGCACTTAAATGTTTTCTCTTCAATCAAAATTTAAATGGGACTATTGCTTCATGATCAGTGAGTTGGTATTGAGGCTTAATATGTACCTATTATTTCTAGACCAGTGCTTCCCAACCTTTTGCAAGTGACATATGGAAAATGATAATACAGACTACACACTGGGAAGGAAAGAGTAGATTACTCGCTGCAGAAGTAACTCACTGGACTCCTCCCAGGCCCTGCCCTTCATTCCGTTCCCTCCCTGCCCCTATCCACATCAGGAGGAATAAGGGTTTTAATATCTTAACTCATCACTAACTGATTCAGGGTGCCTGTCTGGTCAGTAATACACAATATAAATATAATTAAAAGTATCCTTGGTTGGGAAAACCATGAACACATGAAACGTGGAAAAGTGGGTGCATGAAGACTAAATTAACGGCAGCCTTGTTATAGGAAGAAAAATAAATAAGCAGAGTAAAGCAAATTAACATGAACTTTTTAGACACTCTTCATTCATTCATTCAGTAAATATGTATTCAGAAAATTTATTCAACACATATTTACTGAATGAAACAGCGAAAGTTTAGTTGACCTAATAGGTGAGATCACAGTCAGTTTGTGATACGGTATAAGAGGTGAACTTGATCTACTCTAGGTCAAGAAAAGATTGCCTGAGGAAGTGGCTCGAGCTGATTTCTGAAGGATAATAAGAATTTTGGGGTGGAGCGAACTCAAGGTATGGATGAGTGAGGAAAGCAGACGGAACAAGGCTCCTAGGCAGGAGGAAACATGCTACATGCGGGTCTGACAGCAGGCAGTGGGTCTGGCCTGCAGGAGGAGGAAATGTGACTGGAAGTAAGTCTGAAGAAGCAGGCAAGATGGTGGCCTGATCAGGTTGTTTTTAAAAGCTTACACAAGGCTGCTGGGTAGAGAACAGAATAGAAAGGAAGCAAAAGTTGATGTGCGGAAGGCAACATTAGAGGCTACTGCAGTGATACAGGTGAGAATAAGAATGATAACAAACATTTATTGAACACTTTCTCTGTGCCAGGTAATGTCCTATACACTTTATGGGAGATGCTTGTAGCTTAGACTAAAGAGGTGCACAGTTAGGGAAAACTGAGCGGACTGTAGAGTTATTTAGAAAGTAAAACCAATAGGACCTGAAAAGTGTTTCTGAAAAATGTGATTTTTTAAAATGATTTTAAATATTCTATTGTTGGAGATGGAGAAACGCTGGAGGAGCTGTAAAGGAGGGGTGTTTGCAAGGCTCACCCCTCTGACTATTGCTTTTGCAAGGCTGGCACAGCACTTCAGCATCTGGAGGTGACCTTGGTCTCCATGCAGACAAAGCACCTAAGTGCATCGAGGTAGATTCCATATATTGGGTACAGAACAGTCTGGGTTTGATACTTTTAATACAGATATCCCACAGCTAAAGCACGGAGCAGTCCCTGCCCAAGGCTGTTGTCTCTCCTCTCCTCCCCCCCGCTTTAGCAAAGCCTATATCAATAAACTGTGGTTGCTAGACTGCGTCACTGTCCTCCTATCAGGAGACAGCTGCCCATCTAGCCCCTGCTTTCAAGTATTTCTTTGTCTGTCTTTCTTACATCCTCCTCTGCCCCCACTCCGGACCGTTGGACTGGTCGCGCTAGATGCGGCATTCTATCACTTTACTTAAATGTTTGCTTAAATTATACCCCGTATATTATTAGAAATCCCTATTGTTTTCAATTATGTTTGGTTTTATAAATAAAACATGATAGATATCTTCATATAAATAATGAAGATTATTTTGTGAGAGTAAATTTGAAAAGCATAGCTACAAGGCCAAAGGGCCTGAACACTTTAAAGATATCGATAAACAGCTAAAAATTATGACACTTTACAACCAAGTCTAACCTCTTGAATATTGGAATTTGTCACTAATTTTCCCTCTTATTGATGGGTAAAAAATAGCAACTGACAAACTGTTATTTTTTGTTTCCTTCATTACTAGTTAGATTGGATATTTATTCATGGGTTTAATAGCCATTTGTATTTATTACTTTGTGAGTCACGTGACCATATTCTTTGCCTACTTTTTTGGATATTTATAAATAATTGGGTGAACAATTATTGGGGCACAAGATTTCTGTAGTGTGAAAGGATTTCAATGTAAAATGGAACTACTGGAAGACATGAAATGGAGAATCTCATGCTTGCTCCCTTAGAAGAACAGAACTTAAGAACTGAAACACTGATTTCGTGTAAATGTCTGATTAACCAGAAGACCAAGACTTATCTCCTAACCAGTGAGCATCTACCAAGAATCTTACCCCATCCTCAAGCCAATGAATTTACTACTTGGATTATGGATGGACTTTTCCCTCTTTATAGTCCTTGTTTATAAATACAACACACCCCAAACCCTGTAGTGGGCTATAGCATGCATTTCCCGAATTGCAAGTCTTCTGCTATTCCCAAATAAACTCAATTTCAGATAATTCTATCTTGCCTCAGTTTACCTCCTCACTTAGGTTGACAATAGTAGGAGTGGAGCCAGCCTATAGAGGTTTGGAGGGTCATGAATTTTGATTTACAAGCAAAATGGGGCTACAACATATCCTGTTCAGTGGGGTAACATCAATACAACAGCATTTCAGTCATTAAGGCAAGACAGAGGAATGCTGAGTAGGCTGGAGGGGCTACTTGGAAATAAGCACACTGGCAGAAGTCTACTGTAGCCATCGAGCTGTGGCAATAGGAGTAGGCTAGAATGAGGATAGTGAGAACAGAAAAAGGAGAGTGTGACTGTTTACAATTTTTCACACAAAAATTACTAAGGGAAGTGGGAAGCTAAATTCCAGCCTAAATCCACTTGTACCATTAACAGTTCCATTTCTTCAATTTCTCTACTGAAAAGGTCTTCCCTCCCTCAAGAACCATTCTTTTTGCCCTTGGGCTGTCTGTGCTTACAGCCCTTCTACTTCAATCTGGGTTTCAACCTCTTGCCCAGGCCCTTCCTAATAATATTGGAAAGGGAGATGAGGACTCTTTTTACAAAACAAGGAACTAGAAGATTAGACTCCAAGCCTGCTGCCTACGTGCTCCAAGACACAGAACTCGGGCAGACATTAATCAATCACATAGAACAAACCATCCAAAGGCTCTTGAGCAAAGAGATTCCATAACAGCCATTTCTGTAATTAAACCTACAACAAACAAGCCATAGGCTGTACCTTACAAAAGTTAAAGTTAAACCTGCCCCTATTCTTCTTGTACCTTGCTAAAGTTAAAGATAAACTTACCATTGTTCTTCTTTCCTCCTTTTCCCAATACTAAGGAATTTACCATAGAAACAAGAAAACACATGTAATCCCTACCCCGATGGGGAAGAGAAGGGGTTTCTCTTCCACTAGTGGTTAGACAGTGCCATTCTGTCTGTGGGGTGGCTTTTTCTTTCTTACTCAATGCTAAATAAACTTACTTTCACTTTAAACTCTATATCAGCTCACCTTTGAATTATTTCCTATGTGAAGCTCAGAACCTTACTGGCCCAGGGCCTGAGTTCCCACTCTGGGGGACTCACCCCACTGGCATCACTAAGAACTGGATTCTTAGCCTTCCTTGACCCTGATCCCGCATCTTAGATTTTTTTCCTGGATTTATATCCTACAGCCTTGGATCAAGTTTGCCCTTTTTTTACACCTAGTACTAAGCTCTGGAGCCCGAGCTTGGGTTAGAGTCCTTCATTTCCACTAGGGCTGAGGACTTCTGATCTTAGCTCTTCCAAAGAGCTTTGGAAGCTGTCACTTCTGTTTTTGAAAGAAGGAAAAGCTAACCAAATTGAAAATCTGTGACTATTCTCAGACCCCTCAGAGAACTGAGGTTGCAGGGCAAACTGTTACCCTGAAATCTGTGGACACAGGTGAATCCAGAGAATTATAGATGAGATCTACTTACCTGAAGCAGAAGCCACTGGAGCCACAAACTGGTAGCAACTCTTAAATAGTAAATTTAATGAATTTTAATGAAATGAATTTAATTTAAAGGCTGTGTGTGGACAGCTTGAGAGTAAAAGACTTCTAAGGACTATAATCTTAGAAGGACCCCATGTTTTCCTGGGTTTTACCTCCAGGAATCCAAGCAAGTTCTCAAAGTAAAGAACTAAGAGAGATTCCCTTGTGATTCTGACAGTGAGAAAGGAGGAGTAACCATTGTGAAACACACCCAAACATTCTCCATAGCAAAAGTTCACTTTGCTGGGGCAAAAAACTTCACCAGAGCCTAGCCCACCTGAGGGAAGGGCATTTCTCTGATTTCACTTTCTCTAGCCTCCTATCTCATCTAAGGGGTTAGAGAAGCTGAGAATCATTTATGAAGGTCACAGCACAAGGGCACAGGCCCACTAAAACTAAGAGTTAATCTTAAAATTATAGAACACTTCTCTTTCTTCACTTATTATTACTACACCAATGAGGTTCCATTATATTTCCAAAAACAGCATATTTGAGCTAAAAAAATATCTTGCAGATATCAGAGAAAGAATTATTAGGAAATGTCAAAGGCAAACAGAGGAGAAATAAACAAGGACCCTGAAGGAATTTGGAGCTCAGCATAAAAGAATTACAGCTACAGCAAACATTAAATAAAACTCAACTCCTAGGCAGATTAACATAAAACCTCACACTAATGTCCTATTTACTTCAATTCCTGTTACCTAATACATCATGTCTAGCTTTCAACAAAAACATTACAAGTCATGCTAACAGGCAAGAAAGAAAACACAGCCTGTAGAGACAAAGCAAACACTGGAATGACTCAGATATAACACAGATTTGGGGACTAACAGGCAGAAAAATTTAAATAATCATAATTAATATAGTAAGTATTCTAACAAAAAAAGTAAACAACCTACAAGGATAGATAGGTAATGTAAGCAGGGAGATGAAAATGCCAAGAATGAATCACAAGGAAATGTTAGCAAAAAAATTTAAAAACTGTAAAAGAAGTGAAGAATGTCTTTGATGAATTAATCAGTAGATTGGATATGGCCAATGAAACAATCAATGAGCTTGAAGATAAGTCAACAAATTCCAAACTAAAATGCAAATAGAAAAAAAGTGATAACAAAAGATGAAACATTCAAGAACTTTGAGACAATTTCAAAGGGTACAATATATGTGCAATTGGAATACCAGAAAGAGAAGAAAGAGAAAATTGAGAACAAGAAATATTTAAAGTGGAATAGCTGAAAATATTCCAAAATCAATGACAGACATCAAACCAAAGACCCAGGGAGCAGGATAAACAACAAAACATCTACACCTAGACATATTATATTCAAACTGCAGAAAATGAAAGACAAACAGATAACCCTTGAAAGAAGTTAAGGGGAAAAAGACCTCACCTATGGAGGAACAATGACAAGAATGACAGTGGACTTCTAATCAGAAACCATGCAAGGAAGAAGAGATAAGAGTGAAATATTTAAATTATCAAAATAGAAAAACCACTAACCTGAATTTTCTACAGCCAGAAAATTCTTTTTCAAAAGTAAAGGAGAAATAAAAACTTTCTCAGACAAACAAAAGCTGAGGCTATTCATTGTCAGCAGACCTGCCCTGCAAGAAATGTTAACAGAAGTTCTTCAAGAAAAAGTAAAATTATGTAGGTCAGAAATTTGGATCTGTGTAAAGGAGAAAGCATTGGAGAAGGCATAAATGAGAGTAAAATAAAAATCTTTCGTTTTTCTTATTCTTAATTGAACTAAAAGACATTGTTTATTTAAAGTAGTAATAGTAGCAATATTTTGGGAAATGAATGACAGCAATATCATCAGGAATGGGAGGGAGACATTGAGAATAGTCTATTATAAGTATAGCCCTATACATATAAAACAGTACAGTGTTATTTGAAGGCAGGCTTAGATTAGTTTAAAATATATATTACAAGACCTGAGACAACCACTAAAAATTTTCTAGAAAGAAGTATAGTTGATATACTAAAAGATAAAACAAAACGGAATCATATAAAATGTTCCATTAAAATCAAAGAAAGTAGAACAAGAAGGGGAAGAAGAAATAAAAAACAAATGCAATGACTGAAAAATAATAGGCATTATTCCAACTATATTAATAATCACTTTAAATGTGGATGACCTTGTACTGCAATTAAAACTAGAGATTTTCAGAGTAGATAAAAGAACAAGATCCCACTATACGTTGTCTATAGAACCCCACTTTAAATATAAAGACTCAGAAAGATTAAAAGAATGGAGAAAGATATACCATGCTTACATTAATCAAAAGAAAGCTGAAGCAGCTATATAAATTTCAGACAAAGCAGACTCAAAACCAAGGAAAATGATCAGGGATAAAGAAGGGATCAGAAAAGGATCAATTCTCTAAGAATACATAACAATCCTAAAAATGTATGCTTCTAACAAGGGACATCAGAAAAAAGTGAGCCAAAAATGAATAGAAATGCAAGAAGGAATAGAAAAACCATTATGATAGCTTGATTTCAAACAGTGCTGATTTTAGCTCTATTCTTTCAGTAATTGATAGATCAATCAGTATTCTTTGAGTAATGGATCTATCAATCAGTCAGAAAACTTGTAAAGATAGAGTTGACCTGAACAGCCCTATCAATCAGCTGAGTCTAATTGACATTTATAGAATATTTCATTCAACAACAGCAGAATACACATTCTTCTCAAACTCATGTGGAACATTCATTCATTAAGATAAGACCACCTTCTGAGCCCCAAAACAAACCTTAACAAATTTAAAATAATAGAAATCATGCAATGCCTGCTCTCGGACCACTATGGAATTAAACTAGAAATCACAGAAAAATGGCTGAAAAATCCCCAAACATTTGCAGATTAAATAACATATTTCTAAGTAATACATAGGTTAAAAAGGAAGTATCAAGATTTAAAATTTTAAAATATTTTAAACGAATTAAAAATAAAAATATAATTTATCAAGATTTGTTTGATGCAACAAAAGTAGTGCTTAGAGGGAAATTTATAGCATTAAATGTGTATATTAGAAGAGAGATCTAAAAATCAACAACTTAAGCTCCTGTTTTTGGAAACCGGGAAAAAAAAAAAGAGCAACTTAAAACTAAAACAGAAGAAAAAAATAAATAAAAATTAGACCAGAAGTCAATGAATCTGAAAACAGGAGAACAATAAAGAAAATCAACTAAATCAACCAGTGCTGAGAGGGGTATGTCTAGAATTAATTCAACTGGTTTAGTTTTGGCCAACTCTGGCTGGAAAGGGGGAGGGTAAGAATGGGTAGTTATGCCAACCATGGAATCATCACTTGAGACAGGATTTCCTCAACTACTCATTTTCTCTGTCATTTGCTTATATGTTTACTAAGCAAAAATATATGAATTGCCTAGTATACCAGGCAATGCATTAATTTCTAGGCAATTACAAAGATAAATAAGATGTGGTCCCTGCAATAACATAAATAGTAATAGAAGCTAATATATACTGACTCTGTGACAGCACTTGTTCAAAGAACTTTTCACCTGTTATTTAAACTTTATGTAATCTGAGGTAGGTATTATTATTATCTCCATCTTACAGAAGAAGAAACTGAGGCATAGAAGAATTGAATAATTTGCGACACTCACATAACTACTAAGTGACATGATCTGGCCCAAGCTCTTAGTCACCACATTCTACTGCCATGCTCAAGGAAAGGAAATGCCTCAACTTCCCTTGACAATCTATTCTGTCTATTGGAAATCTTCACATTAAGGACATATGTTGTATTTAAAAGCAAGCCTTTCAACTGTAATTTAAAATCATTTCTTTTTTTCTTTCCTTTCCCTTCCCTTCCCTTCCCTTCCCTTTCCATCTTCCCTTACCTTTCCTTCTTCCCTTCATTTCACTCCGTTCCCCTCCCCTCCTTTCCCTTCCCTTCCCTTCCCCTCCCTTCCTCCCTCCCTCCCCTCTCCCTCCCTTGATTTCTTTCTTCCTTCATTCCTCATTTCCTCCCTTCCTTTGTTGGCTACTTTGGAAACAGGAGGTAGCGCATGTAGAGATGTATATAATGCACTTTCATATATTTAAAGAAAAATGATAACGGATTTATAAAAGAAAAACAACTTTATTGGAAATTACTTTTTAAAAAGCTTTTTGGTATTTGAAGATTGGTTAGAAATACTCTAGAGAAGGAAGCTGTTTTTGACATGTATAAAGATTTTTTAACAACCATCTCTCTTGTAAGTAATTAAGTACAAGTAATTACATAATTACTTGATTATGTAGCAGCACTAAAATTTTACAGGAGGTTTTTCACTTAAACTTGAGCCTTATAAAAACAATTGTCAAAAGTCAAAATTATTTTCTAAATGCAGTAATTCTTTCTGCTTTCCAATTTTTTTAAAGGGAGGGAGGGAATCTAGGTCTATTTTTGTTTAGCAACCAGAACCAGAGAAATAAGTAATTTAATAATGTGTCAGTGTGTTCAGACACTGACTTAAAACAGAACGAATCCCCGAGTTACAATGGTGAGAAACACTTAGATGGAAAATGAAATTATAAGCCAAGACCATATTTTAGGGAATTTCTCTGGTCATAAATTTCTAAGATCATCAGTCATATCAGGGTGAGAATGCTATTATTTTAGTCACAACACAGCAGTTTAAAATAGTTGGTTTCTCAAAATGCATCATCAAATAAATTGATTGGGATACAGAAAAATAAAGAAGTCTCCCAAAACATCATTTTATGTTACCTCTGCTTGTGAGACAAGCTTGGGTAATGTAATGTGTGGGGTTTTTTTCATTCTTTTCTTTCATTCTTTCTATATTTCTTTTCTTTTTTTTTTCTTTTTTAAAGTGAGCTGTCTCATCATGGCAAATTTTCTCAAGTTCTTAGAACTCTAATTAAAATGTGGTAATTGGTTATGTTACCTCAATTACCATGATGCATGGACATTGATGCAAAGTGACACCAATTGAATCCCTTGGGTGTTTTACCCTGGGGCTATTCCATTTATCGTGGCCTTATTATTTTCAATTACGTGGCTAGATGTGTTGCATACTTTCAAGGCCAATAAATGTGCAGGGGCTTTCTGAACACAAGATTCTGTTTTCAGTGTGAGAGCTCTGGAGTGGCAGGGCAAACGGAACATATACATATTTTTGTGAAGACTAAAAACTTAAAATCCTAATTTTGCTAAGGAGTCAAAGGCACACGTGTTGAAATTAACGTATTTCAAAGGAATCCAGATTATTTATGTTTAAAACATTTGTTTGAAAAGCAACTATGAGATACTTGCTATTATTGGTAACTACATCTAAGAAAATAGTAATGGAACCATTCAGAGGTCTTACGTGATGAGTAAGACAGGTGAGGAAACTGAGATAGTAAAGAAAAAGGTTTCTTCTTCTTTAGATAAAGGGTTGGGTTTCATAAAGGGCTAAGAAGGGCTGTACTGGGTACTTTACAAATGTATAGCATGAGCCTAACAGTATTTTACAGGGATCTTTCCGCAGCATGAATGTGAAGGTAAGAGCACTCCAAATGGTTGCAGCATTTTGTAAATATAGTTTTCCAGTGGGGACTCTACCCATGTTTGTGGGAAGCAAGCCATAGATTGTTGTATGCATTGTTGTCTCCCCACACCCACCCACTCAGTGCTAGTGATGGTGAATGACTGGTCATTTTGAATGACTTCTGGGCCTTTCTCCACAAAACCTAGTACTGAATTAGGACATTATTTGAGGACATCATCAGTAAACATAATTTGACATTTTGTCTAATTAGTTTCATTTTCTGAGTTTGATCCCTGTGTCATCACCAGGTATTCTTTTTATAAAAATATCACCTTCTCATATTTCTGAAAATTATAGAAAATTTTCTGTCCTTCTACTTATGAGTTCATATCTTTTTTTAGTTTCAGTATTTTCAAATAGGTACAGCATTTGTTCATAGGGTGCCGGTGATAGGAGAAACTGAATTGGGAAAGTTGTGAGAGAAAGGAATTGTACTGTACCAAGACGGGTAGAGCAGGGCTATCTGTGGTAGAGTCCCAGGCTTATATTTCCACATCAACAGCCAGAGAGCTGTGGCTTTGCAACATTTTCAAAGTACTTTTCTGGCTAAGCTTCCTGCCTATATTAATTGTCAGGTCATTTTTTCCCTTTCTTTTTATCTTTGCAATCAATAGCAACCTCAAGAGAGTTTTACATGGAATTCATCTTATTACTTTAAGAGATACTTTTGAAGTAATAAATATCGAGTGATGATACATGATAACTGTATCCAAAGTATTTAATTCATAACAATACATGCCAAAGTCTAAATTTCAATGTATTATTCAAATTTCAATTTTTTGAAAGAAACTTTTTCCCTCTGTCTTAAGCTATTCTTTTTTATTATTATTATTCAGTGATTTCTCATTATTTAATTTGTTTATTGTTTCCAAATAAGCCCAATACTTAATTTCATCCACATATTTCTTTCCAATAAATCCAGCTCTTTCTTCACCTAAGAGCCAATGGATGAGAGCGGAAGGAAGTATTGGATTTACTTCCAAATGGAATCCTCTTAACTAAATCCAATTTACCTTGAGTCTTTATTCTTTAACACATTATGAAAAATTCTTAGGACTGACCACCTAATAGAAAATGCTGTGAATTGTTTATATGATTCTTCCTTTATTCAATTCAAAAAATAATCCCAGGCAGTTTCTAATCAAAAGGAAAAATAAGGCTATAAATCATTAATATAGGATATTATAACCAACCAAAGTAGTCTTGGGGGTAAAAAAAAAAAAAGGCAAGGAATTATATCAACAAACCCTTTAAGAGATGAAAAAGCTTAAAGTACTAGAGTCAGATCTTCCTTTACTTACTAGCTCTATGACCTTGGGCAATTTACTCAATCTTTCAAAATTTAGTTTCTTTGGACCCGCCGAGTGGCACGGTGGTTCAGCGCTGGCTTGGGAAGCCAGCAGCCCCGGTTCGGGTCCCACATATGAGGGCCAGTGACACTGCCCTTACAAAAAATAAAAATTAAAAAAAAATTTAGTTTCTTCATCTATAATTGTTATCAGATGAACCAAGAGGATGTATGAAAAATGGTACCCCAGTGATTTAGGACATACATAGTACATGTTCAACACTGCTGGCAAGTAACATAACAGCCCCATCCTCACAGTGATTCACATTTATACTACTTGGCTTTTTAGATAATAAAACAAACAAAATTAACATGAGAAAATAAAATAAACTGAGAAATACATTTCCTCACAGTGTATGCCACCTTTTGTGTTAATAACTTGGTGGATTCCCCAGAGGGAACTGCTCTGTATTAAACTGAACCTGTCTGATAGGGATTTCTTTATTTTTTTTGAGATGGCATCTGAAAAAAGATATCTAATTTGAGACATAAACAAATCAATGCTGGAAAACTGGTCTTCTTAATACAAGTTCCTTGAAAGTCAGGAGTTTCTATGAAGCATGGTGTAAATTTAATAAGCCCCAAGTACTTAAAGAAAGTGCATAAGTGGTCAATTGACTCATGTGGCAGCCCAAATTCTCTCTTCTCTATTTTTTCCTAGTACTTTAAAAGGGAAAATGCTTGCTTATTCGTCTTTGTTAACATTCTCATAAGAAATTACTGCTTTTCCTAGCCCACTTAGATATGGTTAATTTGGAGCAATTAATATATCACCTGTGATAATGAAGACATTTAATCCATAATTTTCTAAATTGTATTTGAAAATGAGGTTACCTATTTTCAAAATCCAGTACGTTCAATTTGTATTTATAAAGGTCCTGTTAATTTACTTGACTTTTTAAAACAGTGATTGAGTATTCATTCTTATCATTAAAGAAGGATTGATCGTTGTTGAGAGACAGTTTAGGATGTTGATTCAGGACACTGAAGTTGGAAACAGAATGCCTAGGTTTGAATGACTGACCAGTTACAAACTAGCTGGTTAACTTTGGACAAGTTGTTGAAATGTTCTTTGCCTCAATTTTTTCTTCTGTAAAATTGAGAGGGTAATAGTACATATATCATATGGTTGTTAAAAGTCTTAAACGACTTAATGTGTAAATAACTTAAGACACTCAGCGCCTGACATGTGTTAAGTGCTAAGTATGTTAGCTGCTATTATTATTATTATTATTATTATTATTATTATTATTACTGTAATTTCCTTCACAAAGTAATGGCCATTTTTATTTACTTACTTCAAGGCAAGGACACTCACTACCAGGCTTCAGGATAACCTATCAACTCATTTGTAGTTATGTAAAATTCTGTACATGCCCATTGTTTTTTGAATAGTTTCACTGAGATATAATTGGCATAAAATACACTTCACAACTTAAAATGTGCAATTTTGTATGTTTTGACATAAGAATACACTCACAACACCATCACTATAATCAAGATCATAAATATAACTGTCACCTCAAAAAGCTTCCTCATTACCCCTTATAATTCCTCCAGTGGTCACAAAGATTTTACCCTATATATTTTTTTTTCCAAATGGTTTCTTATATTTTACATTTAGGTCTATGATCCATTTTGACTTCATTTTTATATATGGTGCAATAAATAGTTCAATTTCATATTTGATCATATGGATATTGATTTATTCCAGGGTCATTTGTTGAAAGACTATTCTTGGAATTGCCTTTCCACTTTTGTCAAAAATCAATTGACCATTTATGTGCAGCTCTACTTCTGAAATAGTTATCCTACTCCGTTGATCTATTTTTGGCCTTGATACTAATGTTCTTGACTACTATAACTTTACTGTAAGTCTTAAAATCAGGATCCATAAGTCCTACAACTTTATTCATCTTTTTCAAAATGATTTTAGCTGTTCTAGTTCCTTTGCATTTCCATATAAACTTTAGAATCAGCTTAAAAATTTGTACCAAAACATCACTAAGATTTTCTTTTAGATTATTGACTCTGGGAAGAGAAATCCGGAAAGAATTGATATCTTAACAATATTGTGCCTTCTGATCCAATGAGCACCCTCCTTTAGTTATTTATTTTTTTCTCAGCAATATTTTGTAGTTTTCAGAGTATAGGCCTTACATATTTTTGTTAGATATATCTCTAAACATTTCATGTTTTTGCCACTATTGTAAATAATATTGTTTTTAATTTCAATTTCTGATTGTTCATTGATAGTACATAAAAATATAATTGATGTTCATATATTGATTGTGTATCCAATAGCCTTGTTAAATTCCTTTATTAGCTCTAAGATCTTTTTAGGAGACTCTGTAGCATTTTCTACTTAAATGATCATGGAGTCTGTGAGTAAAGCTAATTTTGTTCCTTAATTTTCAAGTAGCATGTCTTTAATTACTTTTTCTTGCTTTATTACATTGGCTAAAACTTCCAGTACAATGTTGAATAGAAATAGTGAAAGCAGACATCTTTGCCTTTTTTTTTTCTGTATTAGGAGAAAGGCAATCAGTCTTTTACCATTAAGTATGATGTTAGCTGTAGATTATTTGTATATGCCCTTTATTAAGTCAAGGAATAAAGTTCCTACTTTATTCTTAGCTTTCTGAGTTTTTATCAGAAAGGGTGTTGGATTTTGACAAATGCATTTTCTGCACCCACTGGGATAATCATATAGTTTTCCTTTCTTAATCTGTAAATATGATGACTTACATTGATTTTCTGTTCAAATGTTATGCTAACTTAGCATTTTTGGGCTAAACCCCATATGATCATAATGTATTATCTTTTTTTATATATTGTTTATTTGATTTGACAAAATTTTGTTAAAAATCTTTTTATCTATATTCATGTCATGAGGGATATCATTCCATAGTTTTCTGATCAGTCTTGCTAGAGGTTTACCAATTTCATTGACAAACAGCTTTTTGTTAATTGATTTTTTCCCAATGTTTTTCTATTTTCAGTTTCAATTATTTCTGCTCTGATCTCTATTATTCATAACATTCCCTTTATAGTCTTTTACTAGTAATAGAATCTGTAGAAATATCTGTCTCTTATTCCTCTTATTGATAATTTGTCTCAGAGAAAGGAGCCAAAGGAACAAAGTTCAAGCTTCTTTGGCTCATAAAGAAAGAAAGCAGGAGATTAGAAATAAAAAATGAAAAACATGATTCAAATAATAATTAGAATTAAAGCTTGACAAATATAGACAGAGATCAATTTTACAGGTAACATGAAATAAACAAAAGTAAGTCTGGCCAAAGAGCTTGAATATATGAAGAACAAAGCATAGTGTCAAATAATTATGCAGTTTCAAATTTTGATGATAAAGGAGAAAGATGTTTTTGGGCTCCCTCTCCTTTGACTCCAAGAACTTAATTCAAGATCTCTTGTTTTCTTGTAATTTATTTAAAAAGAGATAAATATATTAACAATTTGCCTAGTTAGGGTAATAGAGATGTTTGTTTAATTGGCATTCATATATGTATCTTAATTTTTCTGAATACTATGGATTTTCCATAATTTTGTCGGTATTAACTGTAAGCATGAAGCCAGTAATTACCTATGAGTATTACTTAATATAATTAGTTGTATATTTGTATTATCTTTCTAAGAATACTTTTTGAGGAGAGGGAGGATATCTTATTTAACCTCTGAATCTCTAACATTGATTAATATAGAGTGTCAATGAGAGGAAATTCCCTTATCTAACAAATATTATGGCATACCGATTAAATCCTAGGTACTATATGTGGTTTTGGGAATGCAAAGGTGAGCAGAAAGTAGCTCTGTGGAAGTGTTCTTCAGACCAGTGGAGAAGACCATCAGTAATCAAATCATCACACAAACAGATGTAAACTGAACAATGAGGAGCACTAGATGGATGATTAGGTGATATCTCTTAAACAAACTATTTCCAAAGTGATTAATGAAGAGAATCCTGTAACAGAGAATCAGAGCCTCTAATTCTAACCAAGCACACGCAATTTTAGAACCACTTTATCCAATACCTCATTCAGAATTTCCTTCAGAAATAACTTTTAAAGAACAGAGAATACACTACTGGATACTTCATGTTTTAGAAGTTGAAACATTGTCCTTATCAGATAAGAAGAAATGTCAAAAGGCACCTTTGTGGTGGTCTCAGGAAGGTGAAATAGGAACGTAACAACACACAAAGCCATTTTGTGAAAATATGAATATTGAGAATTAATATAGCTATAGTAACTCCAAATCAAGTGCCAAAACAAAACAAAATTTATTATATGAAAACATATACGCAGTCATTTAGCAAGTTTCATCAAACATCTACAATGGGCAAGTATGTCCCAAGCCCTAGAAATATAGCAGTGTAAGTCCTTGTGTATAAAAAGAGGGTGGCACAGGGATAAAGCCACATGAGGAGGGATCAAATAATATGGTGGATGTTTAAATAAAAATAAATTATTACAGTAAAAGTCACTTTGCCATTAATCCCCTTCAAAATACTTTGTCTCACTTGGAACACATTCATCCCATCCTTCTTTCTGAAGCAGTTCTGGACACCCTCTTTCGTGAGTGTCTTTAGTTGCACTGTTGTGGCTGCCTTGATTCCCTGAATCATTTTCACTTTGGTAAAGAGCCAGAATCACATGGTGCTAGATCTGGTGAATAAGGTGATAAAAACACACCATGTTTTTATTTGACAGAAATTGCTGTATCCCAGAAGTGATGTATGACACAGAGCATTGTCAGGATGGAGGATGATTTACAGCACACTTTAAAACACACCTTCTCTCAACTGTAGCTCACACCCAATTGACTGCACTGAACAACTTGAAATGTGTCATACCCTGTTACTTAGGTTTGATGTGCCACTTCTTATACTGAAGATCTTGCCTTTCCATTGGATGGCACTTGGGCAGCATTCATCACATTTTGTGATCACAACAGAAAGGCTCCATGTCACACATGGCTTCTGGTACAGCAATTTTCTGTCAAATAAAAACATTAAAGTGCGTCCTCATCCAACTTATTCACCGGATCTGGCACAGTGCAACTTCTGGCTTTTCCTCAAAGTCAAAATGACCATGAAAGGTAAATGTTTTGAATCAATTCAGGACATCAAGGCAGCTACGACAGAGTAACTAAAGACACTCACGAAAGAGGACTTCCAGAACTGCTTCAAAAGTGGCAAGAATGATGGGATGAGTGTGTTCGAAGTGAGACAAAGTATCCTGAGGGAGATTAATGACAAAGTGACTTTTACTGTAATAATTTTTAAAAATTTGAACATTCACCATAATTTTTTATCATACTTAGTATAATGAACAAGCAAACACACCACTAACAGGCATCTAATTCTCTGCAAAGGCAGCCTCCCATGTTGGTGCAGTACTTGTCTGTCCATCAAAACAACTTAGACTCCAACCAACAGAGATCAGAAGCAAGAACATTTTCCAACTTAATGAAGTACCCTGTGCTCATTCTATTACTGCATTAATGCCACTCTACTCTTCCATCCCTTTCTGGACAGTAATTTTCAACCCTGTTTATCACAGAGGACCTTATTTGCTACATTCATCATTCCAAACAACCTGCATATTCAGCAGCCAAGCTAAAGAAAGGGGGAACTTTTCTCTATCTGTGATTTATGTCTACCTCTATGTAATAGTTTGAGCCTCTAAGAAGCAACTAGGATTTCAAAGCTAAAGCTTACCTTTACTACAGAATGAGGCTTAAAAATGTCTACATCTAGTCTGAAGATATCTAACCCAGCATCCCTGATCATATGATTTCAAGTAAATCCCCAAGGAAACCCATCTTTGTCTCCTCCAAAGCAGTTTGAATACTTCCAATATGTCAGAGCTTCTGCAGGTGCTGCTGGCTTTGTGTAACTTTTATTATGGCCACTATCATGATTAGAGGCTTCAAAGTACATAATAAAAAATAACCTCTTCTGTCCTTCCAAACACTCCAAAAAAAAAAAGACAGAAAGAAAGAAAGAAAGAAAGAAAGAAAGAAAGAAAGAAAGAAAGAAAGAAAGAAAGAAAGAAAGAAAGAAAGAAAAGAAAAAAACATAAGACAAGACTCCAGGTAAGTAGCTTCACAACAAACAGTTCATTTTCAAGAAAAAGCATCCAATCATATAAATTCTGAACTGTTAATAACTTGGAAGTCTTAAGGAATTTAACAAATTCTGCTCAAAACAATTAAACTGAACTGTTGATCAAATCACCCCTAGACTCAACATTGCTGGGGATGCATATATGTGTGTTTGTATTTTATTTGTGTAAGTCAAACATGAGAATTAGGCCTTCAACTAATAGACACTGACTTCAAGGTCATTTGGGGGAATCAATCTTGTTATCAATAAACCTTTCCCCTTAAGGATAGGAATGGTTTCTGGACAAGTACATAGTCTATGTTATAATAAGACAATTCTAGTCCCATACACTTCCTTCATCTAGCTACAGCTTAGTCACAGTAAATCTGAAAAATTCTTAAAAGAGATCCCTATCTCTACCTTGGACACTGCATTGAAACACTAGGAGGAAACTTGGTAGTTCTCAGCAATGCAATACTATCAGATGGAGCTCCAAGCAGGAACAATGGAGATCGCTGTGCAAATACTGTTAACTCACATCACATAACGAAGAGGTAAACAGTACTCTTTACTTTGTTGCCTTTCCTGCAGAACATACACATTGCTCCATATGCTCTGAGAGTGGTAAGCTACCTTCTAGCAAAATCTTCATAGGGTATTGTAATGATTAATGAATATCATTGGCGAAGGAATGATTGAAAAAATTAATGGCTTAGTTTGGCAAGCAAAATATCCATGTGATTTTTTAAAAAGACAATGAGATACACCAAAACGCATCTTATGAGTAAGCAAATAAACCTCTGTTATGACAAATGGCATTTCATTTAGTGGTTGGAGATAGCTATCCCTTTAGTTAGCAAAACCTCTTGTAAGATGAATACACAATCCCTGGAATAATTTTTTTCCTGAGTCAAATGAAAGACCATTGTGCTTTAAAAAAAAAAATCACTCACAGCCTCCTTTCCCATCTTCTTCTGTAGGCGCGTCTGCCACTGGACAGCCTGCATGACAATGGCTTCCCACCGTCTTTCAAGGTTAACGATGATCAGCTGCATGGGCTGGTGGTCTGCGTTCAGGTTGCAGGTCTCCCCATCATCCAGGAGATGCTGACATAACCGCAGGATGGAGGCCACTCCGCGACGTCGCTGCTTGATTTCACCACAGAGGGACTGCAACACAGAGAGGTACTGATCCATGTGTGTTTATGGGGCAGGGTTCCCTAAGACGTGAAACACACTCTTCCATCATAATTTCTGTAGTGATATGTTCAACTATGAGCCATCGAACAAGAGGGGCTCTGGAGCTGCCTTTAGATTGGAGGCCTCCTACACATACCCAGCTTATGCCAATGAATTAAGCGACATCCCCATCCCCTGCCCTTTGTCACAGCTTTCTCCATCTAATATGTTGAGTCCCACCTCAACACCTAGGTGAGTAGCATTTTCATGAAATGAATAATTTAAATCGTATGAATGCCAAACAGACTATTTTGACTCATGGTCACAAGAAAAACAAAAGACAAAGACCTCCAAAAGGGAATTTTTTCAAATTTACTCCTAGGGTTTTTTTTGGAGCCAAAAATTTAGTTTTCTACTGGCTGGGAATATGTTAAATAAGATTGCAAAGAATACACACACACATGCATACACACACACACACACACACACACACACACACACACACACACTGGGGATGCCAAAAATTTGTATACATATTTTAAGAAAGGCAAAAACTGTATTAATATTACGCTTATGATAACCACTTTGAGCAACTCTTGTAATTACAGAAGTCAAACATGACTTCTATTCATCTTTTGTTATCAGTATATATTGAGAATTACAATTTTAATACAGTTTTTTATTTTCTTAAAATGTGTATACGTCTTTTTGGCACTGTCTGCATATCATCTATTATTTTTAAAAAAAAACAAAAAACGATAAGCAACATTTCTCTTCTGAAGCTTGATGAACAAAGCAGTAATTTCTGAAAAACAGAAATTAGGATACTGGATTATTACTGCACTATTTGTTGGTTGTTGTGTTTCTTCTAATAGACATTGACGCTATTTAAGAAGAATATGCATGCATCAAAATAACATTTGGCCCCCAGAAGCATTCGTATTGCTGCAGTGACCCTAAGCTGAATGATTCAAGCAAAATAGTGGATACACATGTCTAAAAATATTCTATCTTTTCTTTGCCTACGGATAGTGTGTAAGTGATACTCTAATTCAAAGCCTTCAGGATAAATGATGATTATATCCACAAACATCACTGAATTACTAATCTCCTTCTACTGCCACAATTGGACTGTTCTAACAGTTAACAGATTGCTTATTAATCAACAAGGGTAAACAAGATAATGCAATTTCTTTTAGTGTGAGAGTTTTAATGCCTAAAAGTATTTGTGCTTAAAATGTTAATCTAGATAAGGCCTTCATTAGAAGCCTTAAAATGATTAAGTGCACTTCACTGAAATGTGCTTGGAGTGATGGTAGGCCAGCAGGTGGACATTTCATACAGATGTTCCACTTATTGATATAATACATGTTATAGCCAGTTAAATGAGCCTACCTTAGTAATAGCTGGAATCCTATTATTTCGGTAATGAGAAAACCCTGTATCTTTAATATTTCTGAATTTTAAATAAGGTGAATGACAAATTCCCAAACCTCTATTTATGGCAAAATATGACTCGGAATTGTATTATTCAATTTATCCCAATTCAGCATTTTTAGTTATGTTTCCTGAACTCACCGTTATTTCTTTTCCCAGGGTTCATTACTATTTTCCTATATAACTCCTGATATAACCACCAGATCTGACACATTTCTTTACTGATACTATTCATTAGCTCAACGCTGAATGAGGAGAAACCTCCAGACATTCAAAGATAAAACTGGAGGGTTTCCTAAAGCAACAGGCATTGCTTCCATCTCCTCCAGTCCTGTTAACTGCCCCAACCCCACATACATATTCTCTCTCTCTCTCTCTCTCTCTCTCTCTCTCTCTCTCTCTCTCTCTCTCTCTCTCTCTCACACACACACACACACACACACACACACCCCTCTTTCAATTTGCTTTCTAGCTCTAGAACAACTGCTGGGTAAGTTAAACTATCAAGCCCATTTAATACCTGCCAATTTTTGGCCCAAAGTGAAACACTTCAAGATAGTAATATAGCCAATTGAAATTGGTTCAAATGAGTCCCATGAATATGAATATTGAGAATTTTATTTTGTTTTGTTGTTAATTTGTTAGAAGGCTAGAAAAATCAAAAGAGTTGCTTCTATGCCATTAAACTGGATCCCACAAAACTCTCTTTGAAAGTGACTAGAATAATAACTGCATTTGCCAAGACAACAAAAAGTCCCAACGTTTAGCCAAATGAAAATTTGCCACGGATGTCACTAAAGCGGTGTGCAGAGTGAGCACAGATGCATCAGTGTCATTTAAAAAGTAGCTTAAATAGTGTTTTACAAAGTTTTGAAACAATGTGTGAGGTTACTAGGGGAAATTTTCATAAAGGTCACTGGCCATAAGTTTTATATAAGTGTCTAGAATGTACCCAGTATTTAACTATCTAGATGATTCCCAACCCACATCTTAATGCAAGTTAGTCAAGGTGGTTTAAAAATTGTGAAAGCTGTTTTGTTTGTTTGTTTGTTTGTTTGTTTGTTTGTTTTTGAGGGCAGTATCACTGGCCCTCACACGTGGGACCTGAACCGGGGACGCTGGCCTCCCAAGCCAGCGCCCAACCACCACGCCACTCGGCCGGCCCGAAAGCTGTTTTTAAAAGTTATTGACATTCAATATCTGATTTTTGGATCTTCACAGTTCTGACATTTTTTTTCTTTAAATATCTAAAGAACTTAAGTCTACATTCTAGATTAGTAATTTATCCTATATGTATACTTGGGAATTAGCAGTGCCTTAAAAAGGAGGGGAAAATTGGGCATTTTATATGGCCAACTCATTTTTCAGTACTTTTTTTTAATCTAGGAGCTATAATTGATAAAATAATTTTGTACACAAATGGGCTTCCATGAACATGACAACCATTACATTATACATATTTATTTATAAATCACAAACACATACTAAATAAAATCAGTGCATTTGCTAATAATGTTTCTTAAAATCAGTAATTTACATTATCTCCATGATAAACTATGCATAGAGAAATGTTAAATATAAGTACATAGGAACAAATAATTATTAGAACTATTTTCAGCCTACATTTTCAGAGAAAAATACTTTTACAAAGAAACCCAAGCTAAGGATTCTAAGGCACCAAAGTGAGACAAACTTATCCCTGCCTACCAGACCGCCTCAGGTGTGTACTGCACCTTCCCTCTGCCAGGCACTGTATCAGGCATGGAAGCTTCAAAAAGGAGCCCATTACTGTTCTTTCCCTCAAGGTGCTGAGCCCTGGAGGTAGATTGTACAAGCAAGTACAACATTAAGAATAATGCAGAGAGGGAGGTGCTAACAGAAGTTTGTGCAAGTTGTTATTGGAAGAATTGGTGAAATTTCTAAGGAAATCATGCGAACCACGTGGCCCAAGTTGGGTGGTGAGGGTTATAAAGCCAGAAGCAACTAGCCTGGGGCATGGGAATATCTAGTGCACTGGGGAGAAGAGAGAGTGAAGCAGCTGGAAAAGGAAATGGGGAACAGAAAAATTTGGGATACTTTTCATCATGGCCAATTTTGAAGTATTTTCCTTGATATCTAATTAGGTCATGTTGGTTCCCAAGCACAGTCATACTGCCTTCTTAGAACAGTATAAGGACAAGAAGAGGAAGAAGAAATTTAAAAAGAAAGAAAAACAACTAATTATCAGTATGTCTAGAAAGAGATTCCAAATGCTTTTATATTTAGTTATCCTTATTATTGGTAATCTTTAGGCAAGTTCTTCCTACAAGGCTACCTCAGTTAGTATGGAGGTAATTGTCTTAGATTATTTCCTATAATTGGGTAATTAATTGTATTCATTTCAGAATCCAATTGTTGGGATATAGTTTGGTGTGGTACTTTTAAATTTCTAATGACCTACTTTATTTACTTCTTTTGCATTTCTACTCAGTTTCCTCATGTTACTAAAAAGGCAGATTTGCTATAAAAATGAGAAGTGTAGAAAAGTAAAACTAAATTTCTAAATTGTTTTTTCCTTTACAATGATCATATCTCCAATCCTCTAAGCACATCTTTTTAAACACATTGAGAGTTGCCAACCTGCTGAAGGTTTTTGTTTTATACTTGTAAACTGTCAATTTGACGTGCAGTTCACTAATGATGGTGGAAACGGATGTTTTTGGTTAATCGGCCTTTTTTTTTTTTCCTCTCCAAACTTCCTCTGTCAACTTTTTTGACTGTTGAAATCACTCATATTATCAAGTCAAATGTGATGTAGCATCATTCTTGAGACTGGCCTCAGTTTGACCCCATTAAAGGTACTTTATATTGGTACTTTGTTCTAGAGTATTAAATATACACATAATGCACACATATTGCACAGATTGAGTATATTTACTTGAATATCCATATTCTTGACATTACACAATTGTGTCACCTACTATTACAAAAGATATAAGTAAGGTTACAATAAAAGAACTATAATTAGGCTAAGAACCAAAATGGGCAGTTAATAAAATGTCACAACCAAATAGGGAGAAGAGATATAAAGAGGAAAATAATATTTTAAAAATACCCAAATGTGTTAAAAACAGAGAGAGAAAAAAATAAATCTTGCAGAGAAATCCCTATTTGCTTACATAATTTTATTCAGCAGGTTAATGTAACATCATTTGGTAGGTCAATGTGAACTAAGTGGTGTGACTTTAGGTGATCTGTCCAATGAAAAGAAAACTATGACTAATTTCATTTCTCAAGTCCAACATAACTTTACCTTCTATATTGATCAGTTGTTTAACATTACCTACTGAGTATGCCTTCTGTGTGGCAAAAACAATATAAAGTTTCAATCATCACATATGATATGTATCTGCTCTCAATCTAGTTGAAGTGAGGACATATATGGACAGAGAAGGGAAAAGTGACAAAAGACAGACAAATTCTTCTAGTCTAAATGGTGTCAAGTGGATAGCTCCACCTCCCTGTTACAAAGGTTTCCTACACTTTTTCAGGTGTTTTTCTTCTGTTTTGCATTTTCTGTATTTTACCATTTTAATTTCATGAGGTGGGCAGCTGTCTTCCCTTGGTCTGCTACCTGTGACCAGATTTTCTAGAGCAAACGTTCTCAGAATTGTTCCCCAGACCACGCAGCATCAATGATAGCTGGGAACTTGCTGGAAATGCAGATTCTCTGGTGCCACTCCACTCTTCTCAATCAGAATCTGGAGTGGTCCCCAGTGGGGCAAAGTTTAATAAGCTCTACAGATTATTACAATGCATGCTAAATTTTGAGAACCCTGGTCTAAAGAAACAGAGGAACTTAGTTTTTCAGATAAGGGAATTAATCTAGTTGAGTAGATTTTTTTTGCTTAGAAGTATAGAAGTCACAAGTTCTGATTTGGGAGGCACGCTGGTAGCCAAGAACCATACATACCCATTAGTGAACAAATTAGTTTCTTAATTGTTATTGAATGACAGAAAAAAATGAATTAATCAATCAATGAATAGGTCTTTTCAATCAGTGATATCTTTATATTATCAGCATTTATTAATGATCTCCAGAATTTTCAATATAATTATTAAGAATGCTGATGTTAGGTTGTTTAAATACCATATTGGCAATTTGGGATTTTTTTGGTCATTTTTATAAAGTAAGTCATTCAGCAATGAATGACTAACACAGATGGCATTGTGCTAAATTAAATAGAAGTTTTGGTCTCAGAAAGCTTACATAGTAAAAATCATGATGATTGTTTTTGAAAAGTACAAGACATCAGGTGCAGCTAATGATAATACCTGAACCCACGGTCTGATAAGAATATACAGCAGGTGGGAAATATGAGAGGCTATACTGGTATCTCTGTGATTCCTCAGAAGATGCTTTTGACTGGTTGGTTTGGGATGATTATTTTGGCGCAGGTTGGCAAAGATCACATGAATGATGTTTCTTGTAGCAATAAACATTTACTGGGCATTAATTATGTGCTGACCACCATATTTTTCATTACAGAATTGGCATTGGTGAATAAGAGGCATATAATAAGATGTGACATCTATTCTTATGTGCTTGTGATTTGACTGTAAAGAGAAGACAGTGGCTCCTCAGAGTGTGAGATATCAATGCAAGGCAAAGGTTTGTGATAAGACCTAACCCATCAGGTTGCTGTGGGTTTAAATGAGGTAAGGGAAGTGAATGTGCTATGACCCAAATGTACAGTGTGATCGATACACATGCTAAATGATGGGTATTGATTTGGAGGATGAGAAAAATCATTACTAGCTGGTGTAGATAAAGATTCAGGGGATTAGAACGAGGCTGTCAAAGTTGCTGAAGATTGAAAAGGTGAAGGGAAGGGAGGACAGGCATAGTTGGGGGATTCACTTAAGAAACAGTCAAGAAACCACAACCTTTGTAACATTTTAAAACAGAATGGAAGTGCAAGTGGAATATGATAATAATCATAATGCCATCATCCATCCATCCATCCATCCATCCATCCATCCATCCATCCATCCATCCAAATGTACTTATTGTGTGTCTCCTATGTGCCAGGCACTGGTCTTAGTGGTGGGGATATAAGAGTAAGCAACCATATTCCTGCTTTCATGGAATTTACATGCAAATTTTTTTGGAGGGGTGATGAAAGCTTGGAAATAAAACAAATAAATATACAAGAAAACATCAGCTAATGATACCAGCTATAAAACAATATAGAGTGATATGATAGAAAGTAGCAGGGTACGGAGTTACTTTAGATTGGCTTCTCTGAGGAGGTGACAACACATAATAAGTTCAGATGTACAAACAAAATATAACTTACGCTGTAATAATTGAGACAAGATAATGTTTATAAAATCAAGGTTAATGTATGCCATAGAAAGGCTTACTTTATGATAAGTATAGGGTATTAATGATTAAAGATGGAATGCTTATCAATAAAATAAATGTAATTAAAAGGCACTTGGTACAATTAAGTCAGGAAAAAATAGTCTTTTCAATGAATGGTGCTGAGACAACTGGATATTCCCGTGCAAAAAAAATGAACTGGACTCCCACCTCACAACATATGCAAAACTAACCCAAAATGCATCACAGACTTAATGTAAGAGCTATAACTAAAATAGGAGTAAATCTTCAAGACCTTGATCTAGGCAATGGTTTTTTAGATACGACACTAAAATTACAAGTGACTTTTGGACAACTTTATCAAAATTAAAAACTTTTACTTTCCAAATGACTTCATAAAAAAAAGTGAAAAGACAAACCACAGAATGGGAGAAAATATCTAAAAATTATGTATCTGATAAAGAACTTGTATAGAGGATGTGTAAAGAACTCTTAAAACTCAACAATATAAAAATAAGCAACTCCATCTTAAAACTGGATAAAATAATATTTGAATACACATTTCTCCAAAGAAGTCATACAAATGGCCAATAAACACATAAAAAGACATTCAACATCATTAGCCATCAGGAAAATGCAAATACAAAGCACAATTAGATAGTACTTAACCTCCACAAAAAATTAAAAAATAAAAATAAAAAATAATGTTGGTGAGGATATAGGGAAATAAAACCCCTCATACATTGCTCATGGGATTGCAAAATGGTTCACTCACTTTAGAATTCAGTATAACATTACGTCAAAAAGTTAAACATAGAGTTACTATATGACCCAACAACTTCTCTCCTACATATATGCCCCCAAAGAATTGGAAACATATAGAAAACACATAAAAACCTGTAGACAAATATTCATAACCACATTATTCATAATAGCCAAAAAGTAGGAACAACCCAAACATCCATCAGTGGATGAATGGATAAAAAAATGTAATATATCCATACAATGGAATATTATTTGAAAATAAAAAATAATGAAGTAGTGATACATGCTACAACATGGATGAACCTTGAAAACATTTTGCTAAGTGAAAGAAGCCAGTCACAAAAGGCCACATATTGTATCATTCCATTGATATGAAATGTCCATAACAGACAAATGAATAGAAATAGGAAGCATTAGTGGTTGCCAGGGGTTGCAGTCAGGGGAGATATGGAGTGAATGCTAATGGGTAAGGGGTTACTTTTGAGGGTGGTGAAAACATTCTGAAACTAGATTTTATAATATGTGAATTATATCTCAATAAAGCTGTTCTTTTTTAATAACTTGGTAAGTCCAGGAGTATATTATCAACCACATACCTGATGATATAATCAGAGAATTTACCATTCCTTTAGGGTGTGTCAAGACAACAGACCCTATGATATTACTAAGACCATCCAGTCATCAGGGTTTTGCAACCATGAGTCAATATACAGATTAATGCACTTACAAATGCAAACTTAGGGCTATTATTTCGTTTTTTAAAAAGTAATGGCTATAAATTTCCTGCAATAGAGTCATAACTACAAACCTATAATCTCAGATAAGACATGCAGTGCCTTTTTAAATATAACTGTCCCATTTCTAGAAATACCATAAAACATAAACAGGAAAGTATACATCAAAGACCATGGATATGGAAAAGGAATTGAAGAAAATGTGTAAGTTGAAGAATGTTATTTAAGTCTAATTATTGCTGTGACGAGTTTCACATATAATCATATACATTTTATGAAATTGTAATCTATTGTGTTGTTGGTATCAGTGCAAAAATGAAAGACCTGACATGTTAAATACACTTCATGTACTTTATTATGATTATTTTTTACTTTCAAAGGTTTTTATTTTATTTATTTATTTATTTTAAATTAAAGTTTATTGGGGTGACAACTGTTAGCAAAATTACATAGATTTAAGTTCATGTACTTTACAAAGATCATTCTGAGTTGAATATATACAAGGTACGGCAATTAAGTTCGCAAACTCATCCTAGAAAAAGTGCTACATATCTCATTGCTGAATATCACTATGGTCACCTTCAAAGTACTCCCCTTGGGAAGCTACGCACCAATGCCAGCATCTAGTCCACCCTTCAAAGCAATTTTGGAACTCTTTTTCTGGAATGACTATCAGAGAGCTGTTGTCATGTTACCCTTGATGTCCTGAATGTCATCAAAATGTCTTCCTTTCAATATTTCCTCTATATTTAGGTAAAGAAAGAAGTCATTGGGGGTGAGATCAGGGGAGTGGAGAGGGTGTTCCAATACAGTTATTTGTTTACTGGCTAAAAACTCCCTCACAGACAGTGCAGTGTGAGCTGGTGCATTGTAGTGGAGCAAGAGTCGTGAATTGTTGGTGAAAATTTCAGGTCATTTTCATCTAACCCTTCCACTCAGCCTTTTCAGCTTCCAAATAATAAACTTAGTTAAGTGTTTGTCCAATTGGTACAAATTCATAATGATATCAAAAAAGGTTAGTTAGCAGCATCGTTAGCACAAACTCGCAAAGGTAATTGTCAGACCTTGTATATCTGAACCAATACAAAATAAAAATGTTATGTTCTTTCATAACATTTTAATATAAATATAAAGAAAAAATGTTATTTTTTCTTTCATTATTATAGTTTCACAATGTTCTCTTTAGATATTAAATTGATATTTACTTGAATAAAAAATAATAGCCAACAATTATTGGGGCTAATTAATTACTAGAACACTATTCTTAAATTTTTATTAGCTATTTTTTACTAATCTCCTATGCTAATAACAAACATTTTTGTATTTCAGTGTGCTATGCATTTTTTTTAGGTATTTTATATATGTTGACTCATTTAATCTTCACTACAGTGCTATGAAATATGTATTATTGTCACCTACCTATTTTTCAAATGAGGACATGGAGACACAGAGAGGTTAAGTAACTAACCAGAGATAACACAGCTAATAAGCAGCAAAGGTAGAGTTTTAACCCATGCAACCTGAATTCAGGGCCAATTCACAAAAACACTATGTTACATTGCCTTTCATAAGAGAGCTGAAAAACTTGTAAGATTTCTACATTATCGGACCATCTCCGCCCCTGATTTCTAACCAGAAATAGCCACAGCCATAAAATTATTGTTGATAAGAGAGCCAACAACTTCTTCTGTGCACCTTTCAGGGGTCTATCTTATATCCACTTCTTGGCCTGCAAATACGTTAAGAATTAATAATCTATGCAACTTGTAAGCGTGGTTATGACAGCAGAGATGGAAAAAGTATTAATCTGTTCCTTGAGCAAATATTTATTGAACACCTAATATTATGGGCACACTTCTGAGTGTTTGAGTTACATCAATGAACAAAATAGACAGTAATTTCTGCCCTGAAGACCCTCATATTCTAGCATACAGTAGGAGATCATCTTTTTGCTGAGAAAGATATAAATTGCATCAATAATAAAGAAGAGATTGAACAAACATAGGAAACATTCATTAGCAAATGATTATCAAAGTTTCCAACAAGGGGTCAGCAGATCTTTTGGTCCTGACCACTCCATTCTTGAGCCAAATAACTTAACCGTACCTAGTATCTAAACATACAATTAACTATATCTAGTGCTTAACTATACTGAGTGTATAAATGTTGCAAATAATTTCCATCCTGGAATTGTAAAGGAGTAATTCCTCAAAACAGAAAAAAAAAAAATTAAAATACCTCGAGTGAAGTTTGAATGATGACTTGCATATTTTAAAGAAAATGTAGGGAAATGACATCTGCATATTTTAACTTATTCCAAACTTGAAAGACTGTGTCAGCCAATATAGGAACTCAGCTCAGTTGCAAACCCTGGAACTTAATCTATATTGAAGCTAAATATTCTATAAGTATGCAGTGAAGTGCAAAAAATAGCAATTGAAAAATGACATGATTAAATGGCACGACATGCAATCATTTGCTCTCAATTATATCAATGTATCTTCTTCATTTCTAGGAGTCAGGCAGAAATATTGTTTTTTAAATGCCTCTATTAAATTGGTCACCAATAATAAAATAGATGAGAGTCCTAATAAGCTCATTTACATAACATACATCACACACCACAAAACTATTCTCTCCAAACAGTTTTGCTCATAGATTTGTCTCCGGGTTGTCAGGAGTCTTTGCTACATTAGCAGATTTCAAAAGCATAATACTGCCGTCAGGACCATTTGTAGAAAATATTTATGAAACTTTTCTAGTTAACCCTTGGCAGGATCCTTATTGCTAATTATGGAAAAGGTATTGATATAATATCTTGGCTGTCACATTTTATTATTGTGATGGTAGAGACAGAATCTAGGTCTGACATTTTGGAAATACCATCTAATTGCAAGTCAGAAACACAGAATGACAGTCTTAAGTAGATTATAACTTCTTTCAAAATAACAAACTGGTTTATTTAATGTAAAAACTAGATTTTAAAAATAGCATCGAAGCCCCCTAAATTGGTTCCCCAAATACATCTCTACCAGCTCTTTGAAGAGGGTCTGGGATGTGTGTCAAAATAGTTTTAAAATTGTACATGACAATATAAGTATAAATTCTAACACTGAATGATTTCTTATAACCATTTAAAATCAAAATATTTTCAGCAAATACTTTCATTTTTAAGAACGATCTTCTCCCTTCTGTTCATCTAGGCAGCAGCCCAGCCATCTTGACCTCCGTGGCCTAATTAGCCTGACCTTTGATCTAGAAAAAAAATCTTATTTTTTCTTGCAATCTAGTATCCTCACGAATCAAGTTGAATTGTTAAGGGCCACCGGGACAAATAATTAATATTATAGATTCTTGGAGACTCTGGGATGAATGATGTCATCCAGAAAAAAGCTAATCATTCTTTTACAAAAGCTCGTTTTTATGTTTTAATTATCTGTAGCTGCATCTGTTGAAAAAAATATTTATTATATTTGGAAAGGAGTATTTCTATTCCTCTATGCTGTTTTTTAGCTGTCGACCCAAATACAACAACCATTCTAAAAATGCAGACATTCATTATGTTATTCCATGAAAACTGTTGTTATCCCCATGTGGCATTCTTTAATTTCTTTGTGACTTTCCCTACACTAGGTTAAGTACTTTTAAATATATTTGTTGTTAAGAATCAAGCTCAGTGGTCATGTGCTTAGTTCATATTCACTTGTAATTAGTAATATGTTATAAACTTCCTTTCCTAAATTAAAAACACTATTAAAATTCCAGACATACAAAACAATATGAAGATTAAGTTACTCTAAAGAAAACTGTAATAGCTTACAGATTGCTTGTATCATTACTAAAATGCTGGTATCTATTACAGAGTCTCCCTGGAATAAAGTATTCACTTTTGGCAATAATCTTTTAAAAACGTCCATTATTGTTAAGATGCTAAACCAGTCTGCAATTATAGAAAGGTAACTTTTAGCAATCAAGGGAAGAGGGTGCTGGATATAAATGCAACCTAGCTATTGTACTAGAAAATACCTTTTCTTAAAATCCCACAAGCACTCCATTCATAAGCAGACAAGGCATTAATTGCCATTTATTTTTGCATTATTACATTTTAAAGTCTATTTACAACACCCACTGTGCTTTTTATCTCTTATTCTGTGGGAATATTTCCAAGTAATTCTGGGGTATGGAAGGTGATTTTCTTCTATAGGTTATCTGTCAATACCAGCTACCTGCACTCATCTGTGCTTTCAATGGGCCTTGCATATTCACTGGTCAGGTCAAAGCAATATGCAGTACAGTCTTGAGGAAAGGAGGGAAAGCATTGTATATGATAGGGGATAGCGCAATACACCCATCAGGTTAAATCTATAAAAGAAGAATCATTGTAGAGACCAGACCCCGAGAATGAAGCTGTACTAAGAAGGCAACCACGAGAACACAAGAGCCAGGGTGACCCGAGAGGAATTTCTAGAAATAATGTGGAACAACACCCAAGAAAGGACAGGTGATTGGAGGAATTAGTTTCATGATGCACCCAAATCTGCTTTATGGTATTTCTCTCTCTCTCTCAACATACAGCTGGCCATCTCTTTAACCTTCTCTTCTAAAAACCCTATGTCTTCCAGACCGATCTCTGGCTAACTTAAGTCTTTACTTCCCACGAAGCCACTCCTGGAACTCATCAACAAACTCAGAGTGTTACTTGAAGTATAACAACTAGGAATTGTATTTTGGGGAAGTATTCCTGTTATTCCAGAATCCTATGGATAAAAATGAAATGAATTCAAGAACTCTAGGGACCCAACAAGAATGTAAGACGAGAGTGAGGCTGTGAGGAATAACACCACTTAAAAAGGAGGAAAGTGATACTAGGGAGAAAAAGTTAACATTAGAAAGACCTTCTGTTTATGCATTTATTCCTTCCTAACGTAGAATAGGCTGAGGTATAGACAGCTCTATAAACTTCATATTCCTGTTTTTATTTTCATAACATCTAAAGTACATAGGGCATTTTCCTGTGAGTTTGGACCAGTGGGAATCTGTTTCTTAGCTTTCCCCCTTTGTGTTTGTGGTGGAAACCCAGGGCAACTTGACTCTTTTTGTTTTTTTGTTTTTTTACCAGTTTTCAGTATTTCCAGATGTGCAGCAATACTAACCACACTCTCAGGGTCATTTAGAAGTTTAACTAATAGATAATGGCAAAACACCCTTCGACTATTATATTAGGTAGTGGAGAGATGCTGACTAAATATTAGCCAACTGGTAAATTGCTATAATGATTATTTAACTCAAAGCAATATTCCGGAACCTTGAGAAAAGGAAATGTATTAAGAACTTCATTCTTTAAACACTCCTATAGCTAAAACAAAGCAGAGGTCCCGGAGAATGTTTTGAGGGCATTTTCTTGAATAAAAGTAATTTTCCTTTTAGAGGAATATCTTCTTTTATTCTGAGAAGAGATTCCACATCTTTCTCCTGCCTGTTCCCCAAAAGAAAACTGAACACATTGGGGGGCAGTCTTCCCATTCATCCCATCCAATATTTTGGCTGCAAGGGAGAATATGTCACCTGAGCATAAAGATATTTTAGTTGATCATTTAAGAAGCAACTCAAATTGAGAAACAAACAAACAAAAAAACCCCAACAACTTAGACTTCTAGTTTGGCAATAACTAGTTATGTGATCTCAAGTAAATCGTGTAACTTTTATGTGACCTCAATACGCTGTCTCTAAAGAGCAATGATCCTTCAGCCTTTAATATCTTCTGGCATCAGATTATTACATAACCTTATTCCATTATGAGACAGGAAAAATGTCATATGGAGGTCTGAGATGGACTAAAATAATAATAAAATACAACCCTGAATATTTCTCAAATCAGTTGCAAGCTAACAGTCATATCCCTTGATGAACTTCTAGGGGTGCTAGAATATTCATTTCATTTTGTCTTTATCATTTTTATTTATTTTTCTTCTCATTGACCTGAACTGTGGGCAACTGCTTTAATTGGACAAGTGTGTTATTACACTCATTTGCATGAATCAACCTTACTTGGTCTCATATTCTGCTCATGTCTTGGTTATGTTCTAACACCTTCCAAGGCTAATTCCAAATATCTTTATAGTGAGAACCACATGCCTAAGCAAAGCACACAAGATTGAAATTTTAACTCCCATTGTTGCTTTCGTAACGCTTTAAAGTCTGTTGCACCAGCATTTTATTGAAAGTTAGAATAGCATGGTTGAATGGCTATCCATTGGTTCTCTTGCTGGTTGGTCTTGGCTGACAGATAAAGGAATAAATGAGTCCTGAAACATTCCTCTAACTCCTAACAATCATTCCTCCTGATGACTGAAGGGCAATCAAGAAGAACATTTTGAGAAAAGGAAGAGAACATGAGGAGGAACCTGGGTTACTGCCTATCCTGTGTTTCTCGAAGGAGCTTCTAACACCAGACCTGTCAATCTGTTTTTACACTTATCCTCATGACATTAAATTCAAAAAGAAAGGAAAATATCCTTGGGGAAGAGAATTTGGTATTCTGAATGTACAGGGTATAAATTAGGATTTAATCAACAGTTTAGAGCATCAGTGAAATTAAGAGAGATAAGTTAGGCTATTTTTTTTTTCCAGATGGGAATAATGATTTATGCTTCTGCCCTATCTTAGAGAGGTTTTGGGAGGATTAAGAAGCTAATGTCTGTAAAGCTCTTTAAGCTCTTCATATGGAGGTGCAACATAAACACAAGGTGAAAAATGAGAGCAAACTCTATACTGAGTTGAACTCCTGAGAGTGAAGACCCTGGAAATTAGACGCTGTTGCCGGCAGAGATGGTAAGTCTCTGAGTTCCAGTGCCAGGGAAGCCCTGGTTTGTTGTCATATGTATTATTAATACTGTTTAAAATAGCATTTCATAGTATTAACAAGCATTTCTATATTTCCTATTAATCATAATGTCCCTTGTGATGATCATTTTTTATTTCTATTCATCAAATGAGATAGGCTTGTGATCTCTTTTCACAGAGATAAAACTGAGATGGGAACATTGCAAAGACATCAAGGATGACTCACATGAAATCACCGGTTCAGTGTTACTGGACTGTGGCCTGGATTAGGACGCAGTGCATGTGGGCTGCCATCTGGCTTTGGTCTGCCCAGGGTGAGTCATTTAATTTATCAGGGACTTGGTTTTCTCTTCTTTGGAGGAGGAGGCTGAATTAGCTAAGTGACCTCAGGTCCCATCTTATGATGAAATTCCACAACCTGCAAAGTACTTCTTGAGTATCTAGTTAACGCGTATGAAAGCACAAGCTACATTGTATTTTACTTGCCTGTCAACTTGTCTATATCTCCCTTCAGACTGTGTGCTTCTTGGAAGGGGACAATGGATGATTCACCACAGTATCCCCAGGGCCCAGCATACCACTTGACACAGGTGTCTGCTTTAGAGAACCCTGTTGAACAAATTAAAAATATCTCTATCTACCCTCCCCAAATAATTTAGAACTGGCTCCTCATTTTAGGTACCAGAACCCCTCCATCCTTAAACAAGTTCTATTACTTTCAATACCTGTCGTTGAAGATTCTCTTCCTTGTTTAAAGAGGACTGTGGGTAAATGCAGAGGCAACAGCTTTTCAAGGAGAGAGGCTCTTGGTGGAGTTGGGCCTCACCCCTAAGGGCAAAGTAGTTCCCAAATTCTGTTATCTCGAATCCTGAGGCCTCTCTTAAATCCAGTTTCCTCTCTTCCACTGTCACTACACTATTTCAAGCCCCCAGGGTATATCACCTAAATTACAGAATAGGTGCCTCCTACCAAGGCTTTCTCCCTCCACATTGATGGACACACAGCTCTGCAAGACCTCTGTCCTACTCTGGGACACTGAGGGCGCCCATGATGAATGAGAAAAGTGTGAGCTCTTCGGCTTGTTTTCAACCTCATCTGACATCAGACAAGGAGGTACCCTATGCTTCAGTATCAGTAGAAACGTTTGCTATCTCATATATGTGGTCTATACTTTCTCAGCCTTGAATTTTAATAAAACTGAAGGAAATCTAAAATTTCCATTTGCGTTTTGTCAGGGCCTGAAATATTTACATAGGAATCTACTTACAGAATCTCTCAGACATCGTACTTCAGAAGAGGGCCTCATTTGAGGATTAAAAGCAACAGACTAATAGACTCCTTTTGAAACAGTTTGACACAAGAAAAAAGAAAACCTTGGAAAATTTCAAGCCATTTTTTGAAAATATGCACAAGGATATTGCATCCATAGTGCTGAAGTAGGCATTTCTGAAGACGGAACAAATTAAGATTAGTAATGATGGCACAAAGATGAAAAGAATTAAAAATTGCAATGAAGACAGTAAGCTACAAAATTAGGTACTGAAGAAACATAAAACAACCTTGAGAATCCTACCAGAAGTCCCTGGATAAAGAAGTGAAAATAAAAATTGATTTCTTTAAGTGAAGGAAAGATCCAGGCAACTCAATATACACAGAACAGGACTTCCAAAAGGAGAGAACTAAACATATGGAGAACTTGTAATAATCATATTGCAAGTAAAACTTTCCAATCTAAAGCAGTATTTAAGTTTTCAAAATCAATTAAGACTCACTAAGTTCCCAGAAAAAGAAATGAAAGGAGAGCAACACCCAGTCACATACAAATGAAAAACAAAGTTACTATGTGGCAACAAAACTCAGATTTCTCCTTTATTACTATAAACACCAAAAGCGGTTTTGATGGCAGAAGATTAAACTCCCCGTAGCAAAATTTTATATTCAGCCAAGCTATTGTTTATATAGGAGGTCAAGTAAAATACATTTCAGACATGCAAGGGTTTGCAGAATATACCAGGAATGTACTTTTCCTATAAAAATTATTAGAAGACAATCTAATAATAGTCGGTATAAGAATGATTTTAAAATGTCTAAGCACTATGCTATACATCTGAAACTAATATAAAATAATATTGAACGTCAGCTGTAACTGATAAAAATAAATAATTAAAAAAAAAATGGCTTATGAAAAAAACCAATGTTGAGCAACAAAATGAGTACTATAAAGAACTATTATTGAATTATTTCTCATATTCTTATAAAATATAATGCAAATATCAAAAGAAATTATTGACAGTATGAGATATAGTGTACTTATATTAGTAAGATAATGTCAGCTAATACTTAAATTCAAGATTATATCAACAAAAATGGAGAACGAGGGTGGAAAAATGCAGAAAAAAAGCAAGTCAATCTCCATTTTAAAAGTGGCATCAGCAAGAGACTCATCCGTTCTTGATATTGGAAATAAAGTATTTTTTAAAAAACTTTCAATTTACTAGAGTAAAAATGAACAAAACAACATGCCTTATAACAAAATATTTAAACAAGACAACAGGGTAAGCTTTATGCAATGCCAACCCCCAAGCCGGTGCCTACCACATGGTAAGTGTCCATAAATATTTATTGAATGAACAAATGAACGTGATGAGATGAAAGTTCAGCAATCTTAATCAAGAAAATATGTGTGAATGGGCTTAATGTTCTTATTAAAAGATACAGACTTTTAAATTTGGTTAGAATGCAATTTATAAGAAATTCACTTAAAATAACATGCTAAAAATTGATAAAATAGGATAGGCAAGGGTATATTAAGCCATCAGATATACTGTGAAGAACTTCAAGGCACCTAAGAGATGAGAAAGGAATAAGTCGAGGCCTCTGATTGCAGGGTCTCTGGTTATTTCTGTTAGATTCAAATCCTACACCTCTTCAACCTGGTAATTTTAACCAAGAGTTTTCTGTCTTCCATTTCCTACAGATGAGTGTTTGTCATCAGGCACCAGCAATGTATTGGTATATTTCTTTCTAATTTTAACTCAACCAAGTCATGTTACCTGTGCCACGATCCTCATCGAAATTCTCAAGTAGGAAGACTTTTTCTCTTCCATTTTAGATCAGCATCTCTACTCAAATTATAAAGGTATTATATTATAATTGTAGGAAAGAAATGGATACAAAGAGGAAGTTGGCTACTGTGGTGCCAAAGGCAACAACACCACAACTTTGGTTCAGAAGATGCCTTTGTCCTTCTGAAGCATCATTTTCAATGAAGTGAACATAAATCCTGGTACAGGATTGACTATGTAATCAGAAGTTCTGTGCCAAAGTAAAAATGTTATTTAGAGGAATTAAATGGCATATCTAATTGAATTAATTTACAAATAGTAAAAGATGGCTGTCACAGAATCACAGAATGCCAGAGCTGAAGGAGATCCTTCCAGTCCATAAACCTAAATTTACAAATAAAGAATATCAGGCAAAGAAAAGGAAAGTTATTTGCCGAGATTATACAACTGAAAATCCTAGATCATAATGTTGCCAACTAACAGAACGTAGTGGGAATACTCAATAAACACTATCGATTAGTAAATTATAAAAGAATGATGTGGTAGTAAAGCTGTAGAAGGTGACTGACAATTCAATGTGAATACTAAAAAAATAAAATTTTGTTTAGCTCCTTAAATGAAGGTCTAAGTGTGCGTGTGCATGTGCGTGTGTGTGTGTGTGTGTGTGTGTGTGTGTGTGACAATAATCTGGGAGAAATATGATAAAGAAATGGAGTGTGTACAAAAGAAGTTCAGGGGAACAGAAAGTGGGGAAGAAAATGGCCTCTGTTTTGCCACCTTGCTCAAAAGCTGGAAAGTAGCCTAATATGAAGACCCACCTTTGATAACCTGGGACCTGGTCTCTGCACCTCAAAAGAGCTGTCCTTTCGATAGGTCAAAGGGCAAACTTGGGAAGTGCACTAACTCCTTTTATTCTAGTCTTGAGAGGAAAACAATTCTCCCATGGTTTTGCCTAAATGATAATAGGTCAATGATCCAACTCATCGGTAATTTAGTTTCTATCGATTATACAATTCACCAGAAATCACGAAACCCTGTGGAATTTTCTTTATCTGTTTACTATTTATATATTTACTTTGTGTATTTACTCTGCTGTATCAAAAAATAAATGCTTAAAAAGAACAAGTCTATGCTATAGTAATTATAACACTGATGGCTAAAATATACAGAGGTCTTACTAGGTGGGCTCATTTTAAGCAGCTTTCATGTATATTATCTCATTTAACACTCACAACCACTCTATGAGGTAAGTGCTATTATCATTCCCATTTTTAAGATGAGAAACCTGAAACATTACTGAAATCATGGATTATAAATAGGCAGAGCCCGGATAAATCCAAGCATCTTGAACCCACATGTGTAAGCTCCCTCACTACAATGGGTCAGGTTCACTGCTGCAATCCCACACTTATCTATGTGGAGAAAATGGAGACACCTTTGCAATTCTGTTCTCCCAGTTTCTTCCTAATCTGAGTATATTAACAATGAAAAAAACATTTAAATTATGTTAAGAAATCAACAGAGAATAGAAATGCTCATCACGGTGGTTTTAGAATCTAAATGTAGGTCTGTCTGGTTTTCTAGGCAACAATGAAGTAGGGATGGGTGAGATGGTGCCCTAATCTTTCTAGAGTAGCACGGCAGTCTTTACTTGCACAAATCTGGTTTACGCAATAGCAGTAATACAACAATGTGTATGAAATGAGTACATGACTACATCTTTGCATTCTCAACTCAGGCAGAACCCCTCGCTTGACAGGAATCATTCAGCATCTTAGTCTAGTGAAAGGTGTACTCAGGAAGAACTAGGCCTTTGTTGTTCCATTTTCTTTTACTTTGGAAGGCTGCATTGGGGCTGCCAATAAAAATTTCCTGTGGGTCTTCCCACCACCCCCAGATGGTAGTGTGAATAACATTTATTTAAATCCATCTTTGAATTTCAACCTTAACCCAGCCAATTATTTTTACAGGGCAGTTCTGGATTGTATCCAATTACTTAAATGACTTCCAAAGAAGTGTTAGGTGATGGGTTTTTTATATATGGTAGGGGAAAATATCTGATAAAATCTGGATTCAGTATTTTCGTTTGATACACATACATGGTCAATATAGAGCGTTTAAAAAAAAAAATTGATCTAAGACACAGAAAGGATTAAGACCTGTCTGATGTCTGTTGATTCTGAAAGCATTTTGCATGCTTTTGTTACAGCCAGATTGAATGACTGTAATTCTTTGTTTGCAGCTACGCCAACAGCATCAGTACAAAGTTTGTAATGGCTCCAGGATACAGCAGCAGGGATGCGCCTGGGCCTGGAGAAACCATGGCCTCCTCTCTCATGTCTCAAAACTTCCAAAATATTTTCTCCTGTCTTTCAACCTTCTTTCCTTAAAAATGTGGATTTGGGGAGGCACATAGGAAGTGTAATTATTTACAGTACCCTTTGAGATTGGTTATAGTGGACATGGGAAATTCCGTCTAAATATCTTGACTAGATTGGTCCTATTTCGATTTCAGGAGATTAGGCAGTGCGATTTGTTGGAAATATTTATTAAAGCACACGAACTGTTTAATTCTTTTACTTATCTCTTTATTCTGTAAAAGTGTAACAGTGATATTCCTTTTCAGAATAATTAGTGATGCTCATAGCTAATTTGAAATCCTTTTAAACAACCTACTCTAAAAATTTTAATTTCCAAGATTGAAAACAATGACTTGCTGACTTCCTCCAGCTGTAAAGTATTGAGAAATGGGATGAGGGGCAATAGAGTAAGCTACTAGTTACAACATTCCCCCCTTATCTGTGGAGGATATTTTCCAAGCCCCCAGCTGATGTCTGAAATTGTGGGTAGGATCAAACCCTATATATACTATGTGTTTTCCTATCCATACATCCCTATGCTAAAGTTTAATTTATAAATTAGGTACAGTAGAAGATTAGCAACAATAACAAATAATAAGCGAGGACAATTAGAACAACATACTGTAATAAAAGTTATGTGAATGTGGTCTCTCCCTCTCTCAAAATACCCTGTTGTACCATACTAACTTTTTCACTTAAAGGAAACACCTTATGGCTCCTCTTGGGAATATCCGAATTGCCAGCTTCACTACTCTTGCACTTTGGGGCCATTATGAAGTAAATAAGGGTGACTTGAAAACAAGCACTGCGATTTCACAAGACAGTTGAACAGATAACTCAGATGGCTCCAGAGAATCAGAGCTTGTGGCTTATACAGCATGGATATATCCCCTGGACACGGATGATTCACATCCCAGGCAGGATAGAATGAGATGGCACAAAATCCACTAGGATACTCAAAATGGAGCAAAACTTAAAACTTATGAATTATTTCTGGAATTTCCCATTTAATATTTTCAGAGGGTAACTGAAACTGCAGAAAGTAAAATTGCAGATATGGGAGAACTACTATATGTGTTTTTCTCTTTTCAGAAATAGATCTTTGACCTAGGGACTACTGAATCTACAAAGTAGTGGTAGATTCTGGAACAGATTTTCTAGGTCTGACTAGGGACTCTATAAGTTACTAACTGTATAACCTTGAGTGACTTCCTGCCATTTTCCCTGCTTCAGTTTGCTCATCTATACATAGGGAATAATAAACCTTCTGTCTCAGGATTATGATGATGATTAAATAAAAAAATGCAGGCAAAATATTTAGAAACTGCGATAAACATCTTGTGAGCACTGGCTAAGTATTAGTTGTTATAGTTACAATTATTAAAAGAACATTTTGTGGGCCACCCAGGTGGCTCAGTTGGTTAGAGCGGGAGCTCTGAGCCACAGCGTTGCCAGTTTGATTCCCACATGGGCCAGTGAGCTGTGCCCAAGCTGAGCTGCCACTGAGCTGCCAACAGGCTGCCGGCTGGCTCAGTTGGTTAGAGAGCATGCTCTTACCAACAAGGTTGCTGGTTCAACTCCAGCATGGGATGGTGGGATGCACCCCCAGCAACTAGAATGAAAGAGGTGACTGGACTTGGACCTGAGCTTGCACCCTCCACAACTAAGACTGAAGGACAACAACTTGACTTGGAACTGATGGGTTCTGGAAAAACACAATGTTCCCCTTCCCCAATTCCCCAACATTGTTCTGTCCCCCCACTTCCCCAATAAAATGCAATGAAAAATAAAAAAAGAACATTTTGTCCTCCTAATGCAGTTCTAGTATGGCCTCCTTTCCTTAAAGGAAATGCAGACAATAACCATTCCCATGTTTATGATAATTTTTGTAATCTAGAGCAGGGTCACGAAATCAAGGCCCATGGACCCATTCCTGCCCATTGCCTGCTTTTGTAGATGGTTTTGTAAATTAGTTTTATTAAACACATTATATTTACTCATTTACATATTATCTGGCTGCTTTTAAGCTACAACAGCAGAGTTCAGTAGTTGCAACAGAGATTGTATTATCTGGCCTTTTACAGAATATGTTGGACAACGCTTGATTCAGAGTAAAGCAAGGTTTCAATGTTTATTTTGAAGGGTCAGTGAAGGACAGGAGGAGAGACTACTGGAATTTGAACTCAAAAGACCATGGCTTTTGCTTTGTCTCTGCTGCCGATATCTGTGTGGATTTAAATAGGCCACATTAACTTTTCCACATCCTAAGTTCTTCATTCATAAAAATAAATAAAAACACACATAAGAACGTGATCACATTTTCAACTTACATAATTAATGTAAGGTTTAAGTATAATAACATGCATAGAAGTGCTTGGTCAAATTGCTAAGCAAATCTGGGGCATTGCTCATTGATAAGATTACCGAATCCATTCCACTCATTCACCTTCTTTGATGACAGAGCCTGTTAGCAGGTCTAACTTTGCTCTTCTGAGGCTGGTTCTAGGCCCAGTCCAGTGCTACCGCCGCCTTTAGCTAGTAATGGATAATTTCTCCCCAATTTGAGTCCTTAGAATAATGAATTTGGTTATGGGATACAAGGAATACATGATGAAGTAAATTCTCTTATTTTCTTTCTGAGGGGTCATCTTTACAGTAGTGTTTTCTAGCCAATGGCATTGAAACTGCACACACACAGCTGTAAGGGGCCATTTCCCAGCTGGCCTCATTAAATCCCTGAGGCGCTCTCCACGTTTCGTTGTCCTGGTGCATTCACTGCTTGACAACTTTGCATTTTGTACCAGGGCTGTAGGTTCACACTTTCATGTCTCTCTCTGTGCTGGGCTTTGACTTTTTATTTCTCAGGTAGACTTCTGCCTTGTGTCTAATCCCACATTTATCACCCTTCCTGCCTTAAGGAAAAAAATACATTCCACAGTTGCTTTGCCTTTTTTTTCTGAAAACTTAAGATCCAGATCCTTTCTCTCAATGCAAACCAAGCGTTGAGAGGGAAGCAGTTGTGTCTACAAAGCAATGGGTTTTCCTTCTTATATACAGCACCCTCTCTCCCCGTTCTCCTGAGTAGGGCACTGTGGCTCATCTATCATTACTTTGGGCATCATAGAACGGGATTCATACTGTTAAAAGTCTGAGATTTGAGAGAATGGAGAATCATAAAGCTAAACCTTATAGATAAAGCCTTTCTTCTGTGTGACCAATGGTGGCAGGAGACATTTGGGAACCCCCGAGAGGCAGGATATAACAAAAAGTTCCCACATGGAAAGGTTCTTTAATAACTTTCCTATCTGAGCAACTTTATCACTTAGAAAGGCAGAAAGTATCTGTTCTTTAAATTTGTGGTAAATAAAATGTTTTTACTCTGCATATGCTTACCAATTATGATTTTGACAAGTTATAAACATGACATTGTTATTATTGTATTACAAACATTTGGTTTCATTCTTCCAATGAATGTGGTAATGTACAGAACACTTGATTAATCATACACTGAGTGCTAAAGAGTAAACAGCTCAGAAATATTTAAAATTCTTGCTAGCAAAGACATTTATTCCAACAGACATGCTTAAAGCTTTTTAAAAAACAAAAAAACAAAAACATGCTATCTTGCTAGATCCAATTAGCTTATCTGATGAAACTACTCAAGGTCAAAATTCTAGAAGGGACTACAGTTACTGGTCATAAAGAAAAATCATCTGAGTTCTGTAATCTCAAAGGAAGCTTGAAAAGTTGCAATTTAAAAAAAAAAGACACATGGCAAAGAAATTTATACTGATACAGTATAAAAATGTAAAACAAAACATAAATATTTTCAGCTCCCAAAATCATCAATAGCTGAAGCTATTTGCCCTTCTGGCTAAATTGCTGAAGACTGTGACTGATAAACCTACCAGAAAGAAACAATGTTGAATCGCCTGCATGGAAGGACGTTCAGTAAATAGCAATAAATACCAATTTTGCATAGTGGTTCAGAGAGTCAGACAGCCCTGGATTTAAAACCTAATTCTACCACTCATTGTATGTGACTTTGGACATACAAAAGTTAACCTGCATGTGCCTGTTTCTAGAACTGGGAAATCAGGATCCTAATACCAACTTCACAGGTTGCTATTAGCATTAAATGAGATACATGTAGGGCTGGCTGAGTGGCGCGGTGGTTAAGCGCTGGCTTAGGAAGCCAGCGGCCCTGGTTCAGGTCCCACATATGAGGGTCAATGAGGCTGCCCTCAAAAAAAAAAAAAAAATGAGATACATGTATACACTCACAATGGAATATTATGCAATTCAATGACTTGAATAAATACTGGCATTAGTATATTAAATCAAAAAGGAAATCCTCAAAATAACGTACAACATGATTACCCTTTAATCATGTTTAACTAAAATTTACTATATTTAATAAAGTCACAACTAAAATTTAAAATAATATTTCCTATCAAAAGAAAGCAAGTAAATGAAGAATATAGGGTTTGGGGTTATGATTACCTTAGGTGAGGAGAGCAGAGGATGGGATAGGGCTGGGAAACCACACGGCAAGATGTACATTATCATCAATGTCCTACCTTTACTTTGGGTAGGAAAGTCTCAGTATTTATTATATTATTTAAAAAACTAAATAAGTTTTTTTAAAAAAACTAAATAAGTTTTTTTTAAAAAACTTAAAAAGCTAAATAAGTAAGAGTGGGGTATAAAAGCATCTAGTTTAATGAATAGTGACACTAGAAATATTAAAATGCTCTAAGGACAAAGTATGCTTGAAGAAAAGAAGTAAAATAGCAAAAAAGATGTGCTAGTCTCTGGTACTTTTGAAATTAAAATTCTATGACTACTTTTAGGCCTGAGAATGCATGTGGTAAATAATGAATTAGGTGTAGTGAATATCCCCCTTGTGGCTAGAAAGTGTTAGCAAATGACTTGGACTCCTAGGAATTATTTAATGATCTGGAAGTCTAGAGATTTCTCTCCATCCCTTAAACTTTTAAATTTCTTCCCAGGACCTAGATGAAAATGATGTTGATAAGACAGTACAAAGCTAAAGCATAAAGCTAACACCCTTTGGGAACCTTAGCAAAATTAATGCAGAATTGCTCATGTTTCCATTTATAATAATAGCGAATGGGAAAAAAACTTGTTTTCAGATATCTTTGTGTATGTGGGTAGGAAGGTAGGTATGTAAATATCTGTAATAACAAACTTCCTGTTATTGTTTCCAATGATTATGTAACATCTTTGGGCTTATAATATTTTCTATCCCTTATGAATGCACCATTACAGAAAGTAGAAATAATAAAATATATATCTGAGCTCATAGCCATGTGGGATAAATACTATCAGCATCCCATTTCACAGATGAAGAAATTGAGGCACCAAGGGATCATACAAGAAACATGACCAAGGTCCTACAACTGGCCGGGGCCATTAACCAGTTCACTAACGCTGCAATATGGGTTCTATAGAGAAAAAAATATACCTTACATCACCCAGCCTACAAATGATCAGGATGCTTTCTAAGGCACATATGATTAAGTTCAAATAACACCGAAGGAAACATCTGAAGACTCCATCTCCCTGCAACTGGAGTTAGGGTGAGACCAATACAGATGAAATACCACATCATCTGGATATTAGGATTTAGACAGTAAAGCTCACTTGTGTTGGCAAGAGGCTTTCATTTAACTTCCAGTTTGGTCTTGTCGATTCAATGGCAGAAGAGGAGGTTTTCAACCAAATTAACATGTAGGTGTGTAAGAAAGTTTATTGGGCAGTCCTGTGGTCTCACTTTTGAGTGTGCTTCCTCTTGGATGAAGCCGGTGAGCTAGGAGAGCTTGCCTGTCTGGCGGAGGGAAGGGGAACCAGCCATGTGTGGCTATGACTAAATTCTCTGGCAGACTGCTGGGAGGTTGCAGGGCAGAGGGTGTGAGATGAATAAAAACTGGTCCTGGGAGGCCTTGAGAAGAAACAGCTGCCTGGTCCCAAGAGGTTCTTTCCTCTTGGTTTTCCCCTGTCTCTCCTTTAAGACTTTTCACATCAGAAGGCTTTTTGCTCCTGAATTCATATCCTATAACCCCAAAGCCTCGGGTGGACGCCAGCCAGGGCCCAAATAATCACTGCCTTTACAAGAGGGTTCGAGCAGTACAGGCTGGCATGGGCAGTAAGAGAAAAAACTTAATTTTAAACTGCTTTTTAATAGATACTGTGTAAAGCATGGAAACAAAGGGGAATGCTTCTTCTTCATGGTCATACAATGAACACACATACAGCTGTGTCGCTAAGACTGGCATTTGTCTACGATGGACCATGCCTATAATTTAGGAACCTCTTTTACTTTGTTTCTTCCCTCTATGAATAGGTGATTCTGTCATATGTGCAAGTTAGGTTGCATTTTGCTAGCATTGATGGTTTTCAATTAAATCATGTGCTTTTAAGCAGATCAATTGGAAGTATTTTTAGCTACATTATTTATAGAACCTTTAGGCCTGCCTTTCAAAATCCTCAGTAATCTTTAGGGTTTGCTGGTCTGCTTTTAATTTATCAAAGCCCTCCCTCCACAGGCATTGCACAAAACTCACGGGCAGCAGAGATTTCCCCTATACAATGTGTATTTGATATGCTTAATGTTCATCTTTATACACATACAAACGTTGGCATATAAGAAATGCGGAGGGTATCTATAAATTCAAGGAAACATTTAAGTGCACAGTGATACATAGATACATGGGTATAATACTTTATGTACTTGATAAATATTTCATCCTCACCATAAAGAAAGCTTTTTATCAACTTTGATTGTTTTTTTATTACCTTAAAGTATTGCAGTTGTTTCTCAGCATTCATTGTTCCTTCCTTTTCTTGTCTCAGACAGGAATTGAAGATGAAAAGCTCGGTATCTCTCAGCCACCCTTTCAGTTCTTTGATCCTGACCTCCAGCTGCCTCACCAGGCTTCCGCTTTCAGGAGAGAGCAGGTCACGTGGACCCGACCCACTGTGCCCTGCCACTGTGTCCTGGATCTTCTCTCCTAGGGTTTTCTAATGCATCAAAAAAAACAAACACCAACAAAAACATAGATTAGCTTTAGGTACCCAAAACATATCACAGTTTGGCTGGTAACAGGAATCGCCTGAAAAGTGTCTGGCCACACCTACCACCTCAAGAATGATATTCAATTCAGACTAGCTCAGTGTTCCATTTAGGATTCGCATTCTTAAGCAATGTGTGTTTTTCTGATGACCACTAGAGGCTTAAGAAGACCTCATTCACTTATAATTTCCATTAGCAGAAAGGAGTTTGGACCTAAAAGTCCACCATGGATGCTGATAAAAATTCATTTGAATTCTCATGATGGGAGTTTATAGTCAAAAAATTCTCTGCATAACATTTTCAAGAGACAGAAGTCTGAGTTTAATCAATATACTAAAGAAGCCAAGAGTAGATTGTGCATGGAGAATTACATTCCAATTTTTGTTTTGTTTAGTATAATTCCCCAAACCACGTAACAAGAGGGCTGTGAAGAAGGGGTAGCCTCCTTGGTGCTGTTGCCGATTTTACCTGACTTGACAGTTGTTCAACCCCACAATTCTTTACACTGTGCATTTGTGGATGCTGGACTTTCCAGTAGATTTGTTCAAATAAGTCCCAATCCACTATGCTAGAAACCTTTTTAGGTTAACTACTATATCATGAAGGTGCAGCTGGGGAGGGCTTTTTTTCCGTTTTTTTTTTTCTTTTGGTGGAAAGCACTCTCTTTGGAGAATCAGTAGGAGTTAATCCATAATGATGAATTAAACCTACAAAAATAAGCTTTAAAACACAAATAAAATTAAGTCAACAAACATTCGTCTGCTGTGTAGGGCTCTATAGATAGTAGCTTTAGGAGATCGTAACAGAAAAATAGCCTCTCTTGCCAATCCCCTTATATTTTCATGGTGCAAATATTGATAATTTGAAGACCCTCAGTGGGATCCAGATTTCGCTATTGTTTTTATGCTGTAACAAAAGTAGCAGCAGGAGGTGAAATCAATGCCCTTGGAGGGTAGGGTCACAAAAAAGAATTTATTGCCACTTTTTTGTTCTGGAACAGTTTGCAATCATAAATTCTTCATAAACAGAATACTTCAGAGAATGGTCCGTCTTCATAAATATACGACAGAGGACATCAATTTCATTTAATTCACAATTTGTGTCAGCACAGCAGATGCCAATGCCTGCCTTGATAGGGTTGTTTAATATGCAATTGAGACAGAGTAATATGCAGCACAGGGGACAAAATTTCACAGATTAAACTGTACGCACCACTGACATTTCATTCTAATGTATTTCCATTCCACACTGTTCACCTTAGATGGAAGTAATATTAAAAACCATATCCCTCTATTTTACTATTGTTAGAAGTTAAAATCCTTGTCCTTAAATTTTTTTTCATGCCAATTAAAATGTAATCATGCCAATTAAAGCAGTATGCCTGGTGTGTTGGTGTGGCCCAGGTTTTGTTAAAATCTGCCCTCCACCCTTCTTTCCCCCTAAATCATTACAAAACTCTGCATATTGCAGTCAAATGATATTTTTTGTCAAAATGGCAACCCGTGTTAAGGTGTCTGACTCATAAAGGATAACTAAAAATTCTGTTTCTTTTTTAAACATTATGTTGATTTAAAATTTTTGGTTGAGAAAGCAATACTTCAAACATTTTCAAAAACAATTAGTTATTTATCAAATTACAAACAAATCCAGTCCTATTTCTATATATACAGCTTTATCTATAAGCACATAGAGTTGCTCTCATTTAGTAAACCACTTTTTAAAATGTCATACACAAACCACATTTCTACTGTATGATGAGATTAATGAATTCTGTTTAGCGGGTTCTGGTTTAAATCACCATGTTCTAATGTGAAAGCCATTAGTTACTATTAAAAAAATAACATAACAATAGGTCAGAGTCATAGCCTTTAACGTTTTAAGTTACTTTCTACAACTGCAGAGTGTAGTGAATTTAGATGAGAAAGCAAGGATTTAAACTTTCAGTTTTTTAATCGCCTAGATTAAGGGTGGCAGAAACTGAGCACTGGCATTCCTCCAAGTCACCAAGGTACATGGAGAGCTTTTTATTCAAAATATTTTTCAAGTATTATTTCTTTAAAAATTAGAAAAAAAAATGTCAGGAAATGGAAGGCATGCAAAATTAGGCTGCATAACTGACACCACCCATACTTAGCTGTTATGATTAATCATTTAAGTAATTGACAAATTTAGCTTACCCTTGATTTGAAGTGAAGGCAATTTAGGAGAGAAGCTGATGAAAAAATACAGTTTAACCTCTCTCTCTCAGCTGTCTTCCAACAAAAGGACAGTACTGTCTCGTCACAGTGCCATCCTGGTCTCTGGGTAACAGAATCTCTATATTGCCTTTTTGCCAGATTCTTGCATCTCAGTCTTTGGCTGAGACCCAGCCCATCATTGCGTGAAATGAATTACATGAAACTTTTTTTTTTTTTTTTTTGCTTTTGTTAAAAGTGAGCTGGAAATTGAGGCACAAAACAGAGGCTGATTTAATTCTGCAATTCAGATTTGGGTCCAATTTGCATCTTTGTTTTGGTGGCTTTAGTGTGACTTGAAAGCAATAGTGACAACTCCACTTTTCATTTGAAGGGTACAGTAAATAGTTAAACACTGGATGTCTCTAACATGTACCTTCAGAATAAATTCTATTAACATCCATTCAAGCATGACAGTCAGCGTATATCAGATATACTGTATTATAGTTGACTAGGTGCATACCCATAATACATGGCATATTTTACTTACTTTTTTATGTATTAAAGAACCAAAATTATTAAATCTGAGAGGAGACAAGTTCAGAGTAAAAAAAAAAAATCAGCAGAAAAGGAAAAGCTGTGTTTCCCGCTCCCCCCACCCCATTATAGCATGAACAGCTTGTTTGAAATGTAGGTAGTGAATTAAAAGAGAGAGATATTTGTGCCTCAAATTAGAAATCAGACAGATAGAATACTTCACTACACAAAAAGTGTACACATAACCTACAAACAGTAATAAAAATGCAAATACCCCAAGCAGTTCCCATTTTTCATTAATGGAATCCACTTTTTCAAGGAGATCATTTGGTAGTAAAACGCCACCTTTCTTCAAAGCTTCAACCTTACTAAGCAGCTCTGTCTTTTTCAGGTCCCTGATGGACATCTCCACACTGTATCGCTAAAACGAGAAGAGAGAGAGATGTATCATTAGGGAGAGAGGTGTTCTTAGCAAATCTTTGAGCACAGTGTTAGTGATGCTCATGGGTGTTAAAAGTTTTTGTTTCCAATCATATTTATGGAAAGACTAAACCAAGTAACTTAAGTAGTGGGGGAATATTGCCCAAAACAGTTAAAGATATGTATTACTCACACATACACGAACATCCACGGTATTTAGTTGGATGTTCGTTTCATAGACTACGATTTACGTCTTTTTAAATTAAAGTTTACACACACATTTCATCTTTAATTTAAAACATTCCAAATAGAAAAATTCCTGGTCTAGAGTGATTTAATACTACAGTTAATTTTGGTCAACATTTGGCTCCAGAATGCTGCCCATCTCTCATCTTTGCACCCAAAGGATCAGTCTCAAGGGAGTGTAAATAAAATGATCCCTAAAGATTGTGTGACTTCATTCTTATCCTATAAGTTCTCTGACTTCTCAGTTAAGATTTTTTTTGTTTCATTTTTCTTTTACTTAAAAACTCTGGACTTGAAAAGAAGTACATATACAGAGGAAAAAGAAAACCAGTGCTTGGGAATGGTTAAAAATCTATGCTTTCTTATTGATTATTGTAAAATATTCCCAAACATCACAATTGACTATATGGAACCCTCTCCCACAATATATATTGTATTCTAACAAACTGCCAAGTGATTCTCTCCTAAAAGATGTTTTGCTAGAGATAATGTAGGTGCTATTTAATATGACAGCTACTATGGTGATTCTCTTCAAATAACTCGATTTGGATATAGAAAGTCCTATATTATGGACAGATATAGATGCTATGCCTGTGATTTTAAATGTACACATAAGAAACATCTCTAAGTGGGAAACCAGGTTCTGGTTAAAATATTAGACATATTTACAATTTTAGCACATTTCCAAAATATAGTGACCATCCCAAAACTTCTTTCATCGAAGCATAGAAGTTGGGTCCCTGAGGTACTTGATAGGACTGCTCCATTGCCCTGGGCTAAGATGAGTGCCTTATAGGACCTAGTAAGAAAAGCTTTTGTCTGAGAAAAGTAGCAAATCAACAAGTTCAAAACATGCCCAGGCACCTGGGTGATTTTATTCACCTTGAAAGCATGTATTACATAAGATCCCAAATTAAATACAATTGGAAGCAGCTTAAAGAAAAAGAAGGTGTGAAATCCCTGTTTTGGTTAATAGATCTGCAGCATTTGCATGCATATGTTTGCATACTTTTAGTTTCATATTTTAATCTTTCATTTACACTAAACAGGCACATCATTTGTATTATGTAAACTCCTCCAAATGTTAGTCATTTGTGGATCACAGAACAAAATGTTTTAAACAAGGTGATTTAAAGCATTTCATAGCATTAATTAATGCTGATCAGGGTGTCAGAGTATCCAAAATTACATGAATATGCATAATGAAAAAAATTAAGGATTGCTTCAGAGCTCTTTCAGAATTTGGTCTGTGATACATGGGAAATTCTGATCGGGTTTTCTAATGGCCAGCAATTACCAGGATCATGTTACTTCAATGCTTAGAAAAATGCACTGTCCAATCCAGTTGTCTGGACTCAAAACTCAACAAGTATTCTAGAAGCCTACATAGTGTTTTATTTCTCAGAGTGATGATTGGAGGAGAGAACAATCTGCTTTATATAATCAGATACCCAGCTAAAGCTGATACTGCTGACAAAGATTTACATAATTAATTTGGTAAGACTTCTTTGCAATAATATTGGGGGAACCAGCATTTCAGGCAGGCAGGAGAATCCTGTTGAAGTCTTTAGCTTACCCTCCATGCACTCATTGATAGAGGGAGTCCTCCAGCCATGCCACCTGGGAGCAGCCTGGACCAACTATCACTTTCCCTTATAACACACTCATCCCCCTTCTTTGCCTCAACTTTGAATAGCTCTTACACAGCAGATCAATCAAGAAAGAGAACAGTTTAGGTGTGTCCTATAAACATGAGATTCTTGTGGTAATAAAAATATGAAACACAATTTCATTTTAGACAGAATAAAATACTTTTCTCTGTGAAATGTGGTACAAGTAGTCACTGCAACAGCTATTATAAAAGGTTATTATATTAAAAAAAAAAGCTTGTCTTATGTATGCTCTTTGCCTTTGTCACCATGTAACCCACTGTATAAACAGCTTGATGAAAGATGTGATTGATGGACAATGCCTTCAAACTATAAAAGCTCAGAGAATCCAGCTAATTGTTAGATGTAGCGGTATGTGTGAGAAAGGCACTAGAACGTCATGTAATTTAAGGTGGAAGTATTTATTTTAATTTTTGAAGCACTCTGAAGGTTGAATCAGATATGATTTAAGGCCTCAAGCTGCATATGTAATCATGCCATAAGAGTTATATATTTTTTGATGCTAGTATGTTTTTCTTCTCTCTCCCACATCTTTTCAGAAGCATTAGATGGGGAGAATCAACTGCCAGCTCTCTCAGTTTTTGGTCATCCTATCAAGTAGGGCTACTTTATCCCATGGTGAGAAGATAATTTAATCTTCATATTCATTCCACCCACAGCAGTGAGTGAGCAGAGACTGCCCCACTGTGTCCTGTAGTCTGGGGATGTTTTGATATGGACCACTCTTCAATAGCCAAAAATGAGATTAGCAAAGTTAAAGTTAGATGGCTTTTCTTGGGTGCTAAAGTCAAAAGGCATCCAGTATTTAATTTCCCCACAGCACCTGCAGTGGACTTCTCTTCTAGTCAAAAATAAAATATACTCTATTGAAAGGGTATATTTACATTATTAAGTGTATTTGCTTAGCCAATTCAATTTTGACTCGTGAAGCCTCCTAATAGATATGTGAATGGTCTAAATTAAAGGCACAGGCCACTCCTATTCTAAATGCCACTCCTGAGTGTATATATAGAGAGATAAAGAAAACTTTAAAACAGGGTTAAAAATAACCACAAACACTAACCGCTGTTTTAACTAGGAATTAAATAAAGTTTTAGAAAATTCTCATTTAGTGTTTACTTTTTGAAAACACAAATGCTAAAACTGAATTATAAAACAAAGCCAGCAAGAACAAGGATTTCTGAAGTAAATATAATTAGAAATGCAGGAAAACTTGATTGAGATAACTTTTTTGACAGTTATGCTAAAGGCTTTTTTCTCTCCTAAAACCTTTCTTTTTTTTTTTTTGTTAAAAATCACACCGAAAATTCTGCCCAAATGGAGACTGGAACAATGCCTTGAAACAGTGTTAATTGTCACCATGGAAACCAGAAGAATAAGCCATTTTGAAACTGGTATAGAAGGCACACATTGAGCAACTCAAGCATTTTTCTGCCTCCCTCAATGTTAAAGAACAAGATGCCTTGTCACTGTGAGGTCAGAGAAAGAAAGCATCAAGCGTTGTCGATGCTCACTGTCTAGTAAATAAAAAAAAATAAAAAAAATAAACTACCTACAGCTAATGCTGTAAGACTCTATCCAGTGAATCTTTTTGAAATAGAAAGATCATCAAAAGATGGCCAGGATTGGGGGATGGATTCTACCTAAGCAAAACTTCAGGGCTATATTACGTGAACCTTGCCCCCAAAGCTCCCTGGGAATTCTGCTGTTGTAATAAAACTTCAGAAGAGGAAAGAAAAAAAGGCAGCATGATGGAATTCAAAATAATGCTCTAAAAGCACACAGAGAGATTAAGACATCCATTGTAAGACTTTTGTATGGTGCTTCTGTTGGTTATGCTGAAAAGACACCAGACATTTGCTGAGCAAAGAGTGAAGTTTTGGCTACGAGAAACATAAGAATTAAACCAAAGAATGTTCTCAATTATTAGAAGAGGGCTGTCAGATTCTGGGACTTCAAGGTTTGAGTATTTACCTCTTACATCATATTTTAACTGGGCTTTATGTGGCTTTATATTAGGGACAGTTAAAGCAAGGAAAATGATCTCATTGTTAGAATGACGGATATAATAATATATTTGAATATCTTTCCCAGTGCAAAGTCATACCACAAACACCTATATATTCAGCATAATACACTTTCCCATAAACACACAACAGAGAGACAGACAGGCAAACAGACAGAGAAAACACGCTGAGAAAAACATTTTGGTCTATCAACCAAAAAGCACAATGCTAGGAACACACCAAAACGACTGGCAAAATTATGTGTGTCAATATGCATTTTTGCACCAAAATGCAGGGATGTGTGTCTGTCTGTGACTTTCATATTGTATTTTCTGGCTAGTGTTTGCCCTCCTCATGTGAGGCTTCATGGTGGCCCCTCAGCAAGTCCATGCCTAATGCCATTCAGTGGTGAACAAAGGGTCTTTTTGTATGAAAGTCCAGGGTCCACAGCTCAGCTGTACAAGCCGAGTGCAGGAATCTGCTAGAGGCCAGGGTTGCCTCTGCAGCAGCTCTTGTGCTGCCCCCTTTTTCAGAACCCCAGTGTCCGGCAGCTCACAATGCAAGTGATGTTTCACATAGAGCTAATATCAGCAACACTTTAGAAAAGGTGTTCAAAACTGAGGAAGAGGGTTCAAGCCCAAGACAAATAACAGTCGTTATTTTGCGCAAACTCCTTATACTTTACCATTAGCAATTTATGGTGAATAATTGCACAGAGAAATTATAAAGACTCCTACAATTGTCCTTGTAAATTAATAATAGGCTTTCTTGATTGGGATAAATTTGCTGCTGAGCCTTTGGAAAAAAAAATTAAAAAGTGCAATGTCATTTAAAATTGCCAGAACTCGCACAGCAAATTACATCTGAGGTTAAGAATTGAGTTTCCCCCCCTCCTCTAGCTTATTCCATTTGCATGATTTGGAAATCACATTACATTGGCCATGTATTGTTAATTGGACATAGATTGCATTATCTTTAATATAAATCAAACTACAAATATTAAAATGAATTGCAAATTCCCTAATAGAAGATCATAAAACAATCTTTTTTAAAGTATCTCCCATTAATAATTTAATTCCAATTATATCACTCAGAAAACTTAAGTAGGAAACCTGGCAACTTATTTCCCCAATCATTTCTTTTACATAACAAATACCTAAGCCTTTTTAAATAAATACCCAGAGCAGAATTCATTATTATGGAACAAAAATAAAAACACCATATAACTGAAAACTTTCCATGCCAGTTTCATGTAAAAAAAGAACCCAAGCCTGCCTGTCTTGTCCCTTCTCTGCCCAAGTCAAGGGCAAGAAAAGTCTCCTCTAGGAAAGATTTTCTAAGTTCAAAAACTCATAATTATAACTCGTTAGAATTATAAAATTGATTATTGTTCTTCTATTTATTTTTTAAAAGCTTCTCTCGCCCCTTAGATTTTTCTATCAATTTGATATCGTTCTGAAGTCTTTGCATAGCCTTTAATGAGTTTATATTAAATATTTAATACTGTTTAGAGCATACCCACGACTACCCAAAACAGTTATATTCCCAGCAGTCCCACTGTTTCAGGCAGAGGACTTGATTGATCCTCCTAGCCTGAATTGAGTAGAATGAAAAGAAGCAGTTGGAAAATAGCTGCAATCATTTAATGCAGATGACCTCTGACAGCCTCGCAGCTCTTCTATCTGAACAGAAATTTGCATGGGGTCTCTGTGCAGAGGAACAATGTAACCTAAATGGTAGACAATCTTTATTCTAATGAAGTGGGTGTCAAGGTCAATGTAAAACTGCAATGATAAATGGTGCACCACTAGGCAAGAGAAGTTGCATAGGCATTGTAGTGCTTTCACATTAATTGAAGACTGAAATGCACTGCGTGGAAAGCACAAGCCTCTCTTTTCACCACAACGTGTTAATACGCCAAGGCCGAAATGATTTCTTCAAGATGTTTGCCTGTTGACATGTATCTTATTGCAAAAGTAATGCAAATATGGAATTATGGGACAAAAGGATACTTTCAGAATTTAGTGTTCTCCTGAATTAGAATGACAAAACTCTAAATAAAATATCGCCCCACAGCATCCTGACACCTAATGTAATTCCTTTGATCCCCTTTTCTTTTCTTTTTCTGTGTAGACCTGTCTTTAATTAGTTTCAACCAAGCAACCTTTTATGAAAGTCTTTGCTGGGTACTTTTATACTGAACTGACTGAGGAGAACCATTCAAATATTTACCCCCTCACTTCTAAAATTTATGCTTAGTCTGCGGTTAAGATCTTGAGGTGTTGTTTGTCCTGAACGAAATGTAATGAAAAGCCTATGTTTGCAAAACAAAATAACAATTTTCTAGTGTGAAAACTAAAAACTATAATCTGGTCATTTGACATTGTCAGAATGACTCTACAGCAATAATTACACCATTTCTTCAGATGATCTAGCAATTTTGTGGCAGTCAATATTTTTCATTATATAAAAATAAGGACAGTAAGCTGCTTTAAAAAAAAAAAATCCTGATCTACTTAAGCCTGAAAAGGGGACATTGTTTGCTAATACACTCATTAGCAACCAAGCATTTTAACTTCATCAATTAAACAGGAAATGGAGTTGCACCATTAGTTTCACAATTTGCTAAAATACTGATAAGAGCATATTCCAAACCATTTGAGAAACATTTCAGGCTCAACATATATGTTATAAACTCAATGCATTTTTATGGTTGACATTTTTTTATTCTGGTAGAGTCTGGTATGCTATAGATTTTAACAAGGGAATTAACAGTTATACTAGTCAGAAATGGTCTTGTAGGTCTCTCGGTCTGTAATCTTGGTGACTAGAAGGCTATTAGTATGATTTACTATAAAATAAATAATATTGCTAGTTTGCAACTCTCATGTAAAAACAAACTGTCTGAAATAGAAATCAACATTCCTGAAATGGTAATTCAGAGAAAAAAAAAAATCTCAATACGAAGGAGGATAGTGAAAACGGAAAAAAAAGTTACTGATGAAACTGTTTAAAAAACTGTACAGCTTCATCTGTGTGTGATTTGTCAGGTCTGAAGCTTTGACGTGCCCAAGGGGCAGACCCCAGCGGGGAGTAGGCTGCCGAGCTAAATAGCTGTGAAAGAAGTCTTAATGTAGGATGGAATTCAAACTAACCTTGACATGACCTCGGGAAAAATATGCAAAAAGTAAAATGAATGCACTCTGCAAGATACATCCTAATTTTGTGGTGAAGCTGGTTAGTTTTACAAACATAACTGAGACCTTACAAGAAAAACAGAAAGCTAGTAAAAAGGAAAAACTGGAATTCAGGCAAAAAAATGTAAGCAGGCATGATGTGTTACTGTGAAGGCATGTGAACCATTTGGAAAGAATCCAAATAAAAACCCACACCGAACAATATTGTTGTCAGCCTGTCTATTCAGGAAAATTGTTTTTTTAGGTTGAATATAAATGACACAAAGCCAAGATTACATCATTGCATTACAAAGTCTGTTGTGGCTTTTAGCTGAACAAGCCCCATGGATCTATGGGTTTAGGACAGTATTTCAGTAAGGAGGTTTTAATGTGTTATTTTTCCTCCAGTGTCAATAAAAAATAGAGGAATTTAAGGAAGAAATATCATGGGTGCTCCCTAGTCTGTTTCTTGCTTTTGATTTGTATTTATAAGCCAACCTCAAGTTTTAGTTGATGCATGGAGTCTTGATTTCACTTTATTACAAATTTTGTCAGTTTTGAAGTGATCTGTTTAGAAGGAAGGTATTTGTTCTAGCTCCCCAGCTAAGAACTGGATCACTCATTGGATACATGGAAATTTTAATTGAGCGTCAACTTGTGTAGAAATTCAATCCTATTACCTTCTCAATGCAATTTTGTAGCAATACCAGTTATTCACTACACTACTAACCAGATTTTAAACATAATTAAATTGCTAAGAACATACACCTGAAATCTAATGACTTAAATCCCTACAGTAAGGATGTGAATTTCTGGATAGGTATATATGCTTCTATTAGATTTTCGTAAGCCAAAAGTGAGTTTCAATCATTTGAAGCATAGAAGTATAGGAGTTTTGTTGAGAACCTGTTGAATAACCACATGTACAGATCACTGCTTTATGGCTATCTTATGCCAAGGGCGCTTTTTCAGTATAGTCTTATTCAATATTTTGATTAATGACATATGGAAGTAAAATATGTGTGTGGCATGATGATCAAATTGCCAGACTATACTAAAATCACTGATCAATAAAGAATAATCAATAGTTTAGCTCAGAGATCATAAACTCAAATACCTACGGGTAGTAGTGTATTGGTACCCTTGCTGGGGGACAGCATGAGCCCTGATTTGTAGTGTTTGCTGATTTCCCTGGTGTGAATACTCCCACCAAGGCGGATTCCAAGCTACCAGGATTTCAAGCTACCAATGGTTGCAACTGCTGGCAAAATTCCTGAATATTAACAATCAGATCTCCTAAGCTAGCACTAGCCAACTCCCCACTACCTGGCAGCTAATGTAAAGGAATTAAGTTGATTATAGATGAATCCTCTTTTACTTTTCATCTTCTGACTATTGCTAGTGTCATGGCAAAAAGAGAACTATTTCCTCTACTAAAAGAAAAACAATACATAAATGTGATGATTACAGCATTTGATCCCAGTAAGGGGAAGCAAGAGGAAGTACTATGGACTTCAGTGGTATGGGAAATAAGACTAATAATAGTAGCAGTAGTGCAGGACAGGAAATCCACCTAAAAAGGGCAACCACCAATCAGCTCTGTCAACTGTTTCCATGTGGGAATAAGCTTGTGTATGACCAGGTACATTCTCTTTTTAAGAGAAGACAGAAATGTATATATTTTTATGTGAAATCTCTTTAATTTTTATATGTTGAATTAAAACTTTTAACACTGTGCAGGCCAATCCATGTCTCTGAGTTGGATCTGAATTAGCAGGCAACTACTTCACAATGTCTATTTTATATGATATTAGACTCTAAATGGAATACAACATGCTGACATGATAGATTAAATCTAAGAAGGAGATAAGACAAATGTTAAGCCAGACACTTAATAACCAGTTCCGCCCTCTACCAAACAAATATAAATACAAAAACTGTATAGAAAATGGAGGTGGGGCTAGGCTTCAATTGTCTTAAGGTTCAGTGAGTCAACAGACAGTAAAATGTAAATGCAAAAAACAAAAAAAGAAATATGATTTTTGGGCTGGATTGGGACAAACATAGAGTGAAAACTAAGAAAGGTAACCGGCAGATCAGCTTAACTGTGGTTTACTAGCCCCAAACCTGCAGTTCTGGTTCTGGTTGGGTTCCGGGTTCCAAGACACACCTAGACAATGTATCAAATATCCAAAGGACAGCACTGTAGGAAAGGAGAAGATTCAATACTTCTCCAAAAAGCAAGTTGTTGAAGAAGCTGGAGATTCTCAGCTTAGGGGTAAATAACAGTTGAAGATGAAACAAGAGAGAGAAGGATATGTCAGCCGAAGTTAAATGGTTAGAGGACTTTTACATAGAAGATATTAATCTGTTTCATCTGACCTCAGCGTTAAGGTCTAGGATCAAAGGCTGAATGTAGGATGTAGCTTGGGCAACAGTGAGTTCCCATTCATCAGCAGTATTTAGGAAGAGACCAGCAGTCTACCTGGTAGGGATATTATTAATATATGGATTAATGAGGCACTGAATGAGGATTGGCCTAGATGGAATCTAGGGTCTAAAGTTCGTCTCTCTTTTAGAAAATTGAGCTTCTTTGGGCCCACATTCACCAGAGCAGCCATAACAATCATGTTATCATGTGGAGAAGAAATGCCAACACCAAAAAACATCAAGGTAAAGAGAAGTTGTCACTTACTGGAACAAGACTCAAATGTAAGATTCTCATGCAGAGAAACTTAGAACAACATCACACTCTACACTCAAGATAGGACACAGAGAATGAAAAGAAAAGCCAAGGTTAACTGAAAGTCCTCAAATCATCTTCCATTGGTCTTACTTTGGAGAAGTATTTCATTGAATTTGAAATGTTTCATTGAATGAAACCTTTCAGGTCCTTTTATGATACATATTTTATAGGAAGCTTCTACTTCCTATAGGATTCCTATATTCTGCTTCTGCATAGGATTTATTCAATTAGGTTCACACTTTATAAAAAAAATTTAGTTTTCAATTATAGTTGACATACAATATTATAATAACTTCAGGTGTACAACATAGTGATTAGACATTTATAAAACTTCAAAGTGATCACCCCGATAAATCTAGTCTAATACCATATATTATTATTACAATATTATTGACTATATTCTTTATGCTATACTTTACATCCCCATGACAATTTTTCAACTATCAGTTTGTACTTCTTCACCTCTTGCCCTTTTTCACCCATTTCCCCAAACCCCTCTCATCTGGCAACCATCAAAATTTTCTCTGTATCTGTGAGTTTGTTTCTGTTGTTTGTTTATTTTGGTGTTTTTTTTAGAGTCCACATATAAGTGACATATGATATTAGTCTTCCTCTGTGTGACTTATTTCACTCAACATGGTATCCTCTAGGTCTATCCATATTGTTGCACATGGCAAGATTTCATTCTTTTTATGGCTGAGTAATATTCCTTTGTATATATGTACCACTTCTTCTATATCCATTCATTTATTGATAGACACTTAGATTGCTTCTATATCCTGGGTACTGTAAATAATGCTGCAATGAACACAAGGATGCAAATGTCTTTTTGAATTAGTTTTTTTGGGAACTCCCTTGTAAGTAACTGCTTTTCTCTTGCTGCTTTTTAAGATTCTCTCTTTGTCTTTAACCTTTGGCATTTTTATTATGATGTGTCTTGGTGTTGGCTTCTTTGGGTTCATCTTGTTTGGAACTCTGCACTTTCTGGGCTTGTATGTCTTTTTCTTTACCATTTTAGGGAAGTTTTCCATCATTATTTCCTCAAAAAGGTTTTCAATTCCTTGCTTTGTCTCTTTTCCTTCTGGTACCCCTAGGATGCAAATATTGGTACACTTGATATTGTCCCAGAGGCCCCTTAAATTATACTGATTTTTTTTGCTGTTCTGATTGGGTGTTTTCTATTACCTTATCTTCCAAATTGCTGATTTGATTTCCTGCTTCATCTAATTTACTGTTGATTCCCTCTACTGTATTCTTCATTTCAGCTATTGTATTCTTTATTTCTGAGTGGTTATTTTTTATGTTTTCTATTTTCATTTTTATGTTTCCTATCTCTTTCTTGACGTTCACACTAAGTTTCTTGAGCATCCTCATAACCAGTGTTCTGAACTCTGTGTCTGGTAGGTTGCTTGTCTCCATTTTGTTTAGTTCTTTTTCTGGAGTTTTGTTCTGTTCTTTCAATTTGGACATGTTTCTTTGTCTCTCCATTTTGGCTGCCTCCCTGTGTTTGTTTCTATTTATTAGGTAGGGCTACTATGTCTCCCAGTCTTAGTAGCATGACTTTACATAGTAGGTGTTCTATGGGGCCCAGTGGCACAGTCTCCCTAATCACCTGAGCCTGGTACTCCAGGTATGTCCTTTGTGTGTATTGTGTGTGTCCTCATGTTGAAATTGAAACTTGGTTGCTGTTGGCACATCAATGGGGGAGGGAGGGGAATTGACCCTCAGGTTGATTGGTTGTAAGGACTGGCTGTGATTAAAGTGGAGGAGCTGTGGTACAGAGGCTAATCCTATGGAGCAGGAATCACTTTAGCAGGACTCTGGTGCCTGCCTAGTCTGCCCTTTGGGTGTGTCATTTATGGAGTTGGATAAGTGGTGCTCTGGTGTGATCTGATGTTGGTCAACAAGATGTGTTGGTTCTTGGGCCTCTTGGGAGGGGCTCTGTTGCAGACCAACATCAGCTGCTGCCTGTGCCCTGCCTGGGGTCACTTGGCGTGAGCTATAAAATGATCTGCAGATACTTACCACTTGTGATGGGCTTGGAGGTGCCTGAGAGAGGTTAAGCTGTGAACTGAGGTCAGCTGCTTCTAGTGCTAGGCTTGGGGCTGCTTAGCAAGAGGAACAGGGCACAAGGCCAGATGATGTTTACTTGGCATTTGTGAAGCTTTGAGAGATTTTAGAAAAGTCTTCAGCAGGAACCAAGACAGGGCATTTGTATGGAAAAGCTACTGGAAGTGCCTTGGGTGGACCCCAAGGTGGTTGGAGTGGGGCCTCAGGGAATTGCCAGGTTGGGGTGAACGATGTTAGCTACATTGATGGAGACCCAGATATGGTGCCCATGCTGGGTTGGGGAAGGGCTCAACAAAAGAACAATGTCTTTTGCCAGCACTTTTGTCAATGTGAAAGCTGCCCCTCCAGCCCTTGTCCTGAGGCCAGACAATTCAGCTCCTCCCTGCAAGTCCCTGGTGCCTTTTGAGCTGCTGCCCCAGTGCTGGAGCTCACAGTGAGTGAGTCCGTCAACAAGTAAGTCCATGCATGGTCCCTTTAAGCGGAACACCTGGGACTCCAGTAGCACTCAGTCTCAATCAGCCACAATGTCTGTTTTCACAGCCAGAAGTTATGGGGACTTTTCTTCCCAGCAATGGTACCCTGGGCTGGGGAACCTGGTGTGGGTCTGAGACTCCTCATTCTTCAGGAGGGAATTCTGTAGCCAAGGTAGCCCTCCCAATTTTTAACCACTACATGTGGGTGTGGAACCAGCCCATTCTGTATCTCTGTCCCTCCAATCAGTCTTGAGGAGGTTTTTTCTGTATGTCCATAGTTATAGGACTTCTGTTTAGCTAGACTTCAGGTGGTTCTCAGTGATGATTGTTCTGTAATTTAGGTATAATTTTGATATGGTCACCATCTTGACCACAAGCCAGTGAGATCCATATTTCGGCAAGGTCCTTTGTGTAGATTTTTTTTTTAAGACTTAAACTTCACAAATGCCACTCTCAAAAATTTTCTTCCATCAACATTGAGCTTTCTTTCACAGGTATCTAAGAAATGTGTTATAACCCTTGCTGCCAGCAGTGAGGGCATAATGGCAATTTCTCCTCCATGCTATGAAACTTCATGGCAGTGCTGTATTATGTCAAAATCTGCACATCTCAATGGGTTTTCTGTGCATTCCAATGCACTTCAGTGACGATGTGGATCATTGCCATAATACATCATGACTACTCTAATTACGGTTTCATTATGATGCACCATACCAGGGCTGTTGTAATGTCATGTCAGCACATAGTAAGAATAGTTATGCAATTATGTAATATCTGTTAGAGTATGAAATGTAGGAGGGGAAAAAAGACATGAGGAGCAGCAATTAACGCCATGAAACTCGGTTTCCTTCTTTAAAAAATTTCCAGTTTAAAAGTATCATTTCTTTTTGTTTTCCATCTCTCAAGCTAAACAAGCATCTCCAAACACATCTACTTTTGTTTACTTGGGCAACGCTATATAATTTAATGGATTAAAAAAAAAAAAAAGCAAAATATGAAGAGAAAAGGGAAATCCCTGGCTGTAGTTGTTTCCCACATCACAAAAGAACTTAAGTATATTAAATTAAAAGTCCACTGAAGGTTTACTATTATGCAAACTTCAAATACAACCTCATGTTCTTCTATCTTCCTTGATCTCTTGTGTAGACATAGGACTTCTTGCCTCTCTCTCTAAAACTCAGTTTGACCAGCTTGATTGACCAACTCGATTGACCGGCTATTTCTTAAACAAATAAACAGTGATAATGAGATAAAGCATTAATACCATATTTACTTCCCTAAATTATGACCATAAATATTCACTTGTCCATAGTCTAGCTGCCAAAATACATCCAACTATCTATAAAAATAGAAATCTTGTTATTTGTCTTATAAATTTGAAGAATAAACTCTCAAAGGATAGGAGCTATGCCTTTTTTTGGTCAACAATGGAGTTCCTTGAATATTTGAGGCCTTCTGAAAACAGAGTCAATGAATGGTTTCTTAAACTAAGCAATACATGAACTGCTGTTTGTTGTTTTAATATACATCCATAGGAGCATTTATATATCAAAGCTTATCCGATATCTCTATAGCTGAATTACAGGACTGTTCAATGCAAGTATTTATAATAGAATGCTGATGAAGCCTAAACTATGAATGTATATAGTTGTGCAGCAGCAGTCATTTCAAATATGTATATATTTTTAGCATTAGGAGGCACCAAGTTTGTTTAAATCTGGACTTTTTTTTTTTTACAATTGCAAGTAATGTTAATAGCACACTGTAAATGTTAAGGCTAAGTGTGCAATGTCAAAATAGATTGAATCTCTCTGAAAATTGGAAATTCAGGCTTTTCAAATGTAATCCAGATGTTTGGCTTTTATTCAGATTTCAAGAAAGAGGGAACTAATATGATACAAAATTCATACATGCATATTTCATTAGTGCCTTTTGTATCGCTGAATTAAACATTCTGAAACGTGCTTTTCCCAAATCACATAGAGTTTTAAACCAAAGCCATTGCCAAGATGTTGCGCACCTCAAAAATAATGCCAAATTAATTTCATAAGGAAGAGACTATGTATTTCTTACGTTAACCCTGTTGGTAATATCTCTTCAAAGGGAATATTTTGCTTTCTCTTTGAGGATGACAAGAAAAATGAGAGGTAGAGCACTGGAGCCATTGTAGTATATCAAAATATATTGCTGCACAACATGGTTACTTAGGAAATCTATGAGAATAAGTGTCCTAAATGAAGGCTGAAAGCTCTATCCCCCATATTGTCATCATCAAAAATTATCTTTTCAGGTTTAGTGCAAATGGACATTCCCCAGGGACTACAAACTTCAGCACTGAGAAACCATCCAGAGCTTACCATGTGAGAGTAGGTGTTAGGACAGAGCCGATCAAAGCATTTCCAAGGTTGTCTGCTCCCAAAACACAATGGAAATGCCATCATACCTTTATGCATGCACATCACGACTTTTTCATTGCAGAGTGTTTTTAACTTTCAAAGGGTTTTCACATCTGTAACCGTAATAGATCCATAATGCTATGGGATTGTTCTCGGTGACTGCCCAAATCCCTGTACAGTAAAGTATTTGATATTTTGGGCCACTTTTTGAGGGTACTCTGGTGCCTTTACACCAGATGAGGATGGATGTGGTTTCAGAAGTAGATTATAAGCTCCTGTAATGGAGTGCTTAAGGTTAGGGACCATGTGCTGTTCACCCTTTATCCACTGCAACTCTTAGCATTATGGCACAGATATAGAAGGTAGCTGGGAAACATTTATTCATTTGGATTCTCCCAAAAGAAAGACCAGGTGAGCGTATATCAACTATTAAAATATACACCAGGTACAGTATTAGTATAGAAATGAGTAGTGACTGCTTTTTCTATCTTTGGATTTCATGCTTAGTGAAAAACTTAGTTGGTCAAAAGAGCAATACAGAAATATTCTCAATTTTTATATAGAAACCATGAACAAAGTTAATTGTTTCCTGTGGCCAGGAATGGTTAACATAAGAAAAGCTTCTATAAAATGTATCAAAGAAAAGAGGAAGGTGACAGCAGCTCTTTAAATATTTAAGGACACCTTTTGAGAGCGCAGAGTTTTCTCATAGCAATAACATTTGATCAGAATGCAAGAGGATGGGTCCAATTTCCAATTCCAACAACAGTCTGCTATAGACTTTAAAACCTTTCTGTTCCAGCCATTCTTTTTTTTTCCCCCCTTTGGGGTACATGTCCATATTTACCAGAGAAAGATTTTAAGAAAATAAATTTTAGAGGTTTCAGGCTTTACGCTTTAAGCACTATTTGTTCCTCCCACCTCAGAAAGCTTGACTGTCATTTCAATGGAGTGTTCTCTTTTTTGTTCTTCTATGGTAAGCCCATGGGGAAAGTTAGTGATATCACTTCTGTCTCACAGATTAAAAATTGATACATAGAAGCTAAGTGACTTGCCCAAGGTCAGTAAGATAGTGCTAAAACCCAGAAATAGAATTTTTCAGGAGGAATTTCAGCTTAGTTTGCAAGGCCATGCTGTTATTCTTAAAAATGTATTATTAGATATCAGTTTGGAAGTCTGAGGAAATTGATGGCCCCTGGGAGTAAAATGTAAATAAGCTCAAGAATGTCACTCAAAGTGCCTGTGGAGTGGTCAAAATACACTTAAAAATCCCACATAAGCCTCAATGGCCAGATTCAGCTTGGTGTAGACTCATCCTCCAAACCTCCATTGATGTTCAGTAGCGTGAAGTTGAGGCTAACAGGGCAGATAGGAGAGTTCTCATTGACAGCCATAACAGTTGTTCAGAAGAATGATGGCTCACAGTTTAAACAAGCTCTAAGGTACAGGTCAAAATGTATTAGTATAAACTGAGACTATGAAGAGCAAACCTGGGTTATGATAACTGCTCCTGAGCATTTTCCTGTCACCATGTTTATAGAACTCAGTGATTAAATGGTTATATGTGTAAGGGAATGTGCCATAAACATTCAAGGAAGTTTATTGGAACAGTTTCGTTAAAGAGAAACACAGTGTGTGTGTGCACGCTTGTGCGTGTGCGTGTGTGTGTGCGTGTGTGTGTCCAATTACAAGAGTGTTAAAGGAAGGAAGAGAAGGAATGAAAATTTCAAGAACAAAATGATGGACATGCATAGATGGATGGAGAGAAAGTAATAAGTAAATAGAGGAGATTACAAAAGTTTAACCAGAAAAAGAAAGCGATATATAGTCTACAGAAAATAAATCATAAAAACTACATAAAAAGAAGTGTTGCAGAAAAGGAAGGAGATCACAGCTAGAGAGAAGGTCTTCAGTGAATGACTTCCCTGAAATAATCAGATGAAAGAATATCATAATAATGACTTAAAATTTTTGCATGAAGCCTGTAAAAATTCACTAAGATGAATAAAGAGACAGAAAAACTAGGATGTGGCCATTTAGTGTAGCTTACTGCCATAATGACAGATAACCTTTCAAGAAGAAATGGGTACTAAAACTTGTGATTTACAGGATTATCCCAAAATACCATTGATATGGAGCCCCTTCACTGGACACCATCTTCCCTCTAACAGTTACTTCTGCTTTTGCTCTATTGGTGGCTTGCTACATGATCCAAGGGAAGCCATTTCACTTTTCGGTCATCATCCCATATGTAAAACAGGGACAATGATATACTCGCCACTTATCCACTACAGATATTTTAAGAAGTAATTAGATCATGTTTGTATAAAATTTCAGATCTCTATGTAAATGCACCATGTTTTGTTTTTTTTTTTGTTTTTTTTTTTGAGGGCAGTGTCACTGGCCCTCATATGTGGGACCGAACCGGGGCCGCTGGCTTCCCAGGCCAGCGCTTAACCACCGCGCCACTCGGCCGGGCCTAAATGCACCATTTTTTAGAAAATGTTTTCAATTTTAAAACGCTTGACTTTCGTAATAAAATTGCTTTGTCTATTACCCATTCGCAAGACTGCAAATTTCCTATTTGTTTCTAATTTCTTTCTTAGAAATAAGATATTGTAACTATTGTCTACATTAGAGACTAAAATAAATCATATCTGAGTGGACTCACAGGAAAGATAAGTAATATATATATATATATATATATATATATATATATATATATAAAACATTATATTTATTTATATTTTTCCTATCTTTTAGAAAATGTATCAATTAAGTGTTACTATTTTTCTATACTCTTAATAAAGGGAGGAGGGAACATGTTGGCATTACCCAGTAATACTATTGGGTTGTCGGAAAAGTCATGACGTATTTTTTCTGTTTTTCATTGCAAAAATGCGTCATGACTTTTCCGACAACCCAATACTATACTACTTCTCAAAATCTATACACACATAACCATTTAATCACTAAGTTCAATAAACATGGTGACAGAAAAAGACTCATGAAGAATCTTTGAATTTGTGAATCAATGAGATTCAAGGAGTTTGACTAAAAAGTAAAAATAAAAATAAATCACATGAAAATATATGCCCAGAATCCGATTACCCATTGTTAAACTTTGCTTGCCTTGCTTACAACTGTGCAATTCTCTGGAATGGATGAAAAGTGATTAGAATTTGTCACTGGTTTGCTCCTCTTCTCCCAGTGTGTCTTCTTGATTTTGGTAAAGTCCTATGAGCATGTCAAACCAATAGCCAGTTCTGATGGTTTTTTTCCCATGTTGCACTCTTTTGCAATCCACCTATCTCCATTCCACTTCCTTATATCCTACCCAGCATGGCTCAGTTCAAATCTCATTTTTTCTATGAAGACATTCTAAGCGGACCAGCGGTTACTTTGTTGTACCACACAATGTGCTATCTTTGCTATTATATCATGGTTGTTTTTTTTTACTTTTTTGAATGGATTATGAATTACTTAAGGAGAAGGATAACCTTCCTTTTATTTTGTTCTCCATATCTTAGAGCAATACCTAGCAATGCGTATAGCCTCTTCTTCATAGTCACTAATATCAGACAAAATCATCCCTTACTCTAAGGTGGACTTATTAGACCACTAATTCCTAATATACATATTAGGAAAAATGGACATACATAAGTTTTAAAATATATGTGAGAAAAGAGAATTAAGGTAGGAGATGTCTTTGTGCTTAGGCACACAGAAAGTCATGCAAATTTCATAAATTATTAGTTGGATTTGATGCTAAGTAGTATTGTTTGCAAAATAGGAAAAACTTACAATCAACACTTCCCCAAGTAAATATGACACTGCCTTTAACCAGATAGCTCTCCAGAGAAGGAGCCCCAGTAGGGAATTTGGAATTAGAATGGCTGCCTGTCACTAGGTCTCCTGGGGTAGACTTTGAATTATAACAAGAGTCTACTCCTTACCAAAATACCCCAGAGACCATTATGACTTTCCTCATAGAGAGCTAAATGCCATTAGCTGTATTTGCCATGACATCCAATGTGAGGATTCAAATACAAAGCAGTCATGTACATACTGTCACACAAGCAAAAGGTAAGAACAGGTTGTTCATGTAATAGGAAATGACCCATTTTCAATGGAAACAGAAGTTAATATATCCGTTCTACACTGTAAAGAAATCTGAGGAGCATTTGGTAATTCTGTCTAAAGAAAAAAAGTAGGAAAATTAAAATGTGTGGAAAGCAAGATGTCAAAGAGGCAGCTGAACTTCCATGACAGACTGAGCAAGGCACTGTTGAGAATCCAAATGAATAGTTATCTATCATCGAATAAAAGTAAAATGGAAAAGAATGGGTCTAAGAAGGGTCACAAAATATGTATTTATAACCACTACCTGAAACGAACCAAAAATCATGTGCTATTGAGAAATTACACACTTTTTATGGTAGTTTTCCCAAAAAAATTACATTTACTCTTCAGTTTGTTTCCCTAGGCTTTGAAATTGAGTTCCTAAAATTCTGATTTTGCCAAACTGCTTGTAGGCAAAATCAATTACTTATTTAAAAAACTTTGATTCTTCACCAATGAGAGAATGTTACAGTTGGAATGAAGCTGAGAGCTGCTCAGTCCATCACACCCTGCCCCCTTTACAGATGAAGAAAAGGAATCCTGAGAGGATGAGTCATTGCCAGAGAAGAATCCGGCCTCCTTCTCTAGTATTTCTCACATGGTTTTCCAATCTTTTTTTCCTAATACTGGTCTTTAGCAAACTTTAAAATAAGATCAAAGAAAACACAAAAGGGGATTGAGAGAATAAAATAACATAAAGAAACCAGGGCACTGAGATGAAGTCCATCCATGCTCTTCAAGAGAAATTAACATATGGAGATCTGAGTGGCAGTGGCCTTTGTCTTTTCCTGAGGAAGCTTCAAGATCAATTAACCCTGCTAGTATACATATGAGAGTGGGGCTGATTCGTGGCAAAGCTCTTAGAGCGACAGCTAAGCTCCTTTTTAAAAATCCACTTTGGGGTGTGTGTGTGTGTGTGTGTGTGTGTGTGTATGCATTTAAATATTTTTATTATGTTTTTATTGTTTTAACTGCTTCTAATTCTGATTTATAATTCATTTTCTCAAAAGGTCAGTGTGAATTTATGTTTTGGGACCAAATACAAAACATAAGGCTCACAGGAGGATTTCAGAGCAGACAAGCCACCAGAGGAGTGCTACTAAGAGCAGAATAACAGCTAAAGTTGAAAGAAGTGTGTTAGATCCACTTTCTGCTTCCCTTTGGGTCCCACAAGCACAATAGAGTATAGGAGGCCACCTGGTGGTGAAATGAACCAATGAACCATTTATGCGACATTGGAAAGCAAGCAAAACAGGCAGATTTGAGGTTGGTACAAAAAAGAAAACCCAAAAAAAAACACCCTGAGAACCTTGGGCAAAAGAACAATAGTCAGATAGTCAACAGGTATTATTATGATACAACAGACATAAAATTGAATTGGAAAATCATTCAAGTCTGTAGAATAATGTATGTTCCTAAAGTGTTGCCATAATACGTAGTTATTGATTATACCAGGGACTGGCAAACATTTTCTGTGAAGGGCCAGCTGGTAAATAGTTTAGGCATGTGGGTCCTATGGCCACTACTGAAATACTCAGCTCTGCTATTATAGTATAAATATACCCATAGACAATACATAAATGAATGCTCCTGGTTGTGTTCCAATAAAACTTTATTTAAAAACCAGGTTGTGGGCTGGATTTGACCTTCAGGCTACAGTTTGTCAACCTTGAATTCTATATTATGTATTGAGCACATACTATTTACCAAACAGGGCTGAACCCCTTACGTACATTATTAACTCGCTAAATCCTAGCAACCTCTCAAGGTGGGTGTTAACCCATTTTACATGTTTGAAAACCAGAGCTTAAAAAGTTTAAATAATTTGGTGGAAAATGCACTATGCTCCTTCTAATGACGTAGAAATGCTTTACGTAACCTTGTGACCATTTTTTCTCTGTGATTGCAGACACCTGTCCTGGCCCTTCCTCCCATTTATCCTGCAGGGGCTGCTTGTGGTTTTCTTCCATGGTATCTCTGCTCCTGTTTCTCTACCTCATGTACCCTTGAAATGTGGTCTCTTACCATGTCATTCTCCATTCATTCTTTTATGTTTAAAAACTTTATGTCCGTTTTCATAACAACAGATGTAAGCAAGCATGAAAAAGGACAAAAGCAATGTATTAAAAATAGATAGCCACCCATACAACAATAAGCCAAGGAAACTGTCAGATTATATATGTTCCAAATGGAACTTGAGCCAAAAGCATGATGCTCATGCTTACATGAATAATATATTATGCATCCACTGGGAGGAAAAGCAGCTCTGTCCCTAAATGGGAAGAGGGTTTTTTTGGTCCATTTTTATGTTATTTCCTTGTTGTTTTTAAGCTCTTTTTTCCCCCCCTAGGTATACACTGTAAGTCATATCATTTTAGAGGGACCACATTTCTCTTCCAAGCCATCCATGAACCATTTTATTAACTTTTAATAAGAGAGAGTTGAAAAAAAACCTGATGGAGAAATCCATGGTGCTTGTTAAAGCACCTCAAATGTATGGACTTCCCAGCACTCTCTCAATATTAGCATATTTTCTCCTACAAAAGAGGATGAAAGTGGTTTCTGTCAGATGGAGTGTAGACAAAACTGAAATAAAGGATTTTAAAAGAATTTTTTAACTTGAAAACTGCAAAAGCTTGAGAAATGTGACTGTACAGAAATAGAAAAGGTTTAATTACAGAGCATGGATTCTGGCCGATTTGACAGTTAAACCTAACAACAGAAGCGATTTTACACCAGATATGAGAAGACTTTAAGGGCAGGGAGAGTTGTTAAACGTTTTAATGGAAGGTTGGGAATTCCCTCTAGAAAGATCTTTAATGGAGGACAAATTCTGTCCTACCTGGAATGGATAAAAAACAATCCTTGGTAAATGAAATACAGCTTCTTTCTAAGTCACCTGCAGTCCTGTAACTCCAGGTAAAATTCTCACTTGCCACGGAAATAAATAACTGTACAAAATTCTCTAAGAGATTCCCTTTGGATGGTTCAGGAGAACACACTCATTAAACAGGTGATTCAATTCAGAAAGTATTTAATGAGTGCAAAATATTACACAGCCCTGGGGAGATGTCCACTCCCGTAGGGCACAAGTCTGAGCAGCAGTGTGGACAATGGAAAGAGAACATAATTATTCATGTCAGTTAATTTTTTTTTCTTTTTATCTTTGAGCTCCAATCAGCTTTCTGGAACTATTTCCTGAACTTAGTGAGCTCAAAAATCCCACAAGAGCTGGTTGTCACATGAGATTTCTGGCATTACTCACAGTATCCCTGGAAATTTTTGTAAACAGAAGAGGCTTCTGACAGTGTTTCCATACGTCATTTCTTTGTCGAACTCAAATTTAGATGGACAGAGCCTCTTAAACTATCATCAAAACATGGATTATCAAATGCTAGCCAAATCGGAGTTCTTTTGCTATATTCCCATGTTGTAGAAAAAGAATTCAATTAGCTCAACTCTAGAGATTTGTTTATACTTAAATTTTAGTGCACATAAGGACTTTTGTTCATGGCTTATAAGAAAACCAGCAATTCACAGAATCAGGTCGTTAGCATCCCCAGGAAGAACAAAGTAAGGAAAGAGAGAGAAAAAGTATACAGAGAGGAGTGCTCTTCGAATATATTTTCAAATCTCAGCATGTCGCAGCTGAGGAAAGCTGCGGAGAATGGACACTGTTCAATGGGAAGACGGTAAACCCAAAAGGATGTCAGGTGGACACAAATAGGGGCAAGAAGTGAATTCATCACAAACCTCGATCGAATTTTAAATGGTACATTTTTAAAACTTCTTCTTAATTGCTTAAAATGATTAAAGCTTACTGCTAATCTCTAAGTTAAAAATATAAATGACTGCATCTGAGAATTATTTTTTTTCAAGTTGTAAAACACGCAAACAGTTTATAATGAAACTGTGGGAGACAGTCTCAAATGTTCAGCCTTCTCTTGACATTATGGCAGTGAAGTTTAATTTTCTAATTTTCATATTCTAAATTTGGTAGCTATAGCTTTAGACAAATGAGTTGGTCTGTTAGACCCGCTACCCCTCCAACCTCACCATGATGGTCTTGGATTGAACAGCCTGCCCAAGTTCAAACCTCTCATAGAAGTCTCTCATCCACTTCATGATTACATTTATTGCACACACACTCATCTGAAGTCAAATCTAGCATCCTACAATGAGTGTATCAATAAATTCTCCTGCTAACCATGGTGCAAGAACAAACTGGGCTGATATTCTTACCATTTCTAATGACTGTGTGTATTTACCTACATCTATTGCTCTATTTTTAAGTGTCACATTTGCATTGTACCTGGTATCCTCAGATGTATAAATAATTATACTGAGATTGTCTACAAAGTCAAGAATACATCAGTGAATACTGCATTTTGAGACTAGCCACAGAATTAAGGTGATTATATATTTTTGTACCATTTGTCTCCAACATGGATTTCATTGTCCTTTCCTTCCTGCCTCCATCTTTCTTTCCCTACCACCATCTCTTTCTCCCTCATATCCACCTGGATGAACCTGAGTACTCTGAGTATTAAGAACTTGGTCTTTTGCTGCATGTGGGCTGCCGGCAGGAGGTGTGCTTTCTCGCACTGTGGTGGTGCTCTTGCTTCTTTTTCTTTTCCTGAATAAACATTTTCTTTTGTGGATTAAAAAAAAAAAAAAAGAACTGCTCTTTATGCACTTTGGTTTTTTAAAGAGAGAGGATTTTGTTTTGTTGTTATATACAATATGAGGAGACCATAAAGTTTTGGACTTGATTACCATGGCATGAAAATAAGATTGTTTTCTTGAAAAAGTAATGAACTGATAGCATAGTTCTAAGTAAGTGAATTTAATTAATAGATTATTGAATAAGCCTTATTGGAAAAATGTTTGTCATCTTATTTTTACTGGGTTTCTATTCTGTGTCAGGTACTGTGCCAGGCACTGGAGATACATCAATAAAGAAGAGAGGCACGAATCCTGCCCTCCTGGAGTAGAGTCTAACAAAAATTCTAAACATTCATTCTCATGTTTGGTCCACAAAGTCCAAATCTATCGTCAGTATGAAAAATATGGATTTAATTAATAACAGAGAACGCACAGCTAAATTATTCTCAAGAAGGGCTCTCTCAAGGAGGCACCGGTGAGTACTGAAAGGGATAATGCTAATGTAATGAAGGGAACAAAATCCAATATGCTGAGATTTATAACATAGAAATGAACTCCAGACTGAAAGTTGGCATATAGAAGGGAGTGTATATAGTTATTTATATATGCATGATTTAAATGTCTTGGGCCTACAAGCATATCTGGTCCAAGGAATCTTTCATTCAAATTCAATCCTGATGATAGATGTTAAAAAAAATAAACAAGTTAATACTTTGTATACATGTGTGTCTATGTGTAAACATACATAAATGTGTGTGCACAACCATGTGTGTATGTGTACCTCTTCCACAAACTGCCTACTTCTCATTGGCTAAAATGAGATGACAAGAGGAGTATCCCAAATCACTAATTTGCTTTATGCAAATGTCTATGAGCATATGGAATCTACTGTTTAGCAAAGCAGCTGAAATAGTATGTGCAGATGAGTTTCAGGGGTATATAGATATCCTTCTGGAAAAAAAGAGTGCAGCTTTGTGGTCTAAGTTTGGAAGAAAAAATTAAAATCAATTGCAAAAGCAATAAGGGTATTAGCCTGGTTGACTCCTTTTCTAGCATTAGAAAAAGAAAATCTGTGTGTGTGTGTGCGCACGTGTGTTGAGTCTTATGTAAATGAATCAAGGTTCAGCAGGAAGACCACTGCTTCCCTCTTAGCTTACCGGAGCGTGCCTCATTAGGAATAGAGGGTAGCAGAAGTGCCTAGTGCAAGAATGTATAAGCTTTACAAACGTCCACATTATTAAGAATATGCTTGGGAATGTCCCTGTTTCTGAGAACTGAATTTGCTTCCTTGAGAGGACTGAAAAGTGTTTTTCTCTGCAAATGATATTCCTCGGGTGCATCTCTCCATGGGAGCCCTGCTTCAGTATCTCCCTTTGGCAATAACAGGATCCACAAGGTGGAATTCTCTTGGGGAATGTCGCCTTCAGTGCCTCTCCTCCAAAAACATAAATATCTTCAGCCTTAGCTTTCCTGAATCTGACAGAATATAGGAGGCTCCTGTGAGGCTCAACATGGTAACACTTCCCTGGGATGCTGAAGTGCTTAAGAAAGTTTAGGGGCTCTCACACAACAGCCTGAAGATTCGTGAAAGTGCTAACAACCCAAGACCATCAGGTTTTCTCTGAAGATATACCATCTAAACATTTAGGATCTTCTTTTTTTTCCTCTTAGCTCATGTAGAAGGAGGAAATAATGATCTTGCAAGAGTTTTGCCTAGTTAGGGACAAGGATATGGGGCAACAGTGAGCAGGCAAGCAGCATGTGAAAGAAGGACTAGGGGTATTAGAGCCATATGGATTGGGTTCACATCCTGACTTATTTACTCATTTCTTGTGGAAGTTATTGGTACAATTCAAGAACTGTTCCCAGCTTTCTGCCTTTCAGGCATATAGAGTGGGGATGCATTTCCCCATCCAGTATGGAGTAGGGTGGGGCCATGTGATTAGTTCTGGCCAATGATTTTGAAAGGAAGTGACATATGTCTCCTTCAGGTAGAAGGTTTAATGGACAGAGTAAGACCTTGCAGAAGTCTCTTTTCAGATTGAGGGAATATTGAAAAGGGTGACTGGTCCATTAGTCTGAGTCCTGGAGGAAGAACAATGCCAAGCAGAGCCCATAACTAACCCTTGATGGACATGTATATATGATAAAAAAAATCTTTGCAGCTTGAAACCTTGGAGATTTGGGGGTTGCTATATCAGCAAACCCTAGCCTAACCAGACCGAGAAACTAGTTCTGTGTCTTAGATTAGTCACTTAACCTCTCTGTGTTTCAGGCTGAGAGTCCATTGAAATGGTGAAAATAATTCGTGATCACTGTGGGCACTGAATATCTTAATGTGCATAAGGCACTGACATATGCAATCAGTAAGATTTGGCCAATGTTAGTTTTTTTCTCCCTCTGTCCTATTCCTATCTCATAACACACACATACACACACTTCCCTTTTTATTAAATGGTGAAGTAGATAACATCTGTTCTTGGTCCCTTTTCTGGATTTCTTCTCTCTTTCCACTCCATCTTCCTTTCCCAGTGCGCTTTCATTTAAACTTAATGTTAAAATTGGCATTTGATTCAATATTATTCTTGCCACCTCATCCCAACCCCCACCCCCACCCCCGTAGAATATCTGCATCTGGTAGAGTGCATTCTTTTTTATCCCAAATAAATAAATCTTAAGGAAGGGATTTAAGGCAGTATGGACATTTAGCAATAAAGGTAGTTGAGTTGTGGAATTCCTGATACTCCAAAAAGTGACGCCCTTTGGACAACAACAAATCCACCTCCTTCTAAAGTTAGACATGGTAGTGAGATAAGCACAAGAAGGATGGAGGTGAATGAGTTTATCTGTGAAAGCACCACAGTTGAGCTTTTCTGTACCCCACCTCCCCTGCGGTTTACCAGCCTATTCTAAACAGGTGCCAGGACTTCTTTGGAAATAAGTAAAACATTATCTAGGTACCTTCTAGGCCCATAATCCTGCTTTAGGAATATATGCATGAAATTCTAATCAATTCTAAAAACTAGAAAGATAATAAACACAATATATTTGGATTCAGTAGCATATAGATCATATACTTCTTTGTGGTTATAGTTATGATAATCGGTGCCTTCTTGATGTAATTGCCTGTAACATTAAATCTAACATTTATCCTTTTTATAATTATCAAAATCTCTTTGTCAGAGATAATACGTAGTTTTCATCTTTAAACTTTGGTACTTTTTTTAGAAAAAAATTAGTAAACCCCAGTTTGTACCATGGTTGCCTGTAAAGTTTAATCATACATCGAACAATTTTTTCTAGCTTCAAACTAGATTAGCCCAAATATGAATATAACCACTAAAGATAAGTAATTTAAAAATAGGAAATGCTAAAAAGTAGGTGAGGGACATTCCCATTAACTTATTGACCTGAAACATATACATAGTATTGAGCAGTGCAGGAGCCAAAGGTGGAAGGGAACCAAACATTCTTTCTTATAAGGAATTTAAATGTTCCTCTAATTTGGTTTATTAAATAAACAAAGAAATTTACAAATAGGTGGTGTTAAAGCCAAATCTCGCAGCTCAACACAGGAGGGAACACTGCGCATACCCACATCTAATTAAGTAAAAGCCATTTTTCAAAAGTTAAAGGCTGGAATGTTTGCAATTTAATCCAAAATTTTATTAGCAAACTCTAATGATTATCCTGATTGCAATTAATAAAAGCTCCCAAACAGGTCAACTCATTTACGTGCTATCTGTAATCATTTGGATTTTAACATGATGGTTATTACTTATTACCCTGAAACCAAGCAGCGCAATGAGTTATTGATTACTTTTAACCTTTAGATCCAAGGATTCAAGAAAGGTCAGAGAAGGGGAACACACTTCCTTGGCTGGCAAACGGATAGCCTTCAGGAGAATTCAAATGATTCCCATTGGCCAAATAGATCCAAGATTAGTTTATTCTCTGGGCTGACAAGAAATGATGATGCTTTTAAAAAATACCACGCAGCACATATTTAGTGAAGTGTTACATTTATATAACCAATGGCCTCAAGATGTGCTTCACATCACAGCAGTCTCAGGCTATTAACCCTTTACCAGGCTTTGTTCCCGGAAGCATCTTTGTGGGAATGAGATATTAAATATAGTAGCTTTCACTGGAATGAACTCATCTCATGAAACGAAGTTCTCTTGTAGGTTCCAAAAGGCTGAACAAAATCACTGGCCACTAGCGTTTCTTTTGGTTTTCTTTTTCCATGACAACATGTAGAAATACTTTTTTCCCATTTGTGCCAATGGGAAGCAATGAGTTCTTAGGTAGGGTCCCGCAGAATTACGGGCAAGGAAAACATAACTGTTATGTGTGAGATTAATTTGCAGAATACTTGGCATGATTATTGCCAAGTTGTCAAATTGTTCCAAGTTGTTCCGGAAGGTTGTTATTAATAGTATGTTTTCTGAGGAAAGTTCTGTCTACTTTTGGAACGGCATTTCTGTTGCCAAGGAAACTCCTTTAAGCACAGTTTTCTAGGAGCACACTGCTGCTTTTGTTTGCCAGTGTCCTATTCATATCATCTAAGTAAGCATTTTACATGCTCCAGCTTTCCGTCCCAAACGCTGAAGTTTTAGCCCATTTACGCTGCTTTTTCAATCATGGTTAATGCCTGCTATGAGGTTCCTCTCTCCTTCTCCCTCCTTCTCTCTCCCCCTCTCATCCAAAGCCCCTCTCTCTCCTCCTTCTTTCCACTCTCCCTCCAACATACTCAACTCCTACTATTATTCAGGGTTTATTTTTTAAACAGTTGCATTCCAGGAGATAGTTTTCACAAGTTGGTGATATATGAACTTCCACTTGAATCATAATTCCACAGGTTGTAGCATGAGTCCTTCCAGTATTAATTATCTTTTCACGAAAATTAGAGTAGTCATGTCCTACTGACTTCTCTCCCCCATATATTGAAACGCTGAGGAAAACATGTCATGGAGTCCGGAGCCAGACCTGTTGTGATTAAGCGTGCGTGGTCACATGGCCCATCTCTGCCAAAAAGAGGGCCCTGAGAAAAGGTGACAAAGACAGTGATTTCCTGTCAGCAAAGAGTACGACAGGGCTGTCTAGAAGCGATGCAAATGAGGGGAACTTTCCCCACGGCTTGTTTGATCCACTCTAGGCCAGAGCAGGCCAGGCCAGGGAGAGAGGCAGCAGCACAATACAGCAGGGGCTGCCCAGAGAGCCAACGTACCTTCCGGACGGTGGTTCACCCGCCAGAGACAAAAACTGCTGGCGGGGCTTCCCTTCTTTGCCCCTGTGCACACAGAGCCAGCGATTTCTTGGCATACTATTCTCCTAACATCCTTCTTTTTCTTTTTTTTTTCCAAATAGGAATTTAAGCTCCAGCATGAACAATGTTTCGTAGTGTTCAGAAACCACATCCATCTACTTTTCCTTCTCCTAAACATTTTCAAGATGAGTTTTGCCCTCTCTCAGAAAAGAAAAGAACAAACTACATATTCACGTACTCATAGCAAACACTGATTCATCAAAACTCAAATTAAAATGATAGCTAATCTAAGGACTTTTTGAACTTTAATAAAAATGGAACAACAAATTCATTTCTAGAGAGCAGAGGAGACAGCCTAGATTTTTCCATTCCGATTATTTAAAAAATGACTAGATAATGTTATTTGAAATATTGTAATGATTTTAAGCATATTCTTCTTATCTTAATGGAGTTTTAATCTAACATACAATTAAGCTCTACAATTAATCTACTGTGGAAGAGGTAAAAAAAAATATCATTAGGTTCTTGTGCCTAATATATCTGGTATATTTTTACCTTGACTTCTTCAATAACTAGTAATTTGCTTCATTTTGAACAATCAAGGTAGGAAATTTGGGTACTGAAATTCCAACATAAGGGCTAATTAATAGAATTATTTGTGTGTGGGTGTGTGAGTGTGATGTATATTTCCATACACCAATATGTTAAAACAACAAAAAAATTTTTTTTTAAGTTAATGGATTTTCTTCTATTTTAAGCCTAGGTATTGTGACCCAGACCAAGAACCAGCCTAACATTACATTTTTAGAAGCTCAAGTTCAGTCCAAAAGGTATCAAGCCACATATGAAATTGCTCAGATCAATCTGGTCAAGAACAAAATTCAAGAGAACTATTGTAGAGGGTTGAAATTTGTGAATTTACAGCATGATTAATCTGTTTTCTATGATGGGTTTATAGCTATGATAACATCATTTGAGCATCAATGGTTATAAAATAACAAGTCAACTATATTACATTTTTCTTCTTGTACAAAATATTTCTTATTCCCTAGAATTTCTAATCCTATCCCATACATGTTTCTTTTAAAAGTCATAATGCTTGTCTTTTAATAGACACCCAAATTTTCCAAAGTAACATTTTCTCCTTTAAAACATATCCCTTTCTCTTATCTTTTTCTTTTTTTTCTTAAACAACTCTTCTTTCATTGTTTAGTTTATTTTTATTTGTTTTTGCTTGGTTTTTAATATTTTCTTCCCTACTCATTCATCCACTCATGAATTTAATTTATTCCTTTACTCTTTTTGTTTGGTTCACTTTGTACTAACTAATTTCAACTGTTTTTCTTTCTCTTCAATGCTTCTATTTTCTCTCACCTTACTAATATCCTTTTTTCCCAATATATAATATTAAGGTCCTCTATTATTAATCCCACCTGGCCCAACTATCATTGAAAGGAGCCACCTCTGGGTGCAAGATGCACTCAAAGTCTCTAAACATTACCTGGTAACAGAGTCAGGGAAAAAGACTTAATTCACTTGTTAGAAGAATTATGTTTGGAAATTTACTTGCAAGAAATATTGTAGTTAGATATTGCTCTACAAAAGCTCTTAAAAGAAAAATATTTTATATCTAAGTATCAAAATAAACTTAATTTCTTCAAAGGAAGAGTGACTATTTTATGGAAAAAAGTAAATTTTGCATTTGACCACATTTCTCTCTTTGTTTTCAATTACTAGGAAACACAAAATAAAAATTTGTGATCATCTTTAATAATTGTGTAGGACCTTACAGTGTATGTGCCTACATATTAACTCTTCTCACAGAAATAGACTGTAATCTTTGTATATTTTCCCCAGTTCTGATTTATATTTATAATTTAAAATATTTTTATTATTTTCCTGTGAATTCTTATAAACAACCTTGAATCCATAGCAGAATAAAAATGTAATTAATCTAAACAGAGCTTTGTAGAGTGCAAAATAAGTGGTCATTTTCCTTTTGCACAAGGGCCATATTTGTATAATACTTACACCAGTGGAGAAACAAAGAGGATATTTGCATTTTTCCCATAAAAGCAGGATTATATGAATAACTAACCCTCAAAAATAAATATAAAATCTTCAGTATAAATTCCTCAAATGTATGAAGGTCGTAGTTGAAGTGGGTGCTAATTTTGTATTGTTTTTAAGCTGAAAGGGTTATTCTTTAACCCCTTAAAAATCATATAATCTAATATTTTATTGATGAGGAACAGCTAAGCCATTCACTCAAGGAACAAATCTATTAATGTGTTTTGTTTGTTTTGTTTTTTTTAGTGAGCTTCATACTATCTAAAAACTGCTCTTGTTCAATTATAACAATAATCACCAGACTGCATCTTCTGAATTTGGCCCTTGAAATTAACCCTTGGACTCTGAAACCCCACACCAATCCAGGATCGCTGGGGGCTCTGTCATCTGTGCCCTGTGGGAGACAGAGAAGGGCCATCCTTTGTGACAAGGTAAGAAGCCCTGACAGGGTACACCCTCGCAGCACCCCACAGTCAGCTGTGTCTGCTGCAGAGGGCACTGCAGCAGCCTGCAAAAAACACTCCCCAGTCACTCAGTCTATAAAATTTATAGAATGGGGCAGGATGTGTCTTGAGCTTCCCTGAGCCCAAGAATAATGCCACCTTTGATATGTAGAAATGAAAAAAATGGAGCTTTTCCTTTGCAAGTGGGTTTTAACTATTTTTCCATTAATAGTTAATGCACATAAAGACCAGCAGAGTGACAGCTCCCTCTGATTATGAATTCTGGCTTCGTAACTCTAGTACAAATAGGAGCTGAACTTTCAAAATCACGGTGGTTACTTTTGACAAATTAAATTGTCCTACTTAGGAAGGTAGGAGGAATGAAGAGAAAGAAAGTGAGAGAGTGGGGGCAACTTCTCCCTGGAGGTGATTCTCAGATTAAGGAAGAAAAAAATGAGAAAAAAACTACGTTTGTTTTTTCTAGGCTGGAGATACTGCCAATATGTTTTTAAAATGGTACAGAGGGTCCTCATTCAGAGGTTGGGCAAGACAGAGAAGAGGGAAGGAAAGAAATTGGCAGTATGGCTCCCTGTCTCAAAACAAAGACAAAAGTATATTTAAGGGAGTGGTTAGTTTTTAATAAGAACTAGGTATTCGTTAGAAATAAAATGGTCTTAAATTTCTAATAATCTGAAAATAACAAGGAATGGTTTAAACAGGAAACCCACTTTACAACCCATTGTAATATTAAGGTTCTAAATTATGTCAGGTTGTTTAATGTCTTCTTTGCTCGTTAAATCTAATTTTTTTCCTTTCTAAGTTACTTGGGTATTATGCTGGTTTGGGGGGGGGGGGGTAAACAAGATATCAAACAACAGGTGCCACCTGCCCCAGGAGGTCTGCTGAATGAATACTTTGAAGTATTTATCTGTGGTTCCATACTTAGGAGTTATGTCCAGATGATTGTTTAGCAAAGACCAGAATATAAAATAAATAGGTAAAGTCAGGAAGTTAGTACCTAATGTTTAGGTAGTTCCTAAAAAGTCTTCACTCTCACTGAGTTACCATCTTACTGTTTTTCTCTCTAACCCAACATTTCTAAACGTGGACTTTGGGGATCAATCTAGGACTGTGAAATGCATAAATTGGGGTCTGAGTATAACTATCTATGCCAGGAAGGCAGTTGAGTGATGAAATATAGAGAGCCTCCCGGGGAGGGCAGAACAGAAGTTTCAAATTCTATGATCAGAGGAGTCATGAATGATTCTTTCCTGGTTCACAGTCCCTTCGATTTTACCAACACTCAGTGAAGGTCCCTCTTACATATTTCACCCTCATTCTTTTCATGAATACCAGGGATCATGAGCTTTATTCCTATCCTTAATTTTTCAGCTCAAAAATTGTTAGTTCAATAACTGTATAAGGTGCTTTGCTTAACAATGGATAGAATACAAGGCATTTTTCTTGGTGTCATAAGTGTTTTAAGAAATAAAGATGATGTATGGGTAGATAGGTTGTGATAGGCTGGAAATGCTGTGAAATAGGTTGGATGTACTGATGGGTTGTCATAAAGATGCAGAAAATGAATAGCAAATGTCCAGTAGTGAAAGGGATAGACAAAAAATTGTTTTGTTCCCAATGTTAATGATGCCCTTCATGACAAATGCTAATAAAGCATTGGTATCTTTTGGGGCCAAAAAATTTAAAGGTTAAAGATGATTAAGGTAGTATCAAATGGTACTGAAAGACTAGGAAGGCCTGGGGATCAGCTGAAAAGCTTTACTCGTTCAGGGGTCTCTATGATCACAGGTTCCAAACCCACTTTCCCCAAGGCATCAGTTCAGTTGATTCCTGAAAAAATTGATTAGAACAGAGGAATAGGACATGGAAAATATTGACCTAACCTGAGAATCCCTGGGGATTCTTGGCAAAGATTTGACATTACTTCTCCTCCATCAGTTTCTCTAATTCAGGAGCCACCTCAAGTTCTAAATTACTCCTCAGTCAATACCCTCAGGATTGCATTGGATATTTCCAAACCTCTGGGATAATTTGGGGGCTTATATAAAGAGAAACTCCACAAACCTGTAGTAGTATTTTCCCTTGGTTTCTAACTTAATCCTTAATTTTGCTTATAATCACATGCAAAGTTAGTGCTAATCTAATAAATTTAGGTATGTTGAATACCTAAAAGCAGAAAAATGATGACAAGACATGAGTCACAAATGAAGAACTTCAGAAAGAAAATGTTTGGAAAAGTACTATAACCCAGAAGCACTGAGTGGGTGGAATAATGGCATTCAATATGCCAGAATGGGTATTCTCAGGCAGACCACTTACAAGGAAACCACAAGAAAAAGAAGACTGCACTTTTTGTTCAGTGATTTCCTATTAATTGTGATGTAAATTATATGGATGTGATTTTGACAAAGAATAGCACTGTTTCTGAAAAAATAGTGGTTTATGCACAAAATACAAAATGCATCAAGAAAAAAAAATGTGGCAGCATGAGTGCAATAAAATCTGAGATAATGGCTTATGATTAGGTTACTTTCATATTATTTTTTCCTGTTTGGCTCAATTTTTAATGCTTAAGTCTTAGGAATAAGACAAATATATTACATCACAAATTAATATGGATTTATAGGTATTTTTTTGTATGCAATTCTTGATCCTGACATGAAACATGAAATCACCTAGCTTTGGTTACATTAGGTTGAGACTGTTATTTTAACAGTATGTTATGCCAGAAGATATACTGGCTAGTTTAGTTGTTAATGTGGACAGCTATCCATACAGGAAACAGCTAATAGTCAACAAATTCGATTAATGTTGGACAGAATTCTTTAGGGAGCAAGACACCACCATTTGCTGAGTCTCTGGGGAGCTTATATCTTCTCTTTACTGAGATAATTCCCAGGGGACACTAATTAAAATCGACCAGACCCTTGAAAAGTACAGGTACATAGCTCTCTTTAGAGGAAGTAAAAGTTAAAATAATATATTAAGGAAAGGTAACTTAAAATGATAAAAATTGAAGATGAAAGAAGACAACTTTTATTTGACCTTGAATGTACTTCTTATTCTATAAGAAATTTTAAAAAGCTAGAGGGTAGTTGTTTCCTGTCATTATACTGTTGCTGATTCTGTAGTTAGTTATTAATTTTATTTTTTATGATTCACAATCTGCTCTTTGAAATATGCCATATGCTCAAAGCAATTCAAGGATGACAACTGTCAGAATTACTCCAATAAAAATTGCCTAAATGAGGAAGATTTACGGCAGTTTGATATTTCAGTGGAAAGTCCCTCTACCCGCCCAACAGCTTTTTCACTGTGAGTCTTGCAGCCATTTTTTCAGTCAAAATCACATGGCTGTTTTGTAAGAACTTTTAAGACTGTTTAAGTGGAATTGGTAAAACACATGAGGCTAAGGGTGAATTAGCAGACATGGAAAACAATATAGATAGTTATTAGATGGATTGCCTGCAATCAATATGTGAGTTCCAAGCCAGTTTTCTTAAATCACACGCAAATGTATTGACTTAATATGACAACGTCTGCTCTATGTATCACTAATAAACATTAAATTGGACAAGCCCTGTACCCTGAAAGCAGCAAACCAAACTGACAGCAAATTTCTTTTTTCTCTGGGCAGATCCGAGGGGTGGATAAAATCTACCTGAGTGCTCCAATCAAAACACATTTTGTTAAATGCTACCAGTCCATTTATCCTTCGTTTTTGTTTCAGTCTATTTATTAATGCAGTTTCATTTATTGCTATTCATCTTGAAGATAAATCTTTGTCCTTCTATAGAATTACACCAAATAGAATGTTATAAAGGGAACTTTCTTGCAATTATGATGTTGGTGCAGCCTGTCAGCACACAAGAGATGGAAATGAGTTTGGGGACAGGGAAGGGAATTCTAATAGACACCATGATACATACAATGAATGCAATGATATTAAGAGAGAGAAGGGGAGAGAGAGAGAGAGAGAGAGAGAGAGAGAGAGAGAGAGAGAGAGAGAGAGAGAGAGAGAGAGAGAGACTGGTCAGGCTAATCAGATGGTCCACAGCAAGGTAAAAGCAGGAAGGGTAGCTCTCACCTTGTAAAGATGCTGCTGCTGCTCCTCTGACATCATCAGGTCATGGCTGTCCATCACAAGGGACTCCATGTCAATCAGCCAATCCCAGAGCTCCTGATATTCAGAATCAAAGTCCAGAAGCCTGAAGATAAGGCATAAAATGTATTATGCATAAATACAGTGTAGTTGTTAAAATCTTTACATTAGAATAATATATTCTTGAAAACCCATGGTGTTCCTAGGTGATACCTATAAAAAGAGAAGGGAAAAATTCTCCATGTGGTTACACAGTGGGCAAACTAGGAACTCAAGCTTGTGACATAGCCACTTCTTAGATTCTGAAAGCCTAACATGTAATTCCGATGCTCATACCTGAGACATATTATCACGGCAATTTCCATTTGCTCACCCTTTCTGACGATTTGCAGCACTGGAACAAAACAACTACTATATCCTCGCACAAGAGCACTGCTGTATTTAACAATGAGCAATGGAGGGTCCGTGCCTTATGAAGGTGACATGGCCCAGAATTTGGGGTAAGGGCAGTACCCTCAAAATTTGAACCTCTTTTTCATCTACTAGATTTTCATCGATATTGCATGCCAATAGATTGATGATACAGGATACTAATTTAACTAATTTCTCTACAATGATCATAATACACTATCAGATCCAAAACATTATTTTCACTGAGAAATGGCTCAATCATTTATATTTCCCACTGCTGTCTATCTGCCTATCTCTGCAAACATACATCCTACATTTATTGTCATGGATGAGTAGCCAGCATTTCAGCTTACCACTCAGAGATAGATAGGCTTGAGTGACTCTGGTAAGCCAGTGAGAACCAGGGGCAGATCCAGCATTAGACAGGTGCTCCCCACAGACATGTAGGAAACAAAGGTAAGGACAGGAAGTCAAAACAATGAATCTTTGAATAGGCAGCCATCATTAAAATTCAAAGGAGGATAACTATGGTTTTCAACAAAATAAATCATTAGAATAAGGAGCTTAAAAGGATTAATGTGATTCTCTTTTGAATGCCTGGTGAATAAGTAAAGCCCAGAGTCTTCTAAACCACTGTGATCAGAAAATGAAAGTGCAGAGGAAAACTATGACTTTGTCCTTCCCCCAAAAAAATCATCATCCCCTTAAAGGAAATCCTAGAGTCTTGTCAAACTGTAACTGAACAAGACCCTGTTAGTACCAGTGAAGCAGCAGCCTCAGGGATGAATCTGCATTGATCAAGCGAGCATCTTATTACTACCATGTTCCTGTCTCTATACATTAAATAATTGCTTTTCAAGAAAACGAACATCCACTTTTCATAACTTACATCTTAATCTTAATAGATCTGTCAAAAAAAAAAAAAAGTTAAGGTGTGTCTGGTAGAAGAGACTAGACCTGGAATTGCTCACTGTAATTACTATAATTATAAAGATGCTTGACGAGGCCCGTAAGCACCCAAGGGCAAGGATCGTCATTGGCTGAAACATAGAAATGATTAATAAATGTGCAGTGAATGCAGGTGATGGGTGTAGTTGATGTAACCAAACCTTCAATAAGGCTATGGCGCCTAGAGCAGCGCCTCTCAAACTTTAATGTGCATGTGGCACAGCTGAGGACCTTGTCAAAAAACAGGAACTGATTAGGTAGTTCCAGGGCGGGGCCTGAGATTCTGCGTTTCTTTTTCTTTTTTTTTTTTTTTGAGGGCAGTGTCACTGACCCTCATGTGGGACCCGAACTGGGGCCGATGGCTTCCCAAGCCAGCGCTTAACCACCGTGCCACTCGGCCGGCCCAGATTCTGCATTTCTAACAAATACTAGCAACCGGTACCCCTGCTGGTCATGGACCTCACCTTGAAAGCAATGACTTCCAGCATATATGTGAAATCTGCATAGTATCCCATTTCAAAACACTAAAAAATAAACAAAAGCCACTGTAACAGGGACAAAGAAACCATCAGTCTTTCTTTATTAGCTTTGCAACTGACTATTAAGGAATGACTAATAAGCTTTTGTGCACATGACAGGTACAATCATTTAGGAATGCCTCCTAAATTATGGTTATCATTTCTCTTTCCTTGTACCTGCCTATATTTTAGCCATAAAGACAGGTGAAAGAAGAACATAACCCCCAAATTAGGAGAGTATAGTTTAGGGTCATAGTAAAAGCAAAGGGGAAAGGAAGGAAAAACTCGGCCCTTCAATCTTCATGAATTTAGGGAATAAGAAGGAAATAAAGACAAGAGGAGCAGATGCTCAGATGTGTGTCCTCCCATCTCTTGGCCTAAGACCTAGATGGAGGCATGTGAGGCAGGTTGAAGGGAAAACCACAAGAGCAAGAATGCCAGCTCCATTTCCCGCTAGGAAGTCTGAGAAGAGAATGCCTTAATCAGTGTCCTCACAATAACCTGGAGTGGGGATCTGGCAACTCAGAGAGATCTTTGGTCAGGACTCCCTTTGCTACCCTGTTCTCTCATGCCCCCATGGGGTTTCTGGAAGTTCAGTTAGTGAACTTTACAGAGACATTCCACAAGGACCTCCAAGGAAATCCAGGGGGACTCTGAGAACAAACCTCAGGAAGCTGGCAGGACCAGTGAGGGCTGAGATGAGACTTTAGACAGCAGGAAATACCTCCTGACTGAGTCAAAGGATAACAGCACAGGCACAGCTCTCTGTGGAGGGCAACTTCATAATTTCCAGCGCAGGATCCATTTCAGTGACTCCAGCCAGCCGGCACCCACCAGCCACATTCAGCCAGGGGACCTCATTGTACTTCAGAATCTAGGTCATGTAAGTGCCCTATATGCACAGATTGGACGATGTGTTTGTCCAAAAGAAGGGAGAAGAATAGAAAATCTGAAAAATGGCATGTATCCCAAGAGCTGTTCCCTCAAGAGAATGCTAATTTATTAGGGGAGACTAGAAGCATTGCATTTAAGAGCCTGAACTCTGACCTTACAGTAAGTTTTTTTTTTTTTCTTACTTTCAGGAAAGTATGTGTTTAGGATATCTCATAAAAATTATCAGTCAGAAAGAGAAAATAAAGAAGCCTGTTTTCTTTTCCATAGGTGTATGATAAAAAAAAAAAACACGAAACTTTAATTACGACTAAACAATTCAAAGGCAAGGGATTCATTTGTCTCTGCCTCCCAATGCCGACCATGGTACCTGGTGAATGATGAAGAATGAAGGTAGATAATGAAATCAAAAACCTTTAGTAGGGCAGTAATGACTTCAGAAGAGCAGTATGTGACAAGGATAATAGTATCACATCCCCAGGTACCAATACCAAAGCAACGAGTGCCTCATAGACAGACTCCTTCACTCATTCTGAAGGTCAGATTTTGCCTTCAGTAGGTGACAATTGGCACATTTGCTTAGAATGACCTATAGCATCCTTTCACAGCATCCTATTTTCGCTAGTGAAAATTAAAGGAGATTTAGTAACAGATTTTAAACAAATAAAAAACACACACAGGATGATTCAAATGTTCAGAACTACGGAAATTTTTCCATCAGTTCTTTGTCATGTCTTTTTACCCATTGGGCTGTTCACTCCTATTACTCCCCTTACAGAACAACAGCCATTGCTGCTAATTAAATGCACCTGGGGCTCTTTCCCAGGTAGTCTCCACTGGAGACCTGATGGTGAATGAACGTAATACAGGTACTGTACTCATTCTTTCTCCAAGTATAGTCTATTTCCATCCTAACTGAGAATATTTAGGTTTCAGTTTGTTAGACACAGTAAATGCTTTGGTTCCATATTTTGTTTCACAAACGTAGTAGAATCAGCACCAGTGTTTTCCAAACAACAAATTCTCATAAGGTCCAAATACTGACAAGAAAAAAATGCTTTTAGGCATTTGTACCTGATTTCAGAATATTGGCCATGTGTTAATTTGCAGCTCAGAAAAGACCACACAGTTTTCCAAATTTGGTGAAATCAAATATATAACTTTGTAGCAAGTCAGCAATTAATTACCAGAATTTCTTTGTTGGTTCATTTGAAACCTTCTAAAATGATTACAATGTAATATGCTCATCTTATCAGGAAAATTTTAGATAAGAAGTTTCTTAATGTTTACATTACCTGCAAAGGTGTGCTAAGTGTTTTTCGAGGGATTTTACAAAAGGCAATGTCATCCAGGAAAAGTGGCAGCTACTATATAATACAACATAGAGATTGTAGATGAGTGATTCATCTAGGATAGCATGAAACTAGTTCACTCCTATATCCCTTTGAAAAATACGCCAATTCTATAAGCTGAATTCCAAACCAGGTTCTTTTCTTGAATTCCTGGAGGTTCTAGTCTCTCTTCAGAAGGGAGAGAGAGGCGATTGAAACTGTGGCAAGTAGCTCAGAATCTTATAAAGTATATGAGAACGGGAGCTACTCGTCTAGAGGGATTTTCCTCATAAAATTTTCTTTGTAATTATGCTTGGGTTTATGTCAAGTCATTCACTCAAATATATAATCTCCTACATGTTAAAAGTTCTCAAAATATACCTTTTCGGTGTTCTATGAATATGTTATGTCCTCTGAAACTATACACAGCAAAGTTATATATACTCTATGGAAGTGTTATAAAGCAAACACATCACGAAAATGGTATTCTTTTGGATACTTTTCCTTTAAATTGTCATATATCTAAAGCACTCACAATAAAAGAGTTGGACATTCTGTTGTAGGTATAACATTCTCATGTTAGGAAGTTTAAAGCTTAATTATGTTATGAGCAGAAAAAGTCTGCTAATTCAAAGTCCATTTTTGTTACACACATATAGAATTATGAATATTTATTCCATAATCTGGGAATCTAACAGAGATAAGGACAAGGCTATGGAAAAATAAATGAGCGATTTTTTTCTTCAGTGTTTATTTCTAAGTTTAGGTTGATGACTATGGATAATTGACAAAAGTATTTCCCAACATCATGTCTACCATTTTCTCTGCCTTTTTAAGGTTAAAAGGATTCCAGGTCCTTTCACCACAGAAATAAAATACTAACAAGCTTATTTAGTATCATCTTTCTGCATATTGGATAGCAATATATTATTTGTGAGGCTGGCATAGTTTAACAAATAATCCTTCCTCTAAATCCTGATGGGAGTTATGTTTGATCAGCTAAGTGTTTGAATACATAAATGCATTCAGCCTTTGGTATTTAAAGTGAGCATCATTAACTGAACATTTCAACTTAAACTTTGCTTAAAAGATAAAGTTTCACCCAAGTGAAATCAATGGGAGGTGTGTGTGAATATATGAGGTTTCAGCCAGGCCCACTAAGGAATTTTGATTAAAACAGACAATCAAATGAAGAAATCATGAAATAGAGCAATTATTGGTTGAAGAAAAGATAACACTAAAAAGTCCTGGCAGTTTTTCTCCTGAGGCTGAGTAATATATATTTTAGGGTATTTAAGAATCCATCTTTTGTATGCTTAATGGTTCATTTCACACCGGCACATCCAAAAACACATGGCCAGTTCCTGAAATACCAACTCATCTATATTGGGACTTCTATTAAATGATCCAATTTTCCTACCTTCTTTAGCATATTGATTCTTTCCCCAAATATTCACTAAGTATTCACTGATCACCTTATTTGCTCAAGAAAGTTTGCTTCTGGTTTTCAAAAAAAGGCACTAAAGGAAGTGGTAACAAAATCTTGTAAAAATATAGTTTAAGAATTTTACTGAAGTAAAACACTAACAATAGATCCAAATTTCCCATTATCCTCCACTCCATGTGGCATGTAAGCACAGAAGGGAGATACAATAGTGGCACCTAGCTCAATCATCATATCATTAAAGAATAAAATTTAGCTTTCCCGACATGGAATCTGATATGCACAGTTGCATGTAGAATCCCTTTCCACTCTAAACATATTAAAGTGTGGACACTAATTTACTATTTTGAATGAAAATTCATGAGCGACCTCCTCATGAGAAAAGCAGCCTGCCTTTGCCATTAATAAATAAAAAGGAATATGGAGTTCTTTCCAGCAGTAATTTTCTCAATTCTCATATATACCCACATATATGTGAAAATGTCTGAGAAAAATTAAATCAGCCCTATAAATTTGTTAATGATTGGCCCCACTTTCTCATGTACCCATGGACTGTCTGGTCATAAATATTTGTTATTGAAATAAAAGCCAAAAAGAAAAAAAAATTCTAACCTCCAAGATTTGCCATCAAATTAGAAATATCAATGGAGATTTCTGAATGTATTTAGAGGATTCTGTTAGGCTGTCAGGAAGTCAAACCCTTGTATACTCATAAGTTTTCAGATAATATGCTAAACTAAGTTATAGCCAAAGAGCTGGAAAACATTCTAAAGAATTTAGAATAGCTGGTGGTTCCCACACAAATTGGAAAACCGTACTTCAGAAGACAAAGCAAGAGCGATGTGGTTTAAAAACAAAACGAAACATAACCCTTCCTATGTCTATCTGTTGTGTTAAAGGGAATTAGATCCAGACTTGCTGCCTGCACACGAGTGTGGGTTGGGCAGCTCACCCTCTTGTAAGGGACTCCCCCCCGCCTAAGTCTCACTGGTTTTCACAGAGTTTACCAGGCAGTTTACCATCAGGGTTAGGGCAGGAGGTAAATAACCTAGAAATAGCTCCCTGCCACCCAATCCCTGACAAAAGCCTGGTAACAGAATTAATATGGAGACCTCTTCCAAAATGGCTTCGTCTTTCTCTTCCACGAGGCTGACCCTGCCCAGAGAGTGCTATGCTCAGACTACAGGGTTTTCGTTACCTATAGAATCGCTCTTACCGAATTATGCTTCGATATTCCTTCTATAGCCTACATTTTTAAAAAAATGCCTTGGGAATTTGGTTTCTCATTTAGTTGTACTATCACAGATACCTGTCTTTAAAGAACTACAGGAGAAATTCCTCTTAGGACTCAATGGCATAAGAAGCTGAGCTTCCTCCAATATACAGTAAGTCCCTAACATACGAACATGTAAGCTGCAAACTTTCACAGATACGAATGGGACCTCGCATTACGAACATTTCTAGATGGGAGCAAATCACTGAAGTAGCTCACGTGTCTGCCGGACGTTGTCACAGTTGTGCTGCTGTGTGCTTACTGTACAGGGTGATAGTGGACAGTAGTACAGGGCTCAATCAGAGCCCAGGGTGTCCGGAAGCGAGAGGAAAAGCAGTGGGGATGTGCAGGGGACTGCTAGGAAGCATCAAATGTGTGTAAGACTCACTTTGTCACACTTACGAACAAATCCGATTTACAAACGTTCTCCTGGAATGGAACTCATTCATAAGTCAGGGATTTACTATATATTATTTTTAATCTTAGGACACTACGAATTTTCTAATGGATGAGATTTCACTCTTTTTTTGAGTGTGGAAAGCTTAGAATCAAAGATAGTGTTCCTGGGGATATGTACAGAATAGGCATTTGTTTTGTTATACTTATTTTACTTTTGCCTAACTTACTTCAGTCAAATTTTCTATTTTATTGGGAAAAGTTTTGTAAGTTGACTCAAATCCTTTGTGAAGGAGATGGACAAATTAATAAAGGGATAAACTGTAAGAAAATAGTTAGCTTCTGCACAAAAAATGAGGTAGATTAGATTTGTCTGAGGTCCCCACTCATTGTCCCTCTTAGCACCTCTCTCTCTCTTCAGTGGGCTCCATCAACTCCCCAAAGCAGTAAAGAAATTAAGCATTGTTAAGATGGAAGAAAAAACATATACATATATTACTTTATTGTTAACTTTGAAGTTAACGACCTCTCTGGTTGGCCCTTTGTTGGCTCCTGGCATGAGTAGCATTAAATCACTAAAGTGGAAGACTGTCCAGGTTCTAAAATTAGTTTAATGTGTTTGTACACCAAAATAATGTCATGACCCCAAATGAACACATTTTTACTGGTGAATTCCTTTTTTAGCCAGAAAGACCTATTTTAATAATCGCATAGAGCCCAAATAGCAGTTATCCAGGAGGTAGTGAGGTTCTTTTTGTTCCTTTTAACTGCATGCTGCAGTGTGATCAAACTATTTACAAAAATACACCAGAGTATAAGAGAAGGAGCAAAAAGGACCTATTTTAAACAGGGAACAGCTATTCATGACATTGAGATAGATCAAGAGTCCAGGGAAGAAAGTAGAAATGCATGGTGGAAATAAGATTTCTTTGGGTTGTCTAGTGATTTATCTGCAAGTGTTCTCAACATCAGCATGTGTAAGAGATGGTACTTCATGGCTGGGGTGCACCATAAAAAATAATTTTATGTAGCAATGTTCCCAAAACACCCATTGAACAGAAATTCAAAACAGTCACTGTATGTGTGTGTGTGTGTGTGTGTGTGTGTGTGTGTGTGTGTGTAAGAGAGAGGGAGGAAAGGAGGGAGGGAGGGGGAGAGAAGAGAGAGAAGAGATGAGAGAGAGAGAGAGAGAGAGAAGATCCAGGGTGATTGTATCCCCTCTCCGGTGATTAAAGTCATTCAGTGTATCTTTTTTCTTAATTAATTTAGAAAATCAAATTTCATCTTTAATCAGGTAATATTTTAAATAGTGATTTATTTGTTTTCATTTTCCAATATCACTTCCCTTTGGGATTGTGTTTGTGTGTGTGTGTGTGTGTGTGTGTGTGTGTGTGTGTGTGTTTTCACACTGACCCAGAGATGCTTCTTTTCCTAAAGGACACTGTACTCAGCTTTCCTGCCCAACTTTTAATCTTTCGTCTGTTTAAACTCATTTAGTTCAGCCTGTTGTGCTTGGGAATAACCTACACGTACTATTTGGATTTGGCAGTAAAATTTACACTGAAACCTTGCATGATGAGAGGTAAGCTTCTCTTATATTCAGTGATATAGGGCATAAACCTTGACTACATCTCCATCTGTAGAGATTGCCCAAATTCACCTACAGCCAGAGGAAGCCTGGAATACAGCTGATGAGACTCAGGTATCACCCAGGACTTCATCACAAGAGCAGAAGTGGCTAAGAACTCCCTTGGGATTCCCAAACAGAGCCAGGAAACATCTCCATGCCCCTCTGCTTCAATAACATCAAATTATTATTTATAGTAACCCTCCATATACACAGGAGCGTGCACACACACACACACACACACACACACACACACACACCCTACAAAGTTACTGTCTTGGGGCTGAACTCCTCATCCCCCCCTCTAACCAGCCTTTCTCTAATGTCTACTGTCTATACATCTTTTAAGACAGTTCAGATATTTCCTCCACCCATAAACCTCTCTGACCCCTTCTAGCCAGGCTAGATTAGGAAGGCCTCCTAGGTACATACCCTCATAATACTCTCTATTTTGAATTTTGCCTGTTGTTTCCTGAGGATGCATCTGAGTATCTGTCTCTCCCACACTAGACTGAGGACTGTCAAGATTGTCTTATGCATTTTTTTCATTCCTAGTGTAGCATACTATTCCCTGCTACATAGTAGTTGCTCAGTATATATTTCATGGACTGATTTTTCACATATCTACTACATTCCAGGTATTTTGCACATTTGCTTATCAATTATTATATTTCTATTAAAAAAGTATGTGAAGTAGACTGGGATAGGATAGCTATTCCCATTTTCCAAACTGAGATATTGCATTTTGAGGAGGTTAAGTGCCCCAATGAAGATCACACAGCTAAGAAGCAGAATGCCAATTTCAATTCCAGTCTTTAATTTTTAATCTAGTACACTCTCCTTCCTCCCTTAAGAAATTAGACTACATTGAGTGTATGACTATCCCTAAAGATAAATATTGTTAGTGTAGTTGGGAGCAATCTGAACAGACCTAATAAATTCCAATATCTAGGGTCAGAAGATTTTACCTGCAGCTTTAAGACAGAAAATAATAGTCAGCTGTAGTTCTTAATTTCTGCCAAGCAAGGTACCACCTGAAATTCTCAATGATGTAGTGTTTTATTTTGGAAAACTTGTATAACACAGCAGGAAAGATTCTAACTGAAATAAAAATATTCCAATTATCCATACATTTTAAAACAAACAAGCATTCTTTACTTCTTTATTTTTTAAGTACTGTTATTAAAAATTTCCATACCTGTTTTACATCAACTGCATTTTCTTCTTGTTTACCTTTTTTTTTTTTTGTAAAGATTTTATTGGGAAATTGGGGAAGGGGAACAGCGTTGGGGAATCAGAGAAGGGGAACAGACAAGTTGCTGTCCTTTTGTTATTCAGTCTAGTTGTGGAGGACATCACTTCACTGGCCCATGTTGGTATTATCATTGTGCTCTTCCCAGGTAAGATGGATCAGTCACCGGCCACTGGACTGTTGCTCACAGTGGCTCATGATAGCTCACGCCAGCTGCCAGCCAGCCCCACTGCAGCCTATGCCATCACCGGTGACTCATGGCAGCCCAGCTCCAGGTCGAGTTGTTGTTCACCATCTTAGCTGTAGAGGGTGCAGCGTCACTGGCCCACATGTGAGATCCGAACCGGGGCCCTGCTGCTCAGAGCTGGCATCCCAAGCCAACTCTTAACCAACGCGCCACTCAGCCAGCCCATGTTTACCTTTTTTTTTTAATTAAAATTTATTGGGGCAACAATGGTTAATAAAATTACATAGGTTTCAGGTGTACAATTCTATAATACATCACCTATATATCACATTGTATGTGCACCACCCAGAGTCAGATCTCCTTCCATCACCATATATTTGACCCTCATTTATCCTCATCTACCCCTTACCCTCTGGTAACAGCTAAACTATTATCTGTGTCTATAAGTTTTTATTTCTTCATTTGTCTTGTTTCCTTTCTTGTTTTCAGTTTTATATCCCACATATCAGTGAAGTTATATGGTTTTCAACTTTTTGTCTAACTTATTTCGCTTAGCATAATAATCTCAAAATCCATCCATGTTGTCACAAATGGCACTATTTCATCTTTTCTTATGGCAGGGTAGAAGTCCATTGTGTATATCTTCTTTATCCAATCATCTATTCTGCACAGCAAAAGAAACGATTGACAAAACAAAGAGGCAACTAACTGAATGGGAGGAGATATTTGCAAACAATGCCTCTGATAGGGGGCTAATATCCAAAATACATAAGGAACTCGTACAACTCAAAAACAAAAAGACAAACAATCCAATTAAAAAATGAGCAGAAGACCTGAATAGACATTTCTCCAACGAGGACATACAAATGGTCAATAGACATGAAAAAGTGCTCAAAATCCCTAATTATCAGAGAAATGCAAATAAAATCCACAATGAGGTATCACCTCACACCTGTTATAATGGCTATCATCAACAAGACAAATAATAACAAGTGTCGGGGAGGCTGTGGAGAGAAAGGAACCCTCATACACTGTTGGTGGGAATGCTGCAGCTGCTATGGAAGGCAGTGTGGAGGTTCCTCAAAATATTAAAAATAGAATTTCCATATGACCCAGCAATCCCACTCCTGGGTATATATCCAAAAAATCAGAAAACATTTATCTGTAAAGATATATGTGCTCCAATGTTCACTGCAGCTTTATTTACAGTGGCCAAGATATGGAAACAACCAAAGAGTCCTTGTTTACCTTTTGATCCCCTTTACCCATTTCTCTACCTCCACCTCCCCACGTGCGTGCACACACACACCACACACACACACTGCCCACCTCTGGCAGCCACCAATCTATTCTATGTATTTATGAGCTTGGTTTTTGTTTTAGTTTTAGATTCCACATATAAGAGTGTTCATACAGTATTTGTCTTTCTCTGATTTATTTCATTTAGCATAATGCTCTCAATGTCCATCTGTGTTGTCAAAATGGCAAGATTTCATTCTTTTTTTTTTATGGCTGAAAAATAGTCTTGTATTTATATACGAAAATTTCTTTATCCATTTATCCATCAATGGAAACTTAGCTTGTTTCCATGATCTTGGCTATTGTAAACAATGTTGCAATGAATACGAGGGTACATATATCATTTCAAGTTAGTGTTTCTGTTTTCTTCAGATAAATAGCCAAAAGTGGAATTGGTGGATCATATGGTAGCTCTTTTTAAAATTTTTTGAGGAACCTCCATACTGTTTTCCATAGTGGCTGCACCAGTGTATATTCCCACCAATAAAGCACATGGGTTCCTTTTTCTCCACATCCTCACCAACACTTGGTATTTCTAGACTTTTTGATAACAGTCATTCCAACAGGTTCGAAGCAATACCTCATTGTGGTTTTGATTTGCATTTCCCTGATGATCAGTGACATTGAGGATCTTTTCATATGTCTATTGGCCATCTGTGTGTATTTTTGGGGAAAATGTCTACAGATCTTCTGCCCATTTTTTAATGGAATTCTTTGTTTTTCTGCTATTGAGTTGTATGAGTTCTTTATATATTTTGGATATTAATTCCCTATTGGATATATGATTTGCAAATATTTTGTCCCATTCAGTAGGTTGCCTTTGCATCTTGTTGATGGTTCATTTTGCTGTGCAGAAGCTTTTGGGTATGACTGTAGTCCTACTTCTTTATTTTTGCTTTTTTTTGCTTTTGCTATTGGTGTCAGATTCAAGAAAGCATTGCCAAGACTTATGTCAAGGTATTAATCACCTATGTTTTCTTCTAAGAGTTTTATGGTTTCAGGTCTTACACTTAAATATTTAATGCATTTTGAGTTAATTTTTGTGTATTGTTTAAGATAGTGGTCCATGTGTGGCTGTCCACTTTGCATGTGTGGCTGTCCACTTTTCCCAACACTATTTATTGAAGACACTGTCCTTTCCCCATTGTGTATTTTTGGCTCCTTTGTCATAAATTAATTGACTAGATATGTGGGGGTTTGTTTATTTCTGGGCTCTGTATTCTGCTCCATTGACCTATATGTTTGTTTTTATGCCAATATCGTGCTGTTTTAATTACTATAGCATTGTAATATAGTTTGAAATCAGGAAGTCTGATACCTACAACTTTGTTCTTCTTTCTCAAGATCGCTTTGGCTATTTGGGGTCTTTTATGGTTCCATATTTTAGGATTGCTCCTTCAATTTCTTTGAAAAATGCCATTGGAATTTTGATAGGTATTGCATTAAATCTATAGATTACTTTAGGTAGTAGGGTCATTTTGACAGTACTAATTCTTTCAACTCATGTCCACAGAATATCTTTCCTTTTATATATTACTTCTTCAATTTCCTTTTTTATTGTCTTGTGGTTTTCAACATATAGATCTTTCACCTATTAGGTTACATTTATTTCTAGGAATTTTATTCTTTTTGATGAAATTATAAATTAAACTATTTTATTACTTTCTCTTTTTGATAACTCATTATTAGTGTATATGAATATAACAGACTTTTGTGTATTGATTTTGTATTCTGCAGCTTTTCAGAATTCATTCATTCATTCATTCTAACAATTGTTTGATGAAGTCTCTAAAGTTTTCTATATACAACAATATCATGTCATCTACAAATAGTGACAGTTTTATTTTTTCCTTTCCAATTTGAGTGATTTTTTTTTCGTTTGTTTGCCCAATTGCTTGGCTAGGATGTTCTATACTGTGTTGAAAAGAAGTGGAGAGAGTGGGCATCCTTGTTCTGTTTCTGATCTTGGATAAAAAGCTTTCAGCTTCTCACCATTGAGTGTCATGTTGGCTATGGGCTTGTCATATATGGCCTGTATTGTGTTGAGATATGTCCTCTTTATACCCACTCTGTTGAGACTTTGTATCATAAATGGATGCTGAAATTTGCCTAATGCTTTTTCTGCATCAATTGAGATGCTCATATGATTTTTATTCTTCATTTTATTAATGTGGTATATCACACTGATTGATTTATGGATGTTGAACCATCCGTTCATCCCTGGAATAAATCTTACTCAATCACATGTATAATCTTTTTTACATATTTTTAAATTTGGTTTGCTAATATTTTGATGAAGATTTTTGCATGTATGTTCATCATGGATATTGGCCTATAATTTCCTTTTCTTGTAGCATCTTTGTCTAGTTTTGGTATCAGGGTAATGCTGGCCTTATAAAATTAGTTTGGGTGTTGCCTCCTCTTCTATTATTAATTTTTTTAAATAGTTTGACAGAGATTTGTATTAATTATTCTTTGAATGTCTGGTAGAATGTACCAGTGAAGGCATCTGGTCCTGGACTTTTATTTGTTGGAAGATTTTTGATTACTGATTCAATCTCCCTACTAGAAACTGGTTTTTCAGATTTTGTATTTCTTTAAACATTCTTAAAGGTAATTTTATGTCCACCTGAGAGGGGAGGATAGACTACCAAAAGGTAAGCTCCTACCTCCCTCAGCCTCTGCTACCCCATAGTCACCACACTGCTCTGGTGGTTGGTTGGGGACATTGCTGAGCTTCAGACCTGCTTCCTGGGCATTTCCACTTGGATGTTCCACAGACCGCCAAAAAAACTATACTCAGCTTCTTTTCCCCCTTTGCTCCTCCTCTGAATTCCCCACTTCAGTGAATGACATATCCACTGTCCAGGGTGCACAAACCTGAAACATGGAGGTCCATTCCTAAATACTCCCTCTCACCCCTATCCACTCTGGTGAGCAAGGCCTGTCAGTCAACTTCCTTCTTTCAGTTTCCATGGCTGCTATCTTAGTTCAGGCCCTAAATATTTCTCACTTGGATGACTAGAATAGCTTGTTAACTAAGCACTGTCTAGTCTTATCCTTGCCAATCTATTCTCCACAGTGCTACCAGAATATTGTTTCAAAACTGCCAATCTAGTCATGCTTGTCATCTTTTAGTGGTTCCAGCTGTTTGTACACACTGCCTCCTCTGTGAGACTCACTCTTATTGTTACTTCTGACCCTTGGTCATTTGCCGTGAGATTTCTTCTGATAGGCTTTCCTGATTTTCATACACTGCCACCTTTTGTGTCCTGTTTACTTTACATCCCGATGCCTACTATAGTATATACTTAATAATAGTTCAATAAATATTAAATGTTGAATGACATCATAGGCATTTGAATCTAAAATCCCCTATTTTATTTGTCCTCCTTGAAAAAACAAATGGAGCATTACTCCCCTTATCCAATGGGTCACCAAGCTTCACTGATTCTTTCTGGCTTTAGTTTCTAAGCCAATATCCACATTCTCCATTAATTTCTATGACCAAAGCACTGCTTCTCAAACTGCAGCAGAATTGCCGGGAGGGCTTGTTAAACAAAGATTGCTGGTTCAACCTCTAGATCTTCTAATTTAGTGGATCTGGAGTGGGGATCAGAATTGGCATTTCTAACAAATTCTCAGGAGATGTTGATGCTGCTGCTTCACCAACGTATTTTGAAAACCACTAGAGCAATGGTTCTCAATTGGAAGTGGGTATTAGAACACAATCATATCTTGACCTACTCCTGCCTACTGAATCAGAATTTTCACTGGGGTGGGGCAGGTATGCATTTTTCAGCCTAAAAGCTCCACAGGTGATCCTGATGCACTATCTGGTTAAGACCCATGAACTCAATGATTAATTCCAGGATCTGGACTTCACCTTCTCCCCAAGCCTTATTTTACACACTTCCTCCAACTTTCTACCCCGCTCTCTAGTCATATGGAACAGCAGGCAGTCTGATGATTCAGACCTATGCTCCCTCTCTAGAGCCCCAGATCTGTTTTAGTTATTAATTCATGCATCCATTCATTCACTGAGCACCCAGCACTTGCCAGGCACTGCACCAGAAACAGGGCAGAATGTGGTAAACACAAAAGAGGCAGCCCTGCCTCAGGAAGCCAACTGTATTTGTTCTGAGCTCCCCTAGTACCCTCTGCTTCCTCTTCTTTCTCACTGCACAGGCAAATACTGGCTTAATACTGTGTTCTTACTAGACTGTAAATTTCATGAAGGCAAAGACTTGGATCTGTCTTTGTAGATGCTCAATAAACGTTTGTTCAAATTAAATTGAAATGCTCTTCCCCTGACCTTGCCTTCTTTCAGAAATCACCTCCAGAGTCCTCTCTCTCTGCTGTCTTTCCTGACCTGCTCCAACTACCCTCCACCACAGTCAGAACTGAGCTCCACCATGAGCCCTACTCCTTAATCCCATGTAGATTTTTAACTCAGTACTTGTGATCCTTCATTCTGTGTTTACAGATGTGGTTTCTCCCACCAGACTGTGAACCTCTTAAGATTGGGCACTATTTCATTTTTGACTTTTAATCTCCATAGGTCGTATAGAAGGTACTTCATAATATTTGTCAGATTAATGAAGGAAGCCAATTTTGTTTTCATTTAAGCCTACTTTGCAATGTTTTTGCCCAAACCTCTCTGTGGCTTTACTGAAATCTTAAGAGTCAAGATTCCATAACTTAAATTTCACAGAGTATAGAATATGCACAACATGGGATTTAGGGGAAAAAAATGTTTATCAAGGGTCCAGAAGAAATCCTTCAGAGAGAGTGAAAAGCATGACTTGATGACTTGTCTACTGCATTCTGATCCAGGGTTCTGAGTTGAGGTCCCAGCTTCATCTTACACTATCACCCTGGATGAGCCAGTCACTCAGCCTTGGTGCCTCCCAGTTCTATCATTTATAAGCTGAACAAAAAAACATAGTTTGTAATCTACACTATGTCTTGACAGCAAGTAGGGTACTACTTAATGAATTAAACAGCATCTTTGAAATTCATTTAAAAAATGAAATCAGACAACCTCTTAGTAGAAAGAGGTGTTGGAAAAAGAGATGGTTACATTTTACAAAATATACAAAATATAAGTGTTTTTTAACAAACTCGGCTCAGAGCATAGTGCCATGCACATAGTAGGGCTTCAATGAATATTTATTGAATGAAAGAAACAAAATAATCTCTAAGTGCTTTCATTTAAATTGGAATTGAAAAGCACCAACCTGCTCTCATAGAGAATCTTGTTGGGTAACTCACACACTGCCTATCCCTCAGGAAGCCATGGTTTCCCATTTTGCAATGCTGGAGCCAGAGCCAAATGTCTCCCACAGGTGAACACATTGTTACTAGTGCTCACACAGGCTCACATACATTGGGTGAAATCTTCCAATCACACATAGTCATGACTGCTAAACATGCAGTTCATCATTGTATTTTAGTTGTGTTATATCAGCTCGATACACACCATTTTGTCAAGCCAGAGAGGTTATAAAGTGATTTTGAAATGACTTTTGGTTATGTAAAATTCTTACAAATTTTTTTTTTTTAAGATTTTATTGGGGAATTGGGGGAGGGGAACAGCATTAGGGAACTGGGGAAGGGGAACAGACAAGTTGCTGACCTTTTGTTCTTCAGTCTAATTGTGGAGGACATTCCTTCACTGGCCCATGTTGGTATCATCATTGTGCTCTTCCTGGGTGAGGCAGATCGGTCACCAGCTTCTGGACGGCCACTCACAGCAGCTCTTGGAAGCTCACACCAGTTGCCGGCTGCTCACGATGGCTGCTGGCCACTCACTGTAGCCTATGGCAGCCCACTGCAGCAGGGGCTGCAGCTATGCCGTCTCTGGGGACTCACAGCAGCCCAGCTCCAGGTGGAGCTGTGGTTCACCACCTTAGCGGTAGAGGGCAGTGTCACTGGCCCTCATATGTGGGATTCGAATGGGGGCCGCTGGCATCCCAAACCAGCTCTTAACCAACGCGCCACTTGGCTGGCCCAAAATTCTTACAAATTTAAGATCTCCATTCTATCCAGCATCTGAGTCTAACCTTATACATTTTTCAACTACACACTTTTCTTTCTTTCTTTTTTTTTTTTTTTTGAGGGCAATGTCACTGGCCCTCATATGTGGGACCCAAACCGCGGCCACTGGCTTCCCAAGCCAGCGGTTAACCACCAACTACACACTCTTCTTAGCATGCATGTAGCACATGAGAAGGAAATAAAAATATATGAATTGTGTCACCAACTTAATTTTCTCTGTAGTAAATTGGATATCTGCATATGGAATGAAGGCCATGGAAAGCCCACACTATTCCCACAATTGCTTATCAGAAACAATGATCGTTCTATGTTAACAAAAGAACAGTTAATGAAGTTTATGTGTCATTGGAGCAGATAATTTTACAAGGCTATGTTCTTAAGGTTTCAGAATTAAGGATTTGACTGTGGGAGCAAAGGGTCTTGGAGGCAGGACACCCCAGATAACCTCACCCACGTGCATTTCTCAAACAATGCTTTTCTGTACGTAAACAGAAAATAGAAAGGAATATCTGGTTTTTGTCCTTAGTATTAAAGAGCGGCTGTTTCTTCAGCACGCTCTTAAATTTCTGCACAATGCACAGCCTTCAGCACCCCAAGGAGCATAAACAAAGGATATCAGGCAAGTTCACCTACTCCCACTTCCCAGAACAATGCTTGTTGTTAACTAAGCAATTCCCAGGGCAGATTTATGATTTGTGGAGCCCAGAGTAAGTACTCAGGTTGGGTCCCTGGAATCTGAGGTCAGAAGCACGAGGTGCCTGTTCAGTCTCCAGGGCTTTCAGAAAACATGAAAATGTGACCTGACGCTTGTGCTTGTGTGTACGCCAGAGACCATTTAGGCATTTAGAGAAACGAAAGTGCATTAAGGCCTCAAAACAGCTTATTGTTCATGCTCCAAATTTTAACCTTTTCTTTCTTATTTGTTTCTTGTTCTTGTGAATTAATGTTTACTAAATTATATAAGATGGATCAAATAAATACATAACATGTCCATGGATTTTAAAAAATCCTGATAGAGCAACAAATTACATAAATTGGTAAACTGGAAAATTTGAAAAGTCCTATCCCATTTCCTAACCCTGGATGATATCACAAAACAGAATCTGTAATCTATATATTTATTATCCCAAAAATTTATATGAAGATTTAAAGTCCAGACAGAGCTATAAGCACTTAAGAGATAAATGCAAACAAGTACATGAAAAGATTTCTTACAGCCTGCCTCTTCAGGGAATGTTTTGGCTCGAGTTGTACTTGACAGGGTTATAAGATGTTACTAATACGTAATAGAACTTGGGGAAAGTTTCTCCCCTTTGTTGTCTGGCTCAAGTATAAGGGTAAAATAGATTACTGTTTCCATTTTTATGAGTATAAGTATTGTCAAGACATCAAAACTGTGAAATAACTAAATTTCATGACTGCTATTTTACTCTTTAATAATCACCTACTAAATATTACAATTGAGCCAGAAAAGACAAAAAAGAGAAAAATATATATGTACACATTATTTGCATCACTTTAAAGTCATTTTGAATACCTGAATGCATGACAATTTTTCAATAGTATGAGTACTTAGTATAATATAAATACAGCCATATGTCTCAAGCTGAATGAAATTGTTGATGGGTCACTGAAGTTGTTGGGTTCTTTCACAGACCATAGACAATCCCAGTGCTAGCCTATTATTCCAGTTGACTTTATGTGAAGCTAACCGGCTAGCCCATGGTCTCTAAACAATGATTAAATATCCACATTTTACAGGAAAACTAGGTTCTAACAAATTTCCCGTGAGCTTCAAGTGTTTAAAAGATCCTCAGACAGACTTTAAAATAAATGGTGAAGTTTAAAAAGGGGGAAATACACTGAAAAAAAAAATTAAGAAGAAAAACTATAGACACAATAGAGTCACACAAACACTCGTAAAATCACAAAGCTGTTTTTAAATCAATCATAACCAAGTTAGGAAGTTCTGGGTTCAGTGACAGAGCCTGATAAAATCCACAGTCTTCCATTCTGGCACAAATGAAAAAGAACATAAATGTCTAATCTATTGAGCTTCTGCTTGTGTATTAGCTCGGGAGAAAATGCCTGCCTAACGCCTACCAGTGGAAAATCATTGAAAAAGTAGAGATTAGTGAGAATAAAACAACAAAAAGAATAGTCTCCTACCCATTGCCTCCCACTGAATGAACTTTTGACATATCAGCAAACTCTTCTTTTCTCTTGCTGCTGCTGGTATACTGCTCACTGTACAGCTTGAGGGACATCTGCTCAACAGCATCTCTTTGTGCTTCCAGGTAACATAGTTGAACCTCAGCCTAGAGAGAGAAACAAAGAGGAATTGCTGTTTTAATCCAGAAGGAATGCATTTCAAGTGAGGTGTAACAACTCAAAGAACGGGAATTGTTCATATCATTATGCTGCTCCTTTTTGGGGTGGATTTAATGGGATCAGCTGGGCATATTACGAAATTATATTTTAGATCTGAATCTTGTAAGTTCCTCCTTAAAATATGACCTGAATAAATGAACTCTCAGAAGGCTCAGTAAATATCACAAACTATCCCTGAGATCATAATACTGTATGATGAGACTTTACATAAAAATTTTGTGAAATTCCTTAGTAATATCCTTCCTCAGATTGCCACATATGTGGCATTTATTTAAGATTCCCTCTCCAACCCATACATGTGCATGGATACATATTCCGAACACTTCTCATTATTTTCCCCAAGGAGAATAAAAAAGCTGAGTACTAATTCTAATACCTCTTCAATAGTGGCAACGGACTTCCTTTATCACATTTCTTTGGGTTCTGTGTATTATTGTCTTAATCATTTTAAAACAGAGGGAATGGTGATTTTGCTTACACGCAGGTTCAAATCATTCCATCTTTCCTAGTTACTTGGGGCTCTCTGGAGTAAAGGAGAAGTAGTAAGCTCACCATGCTGTTTTCTATCAAACCAAGGACAAAAGAATGCTGAATAACATTTGGCATGAAAATGCATTGAATAGATGCTTTATTTATTGCAGCTGTTGTGATCCCCGTGGCTTTAGGGTTCCCTAGCACACCAGATGAGACCGGGAATGAGATCTCCTCAGTGACATGCCTGCCCAGGGTAAAGGGGAGGGGGCACTGCTGAGTTCACATGCCCTCTGGACCAAAGGAACTTATCTTTTGGCTTGCTTCACTAAATCCAAGGACATCCATGAACATTTCTGATAAGCCTGAAAACTGCTACTTCTTTATATTTTAATTGCATAAAATATTAATTGCCTAAGAAAAACAGTTCTGGGTCAGCTCTTGGGTAGTTGCCAGAATTCTGTAACATGTAAGAAAAGCTGAGTCAGACATGACCTTCTACTCTTCATGTCTAGAGCCAACCAAGACCTTTTGCCTGGTCTCTAGTTTTATAGATTTGACCATGGTGGGGGTGGGGAGGGAGAGTATTATGTACTGACAGACTTCTTAAAAGTGCAAATCAGGACTCTGTAAAGGAAATGGGTAGCTTAAGAAATGGAAGATCTCGACCATTCTAGAGTTCCTAGGTTGTTGCTTTCCACAAGCAGCTCATTATGAATGCTCTGGATTGCCAATGAAGAACTTCTAAAAAATGCTAAAATTCCTATATTCATATAACTGAAGTTTCTGGGATCAGTTAAAAATCTTTGTATTAATTCATGTGAAGTTTTCTTACCCAAACTAATTGTCTTGAATGAGAAGACTCAACTGGATTAAGGATTATGTCAAACACTTATAAACAAAGGATAAAGTTACATTGAGTGTATTCAGTGTGGGGGAAGGGTTGTGACCAGTAGGATGGAACAAAGACAATGCCATACCTAGTTATTTAGTGTCTTATTTAGGATGTGAAAGAGGAGATATGGAGCATGTAAATGGCATTATAAAAGGGTCCCAACCAACAGATATGTAGATATCATAGAACTTGGAGGAATAAAACCTACAGATCTAAGAAATATTTTTTAAAATGGGAGGAGGGAGCAGTGTAAAACAGAATACCGGGAGTCAAAGATTAGAAAAAACAGTAAAACATATCTTTCAAAAGAACGTAAAATCTTTTGTGTGATTAAATGAGATAACTGAGAGATATTGAATAATCGTCAATTTGAAAAAAATAATCCTCCCAAATGCCACCCTCTCCACCCCTCCATCCTCAAAATTATAGGGATAAAGAGGAGGTCATCCTATACCAAGTATGCTATTGGAAACCACTTTAGAATAATGTGTCTGCACCATTAGGTGCCAAGGAGCATGTTTGATCCTTAGGGTTTCCTGTTAGTTTTTAACCATCCTATGATAACAAGCTGGGTCACTGCTTGTTCTGGGTAATGATCTCACAAACTTGTGCCACTGATCACAAAAAGGATCATACATAAAGAGGGAGATTGATTTAATGTAGGCTCATCACTACTACAGAAAAATAATTGGAATTCATCCCTTTAAGATCCTAGGCCATTTCTGGATACAAAGGGAAGCACCTCTTGTATGACAGGGATACATGGAGAGGGCTTCAGAGAACAATGCTAAGAGAAACCCGAAAGATAATTAGTCACCTTACGAAAATGATTGAAATATTTTAATCTAAGACTTTTATTGCACAATATCTCACAGGCATTTGACATTAAAAAAAAAAACTCCCCTGCACTAACAAGGAGATGAATTATATAGCCCGTCTTTCCTATCCACCTCTATTTCTATCTCTCTGCTTTCAGCGATTCATTGCTAAACGTGATGGTAAAAATAGAAGAACCAAGTTATCTCCTCCTGCTAAGGGTGAATGGCTTTGCCAATCTAAATCTCTCTGCAAACTGTCCTAACTTTTTTTGTCATACTATATCTTAGTCCAAAGATAAATTTTTAGGAGAAATATTCAAAAAAATATAGTTCCCAAAACAAAAACAATAACACTGAATCTCTAAAGAATTTTATTTATTAGCATTTATGATATTACTGGATACTTCTTCACCAGTGAAACCTTAGCCTGATTAAATATCACTGATGTGTAATCAATAGGATTTAGCAACTCACTCAATAAGCAAAATAAAAAGGAATACAAGTGAATAGACTCAATGACAGCTCTGCCTCATATTTCCTTGTCAGCACCATCAACGGAAGTAGGAGTATAAAAAGAGCGATGGCATAGATGGAACAAATAAGCTGGATTGGACTGAGTCTTTTGGTTTGAGATATACCCAAAATGTGATGTTCAGCAGGAAGTGGAAATACTAAGACTGAAATATAGACCTAGAGGCAACGATTGACATGAGGAGAAGAAATTAGGATGACATGGGAGAGAGTGCAGGGTGAGGAGAGAAAAACGACCAGTTCTCAACTCATTCTGGTCTAGACCTGCATTACGCATGACTGACCTAATGTGATGGATTCTCAACCATTCTTTCTCCCTCCGCCATCCCCAAATTTGGTTCATAAATGGTTCATTGATTAGTCTTTTGGGATCACAGCTGAGATCACTGGTGGTTGTTTTTTCAGAGCTTAATTCTGGACCTCCTTACTTTATTTATACTCTCTCTCTTCCATGGCTTTCAATGCCTTCAATGTAGTAATGACTTCCAATCCTTTTCTCTGAGCTCCACGCTTACCTATATAATGAACTACCTGACACTACTACTTGGATTTACTTCAGGCATAATTGTTCAAAACTGAACTCATCCTCCTCAGGTCCCCCAAACTTTCTCTACTTAGGCCTTTCCTTTTAAATAAAGGTCGGCCAAGTGGCTCAGTTGGTTACGAGCTCACTCAAGAATGCAAGCTAAGCTCTGAGCAACAGCAGTTCGATGCTCAGCCCAAACTGATCTGACAACAGGTGGCAGGATGGCTCAGCTAATAAATAAATAAATAAATAAATAAATAAATAAATAAATAAATAAATGGCACCACCTGTTGCTCAGGTAAGAAACATGAAAGTCATCCTTGGCTCCTCATCTCTTCATTTCCCACAGCCAGTTACTCCCCAGAATTTGAATTCTCTTCCAAAATGTCTCTCCAGCCTGTCTTCACAATCTGCATTTCTGCCAGCCTGATCCAAGCCTTTATCATCTCTCCCCCGCAGTATAGCAACTCTAAAGTGTATTTCCCCTCACCCATTCCTGCCTCTCCAATCTCTTCCCTTACAGTGGCCAGAGTGGTCTTTATAAAACTTGAGTTGGTTTCATACTGCATGCAAGCCTAAAAACAAACTTCTTCCATGGCCCATGACATTTGGTTCCTGCCTACCACAGACCTCATTTCTTCCTCTCAGAACTATTTATCTCACTCTAAACACCATGCCTGTCATTCTGGCCTTCTTTCAAACAGCTCTTTTCTGTCTCAGGACCTATGCATGTATTGTGCCCTTTCTCTGGACAAATCCTCTTGCTACTATCTTCTCATCCTTCAGCTCTCAGGTGACATGCTACTCCTCAGAGTGGCCTTCCCTGACCACCCTATCAAAAGTAGATCCACTCTATTTTTTTCTATTTTGGAACAGTGTTATTTTCCCTCAGAGCACATATCACGATTTAGAATTCTTGTAGTTTCTGACTCATACTTTTTCTCTCTGTGTCTCCAGACTCTGAGCTCTGTAAAGGAACGGTGTTCTCTTTGTGTCTTTTGCCATTTTGTATTCTCAGCACCTTGGAAATATCTGGAACATGATAGGGGCTCAGTAAATAATCACGGAACTAATGAATTGTACATTCATATAGCTATCCATTTGTTACTCACATGTTCATTAAGCCTTGATCATGTGTCAAGAACTGCACCAGGGAGTGTTGGTACAAATAAGAACAAAACATAGCTCCTTCTTTCAAGGGATTGCAGTATAGTGAAGTAAAGAGCCAAGTCAGCAGATAACTACAATTTAGCCAAGTGAAATGATTGGGGGTGGGGGGTGGGGGGTGGGAGGGTAGGATGGGGAGAAATAAAACAACTAATTAATTGCCTGAAAATGAGGAAAAGACAGTAAAAGCTTAATAGGGTTGGCATTTGAGCCAGATCTGAGAGTATGGGTGTGATTTTAAGTGAAAAAGCAGATGAATATCTTCATAGGCAGAGTAACTCATTTGGTCAGAGGCTCAGAGTCGTGAAAAGATCTGGCATGTTCACAGAATGGTGGTTGGAGCTTTGTGGCATTTGGATGAAGAGATGAATATAGAAGGGGATAGACTGTGGAGAATGTCAGATTAGAGAATCCAGATACTATCCAACAGCATACCAATAGAAGATGTTATTGTTTCTGTAATGGCCTTCATCTTCTTTCATCTCCCTTCTTCTGTCATGGCAACATAGTCATCTGAGGGATTAGTCCAAATAAACTCATAAAGCTCCTACCTCCCAGTGTACTTTGAGAACATTGTATTGAGAAGGGAATCAAGAGTTTCTATCAGGCCAAAAGCCCATGGTCCCAAAGGGGGAATGCTTAAAAGATTCTAGTAACTCAAACCTCTAGTAAACATTTAACATAATGTTATGGATTCAGATGTGTCCCCTCCAATTCGTACGTTGAAGCTCTAACCTCCAATGTGACTATATTTGAAGATAGGGTCTTTAACGAGGTAATTAAGATAATCAAGGGTTGGGCCCTAATCCAATCGGACTGGTGTACTTTTAAGAAGATAAAGAGTAGGCACACATAGAAAAGGTAATCTGAGGACACAGCAAGAAGGTGGTCATTTACAAGCCAAGGAGAGAGGCCTCTCCAGAAACCAAACCTGCCAACACCTTGATCTTGGACTTCCAGCTTCCAGGACTATGAGAGATGAATTCTGTTGTTTAAGCCACCCCCAGTCTATGTTATTTTGTTATTTCCATTCTAATAAACTAATACACATAATAAAGTTAGAAACACTGCCTTCTCTCTGAGGTTTAATACAATTTCTTTGCTGCTTATCATTAGTAGTATGCCCCCCTCTTTATTTTGTGTATACCTAGAACCCAAATCACTAGAGATAATCTTCTTTAAATTTAAATTAAAAACTAATAATTTAATCAGAACACAAGACATAGTGTTCTAAAATATTTCGTTTAAATTTGGCTTGATATGTGGCGATCCAAATTTAATGATCCTTGGGGCTTCAATAATTGTTCAGCCACCTAATTTCCTCTGATATTGTGTCTAATATCAAAATAATTAGCCCATAATAAATTTTGGAAGGCAAATTTCAGTCACTCTAATGAACTTTAAGAATTAAATACATAATCACTTTTATAATCACGTACAGACATATGCCTTATCCTTATCCTAAAAACTACTGATTTAGTTAAGAAATATCAATTATTTCATTATCCTTGCATATCCCTGCATCCTTTGTTGGGTGAAGCACCCTGAGAATGTTACAATAAATTTTACTCTTTCTTAATGAATGCCTTTGCAGGTCTGCCTGGTCACTCTTACTGTACTTCATAGCTTCCCACATCTACACTCCTACTTGTGTCTGGGTCCATATCTTCTGCTTTCCCTCCTGTTTCTGTGGAAATAGTCCATATTTCTATCTAAAACCAATCCTCTCCACTTGTTCACCAGATTGCCTCTTAACTACACAAAGATTATCACTCCCACAACAAATTGCCCTTCTCTCCTGCATCAAGTTTTCCTCCCAACCATATCATTCATATTAACGCATGCCCCAACCCAAAAAAAGCTATTTTTTTTTCCATGGTAAGAAAAAAAGAAGAAAAAATAATCTGTAGATACCAATTTATACCAATCTATCCTCTGGCTAAAGCCCCCATTTCTCGGTTCTCCATTATAGCAAAATTCTTTTACATGTTTTATCTATACTCACTGTGTCTAATTCCACTCCTATTTTCTCTTGAACACATTCCAATCAGGTTTTTGTCCCCATTCCCCATGCCAACCATCAGCCCTCAGTCCTCAACCTCTGACTTGATGCAGCAGGGATGATGGACATGTTCTTGGGGCATTTGGTCCTGTGTGCAGGGCAGCTCAGTTCCTAACCTCCCTCAGGTCTTTACAGGCATGTCATCTTTTCATTCAGGTCTTCTCTCATCTTCTACTTCAAACTTCAACTCTCCCCACCCCCAGCAAACCCCATCCTCCTTCATACATATTTACCATATCTAGCCAAAATTTATTTTGTATGGTCCATCTTCCCCCAGTGGATCAGAAGCCCCATGAGGGCAGCGACTTTTGTCTATGTGTCATTGCTGTATCCCCAGCACCCACCCAGCACAGCACATGGCATGCGATAGGCACGCTATACAAAATGGCTGAATACATTTTACTGAGTCTGAAAATCTGAAGTGGTTTAAAATGTACAAAGAAATGAAACAGGTCATTTGAAGGCTGTAGCCTCAGATTGATTTTTTAAATCATTAGTTTCATTCTCTCTTAGAGATTATTTTTTCTTTGACAGAAAATTATTGAAATATATACCTTGTTTAATTTTCTCTAAAAAAAAAAAAAGAAGAAAAGCTTTCTTTAATTAAAGAATCATTTGGTAATGTTTTATTCAGCTAACAGAGTGACCTTACATGTTGCATATTATATTAGAAACTAACCATGAGGGTCACACACCTATAGAATGAAAACTTCAGCTTTGTGTGGTAATCTTCACAATCCATTTCAAAACAAAGTTTTAAGTCTTCTGGTTAGGAACTTGTTTTAGCTTAATAAAATCTGATTTCCCATTTTAAAAAAGTCATTTGAGCTTTTGGATGGGACATTAACAGTGCCACAGTTTGTATTTGGAAGGTTCTATGCTAACTTGGGAAGATCACGGGATCATTCTATAAAACGGGGGAGGGGGAGCTGTAATTTTTATGGCCATAATTTTGTCATTTGGGGATATTTTCCTACTTTTACTACACAGTCTTTTTTTTTTTTTGTAAACCTTTGATGCAGTATCTCTAAACACATGCCTTTTTTTTCTTCTTCCTTATACAAATACTCACTATGCCTTCTCTATTCCCTCCCCATAGTATATCCATCTTGCAACTGGCCCAGGTTGCTTCCTTCTTCTAGAAACATCTTCAGACCTCAAGGCCCTGACAAGCTGGGTTGATTAGAATCTACACTTGGAATTCTCCGTGCTTTTATTTGGCAGAGTCCCCCATACTCCTTCCAGCATGGAGTTGTCACCTTCATAGCGCTGTTGTTGTTGTTTTCCTCCAAGGTCCTTGTTATTTTGTATATTTTTGCTTTTTGTCATCATTGTGGGTGGTTTATAATTTTTTGAAAAACCTCACCTTAGCGATTGAATTCAAAGTCCATTTCCTTTGTCCAGATATGAACTCTCTAAAGACATTTATTCACATATCCATGATTAGCTACATTCCGGCTAAATACAAATGATATTTGGCATTACAATGGATGAAAACCTCATGTTCTTCTTCAGCCCTGTGTGCATGACTAAGTGGAGAACCAAAGCTTCCTTTTCCTATAGAGTCGGAGCAGGGAGTCCTAGGACTAAGGAGCAATGTATTTCTTTGAAGTAAAGTTGACGAAGGTCCTTTATTTGTTCACTTGACAAATTTATCTTGAGAATCTCATATGAAGAATGTAAGACATTGTGCAAGATACAAATCTGGATCAGACATGGTGCCTGCCCTCAGGGAAAGTACAAGCTAGAATTACAGAAAAATTATACTAAATAATAGGAGCTAAAATGTTCATTCAAGAATAAGACCAAAATCATACTTCAAAAATGTTGCCAAGAAAACAATTAGTTTGTTAGAATGTTATTTTTTTAATTAAAGTTTATTGGATGACAATGGTTAGTAAATAGAATGTTCTTTTTATCATTGAATAAGAGTTATAAAAGTATTTTAAAAATCAATATTTTCCGATTGTTAAAAATTAAATATATATCAAAAATTTAACAAGAATTTCAAAGCTATTTCAATATGAGACTCAGCAAAGACTACTGTATATACTAATGTATCTACACTAGGATACAAAACTCCTATGAACATATATATGGCAGCCTTCTAGAAAAATTAGCTTTTGGTTCTCAATGTTTACTTATATTTATATTCATGGATAACTAACTCAGGACAACTGCAAAGGATAGCTGATCTAAGTAAAAAATATTATATTTAAATAAGGTCATCTTTATTTCCATTGACTTGACACTGTCTGCAAATCATTAAAAACATTCACTAAAATGTCTAGAAAATTCAATTTTAAAGCTAGGTCGTTAATGGTATTTGTTAAATGGTAAGCATTTAAACAAAGTGGAAAAATTAACATGAATGCTATTTTCATTATTTCTTCTGCCTTTGTTTGTGTGGAAAGAAGAAACGTCTTCTTTCTCCATTTTAATGATAGATGAGATGTTTATTAACAACAACACCTCCACCTAACAAACATAAAGAACAAATATATCACAACTGCATTTGTGGAGAGCCTCATTCACCACTGCCCTCCTCCTCTTTGTAATGCAAGTAGTTAAAGTCATTAAAAATTCAGCATTTTATGTCATGAGCTAGGGTGGGAAGGCAGTGTGATTACACTGTGTCGACTGGAGGGGATGATTAGAATTTCGATGTTTCTCCATTACTGTTTCCTTCGCAAATCTCTGCACAATGACAGAAGCATGAAGCCTGTGTTTAGATTCCACGGCTGTGTCCTTCCCATCTTCCAAATTTCACTACAGCAAATCCTTCTTTACTTTCTGACAGAAACAAAAAATTAAAGATGTATAATGTGAAGATATAATCTTAGGCTCTCTTGCCCTGCAGGACTGGTTCTTTCCCAAGTACAATTATGCTGGCAAATGCTGCTATTAACTCTATGACTGCAACAGGCACTCCAGTTCCTTTGAAATTCTATAAAATAGTTGTCCTTAGATGGCGATAGAAAGGAAGGAACGAAGCAGGAACAACAAGAATTACTTTACATACTAATAATAACAATTTAGTTATCAAAACAGAACTGAACAAGTGTGTCTTTATACTGTTCTTTGAAAAATTTAACCTCCTAGGGTTCTGATAATCAGGGCCTATGGTTCAGGAATGCATGCTAGCACTCAGCTCAGTGCCTATATCCTCATTTCAAAGAGAATCATTCAACCCGACATCCATCCTGTCAAAAATCTCAACTTTGAGCTGCTAATGTAGAATAAAAATCAATATAAATTTTGATCATTTGATGAATATTTACTTCTTTCTTTAGTGTTTGGGGATTTAGAATTGAAAAGTGCTGAATCAAGTCATTTTATTTTTTTGTGTTTGTGCCAACACCAATTTACTACCCTCCAGAAAGTTCCTGAACAAGATGTCTCAGGTGGCATGCATGTTGGTTTTTCCTGTCAATCATAACAGTGTGTCAGTAGGGAACCATAATCATTTCACTTTCATACTCTCAGTGTTCCAAAAAGGAATATTTTGATTACTTCCCTGGAAAAGGTAAACTTTCTCATTTAGACACACTATTGTAAGCCTGGGTGTCTGTTGTTTTTGGCATTCAGCTGAGTCTAAATTGATACGATCTATTAAAAGTTAAACACTTTATCTTAGGCTCCAAGGGTAGTGCACAAAAAAAAAAAAAAAAAAAAATAGAGTTTACATATGGATTCCTCTACAAGCAACATTCAGGATCACCCCAAGACAAAGAGCTTTTATAGAAGCTGCCATTTTTCTTCATGCGTTTTTTGAAAAAAAAACAAACAAAAAAAGAGCATATCAACTGACTGCTCTAATCAACCCAACAACTTTATAATAAGAAATACTTTACGTTTACATGTTTTTATTATAAGTGAAAAGAAAATGCACTATAGACAAGTAACTCTTGAAAACGTAGCAATTAAAATGTGATTCCTGTGTAAGTCTAGTTATATGAGTAGTATAGCATGCCACCATTTTTATTATGATACTTTGATATATATAACAAAAGAGTACTATTATACCAAAATGATTCCTTAGTGATTTTTAAAAGAACAGTCTCTCCCAATTTGAAAAAGGCTAAACTAAGTGCAAGCACCAAAGAGGTACTTAAAAAAAAAAAAAAATCTAACATATGACATAGTGGCAGAAGATTCAATATTAAGGAGATGTTTTTGTTGGTTCCATATAAATTAAATAAAAATGGCAGCAGCTGCCTTTCCCAAGGATGATATAGCCCTGGACAATCACTGGGTATTATGTAGACAGATGTTTTAAATAAAATAAGTATTTAGATTGCTAGATACCTTGCTAGATATGAAGGCAATTATGGGATGTCTTTGTTAAATTACATTTTTCATTTTTGTGAAGGGAAAAAAGAATTGTCCTGGAAACAGTACTGACAGGAAATGATCCTATATCTAAAACAGCTGGAGACTGTAACTAATATAAATTTACTTGAAAATAAAAATGCTGTGTGCCTCTGGAGACATGCAGTAACATGCCATAAAAAGAGATGAGAATATAAAAGTATTTAAAAGGAGGGAAACACATTTTATCTAGATATTATACTGAGATGTGATTCACTGATAAATGAGAAATATTCGAAGATAAAAAAAAGAAAAAAAATCAAGTCATTTTAAAACTTATAATAGATATTTTATTTAAAACCATATTTGTAAGAAGCATTAAAATAATTTTCTGGGAAAAATCCTTTGCTTTTTAACATATTGGTTATTAACCAATTTACTAAAGTCATAATAAAAATGCAAAGGCAGGTAATTGTGTTTAACTGGGAAAGTCTATCGGAAGCAGAGGATCCTTACTACGAGTAAGGCAAAGACCCTAAATGTTAGATAAGCAGATTCCAGTAAATCTCAAAGACACATGGAATAGCCTCTACACAAAAGCTCCCACTACCTTTCTCCACTGCCCCCATCCCCAGTCTTGCTAGCTGTTGAATTAGAAAGATGTCTGATATACTAATCCATACCAAACATTCATAGACATTGACATCTTAATGTGGTACCCATCCCTAAGTTCATAAATTTCAATATTCTTCACTTACAGATTGAAATGCATGAATCTACAGGATAATTTTAAGAATGGCTATGGGTGGAAATCTATTTTCACAGCAGAGGTGAGGAGAGCCTAGAAAAGACATTCCTGGGCGGCCGGTTAGCTCAGTTGGTTAGAGCGCAGTGCTTATAACACCAAGGTTGCCAGTTCGATCCTCATGCCTTCACAACTAGATTGAAACAACTACTCTACTTGGAGCTGATGGGTCCTGGAAAAACACACTGTTCCCCAATAAAAACCTTTGAAACTAAAAAAAACCCAGAAAGCCCTTTAAAAACAAAAGAAGATACCCTCCCTACCCACCCCACCCCCGCCAAGTCTTGGGTATCCACCTCCCTCATCTATGCCTGAGAGTCATCCTGACCTGGCTCCTAGGGGTCCAGGTATCCGGCAGGAGGAGATCATGTGAAACTGGCATTTCCTGTGCTGCCTCACTCTTCAGAGCCAGGGAAGATCACAAGGCCTCAGAGGTTAGCTTACGCATGACTACCAGAAAGAAGACTCCACAGGAAGAACGTGAAAAAGCAGTGGAAGAGCAAAGGGGAAAAGGAGAGTGTGTATGATAAGCGTGAAAAACAGTTATCACAAGTGTCCATAGAGCCCCCAAATGAAACACTTTTAAAGAAATCTTGCCTTAAACAAAATTCTTTTGTAGGCTGAAGTTGCACTATCTTCAAAAAGAAAACTCTAGAACCCAAACTAAAACTCAAAACATATTTTCTATAGACTGAATGTTTGTGTCCCCACAAAATGTGAATGTTGAAACCTAACCCCAATATGATGGTATTAGGGGATGGGGCCTTTGGGAGGTGATTAGGTCATAAAGGGGGAGCCCACATGAATGGGGTTAGTGCCCTTAAGAAAGGGGCCCCAGAGAGCTCTCCTACCATTCTGACATGTGAGAACACAGCGAACAAGGAGGCAGGTCCTCACCAGACACTGAAGCTGACAGCACGTCAGTCTTGGACTTCCCATACTCCAGATCTGTGAGAAATAAATTTCTGTAAATTTCTGTTTATAAGCTGCCCAGTCTACTGTGTTCTGTTACAGAAGTGCAAACATACTAAGACAATATCCATGAACTCTCCCCACCTTCCTACAAATTCACCAAATACCAAAAGGAGGTACTGGGGCTATGTTGTGGTAGATCTGTGACAGACAGACAGATAGACAGACAGACACATACACACACTACAACAGTGATTCCTATGCATTCATATCATCTTTATGACTACATAATCATCACTACTGCTTAAAGCTTATAAAGTCTACCTTGTTGCTTAGTTCTTCCTGAAAATGCTCACTAGCTCACTGCTATTATATCTGGAGGAGATTTAAACAAAAAATACAGACACACATTTGTTTTCCTCTTTGATGGCTTGATTCCTACTCATTAGGCTAGTCTAAGGGATAGTGTAAACAAAATTATATCCTCCTGCTTTCTCCTCACTTCTGCTTACCACAGTTATATATTGCTCTTTATTTTTGGACCCAGAGTAAAAAAAGGAACTATATCTATCTCCTAAGCCAAAAGACTAATAAAAGGATCCCTAAACATCCGATGTCCAAAGCAGACAAATTTAACAGATTATTCCATTATTATCCTGTATTTCCATTATTCTGAATGTCCCCATTATTGACAAGACAATGGTAGGTGTTAGATACTGGGCCAGCAACCTCTTTGAAGGAAAGACCTGACCTCAGCCTCAACCAGTATGTTGTAGATATGTCTCCCTTTGGGTACCAGAATCTTCAGGGACCTTCCTTTCCTGGCCTTCACTGTCCATCACTCTTCTTGAGCTGCTTTCACCTCCCAAACACATTATAGCTACACCCAGCATTTTTCAATTGCTTAAAGGAACCACACTCCTTCCAACCTTGGACATGCTGTTCCCTCTGCCTAGAATGTTCCTCCCTTCTTCTTCACATGGCTATCACCTTCATATCCTTTAGGTCTCATTTTAAATATTATTTCTTTCCCTGATCATTTTATCTAAGCTAGGGATCTCCTATTTTTTAAAATTTATTTTCTTCCTAATATTCACTATATCTTACAATGATATTTGACTGCAGGATTTTTTTTCCTTATTTGCATGTTTTTCTTTTTCTGATCCATATCCCACTGCAATGTAAATTCCACCAGTGCAGGGATCTTATCTTTCTTGTTCATAATTACATCCTCAATGCCCATGAAACTGTGTATTGAATGAATGAATGAATGAATGAATGAATGAATGAATAGGTTGTTGAGTGAAGGCTCAGGAACAATCTCAGCAGGAGGTTTAAGGGAGAGGTGATGGTCTGGTAGAAAGCAGAGAGCCTTGGCCAGTGCTGACAAGCACTTTGGGTTGCCAGTCTGGGAGGTAAGATGTGAATGGTGGCATTCAAAAGACTTCCAGAGCTGGGGCAGAATAATTACCCTGAAAAGGGATGCTTTGACCAAAGAAAGCCTCCTGAGATTCCTTCAGCTTAAGAAGATTGGGATTGTCTAAAAATTACAAATAATAAAACTCCTGGGGACTATTAAGCATCGATGTCACACATTTTAATTTAAAGTGATGATGTTTAATGTTAGCAGGTCTCTCTGGCACTTTAACCCTAGAGATAAAAGGCTCAGTTGAGCAAAGACGTGGGAAAAATATATCACATTCCAGGCCATAGTATGAAGCAAAATGCTGAAAGTCATAGCAGGGAAGACTAGTGAAACAGTATTTCCCAGGAAAGGAATGTTCAAATCACAAAGAACCAAGGGGAAAAAGCAAATGTTTTATAACTGGTCAAACCCTTTAAGAGAAGGTCACAGAGACTCTAAAACCCCTCTGTTAGGCTGTCAATTATCAAAGGGGAGGATGGAGCAATTTACCTCTGGAAGTACCAAGAATTTTTCTCTGAATTTTATTTCTTCCATTTAGAATGGAGGTCTGAGATGTTTCATATCCTTAAACAGAATTTGTTCCGTGGATGGCTGTCAAGGTAGACACCAATTACAATGCAAGTATACTTGCAGATATTATTGGAGCTGCTTTTTTTTCACATAGAATGACTTTAGACCCAATGATTTTGGAGTTCTTGTTTCTGGTTTAACAGTTGATGCCCTCTATTATATCCAGGCTAGCAGAGTTATTTCTTGCAATTCTTGATGTGACAGCCTCCAGTAGCTTGCCTCATCTTTCACATATTTAAATTAAGTTGGGACACTAGGTAAAGAAAGTATCCAAATCAAAAGTAGCCTCAAAGAGCATAAGAAGTCTCACTTTTGTGTGAGTTTCCAGGCTTTGAATTTTCAGCAACATTTTGATTATTCAGATCATTTTACTTTTCTGCTGGAGTTGACCATGTAAATTAATATCTGGAGGTATAAATATCAACATTTGGAGAAAATTGAGCAGGACAATAATTTGTGCTTGTGAGAAAGCCATAGGGGCTGCATGGAATTTCTCATGGTTATGGGCAGTGGAACCAATCCTTACTATGAAATGACATTAAAACTCTTTTGGGTGCCCAGTAGTCCCTTGGGCTGTCTCTTATTTCAACAGTGTTTAGATGAAAGACACAGGGACTCTCTTTCTTCCAGCCTCTGACCCCATCCAACCTCTTCCAATAGCAACCTTCGGAAACATCTTCTCAGCAATGTTCTGACTTCAGGGCCCGCCAACACTGTGTTTTGAGCTTAGCTCCTTACTGCCAATCAAACATGAGCTCCCAGATTTATCAGTATTATTCCACCAAGGTGGAGGCTGCCATCAACCTCCTGGTCAATCTGTATCTGCAGGCCTCCTACACCTACCTCTCTCTGGGCTTCTATTTAGACAATTATGATGTGGCTCTGGAAGGCGTGGGTCACTTCTTCCAGGAGTTGGCCAAGAAAGGTGGGGCGCCAAGCATCATCTCCTAAAGATGCAAACCAGTACATAGGCCAAGTCCTCTTCCAGGGTATGCAGAAACTGTCCCAAGATCAGTGTGGTAAAACCCTGGAAGCTATGGAAGCCACCATGATCCTGGAGAAGTATTTAAACCAGGCCCATTTGGATCTGCATACCTTAAGTTCTGCCTGCACAGACCCCATCTCTGTTACTTGCTGGAGAGCCACTTCCTAGATGAGGCGGTGAAACCCATCAAAAAGTTGAAAGACCACCTGACTAAGCTCTTGCAAGCTGGCTGGCCCCTAGGCTGGGCCTGGAGAGTACCTCTTCAAAAGGCTCATGCACAAGGATGAGTGTGAGCCTTGGGAGGCCAGCGGTCTTTGAGGGGCCCCACTAGCATTGCCTCTGCCTGAGCCTCTCTCTGAAGCCACTAGGCAGCTTTTCAACTCCCCTGAAGCCTTCTCCCAAGTCATGGATCAAATGGAAACAATAAAGCTTTTTGCAGCAAAACCAAAACAACTCTTCGGGTGATCTGCTGTTGCCTATGAGACACAAATCACAGGAGCAGCTAGTGCCCTTGTGTTTCAGTCACTACTAACCAGCTTGTTCAACATCCAACCAGCAGCATGATTACATTTTCCCTTACGATGGCCCACATGAGGCAAAGCCTCTCTGACGCTTCCTGTAGCCTATTCTTAAGTCACACCATTGTTCTGCTTTAAAACTCCAGTAATAACAACAAAGAACAAGAGCCTTTAAGTCTTTTTGCCCTTTTCTTTAGAATACATTCAAATGTCTTAGCACAGTGTTTAAATTCTGCTCATGGGTAGATCCTAGACCACATTTCCCTGTACCCTCTGAGACTTCCTTTTTTTGACAAATAGCAAACCCCACTGATGCACATGTCAGACTAAACCATGTCCTTCAGCTCTGCTCCCCAAGCTTTCCTCCATTTCTTCAACTTCTCAGCCCACATGGTCCTCCAGCCTCAATAAACTCCCACCTCACCTGAATTCCCTGGATACATGATCTGCCTCCCTATTTATAAAACACGTATCTCCTTCCACCTTATAGATATTCATGATTCCTCTGTTCTATCAGATTTTAAGCTCCCCAAAATAGGATATAACCCAGGTTTATTTTGATATTATAAGTTCCTGGCACACAGTAGACACTCAGTAAGTATTTGCTAAATGAATGAACGAGGCAAAGTGATGGTATGTTACAGTGTGTTTCTATCTAAAAAGACCGAAGTTATCATTTAAAAAAAAATTATTATTTTTTTTTTAAATTGGGGAATTGGGGGAGGGGAACAGCGTTGGGGAATCGGGGAAGGGGAACAGAGAAGTTGCTGTCCTTTTGTTCTTCAGTCTAGTTATGGAGGACGTCGCTTCACTGGCCCATGTTGGTATTATCATTGCACTCTTCCCTGGTGAGGCAGATCGGTCGCCGGCCATTGGACGGCTGCTCATGGCAGCTCATGGCAGTTCACAAAAGCACACGCAAGCTGCCGGCCAGCCCCACTGCAGCCTATGCCATCTCCAGTGACTCATGGCAACTCCAGGTTGAGTCTGTGGTTCACCATCTTAGCTGTAGAGGGCGCAGCATCACTGGCCCTAATGTGGGATCTGAACCGGGACCCTGCTGCTCAGAACTGGCATCTGAAGCCAACTACTAACTAGCACGATACTTGGCCAGTCCTTAAAAATCATTTTAAAAGTTTGGGGCAGGAAAAGAATAAAGCGAGCTTGGGACATCTTCTTGTGCCAGAAAACCAAAAAGCATTCATTGATTAATGAAAATGTGTCAAAAGGACAGGAGCCATCATGAAAAGGCTCCCTTTTGGCAAATTTGGGACAATCTAAACATCAGAAAGAAGAATTATTGTAATTGATTATATCATATTGAATAAATTATAATCAATCTATAATTATACTCAAAAGAGAAAAAGAAAAAATATCACTATTGAAGGTGATATCACACAAACTCCTTACCCCAAAAATTGGTAAGCAAAGAGGAAAAATTACGTATTTCACTTGCTTTTTAAAAAAGGAACTGTAGTTGATCTGAGGTTGGTAGGAGGAAGCCTTTATAGGAAAAAGAATTCCAGTTTAAAGTGTAGAAGAAAAACAATAAATAAATAAATAAATAAATAAATAAATAAATAAATAAATAAAATGTAGGAGAAATAATAGAATTAGAAAACTACCATTTTACAACCCCCAAAGAAATAATTGATTCCAGCAAAACTCATCAATGGATTCTAAAACAATTAAGCCAACCTTTGATGCAAAACTGAATAGTCACATGATGTCAAAGAATTGCCCCACAGTTACCTGCTAATTTTAACAGAAATCTGGTCTCTATGAAGAAGGTATATGGCTGTCACCACTTTAACATCACAAATAGCGGACAACCTGACATGATAAGATACCATATGAAGTACACATGCCGAAAATGTTTAACCTGTATCTAAGCAAACCTCCTGACCAAATTTCCAGTTTATAGGAAATAGGGGGTAGAGGAAAAAGTTACAAGACACCATGAGGAAGCAATCAGACAAATATGGAATGTAAAACATTTCACATGACAATTCACCTGTTTCTTCAAATTGTTATTTTAAGGCTGCTGGGACCTCAGTTTGAGTGGAGTTCTGAGATAGAAATAAAAGGTCAGAATAAAAGATGACAGTGAGGAACAAAGTCATTTTATATCAGCATTAACTGCACCATTGTCTTCAATATGCTATTTTGCAGCTTGAGAACCAGCCCTAAGAGAGAACTGTAGTTTTAAAAAAATGATAAAACATTTTGCTTTTAGTTAGAATCCATACTCAAAATGTAACTGTCTATCATTTTATTGGACATTTAAAAAGAACTACTAAGTTTTTATATTTTACATAAAATATTTATTTTACAGTTATCCCAAATAATCTATTCTCCTAGAAAGCAAGGATTGATTTTGCCCTGTTCCTTGAATCAGTGTGCAAATTAACAGGTGAATTGGATGGTAGAATCCTGGGTTCACTATCTCTCACCTAAATCAGCTCATAATTCACTGGGTACCTGGATAAATACTTACATCATCATTGAGAATGATGTTCTTCTTGATCAGAAAACACTTGCTAAGAGGATATTGATAATTTGATAATAAGTTACATTTATACTTTTATGGCTTATGTGATTTCACATTACATTGTCTCATTTGATGATTCTAATGACCTTATGCTGTGCTCAGGTAGATCAGGTATCATTATCCCCACTAAACAGAGGCAGAATCCAGAGATCAAATAAATTGGTTTGTCCGAAGGCCCATAGCTAGGGAGAGGAGGAGACAGGGGTTTGGCTCCAAGTCCATTGATTCCACTAACTATCCAGGTAGTTAGCCAGCGGTCCTGCAGCCATGATTTTCAATTCCTAGCCATCACCAACCAACGCAATTACAACAGCTGGGGTGTGGCACAAAGTCTCCAAGTAAGGTGCCCACATCAGTCAGTTTCTGCACAACTAAATGCACCCTGTTCCTGTGATTCTTGGATATGGTCGAAACTCACTGCTCCTTGGCTTCCAGAAATGACACCGACTGTGCCCTTAGTGGCGGTGCATGGCTGCCTTACTCTGTACAGCTCACCACTCAACCACCTTGTCACTCCTTCCTTTAAACATCCTGCGTGTGGTGAGTCAAGCAGCCTCGCTATGAGACTCTTTTTCCTGCCAATGCTGATTGCTGATTTCCAATCAGTAATGATTTGTTCTCATTAGCATGATGTATTGACAGGTAGAGTTCATAGAGGTCTGACAGTAACTTAGAAATTAGGGGCTGGGGCCCTGGCACATGTTGAGGACTTGACTTGTCTGCATTCATTCTATCTCCCTGCTATTCCTTTCTGGAGACACTATCCCTGCCCCCCTCTGACTTGTTCCTCGCTTGTCACAGTTTCTCTGAACTACTCTAAGGATCTTGTGTATCTGCCATCCTGACTCAATAGCACTTTCTCACCTCTTTCCCCGCCAATCTCTGGCTCCTCACTCTCTTGTCCCCCCACCTCCCGCCTCTCCTTCTGTAGTTGGATTCTACCTGGCCCCCTGTTAACAGCAACCTGCTTTTTCTAAAGACATATGAACCTTAGATTTTTGGGAATTTAGGTCAGGCCCTGCTTATAGTTAAGTTGTTCTGCTACTTGTTTGCATTTTATTTGTTTGTTTGAGCCTGGGGACCAGGAGCAGGATAAGCATTCAGTCCAATGGGCAAGGGGGCAGCCAGATGAAGGAAGATGCACCTAACATTTATTGAAAGGCTGTACTTTGAACAGCCTTGTTCCATCTTCTCAGTGTGAAGTAGATCAGGACAGAATCCAGGAAATACATGGATTCCCCTGGCACCTACTCAGATTTCTCTTTCTTCCCAACATGTGTAGGCTTGCATCTTCCAACACAGGCATCATGAAGCAACTAGGGATTTTTCTGGTAACCTGTGAGATAATCTGCCCGAATCATGTAGCAGGCATGTAGCCCCCAAATTTACCTATCAGCCCCCTAAGGAATGCTGTTGTCACTATTCATATTCTGTAGGAAATAATAAGTTCCCAAATGAACTGGCACTTTCTCTGTGGGGAGCCTTGAAAGATAGAGATTATGAAAAGTTAGGTGATCCTGGTGAGAAAGTGGAAGAGTAAACAATGAGACATAGATAGTCAAGGACAAATGGCTGGAGGGAAAAAAAAAAAAGTAAAGAAATATGAAGACAAAAAAAGCCAAAAAGCCTTTTTATATTTCATCAAGGTTCCAGAAAAGTTATAAGGTAGTAAATTAAGAAAGAGAAATAGTGAATTGAGTCATTAAATATTCCACATTCCTTACTCCAGTTTAATTAGTGTTTCCATATTATCTATGAATACCTAACCTTCTCACATACCCTCAAAATCCTATATTTTAAACATTATTCATAATTTGCTGATGAATCAAATATCTTCCTAAAGTGGATTCCAGATCCATGTAAAGCTTACAGATACCCTTAAAAAGTTTGTTCAAATTTATTTAGCACTTGGGGAAAAGCAAAGTAATTTTCTATAATCTTTTTTTTTTCTGTAATCTTTTCATCAGGCTTTAAAGTCACTTATTTTCAGAATTCCCTCAAATCCCTGAACTAAAATATAGTGTTCAAGCCAACTCCTTCCTCCCAGCACCAAAACATCAAAGTGTCTCTCCAGGCTTTTTCAGTGATTCCCTCACAATTAGAAAAAGCCCAGAACACCCATTAGGTTGTCACTTCCTACCAGATGTTTTCCAGCTGTTCTGAATGTCTTTCTGCTAATGCTCTGCCATCTGCCACCTTAATGGTGCCACAATGGGGAATGGATGCTTTGGCGACTTTGCTCTCTGAGTTGTAAAGACCTGGCCCATTGCCTCATGCTGGGGAAATCTGATCTGCATATTTGTCACATTTCTCCAACTAGTTGTTGGACTTATTCCACCTACTAACTAACCAGCATTGAGCCAGTTGTGACATGAAGTATGTGAGCTCTTACTCTCACATCTAAACCTGTACCACTCTTCATTAATGGACACATTCACGTCTCATTTCCAGCAATCATATGTCCTGCCATCAGGAAGACAGCTGACATCTTCTTGTCCAATCAATACTATTCCTTTTTACCTTAATTTAAAAAAAAATAGAATTCCAGTAGCACATCAGAGCAGTAAGCAGTTATGTGCATTTTGTGTCACCTTGCCAGTTATGCCTTGAACATGGAAGTGTTATGATCAGTTGATATTCTCTGCAGCTGAATGAAGACAAACCTTGGCTCTCTAACTGATCAGCAGCTAGAGTTAAAATCTGCCAAGGAACAGCAGTAACTGGTACTTATTTCCAGGGGCTATAAATAAGTGTGTGATTTATTTGTGTATACTTATTGAGATTACCATTCTCTTCAATTATGCAGAGTAATGGAAACTATTTTTCTGAAACCATGATTATACTAGATATCAAAAAGTTTAGCACCATTGGCTCATAATCGTTTCCAAAGACCCAATGGGAATGGTTTTTATTGGAACTTCAGCAAATATAACAGTAAATTCAGGAGAACTGATATAATTATAATGTACTTATCTTCAGTCATCATATTTTTATTTATTATTTTAAAATTCATACCCATGTGTTTCAATGTTCATTGCAGCTTTCTTTACGGTGGCCAAGACATAGAAACAACCAAAATGTCCTTCGATAGAAGATTAGATAAAGAAGATGTGGTATATATACACAATGGAATACTATTCTGCCATAAGAAAAGGTGAAATAGTGCCATTTGCAACAACATGGATGGATCTTGAGATTATTATACTAAGTGAAATAAGTCAGACAGGAAAAGTCAAGAACCATATGATTTCTCTGATATGTGGGATATAAAAATGAAAACAATAAAGGAACAAGACAAAAAAATAAAGAAACAGAAACTCACAGACAGAGACAATAGTTGAGTGGTTACCAGAGGATAAGGGGGCAGGGGGTATTAGAAGAGGGTAAAGGGGGTCAAATATGTAGTGGTGGAAGGAGAACTGACTCTGGGTGGTAAACACACAACGTGATACATAGATGATGTATTACAGAATTGTATACTTGAAACCTATTTAATTTTACTAACCATAGTCACCTCAATAAACGTTAATTTAAAAAAAATATTCAGACCTACCTCATAACCCCGTGTTATCTTCCAAGATAAGACAAGCTTTCTATGGATCTCTTAAATGAGTAGCTATTTAAAGTATTTGCACTTATGGTCACATGCCAAATCTGCATGCAAAATGGTGAAATTATCAACCTAAGACTGAAAGACAATATTAACATCATCCCTGCCAGCATAAGCACATGCATGTCCTCTGGTCTTATAACACAAATTATTTTATCTTGAACAAGCAGCCTCTTCCCCATTCTAGCTCATATTTCACTAAAATTAACAAAAATATCAAACTTTTTTTTTGCAAAGCTATAAAACTCAAAGAGCAACTTCATGCTTTACTTGAAGCAGTCATAAATGTAGCAACTGTACAATTGTCATGTGATAAAAGTGAAAAGTTCACTCATTTTCACTTTAGTCAGTAAATGTATTTAGCAGTTTTGTAAACACTTAAAGAATCTCTTCAACTCAGAAAGCCTGCTGGCATTTTATCAGGTCTGCTGGTCCTTGTAAGGAATGAAGACAAGGCATTTAAGGAGCCTCTATTGGGTTGTCGGAAAAGTCATGACATATTTTTTCTATGTTTTTCATTGCAAAAATTCATCATGACTTTTCCGACAACCCAATATTTAGCAAGGGACACAGACAGTAATGAGTAATTATAATACAAGGCAGAATGGCATAAGAAAAGTAAGAGCAACCAATGGGCACTGATAATACATTAGGAACTGGAAAATGCTTCATGGAAGAGGTGGTGTTTTCACTGGGTCTTGATGGATGAACACAATTTTGACCAGTAGATAAGAAACACATACAATTAGACTGAAAAAAAATCTCTATAAATGAATCTATCAAACGCCATCATACTTCATATAATCACTGGTGTTTTGCACCCCTAAGAGTGTTATTTAAGTTTTCAATGCAGTTAATTGAAACTCTACTAGATGCAAATCAAAAGTTTCAGCCTTAATTGAGATATTTTGAAAATTGAACCCATTGCTTCAGGCAGGTGCTACATGAGATTCCATTAATATAGGTAATTAACATTAGCCTCTGCTTTAATTAACATGCACACTTTAATTAGCAAAGCATTAACCAACATTAAAAAACCTGATCTTCATGCATCACAAAAAACTGCAAAGTTATGACTACTATGTTATTTTTCTCCAAGGTTGTAAATCATAAAACAGTGATCATTTTTGAAATACACACCAAATTTAAAATACTAAACATAGAGATATATACAATATGTGTGAAACCCCCATCAAATGAAAATGAATGTTCTTTAGAAAATATAGAGCCAACGGCTTCTACATTTTAAACATGAATTACATTATAATCTCTCAAAGATCATTTGGAGGGCAGAGGATATTTACTGGGAAAAAAAATCCCTCTAGACTGTCATCTTCCTTATATAATACATAGTAAACAAATGACTACAATAGAGTTAAATTACCAGTATGACTACCTCCTAAACCTTTTCTTATCCTTCCCAGGAACCAAAAACAGCATCAATCACAATGCCATTTAATACTTGAGTTCTCAAACTAGCAGAAACTTCATTTTTAAAACAACTATGTAGTCTTGTTTTATCTTAAAGATTTAAATGTGTTAGAATCGTTCTTTATTGTCAACTTACCATGTGGTGGACCATCAACAATTGATTATTAAGAATACATTTTTGTTAAATACAAAATTGACTTCCATATTCTTCCCTTACCAAGATGAATTAGATGTGCCAATTTTCAAGTACTATTAATAGTTTGCACATTTATAATCATTTTAATAAAAACAGCTTTATCATTATATGGAATAACTGGTACCCAGATAGCACATCATTGTAGTCTTTTGTCTCAAAGCATGCTAAAATTATAGTAAAAATCATCTCATGCCTAATTTTCCAGTCAAGATGGTGAAGCAGGTAAACATTGTGCTTCCCTTCTCTCATGACCACATGACAAATGCAGCTAAACTACAGAAAAATCATCATAGAGAATCGCCTAAAGTCAAGTTGAATCAACTAAAGACATATAACTAAAGACATACAGAAGCAACCACCTTGAGACTTGTAGGAGGGGCAGAGAAGTGGAAATAGGCTGGCCCCAACACCCACGTGTGACCATTAAAAATTGGCAGGGATATCTCAGCTACAAATGTCCCCACTTGGAGAAGCGAGGAGTCCCAACACCACACCAATCTCCCCAGCCCAGTGTTCCAGGGAGAAGAGCCCCATAACTTCTGGCTGTGAAAACCAGTGGAGACTGTGGCTGAACGAAATGGGGGTGGCTGGAGTCCCAGATACTCCTCTTAAAGGGCCAGTGCATGGACTTACTGCTGATGGACTCATTCACTCTGAGCTCCAGAGCTGAAGCAGTAGCTTGAAAGGCACCATGTACATACAGTGAGAAACAATCATCTGGCTTTAGAACAAGGACTGGAGGAGCAGCTTTCTCCTGGATGGAGGAGCTGGTGGATGCCATTGTTTCCTTCTTGAGCCTCCCCAGTCCAAGCAGGCAGACACAGGTGGTTCCCATGTCTGGGTCTCCATCAAAGTGGCTAACACCTTCATTCACCCCACCTTAGTCATTCTGAGACCTCGCTGCACCCAACTAGCAGGCCCACCAATACTGCTACAAGTGGCTTTTCCATACAAATGGCCTATCTTGGCTCATGTTACAGACCTTCCTAAAATCTCTCAAAATTTCACAAAACCCAAACAAGCAGCCTCTGGCTTCAGCATGTCTTTACCTCTTGCTGAGCAGCCCCAAGCCCAGTAGTAGCAGGAATCAGCCTCAGTTTGCAGCTTGGCCTCTCAAGGCACCTCCAAGCCCAGCACAGGTGGCAGCCATCTCTGGATTGCTTTGCAACTTATGACAAGTATCCCTGGGCAGGGCACAGACTGTGGCTGAACTTGGTCTCCCAAGAGGCCCCAGAACTGGCACATCACATGGCCAGCTTTGGACCAAGCCAGAGCATCACCTGGTCACACCTCCAAGGAAGACACACCCAAAGGGCAGACTGTGCTCTGGTGCCCTGCTAAAGTGAACCTGCTCTGTAGGGTCAGCCCCCGCACCATAACTCCTCCACTGTAGCCACGGCCAGTCCTCACAACCAATCAGCCTGAGGGTCAGTCCCTCCACTGATGTGCAAAAAGCAACCAAGGCTCAACTACAACAGGAGGCAACCTGAAGCACCTGGCTCTGGTGACCGGGGGACTGCATCACTGGCCCCACAGAACACCTACTACAAAAGGCCACTCTCCTATGATTGGGAGGCATAATAACCCAACCTAATACATAGAAACAAACACATGGAGGCATCCAAAACGGGTACACAATAGTAGGTCTCAAATAAAAGAGCAGAAAAAAGCTCCAGAAAAAGAACTAAATGAAAATGAAGACAAGTGGTCTGCCAGACATAGAGTTCAAAATCCTAGTTATGAAGATGCTCAATGATATCAGGGAGAACTCCAAGAAAGAGATAGGAAATATAAAAATGGAGATAGAAAACATAAGAAGAACCAGTCAGAAATGAAGAATACAGTAACTGAAATAAATGATACAATAGAGAGAATCTGGACTGGCCAAGTGGCTCATTGGTTAACAGTTGGCTTGGGGCAAGCTGTGAGCAGTAGGGCCAGTTCGGATCCCACACGGTCCAGTGACACTGCGCCTTCTACAGCTAAGTTGGTGAACAACAGCTCGATCTGGAGCTGGGCTGCCGTGAGTCGCCAGTGGGACTGTGGTGGGCTGCTATAAGCTACCATGAGTGGCCGGCAGCCAGCATGAGAGGCCGGCAGCCAGTGTGAGCAGCCATCCAATGGCTGGTGAGCGACTGCCTAAGCTGGGAAAGAGCACAATGATCACAATACCAACATGGGCCAGTGAAGCAACGTCTTCCACAACTAGACTGAAGAACAAAAGGACAGCAACTTGTCTATTCCCCTTCCCTGATTCCCCAATGCTGTTCTCTTCCCTCAATTCCCCAATAAAACCTTTTAAAAAAAAAAAAGAAGAAGAAGAAGGAATCAACAATAGACCAGATGAAGCAGGGGACTGAATCAGTGAGTTAGATGATAAGTTAGCAGGAAACACCCAAACAGAACAGCAAAATGAAAAAAGAATCCAAAAAGAAATGAGGGTAGTGTAAGTGGCCTCTAAGACAACATCAAGTGTACCAACATTTGCATCATAGGAGTACCAAAACGAGAAGAGAGACAACAAGGAATTGAAAATCCATTTGAAGAAATAATGATAGAAAACTTCCCTAACCTGGTGAAGGAAATAGACATACAAGCCCAGGAAGTGCAGAGTCCCAAAAAAGATCAACCCAAAAAGACCCACACCAAGACACATCATAATTAAGATGCCAAAGTTTAAAGATAAAGAAAGAATCTTAAAAGTAGCAAGAGAAAAGCAGTTAGTTAACTACAAGGGAGCTCCCCTAACACTGTCAGCTGATTTCTCAATAGAAATTTTGCAGGCCAGAAGAGATTGGCATGAAATATTCAAAGTAATGAAATGTAAGGACCTATAACCGAGATTACTCTACCCAGCAAAGCTATCATTTAGAATTGAAGAACAGGTAAAGAGCTTCCCAGACAAGAAAAAGCTAAAGGAGTTCATCACCACCAAACCAGTATTACAAGAAATGTTAAAGGGACTTCTTTAAGAAGAAGGAAAAAAATACATGAATAATAAAATGGCAACAACTACATATCTATTAACAATTACTTTAATGTAAATGAATTAAATGTACCAATTAAAATGGTGGCTGAATGGATAAGAAAACAACACCTTTACATATGCTGCATACAAGAGACTGACTTAGATCAAAAGACACACACATATGGAAAGTAAAGTGATGGGAAAAATATATTTCAAGGAAATGGAAACAAAACCAAAAGCTGGAGTAGCAATAGTTATACCAGACAAAGTGACTTTAAAACAAAGGCTGTAATAAGAGACAAAGGAACCAGTCTCCCACTTCTGGGTATTTATCCAAAGAAACCCAAAATACTACTTCGAGGGGACATGTGAATCCATATATTCATTGCAGCATTGTTTACAATGGCCAAGATGTGGAGGCAGCCTGGGTGTCCATCAATAGATGAATGGATAAAGAGGAGATGGTACATATATACAACGGAATATTGCTGAGCCAAAGAGGGAATGGGTTCCTGCCATCTGTGGAAGTATGAATGGACTTGGAGGATATTGTGCTTAACCGAGTGTCAGACAGAGAAAGACAGATGAATGTGATTTTGCTTATATGTGAAATCTAAAGAACAAAATAAACAAAAAAAAAAACAGAAACAAACTCATAGATACAGAGAACATGTTGATGGTTTCCAGATGGGAGGGGGATTGAGGGTGAATGAAAAAGGGGAAGGGGTTAAGAAGAACAAATTCGTTGTTACAAAGTAGTAATGGGGATGTAGAGTATAGCGTAAGGAATATAGTCAATAATATTGTAATAGGTATGTACGGAGTCAGATGGGTACTAGACTAGTCAGGCAGAATCACTTCTTAAATTATACAAATGACTAACCCCTATGTTGTACATCTGAAATTAATATAAAAAAAATTGAATGCCATCTGTAACTGAAAAATTTTAAAAGCGGGGCAAGGTGAAGGGGAATAAGAGGTTCAAATTTCCAGGTATAAAACAAATAAGTCATGTGGATGGTTCCAGGTATAAAACAAACAAGTCATGTAATGTACAGCACAGGGAATATTGTCAATAATATTGTGACAGCATGCTAATGTGTCAGATGGTTGCTGGTCCTATCATGGTGATCACTTCTTTAGGTATATAAATATTGAATAACTATGGTGTACCCCTGAAACTAATACAATATTGTATGTTAGCCATATTTTAATAAAAACCTTTTTTTAAAAAAATCATTGCACACCTTTTAAAACACACGTTTACAAAAAAAGTGATACTATCCTGAGTAAGCATTAAAAACAACATTCATAATGTTGCACAAATATCCTGGATAAGCATTAAAAACATAATATTGAACAAATGTAAACAGCTAAGTCCCCATTGATATCCTAGTGCATGTATTTTAAACACAGAAAAACCCAAGTGACCATGACAAAAAATGTCCCTTGTGCGTGTATATTCAAACCTGACACTGAACATACCTGGTCACAGCCATTGTGGTAAAAGCTGCAATGGGAGAAAAAGAGCTCGCAGGCTGCACTCAGATTTGTAGACTCAGTCTGCTGTTTTAAGGAATGACTAACTTTGAAACTGCTCATTCCCGGTGACTTCAACGACAGCTGGGCTCCTCTCCAGGCCCACCACCCACTGGCCACTTCACCACGGGGGTCAACATGAGTCAGTATCTTTACCTTTCCCTCTCTGAACTCCTTTTCAGCTGAAAAATTGGGAAATGAATGTTTGTCGGGTTTGCAGAACTGTTCTCCAAGCTGTTCCAGTGAACTCCTTGGTCCTTTCTCCTCTGGCAAATCAGGGCCTGGGCTCCCAGGGGACCATGGAGGAGCCAGGCATTTCCCGAGTCGGTGCTGAGGGCAGTACCCCGGAAACAAGTGCAAGGGCACCTCTCAATTCTGTTGAAGTGAATTTGAGGAGCATTGATCAAATTCTCCCTGTATCTGGAGATTCAATTATGACCAAATTCCTTTGGTAGGGTTGCCATACATCTGTATTACCCATGCCCTGCCCATCAAATTCACTATGATTTCATGCAGGAAAGGTACAAGCAGGGGAGACAGGCAAAAGCACAGAATCCTAATTTAGAAATATGTGAGCGACCCTCACAAACATCCCCCCTCATCTTAAACTCTATGAACCTTTCTTAGAGAAGGCCTTCGGGGATGCAAAAGTCGACCCATGGCATCAAGCCATGAGCCATTTGTTTAACTGCATATAAATATTTAAGGCAAATGCTTAAGAGTGAGAGTTTGGTCTGCACTAAATTGATTTATTCCCCTTCACTCTAGGGTAATATTTCTCAGACCACCAGTTCAAAATCAGCCTGGGGATTCACTCAAATGCAGATTCCAAGCCCAGTTAGGATCATATGAATCTTTGTTTTGGGGGTGGGCAGTTTCAACCAGCACTCTCAGGTGATCCTTATTCAGAGTAAATCTGGAGAACCTCTGAGAGAGAGAACCACAGTCCCCCATTTATGTGGCAGGAACTAGTCATGAAAATAGGCAAAATAGCCTACCACTAATCTTCTAACTTTCATATAGATGAAAACCAGGGAAAAATAAGTTTTGGAGGGGAGAAAGATTTATTTAAATAGAGTCATTTTTGACAATTAACAAAGTTTGGTGGGCATATAAAGCGTATAAAAATAGAAATATTTATGAACATAAATATGTTCATTTTGAAAATATTTTTATAGTCATCTCTGCTGTAAATATTGCTTTGTAGATGCATTTTAAGCTTGGAGTTTTCAAACACATTTCTTTAAAAAAAAAAAATCAAAGTTAGCTCCATTGGTACTCTATTATTACTGTTTCTTTACAATAGAAAACCGAATCTTTATCATGTTTCATGTCAACCTACTCCTTATGATTTTAACTGAAATAACTAAAACAGAGATTTATCTTGAAAGAAACAGACAGATTTATCTAAAGATAGACTTAACATACATTGACTTTCCTTAGATTTGTGGTTATATTCCACATGACATGATCACCATAAATCTGAGAAAATATGGTCCAACTCACCCACCTAGACGAAAAGGTTAGACTGCCAAGGAGGTTTTCCCCAACCTGACCCCATCTCCTTTTTCAATCTTATCTCCCATTGCTTTCCACATAACCTTCCCCAGGCCATTTGTCTATTTATCACTGGCTCTTAACTAGAAGCACTTCCTACCCCTGAGTCTTTGCAAGCAACACTTCTCCTGCATGAAACACCTTTTCTAACCTGTTCTCTTACTTGGATAAAAACCAAACTGTCCTCTAAGGGCCAACATAAACACACCCTTTTCATCTCCCCAGTTCCAAGTCTTACACCTCTATTCTCCCACTATGCATCCCTGACCAGCAGGTAGAGATCTATCTGCTCAGGCATTTAAGTCTCATGTTCCTACATAAGTCATGAGCTCCTATAGTCAAGGAATCTCCCAAAGCATTCCGAACCTTGCCTCCCACATCAAAGTTACTTGAAAACTTGATTCCCACATTTAAAAAGATTTACTACAATTGCTGGGAGGCTAGTAGGGGAGATCGGGTGACCATGCTCAAAAGGTACAAACTTCCAATTATAAGATAAATAATTCCTGGTAATGTAATGTACAGCATGGTGACTAGAATTAACAATACAGCATTGTACATTTGCAAGTTGCTAAAGGAGTAGACCTTAAAAGTTCTCATCACAAAGAAAAAAAACTAACTAAGATAATGGATGTTAACTAATCTTACTGTGGTAATCATTTTGCAATGTATACATACATCCAATCATTATGTTGCATACCTTAAACTTACACAATGTTCTACTGGGTTGTCGGAAAAGTCATGAAGAATTCTTTCTATATTTTTCGTTGCAAAAAGGCGTCATGACTTTTCCAACAACCCAATATATCAATTATGTCTCAGTGAAAATGGAAAAAAAAAAGAAAGCTTAAAAATAAAATAAAATAAATAAATAAATGATTTAAAGATCTAACAATAGATTGTTCGAATATGCTATAGGGTTTAGTCTTCAGTTTGAGTTACAGTTAACCTTTCACCTACAATCCACCTGAGAACCAGATAACAGATTCCTGTAGTTCACAGATATCACCAAGGTGGAAGGAGAATAGAAGCTTAGTGACTAGGTTAAGTATTGAGGTAAAAGAATCTCTATTCACAGAATCACAGGCTGGTATAGTTAGAGCTGATGTCAATTTTTAAATAATATTCAATTTCTGGAAAACAAAAATTTCAGAATAATCGTCACTATTAAGGAAGATTGCATAAAAATGCAAAAGCACTTTATTATCTACCTCTAACTCGAAGTAATAATGAGGCTTTTTTTGCGTTGGGGAGGAAAATTTTTCCCTTCTGCCCTTCTAGGTTCCTTGGCTGGTCTACTAATTAAGTTGAGGTAGGACAAATTAACAAAAGAAAAACTAATTTAATTATGTATGTATGGAAACCCCACAAAGACATGAGACTTAAAGGAAATCAGGCAATTGAGTCCTATAGACCTTTCTGAGCTAGGAAAGAGGTAGGGGTCTGGGGCTTCAAAGGGGAGGAAGACAATTTGCAGGATGCTGAGAAGAGTGAATGTTTGGTAAACAAATGTTCACCATGCCATGCAGATAAGTCTCTGGGACTAGCTCTCTTCCTGGTATTGGCCCCTATCTAAATTCTTGTTGACAGTTAAGGGAGAGGTCAAGGTCTTTTCTGAGTCTGCTGAGTCTTAATTGCCTTCAGCTTAAAACAATCCACATGCCAAAATGGCACATTTTGATATGGCATATTCTGATCCCCCTCAGTTGCAATCTGTAGTGTCTTATTGGGTAGATATTGGGTAATCTGTATTGGGTAAATACAGATATACAATGGTATACAATCCTCAAAGTGTCAACTCTATTTACCACCCCTCAAAAGTAACCAAGAAACATCAATATTATCTAAACTAGAAATAAAGATAAACAAGAAAGAGTAACAATACAAAATGTGATTATTTCTAAAGTATATACATCCACATGGCATAAAGTAACACTGCATCGTCATCCTGGCTTTTAAAACTATATGTTACATTGTATGTATCCCCCACAAATTTCTGAATGACTGAAAATTATTTTAGGGAACAATTTTTACTTTTACCAACTGTTTTTCTTTTTTTCTTTCACCTTCCATTTCTTCTTCTCATCTTTTCCTTTCCTCTCAAAAAATAAAAAAAATATTTGAATGAATAAGGGTTATCGAATTGAATAGTATAATCAGGATAGAAAGCAAATATGAGAAAAGAAAAGGTAATAATAAAATATCTCCCCCAATTAAAATAAACAGCTCTCTCTCTCTCTCTCTCTCTCTCTCTCTCTCTCTCTCTCTCTCTCTCTCTCCCCACCCCTCCCCCTTTCTCCTTTTCCCCTCTCTCCTCCTCTCTCCAAAGAGACTGAATCCTACATTGTTCAGATAAAGAGTATGTGATCCTGTGGCAAAATATGGCAAATCAGTGGGATACTTTGGCCCCTTAAGGAACTTGTAGGATCTTCTAAAAATTAAGAACTATAGGTGAGTGCTTTACAATGCATGAAATAAACTGAAACTTAAAATCTGTTCTTTTTTTTTTTTTTTTTAGTATTATTCTTTTTTTTTTTTTTTAAGATTTTTCTATTAGGGAATTGGGGGAGAGGAACAGGGGAATCTGGGAAGGGGAACAGACAAGTTGTCGTCCCTCCATTCTTCAGTCTAGTTGCAGAGGGTGTTGCTTCACTGGCCCATGTTGGTATTGTCATTGCGCTCTTCCCGGATGAGGCAGATCGGTTGCCGGCCTCTGGATGGTCGCTCATCACGGCTATTGGCAGCTCACGCTGGCTGCTGGCCACTCACGCTGGCTGCCAGCCATTCACTGTAGCCTATGGCAGCCCACTGCAGCAGGGGCTGCAGCCTACACCGTCACTGGGGCTCGCACAGCCCAGCTCCAGGTGGAGCTGTTGTTAGCTGTAGAGGGCAGTGTCACTGGCCCTCATATGTGGGATCCAAACCGGGGTCGCTGGCATCCCAAAACCAGCTCTCAACCAATGCGCCACTCGACTGGCCCTAAAATCTGTTCTTAATTGAACATTAAATAGTATGCTTTCTGGTAAAACAGTGATTTCTATGCTTATCAATTCATAAAATATTTTATTATAAAAAGGTCATTTATATCTTAATTCAAATTAATTATTCAAATAAAATTCATTGTTCTGATGAGATAGTAATCTCTGCCACAGTCCACTGTTTCTTAATCTGCTGCATATTCATGCCTTTCTTGAAAGTTATTTTTATTTCAATAATCAATACAGTATCACTATTGATAAATTTTTCTGATTGCAACTCCTCTGTTTGTATATTCCTCATCAAAATATTTTACAACAAAAATTAAGTATTAAACAAGATTGAGGTTGCAAATCCTACATACATTTGTGAATTTACAGAAGTCAGAATATGATTTTTTTGTATCCTTTATATATTGTTTAAAACCTGCTTAATAATATGTCTAATTGTATCCAAGGTATCTTCTTAAAAGACTATCAGCATGGTATAGGTCACTTTTGACTAATGAGCACACAGAATTTTGTGTTTTGTTTTGATTTAACTGGTTTGTTGCATTTGCCATTGGGTTCTTCTCAATTCACTTTCTCACAAAGGAGAAAATTCTCTTTTTAATCAATGCCATTTCATTCCATGACAGAACCTCCCCTAGGGTAGCCCTTAGGGTATGAAAAATATGCTGTGGGTCTGTGTCAGGAAAACAGACTTGGGATGTCAGTGGTGCAGGCTTCAGTTTCAAACTCTTGTGCAACTAGAGTTGGTAATGGCCTCACAAAATCCCCCAGCCACTTGCGAATGACATATCAGTATTAAATTGAGCGTGACATTTTTTGAAAGAGGAAATTACACAGCAGATATATAGCTGCTAAAAATTATGGGCATTTTATAGGGCAGAGTCTGATTTTTAATAATGATCTGCAGTAATGACTTTAAGTTTGAACAATTAGTAAGAGTTTAAGGTACAATGGTTTCAAATTAGACGTGTGCACATGGTAGACGAACACAAATGGCCCAAGACATGGGTCTCCTGATTTGCAGCTATGAGCCTGCACAGGTTTTTAATAGACAGAACACCTGAAAATTGCCACTCATTCAACTTGCAAGAATGTGAAATGATAGAAATCAATCATAGTGTTTTTCTGTTGAACATATCAATTCAAGACCGTAAACAAAAATGAGGTAATCTTTCGTGTGTTCTAGTTTTGCTAACACAGAGACCAAGAGAAAGGAAATGAATGAATACAAATCTGTTAATTGATACCTAATGGTTTCATTTTGTTCTTCAAAAATAAATATTATCATTTTCAGTTTTAGGTGAGGAAATTAATGCACAAACATTATTTATGGATTAATAAAAGGAAAAGAGGGGGGAAATGGCCAAACATGGTAACCAACTTTCAATGGTAGAATACTTAAATTGAGGCCATATATGTACTAACTAATAGAGCAACTTTGCTGTGCTGTAAATGTTAAGACACCCACAGTTGCTTGGGAATAAATTATGATAGATTTAAAACTTTGAGACATGTGCATTCAGAAAGAGGAATGGGAGAAAATATCAACTGAGGAGAAAGGTGAAGCAGCTCAGAGGATAGCAGTAGAGTTGTAGCTTGAATGGAAAGCAGTTTTCTTCACAGGAAATTAAAAATTAATTTGGTGTGATGGCTGGAACGATCTTTAAAGAAAAGGCGAAATATCTTGGATTTGATCCAACAAGGAATGATTATAATGCATGGAACTTCCTTTTAGAAAAAAAGTTTGAGTTTTATAAGGATCAGAAGGTGAGAGAATGCTTAAAACTAATCCAGCTCCATGATATTCTGGGTTTCTAGGAGAAGGAAAGACAATCAGGGAAGGGGCTGGTGGAGAATCTAGACATAGATTGAGGCCTAAGCTACTCTGACAGCTGGGGAAATAGAAAACGGTGATTCCAAGGGGCTCTGGCAAGGAAGACTCTGCAGGACTTGGTGGCTGATGGTTCCCATTTGGGAAATAAAGGAGGGAAGAACAGTGAAAATGACTTCTGGTGTCTCTTGCTGAGAAGCCTGGCATGTACTGGCAGGATGATGACAGGAAACATGGTAAAGGAGAAAAGAAATATATTTAGTTCTTACGGCAAGTTTTACACGTCAAAAACATACTGAAGGTGGAACTGTAGGATGTCAAATGGGCAGAGACTGAACTATAACCAGATGCAGATCTGCTTATAATGGTTGAAATCATCCTAAATGATAATACTCCTAAGAAAACATGTATGTAAGAAGAAGATCTACAATGGACTTTGAAGACAGTAAAAGAGTGGGAAAAAGAATAGTCAATAAAAAAATAAATCTAAACTGTGAGGGAACTGAAATTACAGTGACTCATTGTTAGTAATCTCTAGAGGAAGCAGATTTTCCACAGTACACAGAATTACATTTAACCCCACACAGCAATGACTGGACTTTCTGCAACAATCTGATACCATACCACCACCATGATGACAAAAAGCCATCCTAACAATTAAGAAACAGCAAGGAGGGCCAGCTGAGTGGTGCAGTGGTTAAGTGCTGGCCTGGGAAGCCAGCGGCCCTGGTTCGGTCCCACATAAGAGGGCCAGTAACACTGCCTCAGAAAAAAAAAAAAAAAGAAAGAAACAGCAAGGAATCTGTTAATCACACAATAGGCACGGGCACCTGGCTTAAAGAATACAAAGTGGTTGGTAATGTGAAGGAATGGACAAGGTAGACACTATATTTTATAAGGGTGAGCACTGGGCAAGCATGGTGGGAGCCATTAAAATATGTGAAAAGACAAAGAGGGGCCATTGGGCAAATTCCTATGACTGGTAAATATGAAGAGCATCTGATAACCTACACAAGTGTCAAGGCCTCCCCTATCCTTATAGGGCCATCCCTGGTTGTTTCCATGTAGTATTTCAATCAAAGTTGAAATAATTAGATATCATAAATAATTTTTTTCCCCTGAATACGTTCTCACCTCATGACTTAGAACAAGCAAATTTTACAATCCATTTAAGTCACACTGATTACATTTTAAGGAATATAAAATAGAGGAAAGAGGGCTCTTGGACCAATCCAAACTAAGCTAGTTCAGTTCCTAATAGTTCAGTTGTTTTCTCAAAGTATTAAAAACATATGCATGGGGCTGGCCAAGTGGCTCAGTTGGTTAAGAGTGTGAGCTCTGAGCAACAGAGTCCCTGGTTTGATTCCCACATGGATCAGTGAGCTGTGCCCGAGTTGAGCTGCCACTGAGCTGGTGAGAGCACATGCTCTCAGGAGCAAGGTTGCCTGTTCCACTCCCACATGGGATGGTGGGCTGCGTTCCTCCCCTGCCCCCTTCCCCTTGGCAACTAGATTGAAAGTGGCAACTGGACTTAGAACTGAGCTTGTACCCTCCACAACTAAGATTGAAGGACAGCTTGACTTAGAGCTGATGTTGAAGGGTCCTGATAAAACACAATGTTCCCCTTCCCCAATTCCCCAACACTATTCCCCTCCCGAATTTCCCAATAAATATCTTAGAAACAAAATCAATCAATCTATCTATCATCTATCTATCTATCTATCTATCTATCTATCTATCTATCTATCTAGGTGAATGCTAAGCAAAACTAATAATGTAATAATGTTGCTTTTACAATTATTGCATCTTTATGGGAACCCTGGTTTGATCAAAACACATTTGAGCTGGTGACTGATTTATTTTTCTTTGTTAGGTGACATGGGTTTTTGTAAATTAATTGTACTTAGCATTTGGAATGGATCACCAGTATATCTTTAAAAGGCAAATTACTGCAAGGTATTTGGGGCTTCTTACACAGCACACAGCTAGGGTGCCTCAGGCTGAAATGCCGCAGAGGAAACCGCATATACAGTGGCCCTCCACAGGTTCCACACCCACAGGTTCTACCAAACGTGGATCAAAAATATTCGGGGGGAAAAAAAGTTACGTTGTTGCTGACGTGTAGTACTAAGTAAGCCTACAATGGCGTGTCTGTACTGAACGTGTACAGACTTCTTTTTTCTTGTCATTATTCCCTGAACAATACAGCACACACTATTTACATAGCATTTACATTGTGCTAGGTATTATGAGCAGTCTAGAGATGATTGAAAATATACTGGAGGATATGTGTAGGTTCCATGCAAACCATTTTAGAGGAGGGACTTGAACATCTGCAGGTTTTGGTAGTGGCAGGGTCCTGGAACCAGGCCCCCCACAGATACCAACATACAACTGTACTCGTCTGTATTGTGTGTGACTTTAACATTCAGGGAGTTTCATTTTAGAAAAGAGGAATGAGACCCCGATCACAAGTTACCTTTTTTAATTCCAAAATTTATGGCTATGTGGCAAACTCAAATATACAAAATTAAAATCTCAAACCTTGCATAATTACTCACAATATGTGTGTTAAAGAAAGAAAAAACAAGAGCCCTTCTTAGGCCCTATTTTTTAAAATAATTTTTATGTAAAATATGAGCAACGTGTGCTGCTTACAGAAATACTGTGTTTCCCCCAAAGACAAGGAACTGTTCACAACACACTTTCTGCCTTTTCATTTGTTAAACTGACGTAAAACCATTTAGCAAGCCAATTTGTAAACCTAGCCTTGTGACCAACCAGCTCTTATTTTTTTATATTATTCTTATGAAATCCAGGTCACTGCAAAAATGGTTATATAAAATTAATGATAAGTTATTTAAAGTGATCTGTTTACTATTGCATATTTGTTCCGTATTTGTATCCTAAATTTACAGACTACTAAAATTTATATTTAATTGATTCATATTATAAAAAAGAAGAAATAATGCATAAGACCAAACATCTCTTCATAAGTTATAAGCACAAAATAAAAATAAAAATTACATTGGAGTCTATTGGAGCCTCTCAGTTCATGCCTTAGAAATAGAAAAGTATTTATAGAAATGTAATGAAAAGTTTGCAGCACAATTAAATGTAAAATAAGTTTTAACATGCATTTCTTCTGCCAATTGGCATACATTATAGAAAAATGGTACAGAATAGGTTAAACAGTCTAAAAGGATTTTAACCTTAAATTTGACAGAAGTTAAATGGCTGTGACATTGGGTTCTTCTGCTTTATTCCAGCTAGTAATCCACCCTCAAAGTTCCTGTCAGGTAAATGACCTTGTATTTCATTAACTGATAATTAAATGGATTTATTCCACTAACGGTTTTAATTAAAATGCTAGAAATATTGATTACCCCTCTCATCCTTATTCCCCCAGATGAAAAAAAGGTTTTAGGAATGTTTATTTAGAGAAGACAGAGAATTAAATTAGATTGAATCTCTATGAGACCCGAAGACTGGTTCTTTCATTTCTGCTGCTCAAGCAGAAAAAGGTTTCAATTTTTTGATGTTTGATTAATTATTTTGAAATCCATTTATGCTTACCTTGGTGTTTAATTAAAAATGTCATTTTTAGCATAATTAAATTGGCTATCTGTGGAAGACTAACTTCAAACTTATATTTTAAAAATGCAGTGACTTATTTTTTGGTAAAAGAAACTTTTCAGTTATTTGCTTTTGCGGCACAGCTACCGTCTCATGAATGAAAAACTAGGGAGAGCTAGGGCTTAATTGGATTCCCTGCATTTGAATATTCGGCCACATATGCTTATGACTAGTCTAGGTTTACTTGGCTGTGCTCTTCAATATATTAGTGATTCATTCATTCTAACAAATACAGAGTACACTCTTCCAAACGTGTTGGATTTCATAGTGTTTACACTGACAAAATGTACCTCATAAAAGCTGTCTTCGGCATGCCTGGGTGCTTTTCTACAGCACTGATTCAAGCAAGTTAAGATACAGTTTCTACTGTCAGTTCAAGCACATCCAGGCAACTGAAAACCGTTTTTGCTAAACATCAGACCTGATAATGACAGAGCGCGAAGTGTAATAAACAGGAAAGAAAGATCCAAACCTTCTTGCTTAAGGCACTTGACCAGAAGGGAATGTACGCATATGTGCTCCTCAAAAAGGCAGTTCTAAAAATGACCAACATTATTATTTAGCAAACAGTGCTAAAAAAAGCTAATGTCTACATAGGTGAATAGTAATTCATAAGAAAACCACAACCTGAGAGGTAACTAATGGAATCCAAATCTTAATAAAGATACTTTGTGGTAGCTTTCAATCCAAAACCACCTCCAATCAACATATTTTCTGAAATGTCTGCTTTTTAAACAACTCCTTCTAAATCCTCCTCTACCTAAGTTGGAGACTTAATGTGGAGTTCTGGCTTACTAAAGTCACAGATGAGAACACATGCACTTCTCGTGCTTGTGATTATTGAGGCTGCAAGAACCTATGGTGGCCATTTGCATTATTTTAAATGGAAAGACAGTAAAGAGAGAAATACTGATCTAAAGCATCTACATCGATTCCTAGTTGGTGCACTTCCAAATATCATGGTATGGGTGTCTCATTTATTTATTTATTATAGCTTAAAGGCATACCTTTCGAGGGACACTTAACGGACTTTCTCTGTTGATGGAGAAAGGCAAGTAAAGTCATGCAGATAATATAATTCATTGAATTCTTCCATTAATTCCGGAAGGGGTTTTGAACATGTTTGTGCTCTGAATGAAGAGGCATCTTTCACAGAACTGGGCAGAGTGGATTCATGGTGGCCCAATGCTCCACGGACATGAAGTCCTGAGCTTCCATTGCTAAAAAGAATTGCAACTTTTAGCACTCCTATTCCTAAATTACACTAGTGGTGCCAACATCCAAGGGTTAGATTTTAGCTGTCTAATTTCAACTGTGTGGATTTTCTCAAAGATTGTACAAATCACTGATATGTCTTCATCCTGTTTTATTAGCAGAAGAAAATCTTAGCACAAGCTTGGACAGCTTCATTCAGAAAGTGAAGATGCTACTTAGGAAGCTCAGGCTTCCTAAGGAAAAGCAAAGGAGAAGGAGGCAAGAAAAGGGGACAAGAAAAAGTGAAAATGAGCAGGATTCTAAGAGACCCTTTTTTTTTTTTTACCCATAAAAGGAAACATATTTGGTCATTTCCCTCAGTTTTCTCATCTTGAAAATGGGAACAATGCCCAAGGAGAAGGATTATTCCTTTCTGGAAGCATTCACGTTGTAGATGTGAAGACCAATGAACACCATTTGCAAAATGATATTTGCATCAGTGGTTCAAATTTGCATAGAAGAAAGAAGAGGCAGAGATAAGGGAAGTTGGCCTGAGTTACTATACTTTAAAAATGTCACATTTCATTTTCATAATAATAGAAGCAGGGTTTTTCATAATACCTACCATTTCTGGTATTTAAACAATAAACTTGTCAAGGTTACTGAGAGTCCTAGCACATAGCCACACTTTGGTGACTATTTGTTTTGGGAGATAGTGACTTGGTATGCCCTTAGATACATATGGAAATATTTTCAAATTACCAATATAGTTTTAGTGCCTTTCCCATGAACTTTAAGAAACTGGCCAAGATGAATAACTTCCTTCTTATCACTGATATATGACATGATTTAACCTGTCTACATATAAAAGTAGTGCTGTTAACAATTGCAACTTTCTTCAAGTATGCTATGAATCACTGTATCCCTTTTCCCTTTTTCCATGCACCATTGCCACTATCTTACCTTCAGCGATTTTGCTAGATTTCAATGAAGATGGAACTAGAGGGCACACATTAGAATTTTATATCAGTTCAAGAAGGGAAGAGAAGAGAGACATATGAAGCCGGAATGACATTCATTGAAGGTTCCCTAGGGAAGAGAACACATGTTTTTGTCTCTCACCTGCTAGGCATGCTAAATCAATGCAATGATAAGCTAATTTATGAAATATATTTCACTGCAACCTGGACGATTTTACTGTTGCTGGTTCAGCCATTTGAATTTCAGAAATAATGGCAGCCTAATTTTTAAAACGTAGAAGACTTGAATTTTCATGGTAGATCTTGTATGCAACTTGGGATTTCTAACTAAAAATATCGCTCCATGCGGCTGCTTAGCCTAAACTCAGAATCTCTATCTATGACTCTCTTCATATATATATATTTATATTTACATTATTATGTGTTCTCAGATGTACAACTACCATTTCACTGTTCAAATGATTCTTTACAATGTTTTAAAACTCAAATGTCCACACTTGGCTTTTTCCCTGCTTTTTAGAGACCCAGTCTTGAGCCATTTTTCTTCAGAACTATGACTTTAACAAGGCTTTTAGGCAATCACAGCCAGGAGAGTGGGTCTGGAAATGATAGGGACTGTTGCAGAGGTATGTGCGTCGATGTTTCCAGGTGAGCACCATTAAAACACAATGCCATCGTGGTAGCCCCTGAAACCAGTCTTGTTTTATTAGAAAGAGAGCAGATAGTTTTTCATATAATCAATGCCTTCTCCAAGGAATGGCAAATTAAATGTGGATCAAATTAAAAGCATCTAAGCATAAAATTGGAGTCAAAACAAGAATTTCCCATTAAAAAGTGCTATTCACCCCTGTGCGATTCCTTCTCCCTGCCGTGCTCTAATCCTTCTGCCAGGTGACCAAGAATTGTATATAAACATCATCTGTCTCCCTTATTACCATCCTCCTGCTCCTCTGGCCAAACTGACGTGAATTCAGCACAGCTCTGTTTGAGGCATGAGAGCTCACCAGCACAGGTGAGAACACCTCTGTCATCCAGTCTAGACGGTACCCCCCAAGAAGGGTACAAGGCAGAATGAGGCCAGTTATAATGGAGATGGTTCACTTTCCCACAAAGATGCGTACTGGCAATCAGCAATGACAGATAGAAAAGGAACTGCAGCAAACATTGCTGATAGTTCAATGGCATTTAAATAAAATATTTAAGGTTGTGGGGCTGGCCAAGTGGCGCGTTGGTTAAGAGTTGGCTTGGAACACCAGCTCTGAGCAGTTGGGCCCCAGTTAGGATCCCACATATGAGGGCCAGTGACTCTGCGCCCTCTACAGGTAAGATGGTGAACTACAGCTCAACCTGGAGTTGGGTTGCTGTGAGTCCCTGGCCAAGGCATAGGCTGCAGCCCCTGCTGCAGTGGACTGCAGTGAGCTACAGTGAGTGCCTGGCAGCCAGCATGAGTGGCTGGCAGCCAGAGTGAGCTGCCAAGAGCTGCTGTGAGCGGCCGTCCAGAGGCCGGCGACTGACTGCCTGACCCAGGAAGAGTGCAATGATGATACCAACATGGGCCAGTGAAGCAACGTCCTCCACAACTAGACTAAAGAACAAAAAGACAGCAACTTGTCTGTTCCCGTTCCCTGATTCCCCAACGCTGTTCCCCTTTCCCAATTCCCCAATAAAATCTTTAAAAAAAAAAAAAATTCAAGGTTGCAAATTTCCTCAGCACTACCTTGCTCTTTAAAGTGTACACCTTGTAGGATGAAATAGTTGTCCCTGATACTATATATACAAATAAATAATTGGGTTTTTTATTGAATGGCCTAATTTTCCTCAGCACAGAGTTAGCATTTAAGTAGAGTCTAACCTTTTGAGATTAGGTCATGGTCAAAGTAAATATTCTTTTTCTTCAGCTAGATAAATAGCACCATTCTAAGCAATGTACTGATGAATGTTTTATGGCAAAAATGATAACAAAAGATGTAGGTTTGTCAAGGAAATACATCCGTCATTGAAAAGTAACTGGCTTGTAGCTTTTGTGCTTGAATGATCCATTAATTACAGTAAACACACCTGTTAGTCTGTCGAAGAGACAAGAAGCATCATGGTAGGGAAGCTTTTTAGAAAAAACAAGGCCTCTCTTGACAAAGACAAGGGGAATTTTATTGGGTGATCATATGAAGAACTTTTGAGCTCTCTATATAAGAAATTGGGGAGATTAGGTGAGAAGGCTAAAAAATTATTTATATATTTAAGGAAACAAATGTTTAGTATATAAGAGTTGGTGAGTAGAGAGAATGGAGAAAGTGAAATAGAGGCAGAAAGAAACAAAGAAGTTATGAGAGTTAATCAACTTGGTCCCCCCAAAACAACAGCTAATTAAAGCAATCCAAGAGCTTATTACACACACACACACACACACACACACACACACACACACACACAGTGCCAAAAAATGTATATACATTTTAAGAAAGGAATACACTGTACTAAAATTGTAATATTCAATTTACTGATAACAAAAGATAAATACAAGTCACATTTGACTTCTGCAATTACAAGAGATGCTCCAAGTGCATCAGTGTAATTTTAATAGGCTTTTCCTTTCTTAAAATGCATATACTGTTTTTGGGGCAGTGTGTGTGTGTGTGTGTGTGTGTGTGTGTGTGTGTGTGTGTGTAGATAGATAGATATAGATATTTGTGACATTTTACAGGAAACTAGAAAAAAAATTTCAAGTACTTAAAACCCTTTTCCCTTCGTAGACCAGTAGAACTCTTCACAACATCCTGGAAACAAAACCCCTTGGGCAGTATTTATAGAGAGATCAAATGAATATCTCAAGACCAGCACTATGTCAGAGTTTCTTTGTTCCAAGGTCACCAGATAAAATCCAGCCAGGTTAGAAATTATTGGCAGCTTTCCTCTCTGATGCTGGCCTGGAAACAGTTGTCCGAGGGAGAAATGACCTTCACAGAGAGAGACTTCTCTGGACATTATTTAACAGCCTTCGGAGATAGCAGCTTCCCATCCCTATCACTTCTTCAAACTCCTAAAGTGTGATCCCGAATCCATCTAGACAGAGATCTGTGTGGATGTTGGGTTTATAATGCCTCTGTATCATTCTGTAGCAAATCGATCACCAAACTAAATCAGACCATTTAACATCAAATGATCCAACTAATGTTTCATCCTCAATGGTCTGCAACTGAGTGGCTTTCGTAAGTCAAAATTGTGTACTCTCTCTCTCTCTCTGTGTACATCTATGATCATCTACTAATGTGGGATTCATTAATATTTCAGTATGTCAGGAGAATGTACCTTGTCTATGAGAAAGAAGGGAAAGAGGCAAATAACCAAAGTCAGCGTTATGAGTATAGGTAAGTCTATGGATTGAATCCTAACGAAAACTGAAGAACCATGCATTTTTCATTTCTATTTCAGATAGCTTTGATCTGGGCAAAGAATCAACACTAAGTATCAATTCATTCTAGCTCAAATGTCCATTTAAGTAAAGGACATGTCTCTTGTCTTTTTGCTTCCCCTCGATGACACATAGTTGGCATAAGGCAACACTGTAACTCTCCTTCCACAGCAAAAATGTTTAAAACAAAAATGTTCATGAATCAGAAGGGAGATAAAGAAGGGGGAAAGGAGACAAGCAGGACATAAGGAGAGAACGCAGGAAGAAAATGAAGAAGGAAAGAAAAAAAAAAGGAGAAATGGAGGCAAGCAGGAGACATAAGCTTCCTTGAAGATGGGTTTTGCCGTTGATTCCTACTTTCCACTTTTAGGGGTAGGAGATTTCAAACACTCATTAGGACAACACAAGGGTAAGAGAATCCCTTTAAGAAATCCAGAGGATTAATCTTCTTTATTATATCTGCCTCACAAGAGCTATACTACAGTGTACTCATTTGTTCTAGTTGTACTAGTTTCGATTCATCCTCTTATATTGTCATGAAAACTTTTTTATCCTAATTAAAAAATTCTAATACTATGTGAACTTTAGTTGTATTGCCAATTTCCTCGTCATATTGTATTCCCATGGTACAGTATTAACACTGATATGCTTTAACTGTGCTTCGTGTATAAATTTATACACTCAGAGGCATATGCATTTTTTAATGGGATTTACCTGAGTAATGCTAATAGGCAGTCATACATGTAAATCCTTGTGCATCAAAATGAAAATAGATCTCTACATATTCTCAAATAAGGTTTCTTGAGGATTCATTTAATGTTTGTGGGGAATTCATTTATATTTGTAACCAACTCTAGTCATCTGAAGGTCACAGCATTTGGAGTATTTTTTAAATGCTCCTTTCTGTGGTAAATGCATGGAACAGACTGTGTTCAAATGTGTTGCTCTCCTCAAAGCCCATTTAAATATAAGATGCCTAATATTCCCCCCACATTAAAAAAAAATAAATCAATGTTGTGAAAGAAAAAAATAATGTAGCTGCCAAGTACAAATAAGTTCAAAAGTTTTTCTATTGTCTGAAATAGAGATGCAAGAAATTACATTAAAGTTTTAAAAAGAAACAGAAGTTTTCATTCGATGTAGATAAAAATCTATTAGAGATAAAATTGTTTTGACCAAAACTGTGTAAATACAATGCCACTGGCTGCAAGCCTATTATTGAATGCAAGTGGAAAATAAGAATAGCACTCCTGAAGGGACGTTGCTAAAGTGACACAAAATAAACACAACCATTTCAGTATAATTTTTCACATTAATTATGTTCTGTTATCGTAGATGTATAACTAGCCAAGTATAACAACAATAATAAGATAGCACTGAAGTTATTTTGCAAACAGGAAAAAGCAAATAAAATAATACTGATATGCTAGTTATTAGATTACTAGCCTTTTATCTTGTGGAATAGCTTTCCTGAACAAAAAGACTATATTAATCATTTCTGTTCCTCCAAGTAAATGATATTGCATTTCTGGACAAATAATGTTAACAGCCTTTTTCCTTAAAGATACCTTCATTTATTTGCTGATTTGCCATTTCCAAGTCTCCAACTACTAAGGAAATTTTCAAAAACAACTTCTGGCATAAAAACGTTGGCATTTTTTTTTCCTTCTTTCACCAGGCTAATATGTAATACCCTAGAAACAAAATGTTCCCCACTTTCTTTAATGGAGCCCTTGAGCCCTGTTATTTACTATTTTATCAAGAATGTGCCTATAGATGACATCATTTTTAGTCTCCTCAAACTCCCCTTTACACACGTTTTAATTAGAGCTCTGTTATTTTTCATAGAATGGAAGTTGGGGACCACACTGAATTCAACACATCTCCATCAGTAACCAACAAGGTGTGTCCTCCAGAATCCATCTTTTTTTGTCCATTAATCTTAGAAATAACCCAAAAGTTCAAGTCCAAAAGGCTTAGTTCACGTAAGCCCTTTAGTTTTCCACCTAGAATACAGAAAGAAGGTATCTTTCTCTTTGCCTGAAAGGTTCTAGCTTTCTGATGTTCTCTATCATGTCCTATATTATGGTACATTCCACACCTTCCATTTACATAATTTGTATTCTTCCCTTGCGTTCAGATCTACCCTTCTGTACACTGAGCATGCCAGATTTAATCAAGTGCACACCTGATTGCTCATTACCATTACAGAGAGGAGATGGGCAGATTTTTCTTTATTAGCTCCAAATCGCTATTTGTAGTGAAGGAAACATTCACAAGAGCCTTCCAGGGAGCAGGGGATCAGTCCTCTATTTCTCCTGCATCCCCACTAACAAGGGTATCGGTGATATGATAAAGGACAGCTGAGGACTCTCTAGGTAGGACATCCGGTGGAGCAGTTTATAGAAACACGCTACCCAAAGCTTCTCAAAGGGAAATGGGAGCAGCTAGTGATTCCTTACTGTTTCACATCTTTGGATTTCTGTTTGTACAATTCTAGGTGTATATTTCTGTAAAAATCACCGCATGCCATGATTACATAGATTCTCTGAGGTAGTACTTCTGTATCATTTGTAAATCACGTTCTTTGAAGCTCCACACCCATAAAGCATAAAGCCTCAACCTTTGGGAGGATAATAGGATATTCAAATATAGAGGGTGCCCAAAGAATGTAGACACATTATAAGAAAGAAAAAAAACTGTGTTAAAATTGTAATACTCAATATATACCAATATCAAAAGATGAATACAAGTCATGTTTGACTTCCGCAATTACAAGAGGTACTCAAAGTGGTTACCATCACTCTAATTTTAATACTGTTTTTTCCTTTCTTAAAATGTGTAGACATTTTGGGGGCACTCTCTGTATACCCCTACATGTGCCTAAGATTCTCAGTCAGTTGAGGGTTATCTGCGGAGGCTAATGTGAGCACAGGCTAGAGAGTTGTCTCTACTCACAGTATGAAGCATACTGAATAACTGACATATTTTAAGGATGATGAGAACAGATGCTTATGTTTGCATTTTATTTATGTATATATTTATAAATTACAAAGGAAAATGATTTCTTTTCATCTCCCTGGATTGGATGTAAGGAGAATAAAGAAGAAATGTTGAGAGGAAAACTGGAAGGCCATGGACCCCAAAAAGAAATCGGAGGGCTCAATCCTCTCTAAAGCCTACATCAGAGCTCTGGAGCGATTTTGAAATGTTTTTGAAATGTTTTTTTTAAAATGATTTAATATAGTGAGTTGAGATACATTACATTAGATATAATTAGACCTAGACAGGAAAGGTGGTTCTGAGAAGCTAATGAAATATCATTAAGGTTGAATATAAGATTGTTGATTAGGATAAAGCTAATCCTGATTAGGATAAACAAGATAGGAGCTAGAGATCTTATTTTTCCTCTTATTTATATATTTATTTTTATGAGTGAAGAAGAGGTGTGCTATCTTGCCGTTATTGGAAAGAACACATGAAGAATATTACCATTTTTACATTTTATTAAAATATTCTATCATGACACTAATGTTTTCTCCACTTTATTCTTGGGAACGACATTTGCCTTGAGATATAGCTACGTTACGGTAAAGGATATGAACAGAAATTGAATTTACTTGCTCTGTATTTTGCCTTCATAGCCAAGAGGAACTACAAGGCCTGGAGTGAAGTGTGGCTGCCCCTTCCCTCCAAGACCCCAAATCTCTCCCCACACCATGGCCTTCTTTGCACAACCTGCTCCGGCAACCGGGGAGCATAATCACCAATAAATACCCTTTCAGCCAGGAAAGACTTTCAGTGCCTCGCTGCCCCCACCTTTTCCTAGTTAATCCCTAATCATTATTTAGATCTCCACTGCATTTTGCTTCCTTGGTGAACAAACTCCCTGACTAGATCAAATCAACTCTAAGTTCTGCTAACACTCTGGACTTTTCCCTCGTGGTATTTTTCACAGGTGCGATTTTACTTTGATCTGTGCACATATTCGATTACATTCCCTCTTCCTCAAGCCTGATGGGGGGACAAATCCCACTTGGTTTTGCTCATGATTGCTTCCTCAAAAGATTAGTGTGGTTCCTAGCACATGGAGAGCACACGGTGAACACTTGACAATTGAAAGAATAGGTGAAAAAATTAATGATTGTCATTTTTTATTGAAATGATTGGTGTATAGATACAGTTATTAGGTCTAGTTTTGAGATACATGAAGACAGCGGCAGCATCCTCTCTGTAAAAATTTTATATATACTTGAAACCTTTTTTACCCAGGAAATAGGATATCTCTATTCCCTGAGTACATCAATGATTAGTCACAAACTGTAAGTCCATCTACACTCATGCAAAAACAGCTTAGATATTTCTGGATCACTTATAGTTCCTTCAAGCATCTTCAGGGATTATCGGTGTCACTAGATTGTAATGTTAATATATTTTGAACCATTCAATAGCAATAGCATTTAAATGTTATACATTGCATGTATGCCAGTTATCCATGCTGATGGTAGAGAACCAAAATAAATCCTACATATTTGAAGCCATCTAGACTTTGAAATTTAGAGTGTTATTACCATATCAGGATCAAAATTCCCACCGAGGCACATAAATTCATAAAGCATTTCATATTCTTTAGTTGCTCCTTCCTCTATATTTCCATGAGATATCATTTATTCGCTGATTTTAGTCCATGTTTTTAGAGCTATAATGACATATTCTGTCAGTCTCTCTCCTTATCTATAATAACCTTAGGAGTTGGAACCAAGTTCTATTCATTGTGTACCATCTCTTACACATTACCCCACAACCACCAAGCACAGTGCTTTGGTAGTTAAAACACTATATACACATATATGTTTTAAATAGAAGGGAGGGGGAAAATAAAGAAGTAAAGAAAGGAAAGGAGGAAGGAATAAAAGATAAAACAAAAGTGGTCTTTCCATTGATTATACCATTTTGTATAGATCAGGCCATTAGATAATACTAACTAGTCGCAGAAATTATTTCACAAAAACTCAACCATGTTTAAGGTTTCATCACAATATGCAATCACCTACTCACTCATTAGATTTTTATTCCTTCTCTCTGTCTCCCTCAATTACCTGGCTAAAATGTTAATACACAGTGAGATGGTTAAAGTATTGGGTGCAGGAGAGAGAAGGGAACAAAGCATGTAAAACGCAAGAGCTGAATGCATTGTCTGTCGGGTCACAGGCTGCTGCCTCACTCCAATGCCTCTGCCTGTATTGGAATGGACATGCAGGACCAGTGGATTCCACCATGCTTTTCACCTTTGCCAGTCCTTAGCACTGCTCAAAAGAGAGGCCCCTTTCCTGTCTTTTCACTTACTCTCAACCCAGTTCTGCTCCAAACTTGTCTTCCTCTTGACATCCCCACCAACCTTTTCCTCAGAAGTCAAGGCTTCTTTCCCCTCTCCTCTAACCATAATGTGCACAAGACATTCTTTGTTGTTCCCCATAGTCTTTTTCAAACCATTGCTCGTACCTGAATTTAAAAACATGTCCCCTGAGATTCATTCTGACTCTCTCCATGTGACTCATTACTCCTGGATTTTTCCCATTCATTGGTTGAGGATTATGGCACCTGCCTCAGGATCTTCGTCTTCATCCCCATTCCTAGCTGCTTTGGGCAATTCCAATGTATGTGAGGGTGAGGATAAGCCTCTTCCCATATTTCAGTTCCTTGACTTCTTCGATCCTGATAACCTAACCACTGGGCAAATCCACTCCCATAACTACATTCTTGCCACATCGAGGATGTGAATGAATACAAACTCACATGTCCTACTCCCTAACCATAACCTCTCTGATTCTCCCAGTGCTTTCTCCCTTCCCTCCCCACTCTCTCTCATTGTTGATACATTTACTCTTTCCAGACATAACTTGAATAATTCTAATCTCTGCCCGCATATCAGCTCTTTTGTCTTTCTGTATTTTTCCAACTTCATCAGGGTTCATTACACCAATCATTCCCTTCCACTGTTTCCTGACTCTTGACTCAGCTGAACACAGTCTTATATATTTGATAAACAAATACACCCCCCAAGAAAACAAAGACAACCTTTATATAACATCTCTCTTTTGCTATAATCTTATTTTGCTCCTTCCCTTAACAGTTAGAGTATTCCACTATTTCTGTAATTCTTCAATCTGAATTTGTTCTTAACCCACCACAGTCTGGCTTCTGTCCTTCAGAATCAGTCCTTCCTCCATAATCATCTATCTCAGAAGACGCCGCTTTTCATCCACTGCACCACCAAAAGCCAGTCGTTGCTTATGTTCTCCAATCCTTCCCATCAGTTACCAAGTTACGTTGATATATTATGCTGTACCATAAGCTAACATCCATTGAATTTATGCTATGTGCCAGGTTCTGTGCTAAGTGCTTTACATTTAATCCTCACAAAAACCCTAAGGAGACAAGGTAGTATTTCCACTCCCATTTTATAGATATGAAAAGTATAACTAGAAATGACAGGCTAAGCCAAGATACTTCAGCCTCCTAAACATCTTTTAGTTCCATCCTCTCCTCTCTCTTTCTTTTTTTTAAAGATTTTTTTGGGGGATTGGGGGAGGGGAATCAGGGAAGGGGAATAGACAAGTTGCTGTCCTTTTGTTCTTCAGTCTAGTTGTGGAGGATGTCACTTCACCGGCCCATGTTGGTATCATCATTGCGCTCTTCCCGGGTGAGGAAGTCGGGCTCCGGCCATTGGACAACCGCTCACAGCAGCTTCACTGGTGGCCAGACGCTCGCGCTGGCTGCCCGCCACTCATAGTAGCTCACGGCAGCCCACTGCAGTTCCACTGCAGTCTATGCCATCCCCAGCAACTCACGGTAGCCCAGCTCTAGGTGGAGCTGTTGTTAGCTGTAGAGGGCAGTGTCACTGGCCCTCATGTGGTATCGGAACCAGGGCCCTACTGCTCAGAGTTCACGCTCCTCAGCCAACTCTTAACCAACGTGCCACTCAGCCAGCCCTCCTCTCTCTTCTTGCTGTCACTGCCTTGTACCAGCCCATCAAGACGTCCCCCTTCTCACTGCTTTCACTGGCTCCATTTTGTGTTTCCCATGTGTGCTCTCCACCGCTGTCAGAGATCTTCTAAATTTCACAATTAACCATGTCACCCCACTGCTTACATGCCTGCACAGGAGTCCCTTAGCTATCATACTAAAGCTCAGTGGTGATACTTACAGCACAAGTCTCTTCACACTCTCTACCCCTTGCCTGCCTCCCTTGCCTCAACTCATGCTACTTCTTTCTCCCCCAACACCCAAATGGAATTACTATTGTTCCCTGATAATGCCATGCTGTGGTCACTGCCTGAAGTACACTTCCATCTGACTAATTTTTGTTTATTCCTGAAAACTCAGTTCCAGCACAGCCCATCCAAAAGCCCTTCATGATGCCTGGGTAATCATGGAGAAGTCAATGCCCTTCTCCCCTGCTGTGACTTATGAATTGCACTCAGGTCACAGAGCTACCTATCACTCTCTCCCTCTCAACTATGGTCTCTTGTGGGGCTAGCATGACTGTGGTTTCCTCAACTTTGAACCACCAGTTCCACTCACAGTGTCTGTCAATTTAGAAAAGCTCAAATGTTTACTTCTCAATCTCTTCTTTCTAATTTAGCTATAGTTGTTTGAACTCACACATCAAAAGTTTGTTTCTCAAAATATATCATACACCTAGGGGAAAAATTTTTTTTAACCATTTTCCAAGTGTTCCAAATGATGTTTTGATAAGTTAACACTCCTAATGAATACAGCCTCCATGAATTTAGAGCAAAATAGACACAATTTGCTTGTTTTGATGGGCGAGTCATTTGACTGCCAGCAATTATGTTATTTGTGTGTAGATATTTCTGCACATGTAGCATTTATTGCATTTCAACATCTGTTATTTTTAAAAGGTATATAGATTTTTTTGGATTAAAATGTCTAACAGATACTGGAACACTTTTAAGTAATTTTCAAAGTAAGTGTAAGACATTTCTGGGAAAAATACAGTCTTTACAAATACTAGTGTGTATACAGCTGAGCAAGAAGACCACTATTTGCATGTAAATTAGTAAGCTTAATGGTGGGTTTCTGGTCTCTGGAGAATTATCTAACATAAAGCAAGGAATAAACTGAATGGTGCCTCACTGTTATCACAAAGCTAATAAACACGTCTTTATAACACCCTGTTCTTTGAAGTAACCACCTCTTTTACCATTATTTGGCTTAAAATACATATTTCTACAACTTTCATACATGTATTCATATTTTTTAAAAATTAGGTACTGTAATTAATCACTCATTTTCAACATTTTTATGTGTTTCACGAAACATATTCAATGAAACACAATAATTTTCCCTTAAAAATCGTTGACATTCTTTCCCCCACTATGAGTACCAATACCTTGGGAGTAACTGTTGTCTGTTTCTACCACTGTTCTTCAATCAGATTTTGTACTAATTCATTTATCTAACCTAACCTACGACACTAGTTCCCCCAGCTCCAAGACAGCTTCTGCACCACAGCTAAATTAATAATAGAGTTCTCTGTTGAGGGCAGTACTTTCTAAAATTACTTTCAATTTAATAATTACAGATGAATCCGTGATGTGCTTGCTTCATGTGATTCTTTGATTTTTTTTTCTTTTTTAGTGAAAGGTACAAGTTAAAATGGACAATAAAACATTCAAACATAGAGCCCCAGTGACTTACTTTGCACATAACTTATACACACGTTAAGCCCTGAGGCAAAGGTTTTTATTCTGACCATGACTCACACATCTACTTTTCCATAATTCCTTGTTCTTCACAGTTGCATAGAATTGGCAAACTGCTTTTTCATGCCCCCCATTCTCTCACTAAAATAAATTGACTCCCAGAGTTTCCTGAAAAGCCTGTAACTTCATTTTCCAATTTGAAAACAATTAAAAAAGTACTCAGCAGTGAGTCGCAAGTAATACATTAGGTTCTTTGAAAAGTCATGACGCATTTTTGCAATGAAAAAATGGAAAAAAATACGTCATGACTTTTCCGACAACCCAATAAGACAACTTGACCTGGGCAGAACATATATTTCATTGAGCTAGGAATAATCTTCCCTTTCAAAATCCCCTTGGTTAAACTCAGCAATATTGAGGTGACTCGAGCTCTACACTGAAAACTAACCCTAGTCTGGCCTCATTTCCTTGAGCTTTGAATTTTCTTGACACATTTTAATCTTAACACAAACCTATTGTTATGGCTATGACTCTTTCAGGTTTGGGGAGAACTGGATGATATGTCAGAGGTTGATCATTTTTAGAGTATTCTAAAGGTAGTATTCTGCTAAAACTATAGCCATTTCTATACTGACTCTCTGTGTCCCCCCACTCCCCCCGCAAAATAACTAGCTCTCAAAACGAATAACCTCAACAAGAGAATTACCATCAATTAGATTGGACAGCTAGGATATCGTCAACCTATAGAAGGATACCGAGTAGGTTCAACTCATCACTGTTTTCAAAAAAGCTTAAAACCAGGAGGAAACAATAATGAACAAGTAAAGACAGTACCAAAACTTTGTAAAGGGAGGCCTCACAGCGAAAGTGGGCTTTGAACTCAAACCTGAAGTTTGGTTGGAATTGAGATAAATCAGAAAGAAGGAGAACATCTCAGGCGGAGGCAACGACATAACGCCAGTTAACACTTACTGAACATTTACTATGTGACCTGCAGCACCCTGAGCACTTTACATGCCTAGCATTAGCTAATATCAGAGCCCTGTGAAGTGGGGACTTTTATTATCCCCATTTTGCAGATAAGGAAACTGAAGCTTAGATGACTCGAGTATCTTGTTCAAGGTCACCCAGCTTGTCAACGGTGGGAGCAGGGCTCACTCCTGGGTTGTCTGGAGCTAGAAACCACACGTAACCATATGTTTCTAGTGCCCTAAACATATGTGTGGAGCTTGGAGGTCAGTGAGGATACTGGCCCACCTAATGATGGAGGTTGTGTGGAGTAAAAACAAAAAAATAAGTGTGACATATGAGTTAGATTGTAGGCTACCTTAGAAATAGAAAAGGTTTGGGCCGGCCGAGTGGTGCGGTAGTTAAGCACTGGCTTGGGAAGCCAGCCGCCCCGGTTCAGATCCCACATATGAGGGCCAGTGACACTGCCCTCAAAAAAACAAAAGAAATAGAAAAGGTTTGAATCTGAATAAGGAACCATGGACAATTTGTGAGCAAGGGGGCACTGTTGGAGGGAAACAGAGTTAGGAAGATACGCTGAAGAGCAGACTGGTTTGATGAGGATAGGAAAATATTTGGTCAGTCCTTTGGTCATTGTGTTGGGTAAGCTTTGCTGCAGTGACAACCCCCAAGTGGTAGGGGTTTACCAAAACAAATGTTTATATCTCACTTACATTATGTCTGCTAAGAGTGGCTGTGAGTGAGTCGAGAGCTTTCGCTGTCTTCATCCCTGGCTTCAGGCTGAATGCAGTGGCTTCTATTTGGACATGCTAGTCTTGTGGTGGAGGAAAAGAGCTGAAGAGCTGACAGAGACATGCAATGGCTCTTAAAATATCTGCTCTGACTTATTTCGCTTAGTTTAATAATCTCAAGATCCATCCATGTTGTCGCAAATGGCACTATTTCATCTTTTCTTATGGCAGAATAGTATTCTGTTGAGTATATATACCACATCTTCTTTATCTAATCATCTATCAAAGGACATTTTGGTTGTTTCCATGTCTTGGACACCATAAATAAAACTGAGCAAAATAAGTCAGACAGAAAAAGTCAAGAACCATATGATTTCACTGATATGTGGGATATAAAACTGAAAGCAACAAAGGAACAAGACAAACAAAAACTCATAGACACAGGCAACAGTTTAGTGGTTACCAGAGGATAAAGGGGGAGGAGAGGGTAGTAGGTGAGGGTAAAAGGGATCAAATACATGGTGATAGAAAGAGAATTAACTCTGGGTGGTGACCATACAATGTGATATATAAGTGATGTATTACAGAGTTGTACACTTGAAACCTATGTAACTTTATTAACTGTTGTCACCCCAATAAATTTTAATTGAAACACACACACACCTGCTCATTTACTATTGTCAAAAGTAAGCCACACAGCCAAGATGGAGCTCAACTCTGAGGGCAGGGGATGCATCCTGCTCCACAGGATGCCTACCAGTCACGTGGTTGTTAGTAGGCAGCGGTGTATAATCCTTTTACAGGAAAGGGGAGTGAATCCTGGGAACAATGATGCAATTTACCAAAGGAAGCCTGTGCTCTTTACAGATGCTGTCACCATAAATTAAAGCAACAGACCAAAATGAGTAAACTTCATAGAAGGGGTAAAATCCCTTGTTTTCCCCAGATAGAGGGTTCTGTCCTAAGGAGAACAACTGCTCCTCTATTTCCATATTTTCTGATGTAAAAACCTTATGCTGTATGATTTTATCATCGTGTACCTAAAATCTGTCAAAGACTGAAAAGTGAGTCAAAGACAGTTTTATGAATTGATGGGGGTGGATATGAATTCTTTATACTCTGTTGCATTACAACTAAAATGAAATGAAATTAGAAAAGTCAACAGAAAGGAGCCAGTTAACATGTGTCTATACCTTCTTAGTGGTATTATAATTAAGATGGTTTTACTTGCTGACTCTTTGTGGCTGCTGAACTAATAGAATATTCCAATCACATATAAGATACATGTGATAAAAATGTGCGATAGTTAAGAATGAACTAATCTAAATACATTTTGGTGCTAAACAAGTCACCCCCAAAGATGCAAATCAATACATCAAACAAAAATAATGTAATGCTATTCTTAGCATCATTTCCAACCCTGTCTTGGAATTTTTTAAACCTATAAAGCTAAAGTCTGAATCTTAGCTTCACACTGTCAGCTTTTCTTGCTCAAGTCTCTTGTCCCTACTGCTCATTTATAGCTTCCAAGGTCTTTCCAAAAGGTCATTGTTTCTCTGGTCCAAAGCCTGGTTCTTTTATCCCCTTTCCAGCTCTCTATCAAGCACTCCTGTTTGGATTCCTAGACATAGATGCATATCTCTGCAAATATACCACTTTGTCTGCGCACAAAGTTTGCTGATACCAGAATGTTCACATTAAAAGTCAATTTTGCCTGACATTCAATTGAGAAAATGGTCTGTGTCTCTCCTGTCTTACAATCCTACCAAATCTTTTAGGGGAAGTCCAGGTTTTCCCAAAATATAAAACTTGAAAGTCTAGGGAAGACAACATATTGGAATGTGTGGTAGATATTAAATACTTAATAAATATTTGTAGAATAAATGGACAAGTGGATAAATGAATTGACTGATCATTCTAGAAATCAAGCCCCTTCTATATAGCAAAAGCTCCTAAACTTTTATTTAAAGGCATTTAGAGAGAATTCAATATATTTTTCACATAGGATGCTCAAGAAATATTTCTTCTCATTTACCTAAACAAGGAGGACAAAGTATGGTTAATGATTTATAGCAAAACAGACTTCCAATCACATCACTTCCCACCCTCCCCAATTTTTTTTAAATGAACGTTTTTAAGCCCTGGGGGAAATAAATGAATATAATGCGGGAAATTCTAACATTAGGAAGAGAAAGTTGCCTCTCTCCCCATCATCTAAAATGCCATTTCCTAAATATTACAGAATGTTATTAGAATGTCATCAAGGTCCAGCAAGGCTTCTTTTGTATTATAATGATCTACTCCATGTAACCGTGTTTATAAAAGAACAATGACAACTCGCAGCATAACCACATCTAGACGATATTGTATTTGCTTTCTAAAGACCTTTACCTAAATTGACAATCAAAATGCTGCTGCAAATTTTTAAATCACTTTAAGCATCTCATTTATGAGGCAACTTCAACAGCTTATTCTAAGGCTACTTTCGCAGATGAACTCAAATAGTCTTATAAGCTGCATCTTATTGGTGAAATGCTGGAGTGCTGGGTTCAATCATAGCAATGAACTTGGACACGCTGGAAGAATGTGAATAGAATCCCATCTCTTCATGCTGCAATTACTGCTCTCAGGAGATCAATAAATGTATTTCTCCTAGTTGTGTACAACGGCACAACTGTAATAGATAGTGTTTACTACCTCTGTTTTGCTACATTTGTAAAACCTATTTAAAATCTAACCAATCTCAATCTTAAAAAATCATAAACTATTCAATCATGAAATCCAATCATGAAATCATAAACTATCCAAGAAGGCATTCTGAAAGTAGAAAATTGGTAAATATAAAACCTGTCATTATAACATCATGAGTTTATTTGCATAAGCCCAGAAGTGGTGCTAACCTTAATCTTATACACAAACATAGGGGGCTCAACGAATAATTTTCTAAAAATAACATGGTAAACAATAAATGGGGTAGTTCAAACACAATGTGAGATTTTAGTAGGATAAATATGAGAACAAACGTCCCAACCAAAATGAAATGCTATTTGTGGGAAATGAGGCATGGAAAGCATATTTCTTAATAGAAAATATGAAGTATAAAATATCTTAATCTCATTTAAATCTATCTATAGAATCTGTGAATTTTTAAAAATTCATGAAATGTATTGGCAGTAGAAAAAAAGACTAGAAGGGAATATTATGCATAAGAATGTTAGCTGTCTTTACCATTCAAGGGTAAGGTGGTCGTGACTTTATTTCTTTTTTATCATTTCCTGTAGTATCCAGGTTTTCTTCAATGAACATCTACTATTAATATCAGGAAGAACAATGAATCATTTAAACCATTAAAAGATCTAACCCCTTTGTATCAGGAGTTACATTGTTAAGCAGACTTTATGTATTCTGTGTAAAAGGGCTTACCTCTTACCTCAAATTTCAAAGACCATTGGAGACTCACATTATCAGGTTATAATTTCAGTTCTGTTGGGGTGATTGCTTGCATCTAAGTCCTAGCAGGTGACATTGGCTTTGATAGGAATATTTTCTCTCTGGTCCAAAACCATCTTGCCTTTTTCCCTGAACTATTGTAAAAATTATTACAAAAATGTCTTGGAAAATAAAATCAATGCTGATACACAGCTCCATTGCATTAACAGGTTTTTCATCAAATTCTACAAGTAATGCATTATATTGCTTTTCTTTTCCATAATAGCAACATGAGGCAATTTCAATTATACTCTTTTTATAGTTGAAAAAAATCCTTCATTTTCTAAATGTTGAACTGACTGCTTGCTTATATTGTCATCTTGGACCTTATTTCTGATCTCAATTTAAAGATTGTTTGAAATAAATTAAACCAGCCTATGAAACAATATCTTCTCAAAACACAAGTTTAAAATGAAATGAGATGTTCAATTAAAAATTTTATGTGTTAAATTGTGACAACTTTATTTACTTAGGACAGGTAGAGGCAGTTGAGCACTGCAGCTTGGGTTTACACACAGAAAAGAAATCCACATACAACAATAATAAATTTCCAGGAAGAATACAGAAACAGTCATATTCACCTAGCTATGGGGAAGCAGTTTTCTTTACGCGTCACATCAGTTATTCCAAACTAATACTTTGGTTAGTCAGTATAACAGGGCAGAGTATTATTATGCTTACAAAAATCATAAGTTCAAGTCACTGAAATTTAGCTGTGTTTAAAAATCTGGGGTCAGTTCTTCCAGCTCCCTGAAAAATGAATGCTCACATGCAACTGGCTGTGCTAGAACATGTCATACCCATACATGTATGTTCTCTGATGAGAAACAAAGCTTAGAGTTGCCGTCTCACATTTACAAAAGAAGCCGACTAACAGCTGGGCATCCAGAGACATGGGACTAGCTTAAGAACTTCCTTCTACTAGCTCATGGGCAAAAAATATGCTGAATGGCTTTCACATTGATAGAAAATTATGCCTGCCTTTTTTCATTTCTTTCTCTTTCCTTTTATACCCTTCCTTCCCCCAAGGAACTAGCACTTCAGCAAATCACACAGTTATGCTGTGTTATGATGCATAATGTTTTCATAGTAATGTGACATGTCTAAATGACAAAACGCTGGCTATCTACCAAAAATGTAAAGTAGTTTAAATCCTTTTCCAAAAGGGGGAGAGGAAAAAAAAGCATTATCAATTCCTTTAGCAAATTTCTTTGCTGTAACATGGCAGCCAACCAACTTTAACACCAAATCTTCACAAAGTTTATGATTGTGATGAAACAAAGGGTTCTGGGGTATGGAACAATTTTGTTTATGAAATTGTTCACTACCCATAGCTCTTTCCTTCTTGGCTCAAAAAGGTAAAATTACAAACCTTGAAATTGCCTTATCTCTCTTTTGTTCCTAGAGCAGGAGTCAGAGAAGATTCGCTCCCCGACTGCATATCCCTCCTACTTTTCCATGAGGTCTGAATTACAGGGAGTTGGATGTTTTTATTTAGAAAACAGCTTATTTATAAATCATGGATGGCAACATTCTGGCATTAACTCTCACTTTTGTTTGGCTCAACTTAAAGATTTTTAATAAAATGTTTATTTTATCCTTCTTATCACAGGTACTGCTACCCAGATAGAACCGGTGACACACAGATGTGTGGAATTTCAAGAGAGGTGAGCTTCCATAAAATTTAGGGGGGAAAAGTCCTCCTCCTTTTTGTGGGGATTGTTTTTTCTATTTCCATTCAGTTGGAGATAAGGGGGGCAAGGAGCAAAGGAAGGAAGAAAGGAAGGGAGGAAAGAAAGGAGATGTGTATTGTGTTTTAAAAGCTTGGTAAGTGCATTTAAACCGAGCCATACAAATGGACCCTTTCACCTTAAGAAAAATAAAAAAGGCAAAAAACAAACAAAAACTTCCTTCTTTTTATTATCCCCTTCTTTTTTTTATTTTTCGTTTTCAGTGGTCCAGGCTGACATTATTTCCTGGAATCATTCATGCAGCCTTAACTGAAATAAAAGACTTCAGGGCAGCTTGTATCTAATGACACCTCTGTGGAGGCCCCTGAAATTCCAATAAAGACCTATCAACCTATCAGAAGAACATGCAATTTTATGTTCATTCCTTCTTGGTGCCCAGCTGTAGAATTTGGATGGTTGCACCTCAATTAAAAGTTGAATTGCAGTTAATAGCATTTCAATAAAAATTTCAATAAAAAGTTAAAGTTCTATTCTTAATAGCATTAATACTCTCTAAGGACTTCCATGGTCATTACCACCAGATAACTGACCCCTTGAACCTTTTCCTCACTGAGAAACCTTCTTGAAACACACTCAATTATTTAGCAGTAATGAGCACTCTATGGGAGATGAGTATGTAACCAAGCACCTGGACTTGCCATTCTGTGTTATCCCTATCCTTCAACAAATGTTGCATTTTTCCATTATAGATTTTCTGTTTCTAAAAGAGAAAGTTGCTCAGGATTCACTCCCCACCTCACATCCCAGCTGCCACACTCCCCCGTTCCCACCCACTCACACCCATACCTCCATTTTCCCTGCAGAAGTTTACCATACAATTGGTTAAAAAAATCAAATATAATTAAAATGGCATAAATTAGAAATCTACTGTTTGTAAGCAGTGACTGCTGCTCGTCAAAGACCTTAATCTCCACCATTTGAGACCACTCTAAATAAGTAAATATAAATAAGTACAGGTTTGAAAAATGAGTTAAATGTGGCTTTCTAAGTCTCCTTTCCAACTGGGCTTTGCATATGGTGTTGAACTGGGAAGTGTGAGAGACAAAAACAAGAAAAGTCCAAAAGGGTGATTTTAATGGAGAGACTTCCAAAAAATCCTTTAAGAACTCATTTCCTGTTTTCCTTTACTGTAGAGGACCATTAACCCTAAGTAGCACTAGTTGAGAGAAAAAAAGGGGCACTACCCAATTTTCTGTTAAAATAATATCCTAGTAGGTTCAGCTCCCAAGAACATTGAGAAATTCACATTGCATAATGTAAGTTATTTTAGGGGCACTGTTTAAAGAAAAAGAATAAAGCCCTTATAATACTCTGAAACTTTATATCCTAATTAAGAATGGATCAAGTTGGCAGACAATAATTCCAATATTTGTGACAACTCCAAGTCATGAACTGGAAAACCAAAATATTGGGCTGTCAGAAAAGTCATGAAGTATTTTTCTATGTTTTTCATTGCAAAAAGGTGTCATCACTTTTCTGACAACCCAATAGTACCAATACAGATTAATAAGCAGTTAATTGTCTCATATGTCAAATTGGGCTATAAATTGCAGGGAAGCAGTGAGGATATATGCAATACTCCTAGATAAAAGTTCATTTATATTGTTTCATTGTTTCTCTGATTTTTAAATTGAGATCTTGCCTTAGTAGATTATTCAAAGAATGATGGCCACATAATCTTTGATTCCTCAGAGAACAGATACAAGATGAACTGAACATTTCATGTAAGAAAAAGAATTTATTAACAAGGCTGTTTCCACTAGCATAACATGTTGCTTTGAGGAGATAAATAACATCATCTTTTTTTCTCTATAAATCTGTCACATATGCTTTAGGTCTATATTCATGTCCATAAAGCCTGAACAAAAGCAGGGAGATTGAATAAAACTTCACTTGATATCAGCCTAATACTCAGTGATTCTCAATTATTGCAAGGTCAAAGAAAAAAAAAAAAAAAGAAAGAAAGAAGGAGTATTGTCCATTCATTTGTTAATAAAGCAGTACCTATGACCTACTGGGCAAGGCATTGGTAAGAAAACAAAGATGAAAAAGGCATGCTTTTTGTCCTCAAAGACAAAATGAAATATATAAGAAAACACACAGAATGTTCTGTACAAAGGTAGCAGATATGATTAATTTTTTAAAAACATTTTTTGTTAGTTTCATGTACAAAATGACATAATAGTTAGACATTTACACTCCTCACAAAGTGATAAGCCCTCCCATCTATTATACTATCCCTCTGACAATGCATATAGCTGTTACAATACCATTGACTCTATTCCCTATGCTGTACTTCACGTCCTGTGACCATTTTTATATTTAATTATAGTTGACGTTCAATATTATTCAGCTTCAGCTTCAGGTGTATAGTGCAGTTGTTAGGCATCTACACAGTGCTTGAAGTGATCTCCCTGATGAGTCCGCTGCCCATGTGGCACCCCCACATAATCTTTACATTATTGATTACATTCCCCATACTGTATTTCATATCTCCATGACTATACTGTGACTACCAATTTGTACTTCCTAATCCCCTCACCTTCTCCCTCATCCCCACCCCCTTCCCATCTAGCAACCATTAGTTTTTTCTCTATGTCTCTGAGTCTATTCCTGTTTTATTTGCCTGTTTATTCTGTTCTTTAGAGTCCATATATATTGAGCTCATATGGTATTTGTCTTTCTCAGTCTGACTTATTTCACTTAGTATAATAGTCTCTAGGTCCATCCATGGTGTGCAAGTGGTAAGATTTCATTCTTTTTCATGGCCGAGATATGAGTAATTTTAACTGAGGGAGAACCAAGAAGAGCCTAATGGATGAAGCAGTATTTGAACTGCATTTTGAAGAAACAGAGTTTGGATGGACAGAAAACAGAGAAGAGAAGCCATGCCGAGGGAAAAGTCTGGTCCTCTGGCGGCATGTGATGTTGGAGAGAAGCAGAGCTGAAGGACGACTGTGCAACAGAACTGAGGGCCACTGAGCACAGAGAAGCCATTTGATGCTGTATCAAGGACAATTGCGAACACCTTGTTAAGGAATGCAGGTGGCAAGGCTCCTGAGCTGAAGTTTGCTGTGGTCCAACATATATTTTAGAAAGATGACAATGGAAGTAGAGTGATTGGTATGCAGAAGGAAAATTGAAGCTGAGAATTCATTAAAAGTCAGTACCATCACTCAGTCCCGGCTCTATACCAGGGAAGTGGGCACTGCCAATGTTAACTATAAGGATTATGGGCAGAGAAGTCAAGATACCCTTAGAACTTCATTTGTAAAATACGAATATTTGCAACTCGCTGATTCTATCCAGAGGAAATTAGATTTCAAGATTAGTCTGCAACCCAATCTAGCTGGAAAGATGAGGTCTAGACCAGGTAAAGTGACTTGGTGTAAAAAGGAGATGAGACAGAACAGAAAAGCATGTCTGTGGCTCTACCAAATGCTAGTGTTTCTACTGATTTGCATGCATAAAACCATCCTTGATCCAAGCTGGGAAAACAAACCTAATTGGGCACATATTTGACGTTATAATGGACTTCCCATTGAGTCCCTGTTGGTCTCCATACATCTAAGACCAAAGCTAGGCCCAGCCACAGTCGACTAAAGAGCATCTGGGATGACCCCTGAAAGGCTGGTGAAATATGGTCCCTTTGGCTGGAACAGGGTTTAACTCCTGTCTCTTCAGTAGATGCCAGGAGAGTGGGAAGAACAATGTTCTGCCTGCAGCTGGTGTTCAGGTACGACCACAGGTGAGGCTTCCATAGACCAAAAAGAAAAACTGTCTAGCAAACACTTTTACTACACTGAAAGAAAACGGAGCAAGAAGATTTTTTTATTTGTATAAAATATATTGTTCTTCCAGGCTGCAGTGAAATAGTTTCTATTTAATTGCACAGACATCCTAAGAAGGTTACAGCAGTGAAACATTAAAATTCTAAGGGCAACTAATAACATTAAAACTTTATAGCCCCAGATAGAATAATTTAGACAAAAACAACATGAACATATGTTTTGTGTAATAATAACAAACATTTATAGCTGTCAAGAGAGAAAAACACAGGTTTATGCACACCTTAATGGTGTGCATGGGTGAGCATGAGTATATTTAAAACATAATATATTACAAAAATGACAGCAGGCATGGCTCTTCTGGGTACTATGTTAAATCAATGAATAAATTACCAAAAGTGAGCTGTGGCTGTTTGGATGTGTAATTGAGCTTAACGTATGTAGTGTTATTTCAAAAGAAACTGTTCAAGGAGTTTCGAGCCCCATCCACTCTGCATCTATCCTAGGCAGTTTACAAATAGCAATAAATGAAAGCGTTTCACAGTAGGAAGGAAGTTTAGCTATACACATTACTTAAATGGAGGAAAAGTTCATTTTAATATGGTTTGCAGGAATTGAAAACAAACTTATAATAATTTGCTTACATTCACCAAACTGGAAATCGAAATGTTCATATTTGAATTGAAATTTATTTTAATTATTTACTGTATGACTCGCAAAATCACTAGAAATTATCTGTTCGACTTAAAACAAGCACAACCCTTCATAAATATCTGTTTATTATTCGACTTGTTTTAATTACATCATTTGAATGCCACACTTTTTCCAAAAAAAATTATTAGGACTCTAGAATATGAAATAAATTTTAAGCTTCTTTGTGCCAACACGTTAATGGCAATTGGTAATAACTGTGCTGGCGACAAAGCCATTAATGTGAGTTTTAGAATAAAAATAACTTCTCATAATTTTCTTTCTAATTATAAAGTTGTTTGTCTTACTTAGTACTCTACCACAGTTTTATGAAACAGGGAAAGAGATATGTTTTTTTCTTTTCCCCTGCCTATTATTTTTTGGCCTTAATCATCTCACATTTTTCTGTAATATATAAAATGCGGTGATCCTTTTACATAAGCAAACTGAAGCAAAATTCCCTCAGAATTAAGTCCTGAAATGCCTGAATTACAGATCTTGCCAAGTAGCCAAAAGAGACACTCAACAACGGTGACTTCTTTTTAGGAGACTGCAATTTAAAATGTTATGATGGGCTTAGGTAAGAACCGTGCTGACTCCTTATTTTTCATTTCTTTTCTGTTAATAGGGTCATTATATCATGGCAGATGCAGGATGCAGGAATGTCATGTGTTTTATGAAAGGGAGACTATTTTTCTTGAACAGCATATTTTTATCTGTCCTATTAGCCCAGTGCTTTGTCGTCATTTATGGCCATCTAACACAAGTATCTTCCAATGCTCTCCACAATTGCGTGGGGCCCTGGATTCATAAACCCAAACGCTTGCTTTTCATTTTCGCTAGATGCATAGCTTCTGACGGCCACTGAAAAGAACTAAAATCAGCGTGTACTTCACCAAGACCTTTTTATTCAAAATCACAACGCAATTAGATAGGAGGCTGCCCCTCTCCATTTTCAGCACCACTTGTACTCATGTTGCCTTGCTCACTCTACTCCCTTCTCTCAAAATTTTGCGCAACCCAACCAATTTACTGACTCTGCTGCACGCTAATCCCCCAGGGTTTCCATGCCCCTACAAGCCGATGATTATTAAAACAGTCAGAGCAGTCAGGTGCAGACAGCCAGTGGAACCCGCTTACTGCTCAGTGCTTGTTAGGAGACCAAGATACGGAAATTATTTAGGGTAAGAAATACTGCATTGTGGGCTGGGAGTTTGAAGACCAGGCCATATGTACTGAAAAAGCTACTTGGAAAAAGCTTCCTTATCTCACCCTCTTTTGAGCCTTCTCTGTCTGCCAGTGTGGTCACAGTTCTATTATCTCTGGGGATGGGTCCCGCAGATGCATTGCTGGTAAAGCAGTAAGCATCAAATACTTTTCAGAAAGATGTTTACTAAAGACTCCTATGGGTAAGGTCACAAGAGCAAGAGCTTTTCCTGACCAAACTCATTTTAAGCAACTCATTCTTCTTTCCTAATTTAAACTGAGTCCTACAAAATTAATAGGTGAAAGTGGGAAGTGGAAAGGGATCAGCAGGTAAGTTAGTGTTCAATCACCAGCCAATTGGCATATTTCAAATGTTATCCTCTGAAGACTAGACCTACCAAGAGCAAATGATGAATGCACAGACATAGAAGCAATTTACCATAGGTTTCTAGATAAATGTTACCAAAATTTTAACATCAAAGACCCTTGACTAGGTATCCTAATAATTATTTCCAATAGCAATAACAAACAATAAAATCATAATGTAAGAGTTCAGATCCTGTATCTGTTAAATCTCAGAATCTATTCACCTTAGGGTGTATAATGCTAGAGTTCAACAAGTATGAAGATGTCACACACTGAATCTGTGAGTTCTATCGGGCTAGTAGTTTTACACTGAGGAGGAGCCCCAGGAATCACAGGATGGTGTGTAAAAGGTATGGCCCGTGCTGGGACTGATTTTTCTGGCACCTTAACAGGTCCCACCACCACCTCCTCAAGTATTACCTACGGTACCTATTGTGAAGCAGCTGCCTTAGCATATTGGTGCCTCAAAGTGGCTCTTTTCAGGTTCTACTTCCTGTTTTCCTTTTCATGTCCATTCCCTCTGCCTCCAGTTGTAGACCCAGTCCTTGCTTCAGAGTGTGTCTTTGGTTCTCATACCCATCTTCTCCATGGATGCGGTGATTTTCCTTCATTCCATGTCCCACCCAAAGCTCCTCGCTGGAGACTAGACCACGGCCCCACCTGGCCCCTCCCATCCCTGCCACCATTGCATGAGAAGAGGGAGTCAAACTCCTACCCTGTTAGCAACTATAATATTAGGTTCAGGAATGTACAAAATATCTCTGGTCTTCTTAGCAACCGTGTATGAATTAGTCAACCACCCAACTCTGATTATGCTTCCATGTACACCATCTAATCTCTTTAGCCACCCTGTGAGGGAGGGAGGTAGAATTATCATTCCTCCTTGGCAGATGAACAGACAGGTGCAAGGAAGGAATTCTCTGACGCCATCCCTGGAGATACAACCCTACATTTGCCCCTGGCTTATGGATATATGGACTAATTTCAAGCTCTCAGTTATCTAATTCTGGAATATGTCTATGTGTCTCCATCATTACTGCTAGCCTCAAAGTCAATTCCTCCCCAGTGATAAAAATAATTCATAATATTTAGTCTTGGAAAAAAACTTACTAAATTTATTTGGGTTTTTTTTTCCCTTCAAAGCATGTTGATCACTGTACTATCAGTACTGTATCATATGATATATTCTTATTACAGGTTGTTTGACATATTAACTTCACCAAATCATCATACCTTTTCCTTATCATCAGAACTATTCAAAGATATTAATAAAATTACAAAGCACTAAGCAACTAAAATGAAATAGTAGAAACTAAATAGTTGTACAGTGGTACATTTTTGTCTTCACTAACTTTTGTCACTTTTATTAAATTTAATGAAATTTTCAAACACATTCTATTAAGAATGATAATCTTATAGCAATTATAGGAAATGGAAAAATAAATACAGAAAAGAAACATTTTATTGAAATTACACATTTGATTGTCTTCTCTGGAAACTCAATAAAAACTATTTAAAGAAAAGTTAAGTGTTTATAATTTATATCATTAGGTCAGCTGCTACACTTATTAGTTCACAACTGGTGTAGCTAAGATATCAGCACACTATCTTATAAATACCTCTGTTTAGAATATCAAAAAAAGCCAAATTTCTAAATATGAACAATAGTATCTAGCTTTGTTTTTCTTTTTTAGTTATAAAATGGAAAGCTATAAAACATTTTGCATTAAAAGATACTTTATCTTAATTTTATATAACTGGCCTAGATTCCATCATATCAATTATATCATTTTAATCTATATAATCTCAGAGAGTATAGATCAGTTTACAAAACTGATACAAATATTAAAGCACTAAAAGAAATAATCTAAAGAACACTCACATAATTGAAGGATTTTGATTTCTGTTGTAAATTTTTTGTTTATTAACCAGCATTTTTTTTAAGAGTCGTATTTGAGGGACACATGCTGAACACTGACAGGTACAGAACAATGAACAAGAAATAGTTTCCCACCTTCAGAGAGCATGCAACCTGAAGAATATCTTTAAATATAAAATTCAAAAAGAGAACATGATATGTGCTATAATTGATGGACAAATGCTATAGGAACACTGAGAAAATTGTGAGTCATTTGACTTACGTGTAGATGGGTACTGGGTGGGAGTGAAAAGGATTACTGGTGGGAGTGGGCAAAGACATAAGGAGCAGAATGGGAAGAGCATAGAAAAAAGGACAAACTGTTCATTTTGGAGACTAGAAGTAGCCCCGTGTGGCTATAGCAAAGGAAGACAAGAGACTCAAAGGAACAAAGCTCAAAAAGAAGGAACTTTATTGGTAGTCACTGGAAAACCAATGAAGCATTCTGGGTAGCAGAGTTACAGTGCAAACAGAAAAGAGGTAGCAGAAGCACTGACAAGAATGTCAAATTGGGAAGCTAGTTTTTGAACTGTGGCCTGAGGGACCTGCCAGCTCTGCAGACGTTGGGGACAGCAGAGCTACAGAAAGCCCAGGTGGCAGTATGCAGGGGGCAAAGCCCTCAGATTCTGGGTCAACCAAGAAATTTCACTTTGGATGTAATCCATAGTATCGTAATAACTATGTATGGTGTCAGGTGGATACCTAACTTACTGAGGGGACACTTTGTAAATCTAACCACTATGCTGTACACCTGAAACTAATTGAATGTCAACTGTAATTGATAAATAAAAAGGTTGGTTTTTTTTTAATTACCTTGTCAAATCATTATGCTGTGCTCCTTAAACTTATACAGTACTATATGTCAATTATATCTCAATAAAACTGGGGGGAAAATTTTAAAAAAGAAAAGAAATTCATTTTGGTTTGTTTTACATGTAGGGGTTATGAGTCACATTGAGTTTGAAAAATTACCAGCTAATAATTTTGTAATTAAAACCACCCATCAGGATGAAATATTTTATTTATAGACTAGGAGCTGAGGCTTAGAGACTCATGGGGTAACCAAGGTGGGAGTGAACGCAGAGAATAACTTCAGTAGATAGGCTATGACCAAAAGGCTTCATGTAGCAATGAGTTGCAAAGTAATTGACAGCTTATCAGTGGGGGCAAAAAAAAAGGAAAAGAAAGTATTTTGAGAGGTGACAGGTAAAGAAAGATTCAACTCATATAATACTCAGCAGTCTATCATTAACGTAGTAAGTTTGTTACATAGGATGCTCTTGTCCCCTATGACAGAAAATTTCAACTCTGGTAATAGAAGAAGGCTAAACAAAGAAGGAAATTATTAAAAATGCTGAAGGTAGAATAGATAGCTCGAGGGTTAGTTAATTCAGCCGCTCAGTGATATAAAGGATCCATCTTTCTCCTTTGTCATCCTTGGCATAGAAGCTTTGTCTTCGACCCAGCTTTACTCATAGTGACAAAATGGCTATAGCAGTTCAGCTTCACCTCCTTGTGAAAGCATCCAGAGTTTCAAAAGGAACCTTTCCTCTTGTTTCTCTTTCTACCAGAAAGGGACCCTTTCCCAAAGCCCTGAAGAGACTTCTTTTATATCTCACTGGTCAGAAGTGCCTCAATTGGCCAGGCCTAAGTCAATCATTAACATGGCGAAGGGGGGTCCTCATGGTTGTTTGATGGACTAACTGTGATTCACTGCCTGGGCCAGGGAATAGGGTCCACCTCCCCTGAATTACATAGTATGGAAGAAGGTGAATATGTGGACAACACAGGTTATTCTGTTTGGAAAGAGGAAAAAAAAAATGGCTGTTGGTTAGGCACCCCACATACCTGCAAATTAAGCTTAATAACCACTGTTTGATGCTGCTGGTAATGATTATACCATTAGTGCAACATCCCCAACCCATTTATTTCCCTTTTATGAGGAGAAGTGTGCCCACGCTTCCTAATATCCAATTTTACCATTTATGGGAAGAAAGAGAACTATTGATTGCCTAGGAAAAGTACACACAACAAGAGTTTCTATTTCAAGGTATTCATTGAAAGAAACTGCTGTGAGACAACAGCTGCTTAAAATGCAGGATTTCCAAAAAGATTCTATCTTCAAATCTTTCACCCAATTTCCCTTTTGTGTATTAGCCATGGAGAATAGTCATTAAGCTCTTTGTGTACAACTGAGACTAAAAGAATCTGCAGACAATGATAGAAGATGCTATTTGTCAAAGGTCTGAAACTACTACACAATTGGATGAAATACAAAAGTAATTATAAAAGAAGAAAAACACTCAGAACCAAATTTTCCTTTATCTAGTGATATGTTTGCTCACATCACTCTTCTTTTTGTACTATATTATACAGTTAATAATTCTTAGACTTCAACCAAAAAAGTAGGGAAATTTTCATTTACTGGTTAACAGTAATAGTTATAAAATTCTCACTTATTAGGAAATGAGATGATTTCATTTCATTCTAAAAGCAATAAAATTTAATAGCACTATTTAATGATAATTTTTAAAAGTACATTTTGTGTTCTGTTGAGTCATATTAGTCTAATTTACTTGGAAGGAATAAAAAAACAAACATCACACAGAACTTCATTAATCAGAATGGGTAGTTATGTCCCCGAAGCTACCATTTTATAAAAATGTAATTCTTAGAAAAGTTTGTGAAGAGGAGGAACAAGGTGTGATGCAAAAAGGTCAGGGGAAAGCACTTGCTAAGTGTACAACAGGCCAGGTTCTAGAACCTCCTAAGCTTTGAGTAATGGAAAAAATTCCAACACATTAAGCTGGTTGGCATCATCCTACAACAGCCAATGTCACGGATACCACTGAGCCTACTTAGCATCAGAACAACGAGTTTATATTATGTGGTTATAAGTCTATTTTCAGCTAGGAGAGAAAGAAAAGCTTTGGCCATGGGAGGTTGGAAAGGAGAGAAGAGCTGAGACAAAAAGGACTTTTCCAAAATTCCTCATAATTCAAAATGCATGGCCTTCATATTAAGGATGAACTTCAGAAGGGGCAGGTAAGTACTGAAATTGAAATATGTTGAAGAAACTTCAGTCATGTCTTTCTAGTCTCACAACTGGACCAAAAATTCCCATCAAAATTTATTGATTTTTTATCGGTTCTAACCAGATGGCACTATCCAGTAAAATTCAGTATTTCCCCCCATCTATCTAATGACAGTCAGAAGAGGCATGAGAAGAGGCATGAGACAGCAGGGAAATAAATTTAACCAATTTGGTTTGGGAAAACGTATGGGTGTGTATGTTTTATGGAGACTCAATTCCATGATCCAAGTTACTATACCGAGCAGAGCTCCCCAATTCTGTATTTCCTACAAAGGTTTAGAAAGTATAAACTATATTATATTAGCTAAGCCACATTCATCATTTACTAGATGTGTGTATATATACACAGATTATGGTGCACCAAATATAATATGTCAGAGATTAGACTTTGTTAGAGATTCAAATATTGGTATGACTTAGTTCTGCCCTTTGAGTTGATGTCAATTTAGAGGCCTTTACCTTCTCAGGTTCAGTTTCACCTAATCTTGTTACAGAGCTTTAGAGCAGACTACAAATTTCATCACCTAGTGTGCTGGTCAACTGCTAAGTCACACTAGATGCTTTTAGTCTCTTTCAAACAAGCAACTCAGAGTATATTCTTTCAGCAAGTCTGTTTAAATAAAGACTTTTAAAAAAATCTAACAAGCCATTAAGACAATTAACTAATTGATATGATCACGGAAATATAAAAATAATAAAAATAACATTTTCAAAGTATTTATTAAAATATAGCTAACATACAATGTTATATTAGTTTTCGGGGGTATATCATAGTTATTCAACATTTACGTACCGAAAGAAGTGATCACCATGATAAGCCAGCAACTATCTGATATTGTATCATGCTATCACAATATTATTGACTAAACTGCTAGTGATTTGGGGGGAACAGGTGAAATAGCTTTTTAAAAAATAGTTTTATTTACAATAAAAAGCAAGAGGCAAAGGAAATGGTAGAAAGGAGAATTGTAGAATTGTAGAAAGGAAGAATACATGGTAAGATAGGGTTGTGCCATTATTTATACAGTTAAGAGACAGAAAGTATCATGAAAGGTGCGAAGATAAAGAGAAGCTGTCTTTAGCTTTAACAATATTGTAAATCAATCATCAATATTATACATCAATTTAATTACAAAATTAAATAAAATATATTTATTTTAACTCAAACAATGTTTAAAGCCAGTAAAACAAGAAAGTTTAGGATGTAGTTGCTGCCCTGGGGAGTTAAAGAGTGTAACCACCTTAAATGTTAACTATAAAAGATATAAACTGACGTTCAAGACAACAATGGAAATGATATCACAAGGCTGTGTGTGATTCATCACCAAATATGAGGTACAAATAGTAAATGCAATACAGTATAGAGGGGGTAGCAATCACTTAGGACTGGAAATCATAGGAAAGCACTATGGAGAGGGTTAGGGTTTGAATTCCACTGTTGTCATCCAGTCCCTCCTCACCCTCAACACTCTCTCTATTCAAATTGCCCCAGTGACTAATTACAGTGACTTTGCCATTATTCTAAATCCGTTGGCTTCCTTCCTTGTTGCTTATCACCCAAATTCCTTGTTCTCCATCTCATATGTCCTCCCTTCCTAAAACTCACAGCTCCTCCTGATTTACTTCCTCTCCTTCTTCTGAATCCTTGTGCCAATTCATCCTTTTTGGTCCTTCTGGAAGCTATCTTCTTCAACTGTTCTTTTTTAAGTAGTCCTATTCTTTAGCCATGAACATGCTACTGTTACCTCTACCCCATGAAAAGCTTCTTTGACCTCCATCTCTACTATCCCTCCCACCCCCTCTGCTGCCAGCATTCTGGGAGGCAGGGGCTGGCGTGTCATTGCTGAGCACGGAGATTCTAACTCAGTTCCCAGCTATAATATGGCAGCCTGGCTTGCGGTTACTCTGAACATTCCTCAAGGTTCTATCCATCAGGATTGCATTGTCAACTGACTGTTGCACGAAATCACAGATGATTTTCAGGCTCCTCCTCTTCCTAAATCACTGTTCTCAAACTTGCCTGCACTTTGGAGTCACCTGCAGAGGTTACAGAAATATCTATGCCCAAGGTATACACCAGATATTCTTATTAATTGGGTATCCAGGTCACTGTACTCTGCGTTCAAAACTGCTCCTTATCAAAATGTGTCCAATCTGAATTAATGCTAATATCATTCGTTCATACTCAGTTCCTTTAAGTCATCATTAACTCTTTCCTCAGCCCTCCATTCCATAGATACCAAATCCTAATATTTCTTCTTCCATAATATCGTTTCTACTTTTTTTCTTTATCACAGCTACTACTTCAATTTAGCTGCATTTAGTTATTATACTAGGTTCCAATTCATTGACAATCCTTCCTCTCTTCTCCTACTTTTGCCATCAGTTTTCTATGGCTAAATCCAATCATTAAAAACACTCACGAGAGCCAGACAAGTGGCTCAGTTGGTTAAGAGCTTGCTGAAGAGCTCTGAGCAACAGGGCCGCCAGTTCGATTCCTGGCCGGAGCTGAGCTGCCAACAGGTGGCAGGATGGCTCAGCTTAAAAAAAAAAAAAAACACAAACAAAAAAAACCACTCATGGCCCATTAGTAAAACACAAACTCTTCAACTGGTATTCCAAAACTCTCCGGTATATAGACCAAAGCTTTTTAGGCTTTATTTCCCACTAGGTCCTCATCCTTTCCCATAAACACATGGATACTCTATGCTCAAAAGACCCCAGCTATTCACTGTTCATCATTCTCTGGACGTTTCTAATAGTTTTCCTTTTCCATACTTCTGACCATGTTATTTCCTCTGCCTGAGATGTTCTCCTGCTCATATCTTCCTATTAAAAATTTATCAGAATATTAGAGAGCTCCACAAAATCCATCTACTCTTACGGGTGGGAGGAGCCTTCCCAGAAGTAATGTCCCCTTCCCCAATATCCCTATCTCCTATGTACCTTATTATAGTATAGAATTACGTATCTGCATCCCTGTCTCTGCTGCTGGGCAGTGAGCAAGGAGAGGTACAGTATTCTCTCCAGAGCTATGAAATAACAGTGTAGTTACATATTCAATATTTATTGATTTTAAGGATAGATGAAACCAGTATAGATAGAGAGAATAGAAAAATCCCTGGACAAAAGCAAAAGAAAAAATGCATTTGAAAGAGGATGAATTAACTAGAACATTTATGAAATGAAATAGTGATGTGAATCTTGATTAAGCAGGTGGAATCAAATGACAGGGTAAGGAGTTTAGCTTTTACCCTGTCACGTAAGGTTTTTAAAAAGACTCTGAATAAGCCTGAGTATGTAATATGTATTTGTACCTTAAGTTTTTCCATCAGTAAAGCGAAAATGATAACAGGAGTTACGACTGTTAGTATTGTTGAGAAGAATGAATGAGACAATCCAGGTAAAGATTTCACACAAACCTAGACCACAGTAAGCCTGCTCTAAATGCTAACCCCATTAACAGTGTTATAAATACACACACACACACACACACACACACACACACACACACACACACACAGAATTATACAACAATATCTAAGATAAAAAATAAAGAAAGCTTATCTAGCTTTGGCTTCCAGAGCTAGAGAAAGGAAAGAATAAGAAAGAGACATGAAAGCATTAATGTCCATGAAATAGAGTTAGCTTGACAGGACACATACTTCCTTCTTTTATCTTTCCCCCTCTGATCCTTCTCTCTCTTTTCCTTTGTTTCAATCTCTTGCTTTAGGTTTCCTTTTCTTCCTCTTGCCTTTCTCTTTCATCGCTGCAGAGGGCAGTGCTCAAGTATTGGCCTCTGCAGGACAACTGAGAACAGCAGTTGACCTTGAGCAACTCAGGGGTTAGGTGGGTGGACTCCCCCTCCCACACAGTCAAAAATCCACATATAACTTTTGTCTCCCCAAAAGCTTAACTAGTAATAGTCTACTGTTGACCAGAAACCTTACCAATAACATAAAAAATCAACACATATTTTGTATGTTATATGTAGTATATACTGTATTCTTACACTAAAATAAGATAGAGAAAATCAAATGCTGCTAAGAAAATCATAAAAAAGAGAAAATACATTTACAGTACTATACATATTTAGCGGGAAAACCCCATGTAGAAGTGCACTTGCATAGGTCAAACCCATGTTGTTCAAAGGTCAGCTGTATAAAATGAGAAACCACTGCCCCAACCCCATGTAAAATGTACAGGAAGCTGCAGTGAGATGGGTCCCTGGGCTCTGGCCCAGCAGGACCTCCAACCTAGCTAATGTTTCCATTAACCTTCATTTAGGCTCAGTAGGAGGTAAGACTAGGAATGTTCTAGGAGTCCTGGTGGCAAAGAGCACTATAGCACATTGAAAAATACCTCCATCTCTGTGAGCATCAGGACCACGTAAATGGCTCCATTCCAACTGCTTTCCAGGGAGAGGGAAACAGCAACGTGTGGACATGTCAATGCTTTTTGACCTCACTGGATGGGAGAGATACTCTGGGTGTGAGAACAGTTAAATAAGCGTTGGGAGTGTTCAGGGTGTTGAGTGCAGGTGTGTGTACATTTGAAAGCTGCTGTTTTATAAGAAGTCCTAGGTGACTCAATAAACACAAGCGCCAGAGCAAAGTAATCCCTTTAGCAGGGCTCTCCCTGGCTCACCCGTTGCCCTGCCAGAAACAACACATTCTGGCAGGAAAAAGTGTAAATCACACACTGAGGTAATTGTTTCACACTTTCAAAGAATTTACTTATTAAATTCAAAGTGTTGTTTTAGAAGCAATTCTGACTTTGCCTTCCGTTTTGTGTTTAAAAACATAAAACTTTTTTACATGTTGACTTCCACTATATATCAAAAAGTCCCTCTAACGTGTGTACTATATATTATCTTTAAAATAGATTAGGCTGAGTTACAAAATGTGAGTTCTAATAAAAGAGTGCTGCTTTCCATAGGATGTAACTTTGTATCCCATACCACCCATCTTTACAATTCTAGGTATTACAGATTCAGAGATTAGGCAGTTTTTGACTAAATAAGGGGGAAAAAAAATAGACTACACACCTACTAAGGTCAATGACATTTTCCCATGTTGATTAGAGATACCGAAGAATTTCACTCCAGATTCTTGCTAAGCCATATGTTTCCACCCCTCAAGGCCACCAGCAATGGAAGAATAGTGTGGAAAAAAAATCAACGTAAGTGATGGTCTTATATATTGTATAGACCATGACAGGGCTGGCTATTAACTGTCCTAGGTAAACTAGTATATATTTTTTATCATCTCAATCATTTTTTCAGTCACCTCCTTAGAGTGGCAGACTATTAAAAAAATTCCTCATCTTGGATCCACCCCCATCACAAATTTAGTAAGCACAACTGATCTTCAAAGAAAATAATTCACTTTTGTTTCTGTCTTTCAAAAATACTTTTGAAGAAAAGTTGCCTTTCTGATAATAAAAAAAAGGGACTACTGCAGAATCCACAGTAGAAGAAAGAGCTCTTGCTAGACACAGCATATCAGGACTATATTTGTATAGTCTGGTAGGAAAATAACTGGATAGGACACTGCCTTTCAAGAAAAATTCTGCACGGAAGACTTGGAATTGGGAATGCATTTTGCTACTCATTTACTTGCATCAAGAACCCCATTCCATTTCAATCTGCCAACGTCCTAATTAAGATGATCTGAGTCTTAGGTGATCTATTATTCTAGATCTAAGATAGCCCAATCTACATGAGACAAGGTGTTATGCTGTGTGCTTACACTGAGATGATAAGACCACTGAGCAGAAAAGCATGTCTTCCCTCATGCCTGGCCCAGCACTGGGCTGAACCCGCTGTCAGTACTCAATAAATAATGGGCAGGCCTTTGCCTGTTGTCTTTCTTTCTACTACTTGAGGCACCATTTGATCTTACTGCACCAATTCTAGGTCCTCTGACAACTTATACCTGTGATTTATTTATTTATTTATTTATTTATTTATTTATTTATTTATTTATTTATTTATTTATTTATTTTTGCATGGGGAGGTAATTCAAGTATCTCGGGCAGTTTTTCATACCTGTACGTATCAAGGTATATGGGACTGACAACACATAAGTGGAATTCCCATTCATGACCTTAATGCTGTTTCTGAAGTTCTTATATTAAAAGAACATGCCAACTATACTGGCTTTTGAGCTAGTAAAGAAAACAGTATAGAGACAATGCCCTGTGTCACCAAAGTTTGGAAAAATCAGGATGACATTCCATTCCAGGGTAATAATATCCAGCTGTACTACTATCCAAAGGCACTATATAATACAGAGAAAATATCATAGAAAGGGCCTCCCCAAATCAGCTCCTTTCTCTCCCTTCAGTTAAAGAAAAGTACATTTAATTCCCTCTCACAAAAACTGGATTATGGCTTGGGTGTCTGGCAAACAAAAAAACAAACAAAATGTGCGTTAATATTAGACTTGCCCTCTCTGGACATCTCAAGAAAGGTCAGGTGGTCAGCGATGCCCCCACCTCAGAGGCCGTGCCTGTGCCCCTTTTCAGCCAGTATCCAAAACCTTCATTCGTCATTCCTAAGGCTGAGCAACCATACTTAAGGAAGGTCCTTAAGTTTGCTCTTGCACTATTGTTAAACAGATCGCATTGATGACCTTCACAGTGTGATATTCATTTCCAAAGGGATGAGGACTTCCATCTAAGTACCTCAAAGAAGCCAGATAAAATAAGCACCACCCTAGAGTTCAAACCAGCTAACCGGCCCTCCTTTCACTAAGGAAATGAAGATTGTGGTTGGAACCCAGGCGAGGTCACCTTTCTAGTAGCTGCAAACTTTTCTGAATTTACAATACAATCTTCAAATAGTCTTTGTTTCGGAATCTGTTTCCTTAAAGAGGACAAAAGTACCACTGTTGTGTGCTGTCAGGGATGTCACGTGGGGAAGTCCTGCCTTGATGCTAAAACATCTATAATAACGGCATGCGTGCAGGTGAAAAGTAAAGAAACAAAGGATGAAAACATGGTAAAGTGGGCAAGGTGCAAAATTTAAGAATGCTTCTTGCTTTCAGGATTTTTGATTTTTGCCTTGAAAGGTCAAAAAAAGAAAAGAATATAGCTTTACTAGGAGTTAGATATTCACTGAGTTTTGAAACCCCTCCAGCTATACACCATTTAAAAATGTAACATACTGAAAACCTAGTTTAAGATGATAAAATTTCACCAATCTATCTTAAAATAAAATGTATAATTACAACACGTTTTCAATCCTTGGATGTGAGTGCTAAAGCTCTATTTCTAGAATTGGTGAATTCTGTTCTCTATTTCCATGTATAAAAGATCTCACAGTCCTTGGAAAACACTATTTTTTAAAAAAAAAAAAAGTGAAATACAACAAATAAAGTATGCTGCCAAGTCCTAGGGGAGAAGTTTCCCAGAGTCTTTGAATTTCCTCCTATCTTCTTTCTTTACAAGATTTCTAAGACCAAGTCCTTTTCTACAGTCTCTCAAACAAGGTAAAAAAGAAAAATACCCCCTTAGATATATTCCTTAGATTTTCTATTATGCTTCTCAAGTTTCCAGTAGCTTCTGAAGTAAACCTAAGATGAATTCTGGAGTTATTTTTTGTATTATGTTTTAATTTTAGTTCCTCTCTTAGGTCCAAGATGAAATAGATGATCAATCATAACTGCTATGCTTGGGGATGCATTTCAGGGCACAATTTGTACCTGACCTGTGCAAGGTCAGTCATGGAAAGAGGACTGACATGACAGATAACAAATCGAACCCAGCTTTTAGTCTTGAAGCACTTCAGGGTACCCTATTTACACTTGTTCTATTTAGTGCAATATGGCAAGAAAAACATTCTGTTTAAACAGTATAGATTAGATATATCCTGTACAGGGACCTCACTCTGGCTTGGGTAATGTCAACTAGAGACATAGGAGGAGCTATTGCTCAAGTCACTGGTCATGAAGGGTCATTTTCTGTCACATTGCGAGCCTTGGTGCCGACTGTGGTAAACTGACCTAACTATCATCCAACAATATCCCGGGTTCCAAACACATCAATATGTTTGTATACCTCCAGATCTTTCCATGTGCCCTTCTCAATGACCATTATTTCACCCTTGCAAAAATCCACTCTCCTACCCCCATTTAAAAATTCAACTATAATTCTTTCCTGGATACTACCCCCAAGTTGGGTTAGTTCTTTCCTTCTCTGTGTACTCATAGAATGTTGCACCTGTCTCCACTAGAATATTTATCAGAGTCTATATAATGATTTGTCTGTTGTCTCCACCACTAGAATAGGGAAGCTTGCACATTTACCCTTATCTAGGACTTACTATGTACCAGGTGCTGCTCTAAGCACCTTAGATATGTCAGCTCTTTAATCTGCATCACAACCCTGTGAGATAGATGTTAGCATCACCTCCCTTTTACAAAGGAGGAACCTGAGGCACAGAGAAGTTAAGTAATTTTCCCAAGGACACACAGCTAGTAAGTGTCAGGAGTTGAACTCAGGCAGTCTGACTTCAGAGTCTGAGCCTCTCCTATTATTCTTTGTGTTTGCCTAAGGGGCTGAGGGAGGTGATTCACAAACATTAAACAAATGAAACAAATGATTATTCTGATTTGCCCATAGTTTTCTAAGCTTAAATTTAGAAATATATTTTCTGTGTCTTAAAATTGATTTCACCTTCTCCCTTGACTGTGGATGAGTTTATCCATCTAGAGAAAATTCAGCCCAGACTGGGGAAGAACAAACTACCTGGGAATTAGAGGGCCTGAGGATCTGCCATGTTTGTCTTAAATTCTCAGCACCTCCCTCAGGTTCCACATCTGTGGATACCTACAAAAGCCTCTTCTCATAGCTGCTTTTAGATGTAGGAGTGCATAGTGTGACATGAAACGCTTCGGAATACAAATACTACTAACAAGAAAAACAAGTTGAACTGATATGATTCAAGGAAGACATTTGCACTTTGCAGATGATTCAAATGGAGAGCTTTTTGTTGTTGTTGTTTATTCAGAAGTGAAGTGCCCAAATCATGAAGAGTCAGATGCATTTATTTTTTCCTCCTAATATTTAAATTCTTATCTTTTTGATGTTGTATGAGGATGCCGGTGGCAGTGTGAGAATAAGGTAGCCCTGCAGGAAAGGGGCCTTCTCAGGGCTGGTGGAATGCAAATTCTGGGGCCCCACCCAGGAGCTGCTGATGCAACTGGGTGGGGTGGGGTGGGGGGAGGGGCATGAGCAGGTAGTCCTCTATTTTGAGGAATGTTGATATTGTCTCTCTTTTGATATGTACTTCCTTCTCCTTGGGTTGTCTTCTTTATTCCACCTCGATACCTCCCTATAAAATGAGCTGAGTTTAAAGTGTCAAAATCAAATTCGTCCTAGCGAACAGAGCTACTCATTTTCAACATAGGTTTTTTATTAATTTAGGTGAGTACACGGTCCCTGTGATCCAGCTTTGGCGCCTACCCACCTCTCCCTCTATGCTCCACCCCCACCACAGCCTAGCACAGGTTTTTATGCTATAAACACAGATGTCATTTCCCTGCGCATTCCAAAATCCTCCTCTTTGCTGGCCACAGGCCTCTCAGCCTCCCTTGCATGCGCCTCCCTCTCTCTCTAATTGCCCTGGCCTGCTCTCAGAACGCTGCTTCCTGAAAGAAACCTTCCTTGATGTCCCAATCATAATCACTTCTCCCAGCCCAGCTTCTGGTTGTTGCCATTTCTTTTCTTTCACAGCACATCACAGTCCATAAAGGCATAATTATTAGATTTCAGTGCGTCTCCCCACTTCACCACAAACTTCATAATACAGGTACTGAGGCTAATGGCTCATCACCAGACTTTGCCCTAAGTAGTGCCAGCGAGAAACAGTGGTGATGAAAATGGGCTCTGGGGCCACAGAGTTTAGATTCAAATCCTAGCCCCACTGCTGAGCACCTGTGTGACCTTAGGCAACTTACTTAACTTCTCTGTGCCTCTGTTTTCTTCTTTGGGGATTATAAAAGGACTACCTTATAGGTTTGTTGTGAGAATTAAGTGAGAGAATGCACAGAAGTCTGTATAACGGTGTCTGGTATGTAGAATGCATCCAATACAGGGTAGCTTTTAAAAAGTAGGCACTCAGGCCAGCCGAGTGGCGCAGTGGTTAAGCGCTGGCTTAGGAAGCCAGTGGCCCCGGTTCGGTCCCACATATGAGGGCTAGTAACACTGCCCTCAAAAAAAAAAAAAAAGTAGGCACTCAGTATATTTTTGTTAAATCAATAAAACACAGTGGAGTTTTCAGTTGTGTCTTTTCTCATCATCCCTGCCCCAGCCAAACAAAGCATTAGTCCAATCAACCTCTCTGCAGTCTGCTCCTTAAAAGAGCCCTGCTTCTGCCCTGAGAAATTTGCTGCATATAGTCTCCATTCCGTATTATTAGTTCCAGCTTTGATCCTTTCATCACGTCACTTCCTAAAATATGTGCTCGTGTGCCAAGCCACTTCTCTTCCTTCCTTCAAGCATTTCCTGAAATGTGACCTCCTCCATGGGACCTTCTTTAAGTGGAACTGAGCTCATCATTCCATCCTCTGTTTCCAGCAAATAAGTTAAAAGTTGTTTGAGGTTCCGATGCTATAAATCGCCTCAGCTTTTTCATTGGCTGAGGGGTCTCGCCATTGCAGGGCAGGTTGACTTTCTCCTCTGCCTGCGCTTAAGAATGTGAGTCTAAGAGTGCAAGGGGTTTGTGTAACTTGCCCTGTATGCATTCAGCACAATGCCAATCCACATGGATGCCGAATAAAGCTGATCTGATGATCATTTAATTACTTTGCCCATGCCATGAGCAGAACCCATGAATTCTTAAATCTGTTTCCCCCATGTTACAATATGTCCTGATGCTGAGTCTATCATGAGACGGGTTTTCTGCATTTACTTTCACAAAAGAACACATACAAAAGAAGAGAGAGATTATATGAAAATGGCAAATTAATAAAGTTATTTTCCACATCATGAGTCCAGAGATACCTTTAGAACCCTGTATTAGAAGGCGCCTCACTTAAAGTTGAACTGCATATGCTTTGTGGGCTATTTTGCAAATCTAAAATGGAGAGCCCCAAACATGTCAATACTCATTTTTAAAGTACTTGTTGTATTCGGTGCATGCACCATTATGGAGAACTTACACTCAGAGCAAAAAGATTTGTAGCAAAGCGTATGACCTTCTTCCCACTACAATGACCATCCCCTAATTAGGCAATGCATCTGATAGTCATTAACAGGAATGAGATAATGAATCACTTTCTCTCTTCTTTGTTAATTTGCTGTAACCAAGCGGCTAATGGATGTCAGAGCTGAGTGATTGCACTGATTATAGTGATTTATAGTTGCAACAAAACAATTTAAAACCATTCTGATTATTCATGTTTAAGATGCTTTATGTTTTGTTTACTAAATGTTTTATGTCCCTCTTTCTCCTACCCCTAAAGGACTGTCCCTTTCCTACCCTGCCATTTTTCACAGAAAGACCTGTTCCTGGAAAAATTTGGAAGTCGTGGGCTGTTTTTTCTTTTATTGTTTTAAGCGAAGCCATTTCATTTTGTTTACGTATCTCTATCTATCTATAGATATCTAAAGTTTACCCAGTAGAAATGAAAAGCCTGAGGGGTGGAAAGAAAACTTCAGTGGTGCCTAGTTCAAAAGAACACAGAATTAAGAGGGAAGAAGGCAAACTTCAAGCCACTTACCTTGGGGCTTCCAGTCCCTTCCTCATCCTCCACAGACACATCAGTAGCTAGGATCTCGGCTTTGATGGTATCCAGAGCCCTGAGAATCCAGCTGTGCTGCCGTTTGATTTGCCTCTGCAGCTCCTTCCATTGACTTGCAATCATCCGCAGCATGTCCTTTAGTCCTTCTCCAAAAAAAGGGGAAAAGCACACGTTATGGCCTTGACTGATTGGGGCCATTATTATTTTACATTTAGTAAACTAGATGGTTATTTCAAACAATAAACATAATCTTAAATAACCGTTACCATCACCTGCCATGGTAGCATTGGTCATGCAGAATAGAGACTGGGGATTTTTGACTTAGGACCTAAGGCAAAGGTAAGGACACAAAAACGCTAAATCCACCTAGATTCATGGTTTGGAGTTGACTTGGATTTGGTATATTGACAGAAAGAAAAAAAAAATGCGTGTGGAACAAAAAATCAAACTGTATAAAAATTATTAACTAAAGCTTCACATTCCAAATAAAAGGCCCTACGTGGAGATTTAATAATGATCAGAAAGAGGTATAGAAATAGGTAAAGTTAATTTGATGAGAAACACAGTAAATGGGCCAGAATTAAGACGGCAGTTTTTAGCATTAGCACATTCAATTAATGTGGCTCTTTTCTTATTTAGCTGTGGGAAGCTCAAAGCAAGAGCCAAATTGTAATTCATCCTGTCTTATGGTTTTTCACTACCAGGATAAGTATAACCAAATGACAAAACTGTTTTTTATTTATAATCTGTTCCTCATAAATCCATTAAAACTGGGTAAGAACTGCTTTAAGGTCCAAACTCTGCTAATGCAATGGCCAGCAAAGAACACGCAAAATGTTCATATGTGTGAATTGGCGGGGAAATAATCAGGTATCTCTAGACTGCCAGCCTTGTATCTGTAATGATATCTATAAGTACCTTTCCACATATGCATTATAACTATACTCACAATCCTCATTCATTATCTTAATGTTATTTCCAGAGCACCTACATCAAAAAGCATGTCAATGTGAAGTTTTCAGGAATGCGATTTCAATTGCAACTCAGGCGAACAGCAAGCCCCAAATAAAATGAACAGACCATTTGGAGGCAGTATTTCATCTCATAAGTATCACAGCATTGTATGCAGTATATGAAACATTTATAAATCCTGAAGGTCAATCTGATAATGTAAATATTAATAATACATAAGGAGGTGAATATATGCAGTAATTTACAGCAATGCTTCTTCATTCTTAATAGTCTGGAGACATAAAGACTTGCAATATTTCAGGAGGATTTACCTGCTTTGTGAGATGCAATGAGCTCGAGAAGTTGGTATCCTTCCTCCTCCACAGCTTCCTTCAGAGCACAATGACTGTCTACATTCAACTTAAAACTCTGCAAGGAAAAACATGAGCATCAAACCCTGGCAAGGCTGCTGAACGTAAAACATCCACATTTTTTATCAAGAACCAAACAATCCAATTTACCCAATAGACAAACTCATTTGCAATACTAAGAGCTATTGATATTTGGGATCTGGGCTCAAAATGTTTCCATTCGATTAGCAGAGTGCATCTGCTTGGAAACAGCTCACAGATCTAGAAATTCATTAGGTTTTTTATGAAAAGTCACATCCCGTAGGCTATATCAACAGTAGCAGTATTCTGTAAAACACACTGAATTTCTACCATCACATATGAGCTCTTTTCCTCACTTCGTAAAAATATTAGTGATAGTACTATTTATGAAACCATAAAAAAATGGCAGCATCAATTATGTTAGCCTTGTGTGCACATATATAAACCCATTAATATAGTAGGGCCTGATTCGGCTGTTTCTCAGGTATCACACAAACCATAGAATAATATCAAGGTGGATCTAAGTGCTGTTGGGAGGAATCTGATGCTTTTCAAATCCTTGATTTTTAAAAGTTTATTCCTTACAATTGACACTGCTTAATGAATAAATAAATCAAGCATGTCAGGGGCATTTTTCCCTCATGATAGTCATCCAAACAACAAAACCGGCTGTCATGGCTGAATTCCAACTCAGAGCCATTTCTTTTTAGGAAGTCTTCCCTAATGCCTTACGTGGAGTTAATTACTCCCCTCTCTTGGTTACCTCTGCTCTTCACACTTGTTTTTATTGTAGAATTTATTATGCCGTATTGTGTTGTGTTTCTAAACTTGGCCACCAACTTATAAGCAATTTGAAGGAATTGCCAGTGTCACATTTATCTCCACCTCCTTCCACATACAAGGTGTACTATAAATAAATGTTTGAGAGAATCGTGGATACCATTGAACTGTATCATAGTACTCTACGAAGGGGAAAGTTTCCATGTCAAGATTTTCAGAAACACAGATGGTTTTCCAGAGTCTTCCATCTCTGGGATGTTATAAGGGGTTCCAACTACAGGACATCCAATGAGGAGTAATCATAGTAACCAATCTGTTGAATCACTGGTTAGTCTTCAGGATAAAAACCCATTCCTTGCCTTGACTAATTGGAATGAACATGGATTTTGAAATACTGTGTGCCACATTTTGGATCTTCTGTGATAGGGCTCCAAAATATACAACATATTTTGTTCTCACTAAACACTCACTGAGCAATAGTTACACGTACTGTGCTGACCTTGGTAATAAGAATATTTGACAGAAGTCTGAGATGATACAGCCCCAGTTGGAATGGGATTTGGATGAAAGACGTTAAACAACCATAAATTGCAAAATAGGGTGTTCATTCATTCATTAATTCATTCATTCACTCATTCATTTAGAAACCATGAATCATGCCTATTCTGTACACCGTGCCGGGTAGCAATTTAGGGGGTATAAAGCATGACCTCTGGCATTAAAGGGCACCTGCACATGTTACTAAGAGGGGTAGGTGCATCCTGAGTCATCTTGGATGTCCAGTGGTGAGTCTGGGCTCTCTTTTCCTAAGTTGAGAAAAGGGATCTCTTTAAAGCTCAGAAGACGAAAGCAGAGCATCAAAAATCAAAAGCTAAAATTGAAAGAGATAGGGACAGACAGATCAGGCCTTGAAGTATAAAGATAACAATTTTGACTTAGGGCCAGCCGAGTAACACGTTGGTTAAGAGTTGGCTTGGAAGCATGAGCTCTGAGCAGCATGGCCCCAGTTCGGATCCCACATGGATCAGTGATGCTGCGCCCTCTACAGATAAGATGGTGAACAACAGCTCGACCTGGAGTTGGGCTGCTGTGAGTTGCCGACCGGCAGCAGCATAGGCTGCAGTGGAGCTGGCCGGCAACTGGTGTGAGCTACTGTGAGCTGCCATTGAAAGGCCGGAGACCGACTGACTCACCTGGGAAGAGTGTAATGCTAATACCAACATGGGCCATTGAAGCAACGTCTTCCACAACTAGACTGAAGAGCAAAAGGACAGCAATTTGTCTGTTCTCCTTCCCCAATTCCCCAACGCTGTTCCCCTCCTCCAATGCTCCAATAAAATGTTTAAAAAAAAAAAAAGAATTTTGACTTAAAAAAAAAAAAATTGACTCCAACATTCGTCTGACTAGAAGCATAAGAAATAGTAAAGCTTCAGCCAAATATGACAGAACATGACAATATTGGGCTTCCCCAATTGTTCACTATTTCTTGTATTACCCTCTTTTAATTACAGGAGTGTGGTAGAATAAAAAAAAAAAAAAATGGCAATGTATGGGAAGCCTGATGCTCCTGGTCAATCCATGCCCTATAATATCTGTGAAAAATTAAGTAGCTATTATTCTGTAGCCAAAGCATGGCTGCATTTGCTTTTGCCATTGCAGTGGAAATCCTTGATGCTGAAACAACACCATGCAGAATGGAGGTACACATATACTTCAGGAAGAAGGGACAGGGAAAAGGAAAACACTTGAGATAACCTGACAGTGCCAGAATTTAGGACAAAACCTATTCTAGAAATTTCCACAGAACTGTAAATTTAGCTTAATGCTCTCTTTGATTTTCTTTTCACTTACGACAGACTTGTGCTGAATGGCTGGTGATCATGAGTTCCCAAGAGAGACATCAGGCCTATGTTCCACCGCAAAAGAGGACCTGAGGACCTGTGTGTAGGTGGGATAATTTGACATAATTGAAGCCAAGATCCGAAGACGCAGCTGGATCTGGTTCTGCCTCAAGATGATGCAGAGGCATTTAATTAGGAAATCGGAAAAGATGAGATTTTCATTATTAGGAAAAAAGATAAGCTGATAAGCTTGATGCTCTAGAAAAGAGCCATTTAATAACTATTACCCAAATGGTACACTATTGCTTGATTTTCAGGTGCACCCATTAACCATTCATGATATCAACTCAGGAATCCTCAGTGGGCCTCTGAGAAGGCAGCCAAGCAGGCACATTAACAAAATCGTCAAGGAAATTTCTGGCTGCTACAGGATTCTGTAATAAGCTCTCCCCACTCTGCCCCCACCTCTTCCCTAGGAAAGGAAGTTTAGTGGAAAGGGTCTTATTTTCTTTTTCTTTTTTTTTTCCCCTGAACTTGATCCTTGGACACATTTCCATTCCTGTGCTACAAACACGTTTCCTCAGCAATGCCTTATGGTATATAGTCCCTCTGCAACACCCTGAAAATGCAGGGCCTATTCTGGAGATGTAATTTATGGCAACAACATCGCCCTGGACAGCTACCACGGTCCCATGTCACTGATTATGTGGAATTCCATAAACTGGGTCCTATGGGACACCAGATCTTTTTTAGTGTCTTTAAAGCAGCATGTGACAGAACATCTCGACAAGAATAACTAAGGACCTGCAAAATATGGTGACTGAGACAAAGAACTAGATTACCAAAAAGATGACACCTCAGAGGTTGACCAATGGATATTTCCATTACTGCAACCTCTAGCCTCACCAGCCTGTGTAGATCTGGTACATGTCCCCTTGGCAGGATCCAAATTCGGGTAAGCGTGCTGACTGTCCTTGGATCATGATCAAACTTTACAAAACAGATAAAGTCCTACATCGAATCTTACTCCATTCAAATTTCTGAAGAGCCCAGTTTGATGAGAGGGTGGAGGTCATGTGGATATGAGTGGATATGAAGTGAAACCAAGGAAATGTAAGCCTTGATGCACAAAACTATAATGAAAGTGAAGAATGATTACTCATGAGGGGTCATAGGAATAGATATGGCTCTCCTGGTGCAGGAAGTAGTGGGAAGGCCACAATCACATGCAGAGGCTTAAAGATCCAAAGTGGCTCAGTCTCAGAGGCATCATATCACGAACACAGGATTTCCGTCATCCCCATGAAATCCTGTTAGTGCCTGCCAGGCCCACTGAGGTCCCTGGGTTTTATGATGAGTGTGAACAGAGAGACCAGAGAGAGTTAGCGAGTCTCTCCTCACCGAATTTTAGCTTTTTTTTGAAAGCATACATTAATACCATAGATATTGATTGAGCAGTCTCTGCCAGGCCTATCGATGCAAAAGTTAGCAATGCAAAATCTTGGCACATGCAGCAGATAATCTACTGGGTAAAACAGATGAGAGAGCAAGTAGCCTCATAGGACCCAGCATAGAGCAAATGTGTAATTAGGGTTTGGGGGATAATAGAGAGCGGTGGGGCCTTAAGCAAATGGAACAATGCAATGCCCTGCCCAGTGAGATTTGATTAAAAAAAAAATTTTTTTTTAAATCATGCTGGCCAAGCAAAACCAAGACTGTGGGCTACATTCCATATGAGCATGATAAGTGCTGATTAGGTGCTATGGGGACCCAAGCTGGAAGCCAGGTTCTGCAGGGCCATGCAGGAGGCTGGTGCAGAAAGGACGAATTGGCATGCAGGCCTGGAGACACCCTTTGTGGTAGGCAGGAAGCAGGGAGCCAAGAGCCGTTTGGTGTGCCTGGGACAGGGTGTAAGCTGGGGAGGTGGGAGCTGGGGCTACACGTGGTACTTAACGCAAAGAGCATGGAAGACGACGCTACATGGGCGAGTGACTGGTACAGTCCTGTGTTCTAGAGAAATCTTTGTGGTTGTTGCGTAGAGTGGATTTTAAAAGGGCACAATGGAGACAAGGAGGCCATTTAGGAGACTGCTGTGGTAATACAGGCCAGATGTTTCTGCATGCTCATATTTTCTTTAATTAAAAAAAGGTATGCTTTTTCTTCTAAATGAATGGAAGAAGGGAAAAATGGAGAAAAATCCTCTGTCTTTTTAAGTTTTTCTCTCAGTGCGTGAGAGCAGCATGTGCCAGAATTTAGTTCTTTGGCTGTTCTGCTGATAAATACCAGAGGTTATTAGTCAGGAGTCTCCAAATGTGAAAGACATATTGAACTGATGAACTTTTACTCCCACTGTCATTTTAAAGAGATAGTATATATGCTGATGAATAAGGCACTTGATGACACTTTTTCTTCACACAAAAGATTTTTACTACCCTAAGAAAATGAAAACTTGCCTTTTTTTTTTTTTTTTCCCCCACAAGGGCAGGAGGAGGAACGTATGTTCAGTCAGAAAAGCAGAGGATTGCAAAGTCACCTGCTACCTGCCTCAGGCCATCTCTGCTGAGGTTTCACTCTGAGCTGTACCCAGCAGAACCTTTTGTTCCCCGAGTGGCTCCTGGTGGGGAAGAAAGTCGTGGTCCCCCCACATCAGACCTGGCAGTGTCTCTCTCCGCTCCCCAGTGCCATCCATAGAGGATGGTCAGATAGTCCCTAAAATATACAACACACCTCACAAATGCCATATGTGCCAAGAGTTGAAAGATTTCTATTAGCAAACATTTCTTTGTTTAAGAACCTCCTAAACACTTGGTAAGACACAGCCAATAAAATGAAGACTACAGAATCACATGCAAAATACACAGACTACAAGCCAGAAAATGAAGATTCAATATCTTTGATGAAATGATAGCTATATAAATGAATAGGTCCAGTGTGTAGAAAAACAAGGCTGTAGGGGAACACAACAAAATGTTAACTTCATTCGTGCAGGGTAGGCCTTGAAGTTAACATAGCGTGGTCTTATGCGATGAGTTCTCAGTGCTTTAGCTTTCTGAAACATAACATGAAAATAATACTATCTAACTTCTAGGTTGTTGTAAGAATTAGAGGGAACGATTGTAAAGCACTGAAGTGGTACCTGGCAATGCGTGGACCTAAACAAAAATCATTGCAAACTTTTAAATTCATTTTCTCTATTTTCCAAATGTTCTATGTAGTACACGGGAATGACTTTGTAGCATGTTTAGGTGCCAAGTGGCACTTAACTGTTGAGGCTCTCGGAACCCCTCAAGGGCAGATACTAGGTACTTTTTTTCCCTGTGTCACCACCCAGCACAGTCCTGCCCACAGGGGGCACCAAAACAAAGGCTGCCATCTTAGATTCAGGGGAGAGGGAGCAGTGATAGGCCAATGATCCGGGTGTTTTGTTTTACTTGTGTGCCCTTGAATGAGTCATCTAACTTTTCTAGGCTTCTGTTTCCTTATCTACAATCCAGGCATTTGGACTCACTGTTTTCCAGCCTGTGGGCACTTTGACTTTTATCTTAAGCCAGTCAGTTAAGGATAGGTTGCTTGGGAAAATTTTTATTTATTCCAAACCAGAGAATGTTTAAACCTGAAGAATCCCAAAGGCTATCTAACCATTCATCTACCCCCTGGCAGCTCTGTCCCTCAACAATTCCAGGCAGATGTATCCATTTTATTTTGAACTCTCTCCAGGGAAGTTCCTTCTAATTTCTCATCCTGAGTCCACACCATGTCTCCTCAGGAATTTAAGAGTGCTCCACAAATTTCCTTCTGCTTCCAATTTTTTTGCCAAGTCACCGCTCCAGTGCAGGAGTTGGAAACCAGAAACATGCCAACAAAGTCCACACAACCGATCCATCACCACACCTGCCAGCGTATTCCTCCATTGTCACCTCTCCATATTGACGAAGAGTGAGGTAGATTTAGGCCCTCACCTCATCATCATCCTTTGCTAGGTTGATTTTGACAGTCTTCAGTCATGACCCCCTCAAAAACGACATTTATCCCTTATCTGTGGCATTCTTATGGAGGTGCAGATGTTGTCTAGGCTTGCAGAATGTAGCTGTGAACCAGATAAATACAGTCCCTTACCTCACAAAGCTCACAGTCTAGCAGATGGGTGAGAGGTGTGCATCTTACAAACGGAGTTACAGTTGATTGTGTCAAAGGGCTATGACATGGCACAGGGTGACAGTGACAAGTGTGAGCTCTGGAGCTAGACAGTCTGGATTCAAATTCTAGTTCCTCTATCACCCACTCTGTAACTTTGGACAACTTCTGTGTATTCAGTTTCTTCATCTGCAAATAGGGGGAAAGCCTGGTACTGACGTCAGAGGGTTGCTGTGAGGATGAAATGTCTTAATATGTGCACAACAGAGCTTGGTACATTATCCTAGTGCAATAAAAACATCTTATTTCACAGAATGGTCTGTCTATAAAACTCTGGGAAAGATGCCCCTCTTCTTAAAGCCTCCAAGGGCTTCCCAAGGTTGAAGCACAAGGTCCAGCCTCTAGCCTGACCTCTAGAGCTCTCTAAGAGCCCAGCCATGTCTGCTTCTCAGGCCCCATGTCTGCCTTGAAATACGCTTGAGCTGCTTAAAGTTTCTAGCTCACACCAGCCGTCTCGCTCCTCCAAGCTTGCTGGCATCTCTTCCTGGAAAGCCCTTCTTCCCTGCCCCTGGCTCAGCCTTGCTTATCTTCTAAAATCCATCTCAGGGGTCACTCACAAGTTTGTCCTGACTACCTTCCATCTTCCCAGTTTCCCTCCTCAGCGGCTGCAGAATCTGTGCAGAGACCCAACCTCTACCTACCACACTGTTGTATAACTATTGATGATGTGTCTGTACCCCACCAGGGGTTCCTTCAGAGGAATTTGCACCCCTTTTTGTTTTCTTAGTGCCCAGGACAGTGCCTGGTGCACAGCAGACACCTAACAAATGTTCAGGGAGCAAATGAATGAAAATTCATTCCCAAAGCTTTCTGTGTAGCTTTCAAACTGTCCCTAGCATTTTGGGAGATATTGGTTCATTCATTCTTCGCCTCTGGTTGATAAATGTCCCCAAATTTTACTCAGTGAACACCATGTAAATGAGCTGTCATGTTCCTTCGCTTACAAAATTACTTGCCAATTACACTTAGATGATCCCAGTGTAATTGCCATGTAAACTGTACCCTGGCTGAGATAGCCCAAATCATCAATTTAACTTTACTCTCTCATCATATGGTACTTACCACGTAATTAAATAAATGGTCAGCTACCACTACAATTGTATCTCTCCCCAACAAAATGAAGTGCCTACATTTGTCATTGAATTATCAATTATGACAACATGCAGCACACCTCTAGCTATAACATCGGAAGCTTAAAAAAATTTAAAGCACTATGTATTCCTGAGAAAGAAATTCCAGAAGGAAAGAAAGGAAGGCACTAAGATACAAAGACAAAAATCCTCATTCTTCCTGGGGAAACTTTCTTTCTGAAAGTTTAATAAAAACATTTCCAAGCATTTGAAAGTGAGTTCAGCTCTTCAAGCAAAGCACGACTTCTTTCAAACCATTGCTTTCTTCTGTGGATGGTAAATGTATTTTACTAATATTGACATTCCTTCCTGATAGACTTGCTACTATCTTATTCAAGAATTAGATGGATGGGACAAATCCTGAATGTTGATGGTGCCTCTTAGTGACCAAATTTTCACTTGCTTTTCTGGATGCCACCTGCACACCTTGCTCAGGTAATCACACTGACTTCGCAGCATGGCCACATGAGGCCAAATGGATTCTCCAACAGTGGTTCTGTCTAAGGGGACCATTTGACTTCCAGAAGACACTGCTTTGAGGCCGATTGAAAAGGAGGTAGGTGCTGGCCCAAATATCTCTCTACCCCCTGTGGTGGAATAATTGATGGGAAACAGCCCCCACCAATGCGGAGTCACCAAGGTGATGGATGAATATAAGAATATTATTCACACATACTTCTGCTAATATACATATCCCAGTGCAAACACCAGGACTTAAGAATATTATGTGGATTTAGGACAATCCCTGAAGGACTCCAGTTCCATTAAAAATTTGTTTGGCAGCCTGGGGCAGATCTATTCCAACTCCCACATGCTTCATGCATTTGAGAAGGGGAGCCAAACTGCTTTAAAAATAAATTTAATAAATTTTGTAATGTCAAGTCATTAACATCCTGTCTAGTCATACATACATAGTCTTCATATTTTGAAATTGTAACGTTAACCTGTGGAATTCTTTTAAAGCTTTCTAATACCTGAGTCAACATTTTTATTTTCCTTGTGCTTTCTGCCATAGGGGATGAATTATATCCTAAAAACAGAAGAAAACATTCCTATTTTTTCTCGCCATAGGTATTTTTTCTTTTCACAAACCTACCAGATAATATCCAGAAAGCTCTGTGACCAGAGTTCATTTTGGTGTGGAAATAGTAGAGGAAATAATTTAACGTGCAGACGTTCTCAGTTATTGTTTGGTGATTTATATTAGTTATAATTTGCTGTCTGCAATGGTTGTAACACTGCTTTTATGCCCATTCACTCATTTAGCAGGTATCGTTAGTGCCTATTATGGATGTACAAGGCTGGGTGTCAGAGGAGACACAAAAGAGACACAAGCTGTCCGTCAAATAGGTGACAGTCACAGGTGAATCACTGAGGAAAGGGTGGATGGGGAGAAATGGGACTTCTCTAGGGACACCTGAGCTCCTCATACCATGTGACCTCAGGTCACTAAGGAAGATGCACGCTACTTCCCCCAAATGAACAAAGCATCCTTACATATAACATGTTTATTTGATATTCACAACAACCTTCCGTAGATATGACAGGCATTTTTCTGGCTAATGTAAAGATCTGTTTCAGGCCTAAAACTTTCACCTTAATATCATTTATACCGGCTGAGCTATTTCAAGATTCCATTTAGACCATGTAACGCTGCAGGTAAGCAGGATCCGCACATGGGTTTACACAGGGAGGGAGAGGGTGGCTGACAGGCTCCTGGCACACGTGAGTTACGTCAGGCACCGGCTCTTGTTCACACACAGTGCCCTTCAGCCTCTGCATGAGCTCTCACGGTGCAGGGTCAGTCTGCACACGTTCTCCTTAGCACTCAGCACAGCACCTCCCCCAAACAGGAAGTGAGTAAATAAATGCAGTGCTTCCAAGGCATCTAAATTTAAAATAGTCATTGTGTCCTAAAAAGTAACAAAGTAAAATATAAATAAAGTAATAAATAAGCAAAATGTCTGAGTACCAATAGTTTTCAAAACCATCAGAGCTGCTGGGTGTTAGGGCCCAAGAGTCCTTAAAACTGAGTAAGGCAAAAAGTGTTTCCAGGTGCTTTGGACAGTTCAGAGATCCCCTTTAACTGAAAAGGGAAGACAACATTATCTGTCTCCTAGATTCACAGAATTAGAGGTATGGGAGCAAAGGAATGTGGTCCAGGACTTTTACATGAGCAGGATAAGCCTCCTGTTCCCATGCATCAACCTCAACATGCCTGCAAGCTATTAATTCCCAAAGGACCTTTCCACCCCCAAGCTATGGAAGAAGTAACTCAAGGTTGGGTGTTTACCATTTCAAATGCCCTGAAGAGAAGGAATGCTGCCCCCTACTAAACTCTCAGCTACTCACCTTAAGCTAATGGGAATCCAGGGGGACAAATGAATTGGAACTTTACAGCTCCTCTGAGGCCATCAGCCCCACTTAATAGAGCTAAGGGAGGTGGCAGCCAAACTCACCCAGCTCAGGTTTCTGAAGTCTGACTAAGTGCCGCCCATTAGCTGGGCAGCACATCCACATGGCATCTGCTGGTCTGGTGAAGCTCAGCTTGCTTGGACCCAACCTGCCTACCTTCCCAGGGGAGAAAGAAAGGCAGGAGGAGGTAGGCACCAGGAAGTAGGAGAAGAGAAAGCCTGTTATCTCCTCAAGCAATGAAAAATGGAGTAGGGGTGGAGACAGGAGGGCAAGCAAAAGAAAAACAGCTGAATGTATTCGGGAAACTTTTCTTGTATGGCTTCTCTGTGAGAAGTATGTTGTTTTTCTTATCCTATAAATGACAGTTATTTAATACAAATATGATATAACGTGAGCTAAATATAAATGATAAATGCATGGAAATATCTGTACTGATTTTGTTAACCAGACACATTATTGGTTTAATCCAGTCTGTTTTTGTAAGTACTCAAAGTAATGACACAATAAGGAAAAATGTTCAAATCCTTCAAGGGTACCAAGGCTGTGAGAGCCGTCTGCAGGATTTTGGTGCTTGTCTGCCACCTTGTGGTAGCCACCTCAAATTGCAGGTACCAATCCTAAAAGGAACAACCAAGTTCTGGAAGGTGGGCCTTCAAAGCTACCCCTATAAACACAAACTTAAAATTCTGTACACACAAACATGGACCCTAACCACTTTTTAGGACCTACAGCAAAAGCTGTCCCTAGAGTATGACACACTCTCATTACATGGGAGCCTTGAGCTGCTGCTCTAGACAAGACAGTTATAGGACAAGAAACTCTCAGATGGTGTTAAAATAACCTGAACGCACATTGCAGCATTATTTGCCAAAGCATAAGTAAAGAGGCAGCTTAAATGGCCATCTTTATGGGAATGATGAAATAAACTGTGGCATATCTACACAATAAAATGGTAAGGGGCTGCTAAAACATGCAGTAGATCAGGTACTAACAGAAGCATGTCTGAGATACGTTTAGATACAAAAAACAAGTCATTGAACACTATATAATATGAATTGAAAATCCTTAAAATGTATGCACTTTTACATAAAAAAGCCCAAAAGGATTTAGAACAAACTGTTTATATTGGTTACCCAAGGGAAGGGAAGCTTTTTACTTTTAATGTTATGCCCCTTTAGATGGTTTGGATTTTTTCTCAGTTAGTATAATTTAATGTTTTTCTTTACCTAGAGTCCCAAAATTACAGCAGTTGCATGAAAGACAAAGTTTGCTCTTTCTATGTTCAGCACACGCCTCCAGTGGTCACTGAGTTCTTGTACCATCCGCTCCCTCTGTTTCATGTAAATACTGTTTGTAATGTTCACATTTCATGGTTTCACACACCCCTAGGATGACCCCGGAGCTTCCGGCCCACTCCACACACAGACGGAGAAACTTTCAGCCCATTTCCACACCTTTCAATACATTCAGGTCCTGGTCAGGTTTCTGTCAGCTATGAGGCAGCAGACCTTCCTGCCCTATTCTCAAGGACATCGGTAGCCTTGGGGGACACCAGGGAAGATGAAACAGAAGTTGGTAATGAGATTTCTGACTACACAAGAGAGAGCATCAAAAAGAGAACTGCTGACATGTCTCTCATCCATCCCTCTCCCTCTAATCTATTTCATTTACACTATTCTTATCTACCTCCCACCTAACCCTGACCCACATCCTCTCCATTTCTCTCATTGCTCAGGCATCATTTACTCCACTCATTCTACAGCAGCCTTCCTGATCTTAGGCCTGTTTCAGCCATGACCACATAAGCAACCTCCCTGGAACATACTGGTCTTTGAAGGACTGGAATCGAACGTGCCTTTGCCAGAGACAGAGACCTCTTATCAGCCTGGCCTTCAGGACTGCTCAACCCTGGGTTCCGCATACTATTGAGATATCCATGCTCTTTTGGGACCGAACCCCCAAACTGTCTCTTTTAAAAACATTTTCTATTCACATCACAGACAAGGGACTCATTTCCTTACACTAAGCTCCTATAAGTCCTGAAGCAAAAAGCCAATGAACCAACAGAAAAATAAGCTAAGATGATGAACCGACAGTTCTCAGAAAAGAAATACAAATGACTCCTGAAGAAGACATTAAAAGGCACTCCAATTCACTTAAAATACAAGCAAAATTAGAATCAGATTCCATTTGTTACTATCAAAGGAACACATAAACCAATGTGGTAACTTTCTCCAATGTGCAAAAATGGGCATTCTCATGCATTGCTGAGCATAAACTATATACAATCTCCATTAAGGCCAATTTGGCAGGGCATGAAAATTATAAATCTGTAAAACATTTGACCCAGAAATTTCACATGTAAGGTATTTATTCCAAGGATATATTTATACTATGCAACATGATGACTATTCAAGGATTTTCACTGGAGCACTATTTATCATGGAAAAGACTGCAAACAACCCGTTTTCACCAATAAAGGACTGGTTAAATAAGTTATAGTATGTTCATAAATAGAACACTGTACAGCCGCTCAAAAGGATAAAGTAGTTCTATACTGATTTTGAGTTATTGCTAATAAATTAAGAGAACAAAGTTAAGACATATGCATTTGTTTTCAAATACCTGGAATAACTCTGAAAGGACAGAAAGAAACAAGGAATAGTGGTTGTCTTGAGGAAGGAGAATTGGTAACTGGGGGACACAGATTGGAGGCTAACTTTTGACTTTCTACTTTTTTACTCCCTTCTTTACTTATCTTTAGAATTTTGTGTTATATCCATATATAAGTTAGTCAAGAAAACACATTTAAAGAAACTCGTAACATATTGCCTGTACCAGCATATCTGTCACATGCTATATCCAAATCCACTTTGCATTATGCCCATAGTTATTATCTCATTTAACCCATGGACCTCATCCAGTTAATCTCTGCCAAACTGAGTCTACTTCCATGGAATTTGGAGGTGATTCATGTCACTCTTCTGTTGCAAAATAAAATCAAACCTTCAATGAGTTCCCATTGTCCCCAGGGAATAGTTCAATCCATTGAAAAAAGACATTCGATCTCCTTTACCACCCAGTCCCACTTTGCAAGACTCCAGCTTAGTCTCAGTCACACCGAATGGCTCACCACACTTCCCTTACTTGCCCACAAAATTTCCTCCCATCTCCTCTCTTCCTCTGTCTACCAATAAATCATACATGGCCTGTGAGGTGTACATCAAATTACCTCTTTGAGCCTTCCCTGCCCTCAGGAAGGACCAATAAAACTATTCTTGGAACAGTAAATTGCTTATCCTTCAAGAAGTTTACTGCTCAAAATTATATTTATATTCATCATTTATGGGTCTATAGATGGGTACATGTAACCTATGTCATCTCCCTTGGACTACAAGTCCATGGAAAAAAGAAGCCAAACTCATTCATCATGTATTCCGAACACCTAAATAATTGCCTGACACTCACTGGTGCTTAATATATATGAGCTCATCATCAACCATTTCCCTCCATGTTTTCTCACTTATCAAACTGAATAAACAATAATGGTTTTCCAAGGCTATTTCTATGAGGCTGGTTAATGTTTGCCCAACATGATGTGGTGCTACCTGTACAAATTTATTTACCAATGTTAAGCCAAGCCTTTGTGCTTGGTTCTTTTTCCTAATTCTTGTACAGCCACTTGGTGTCGATTTTACTTGGCTTTCTCCTACTGGATACTCTGATTGGCTACAGATTTTTAAAAAATTGGTTTGTTTTCTTATGATTGATTGCATATGATATGGTGCCCATTTAGTGAGTTAGGCATGCATAAAAACTAATATTTGAGAGATAAGAGTTATCTTTTCAGGAGCAAATGGACAAGAAATGAAATCTCTAGAGGGAGAAGTTGCTGTCTTGCTCCGCTACTTTACTCTTAAGCACTTTAACTCTGAAGATACTACAAATTCTCTTAAGGGAGAAAAAAAATCTAAGTAGTCTGCCAAGAACTACTTATGGTGCTTCTAGTCAAATGTAATTTTTGGTAACTTTTGCTTCTTTAGCCGATAAAAAAAGGTGGTGAGGGAAGCAGCCTAAATATCCAGCAATAGGTAAATGCATAAACATATTGTCATGTATCTATGCCATGGAATATTACTCAGCAATGAAAATGAATGAATGATTAAAACACACAACATCAAAGAAAGAAACCAGACCCGCTCCCACAAAAAGGACGAGTACAGATTGCTTCATTTCATATGTGTAAAATTCAAGAAAGTACAAACTAATAGAATAGTAAGAGAAAGTGGGTCAGTGATGGCTTAGGGATTGGAGAAAGGCTAGTTGTGAAGGAGGGAAAAATTATAAAGGATGGTGGCAAAACTTTTGGAGGTGATAGATGTGTTCACTATCTTGATTGTGGTGATGGTTTCATGGATGTATACATTTGTCAATTTGTGGAAACTTGTAAAATTGTATAGTTGAAATGGATACAATTTATGGTATGTCAATTATACCTCAATAAAGCTGTTTTTAGAAAGTGGACAGATGTGAGAAAGAAGGGAGTCCATCCATCTAAGAACACAAGTATACAACACTATTTTAAAAGTGGTTTTCAAAGAAGAGCAATGTTCAATATGTTCAATACTCACAAAATACCTTTCTAGAATGACATTTTCCTGAAAATGTCATTTTCTAGGATTATAGGAATTGTATTTTTGAAAGGAGCAGCCAGGTTGCAAGCAGATGATTAATTATCATGGAAAATCACTGATGTATCATCGCAATTTCACAGCATTTCTTACAGTTAAAATAAAGCTCCTTCGTATCTCTCATAAAGGTGTTGTGAAGCTTTAATTGATTTGTGTTGGTAAAAACCCTTGGTTACCATCATGGAAAATAATTGAATTAAGTATCAAAATATAAATGTACAACTTTAGTTATTGTTTTCTTTACAATAAACATTGCAGGATACCAAGTATTCTAACACATTATTAAACCAGGGAAGATACTCAACCTGGGGGCTTGTCGTCTGTTGACTTAATGTTAAATCATAGGATTTATAAAGATGTTTAAAGTAGCTCATTTTGCTATCTCTACACACTGAATAATCTTGCAAAACCCACTTGCCCACTCATTAAAGAGCAGTAATGACTTACGCAGGGCAAATTAAGGAATATAAATCTCTAGGCTTAGCTGTATATTTTTTTATGGTAAGATAGATATTTTGTCTGCCTTCTTTTGAGAAGAATAAGTTAATATTAACTCAGCACCACAGTAAGGAAATATGATAAAAAATATAAATGACAATATTGATCAGAAGGACAATGTGGACATTGTCCTCAGAGAGACAGAGTAACTCCGGGTTTAAAATTGTTTAAACAACAGGCTGCATCTAGAGTAACAGATGCAGCGTAACATTCATTCGGTGATTGTCCTTCAGTGTCACTGAATGGTAACCCACACACACTAGGTGTTCAGTAACTGTTAGGCAGCATGATTCATAATTTCAGGAGGGAAATTTGGGGTCGTGACTTAACATCCAGTGAACAGATCTGGGGATCATAGCCCTTCACGACTTGCAAAGCAAAGATAAAGAAAATGTTCCTATGCTACCTCTATGCCAACCAATATAATCAGACATGATCATGAAGAAACCATGATCATTCAAGAAAGTGTTGATTTTTTGGCAGAAACAAGGCTATTCTTTAAGAGATAAACATTTGAAGAAGGACTCTTTGCTGTGATTCTCATGCGCAGATCCATAGCAAACAGGATAACAATTTCTGCACTTTGGATGAGAATGTCATTCTGAGGGAAGTATGGATACCTGCCATCCATTATGGTCGGCTATAAAGAGTTCTGCAGCTTATAGGGATAGAATGTGATAGTCACAAGCCAAGTGTGGAAATTTAAATATAAGTTAAAATGTAGATTTAAAAATTCATGTCTTCGGGTGCTGCCTTATGGTTGGTCATGTAATATCTCCTGCCTCTATGAACCCATGTGCCTTTCCTCCTATAGGAGACAGTACATTCACTGCATTTGTGACAAGTTCCTGTTGGTACCCTGATGATAGCTGGTTGTGTAAGTCAATGACGGGGCAAGATTTCCTAAAGAGAAGGAAACTCCCTAAAACAGGCTACAACCTGAGGGGACCCCTGAACTGAGATATTGGGGACTCAAACCCCTTGGAAACTGAGGTACAGCACATAGGCCAAAAACCCTGCCTGTGAAAAGCTGATGCACTTGCCTAAGGGTCCTGCTGTGAATGGTCTCCTTGAAGATTAAAAGTCTTCAGGCCATGAGAGTTCCTGGTAAGAGGGGACCTGTTGACCATGGGGTATGTTAATCAACAACTTTGTTTAAATTCTTTAGCAACAGATACTGAATCTTTGACTGAGAAACAGATGCTACCTTCTATTGTAAATATGTAGTCCTCCTAGGACAAAAGATCTTTAAGACTTCCTTTAGCTACTAAGTATTGTATTTACATAGGAATAGATTTTAGATGCTTTTACCCTAAACACAGCCACTTCTAGTCTTTTAGTATAGCCCTGTGAGTCTAGCTGCTGGAATTTGGGATAATGCTAGGTAGTCATGGTAACCACTCTTTAGGCAATATGTAGAGATAGGTGAATCCTTAACATAGAATAGGCCAGTGTATCCTGAAGAGAACAATTACAGGGAAGTAAAGACTGAGTAAATCCTGGGAACTAGAAACCACCAAACTCATGTGATTGAGATAATGGTCAAGAATCCCTACAAAAAGAACATGCTCTGGCAATAAAGTGTAACACTTCTTCTCTTTAACTCCAAAAAAAAAAAAAAAAAAAATTCATGTCCTCGGGCCGGCAGTGGTGCGGTGGTTAAGCACTGGCGTGGGAAACTAGCGGCCCCGGTTCGGTCCCACAGATGAGGGCTGGTGATACTGCCCTCAAAAAAAAAAAAAAAAATTCATGTCCTCAGTTGCTCGAGCCATACTTGAAGCACTCAGTAGATACATGCGGTTGGTGGCTCCCATACTGGACAGTGGAATATAAAATGTTCCACCATTGCAGAAAGTTCAAATGGGTAGGGTGGGGCTAGAATGAGGCAGAGGCCAACACGACAAAGCTAAGTAAGAAACTCTGTAGTATGGATTGGAGAAGAGGACAGTGGTTGCAAAGAGGCTAAGTCACTCAACTCCCAAAGAGAAGAGAGACCTTGGTTCATAGTCTCTTAGCCTGGCTTTCAATAAAAAGAGCTAAAGTACTCTCTATGTCCCTATGCCCTCTGGGACCTCAAAAACTGTGTGTTTTCCATAAAATATTAAATCTAGAGAAATTAAGACAGCGCACTTAATGTGAAATAAAGTTCATATATTCCTGTTTAAACACAGATTAGAATTTCTGTCAGAACAATGCCAGTGAAAAGTTGACATTCTAATTAATACAATTTACATTATAAAGCACTGAATATCTTTATCTTGCTATTATGAAATGCCCGCTTTAAAAAAAAAAATCAATGCTTTACTCAACAGGGAATTGAGTACTAAGGGCAGTATTTAAAAACCCATGTACAAGAGGAGTGTTTAAGGTCAGTGGCATTTTTACACACCATCAACCCTGGTCTTTAAAACAGGGAGCAATAAACTCATCCTCTCCCACGCAGTTTCGTCATTCTTTATCAGCCACAATGCTGTCTGCACTCAGCAATAGGATTCTGAGGCTGTTTTTCTTGCAAAACACAAAACACAAAAAAACTAAAACCTTCCTCTCTCTCTCTCTCTCTCTCTCTCTCTCTCTCTCTCTCTCTCTCTCTCTCTCTCTCTCTCCCTCTCCCTCTCCCTCTCCCTCTCCCTCTCCCTCTCTCTCCCTATCTCTCTGTCTCTATCTCAGTCTATCTCTCTCCCTCTCTTTTCTCTCTCCCTCTCTCTTCTCTCTATCTCTCTACCTCTCTATATATCTCTATCTCTATCTCTATCTCTATCTCTCTATCTCTCTCCCCTCTCACTTTACATCACAGGGAACAGTCTGGAACCCTGTGAATTCGTACATATGCAGGACTTTCCCACAAGGCTTATTTCATCCAAATTCTGAGTGTGTGAGAGGGGCCGAAAATCAACCCCACAGTTGGATACCCAAGGATCTGTGTTCACTGCCTTTGTCGATTTTTATGCTATCGGTGAAAGGAATAAAGATGAGACCCTTAAAGCTTGAATTTTCATTTCCTATGACAACGTGCTTTTTCTTCATGCTTTATCACACACCACTACTTGGTTTCCACCCCTTCATAATTGATATCGGCCATTTGAAGCATTCAGTAAAAACCTCATGAGGTTCATCAAATGTCCCCCAGTCTATAATTCTTGCTTCTAACATATTCAGAAGCATATTCATCCCAGTGTTTTCCACCTCCCCTCATGGTTCTCTCTCTGCACAGGGATGAGTATAATGACAGTTGTATTAATTATATGCTGAAAAACCCACATAGCAGCGAAAATGATGGAGATCATTGTTTTAAATATTTTATTAAAATAACCCAGTGTAGAACAGATAAAGTAGACCCTCTTGATAATGAGAGGTTCATTAATTTTACAAGAATTCTAGAAAGCTTAGAATGGTCATCAAAATTATCTCTTTAATTTATATTTTTAAGAAGGGGAAAACCTTCAATCATCACTGGAGAGAGCAAGGGTCCAATAAAATTTTCTGAGGTTATTTTTGAAATATTCACTTACCTTTCCGGAAAAAGTTTTAGAAAAAAAAAATAGCTTGACATATGGAGGATTTGGATTTCCTAGTATTATTTGAAATGTCTATACATGCTCAGCTTCTGCAGTTTACCCCACTCAAACTTAGTCTCATTAGCATATAATGACTTCTGATAAATAAAATTGATATTCTCCATAAACAAACAAGCAGCGCATTAAAATCCTTCCCTTACTAACAGCAAAAGCAACACTGTCATGCTTACCAAGTGTGTCTCCAGGTACAGTCTGAGACCATCCATCTCTGCTTTAGGGGGTGTCCAGTTCTCTGTCGTTTCCATGGCTTCATTTAACCACTGAATGAATTCATCCAACTTGTTTACAAACCCCTTGTGACCAAAAAAAAAAAAAAAAAAAGAAAAGAAAAAGAAAAAAAGGGGGAAAAAGACAACAAGAACAGCATGTTAGTGGGTTATCTTTTTAAAAGCCAATCTTAAAAATTCCCACCTTCACGGATGGGAAAATTGATACCACTGGCCTCCCATACTACCTCCACACACTGGGGAACAGATTTTCCACTATTCCTGGAGTTAAAAATCTATCAAAATGGAAAGAAATTGTCCATGATTCCCACTCAGTCCCCGGCTCCCCTCCAAGGAACACTTTTCTGAGAAATTTGGATTGGACTCCAAGGTGTCATTATAAAGGTGGCCTCCAATTATCTAAACACTTGTGGTGTCTGGCGAGCTCCCCTCAGCAAAGCATCAGGTCAGGTCTGCTAGGAACACTGATTGGCTTTGGGGGATAAAACCATTTCTGTAAAGATGGTGTTCTTGATGCAGAAGCCTTTGGAGTTGAGATGCCTTAACTGAACCAGAGATTTTTTCAGTCCCATCAGTGTTTTAAGGGACTTGAACGACTTCTACTGATAGCCCAAATGTTTTTGGCTGAGCCTGGGATCTAGGAAGCCAGGAAGAGTAGAGAATGTGGGACCAATAAACAATGCAAATACCTGACTCCGGGTGTGTCCCAGACATAAAATATATATATTTCATTCTTGGCTAGGAAGCACAAATCAAAATAATCTTGCAATTTTTCAAATAGTGGTTATAAAACTTTATTGACCATTTAAAAGACCACATCTGTAGAAAAGGAAAATAGTTTGAAAAAAAATGAAAGCCCAGCTATGAGCCTTCGGGAAGAAAATAGGGTTGGGTGCCTGCTTGCCCATGTCCGGGTAAACAGCACCACCTGGAGGCCGAAGGGAGCAAAGACAGATTTTGGACATTTATACTAGGAGATGGCTTGGGATGCTCTTTCCCTGTTAAACTTCACCTGTTCTTCAGATTTGCCTTTTGATTAATTTGGATTAATATTTGTAATGCGTGCCTGAGGATATCCTGAGATTGATATGAGAATAGGTGAAAATTCATTGTCTTTATCATGCTTCTCAGAAGTCTACATTTTGTTATTAAGGTTTTGCATAGATAATAGTTTAAGTTTCATAAGCCTTTAATTCAAGCAATTGATTGCCTTCAAAGTAATTATTAGAAAAAGGCATTGAGGAAGGTGGTAAAGAGAAAGGGAGACAAATAACACTCAGGAACACATCCCTGTCTGTCAAAGCAGGGACAGAGCCAAGCTGTGGGCACAGGGACCCATGGAGTCGGATCAGACTGTCCAGCCACGCACGCTTCGTGTGTTTCAACCTATCAAGTCTATCACCCCACGTGGTGGGGTGTCATATGCTTTCCCATGTTCCTAAATGCTACCCAAAGGTTTTCCTATCAAAAAGATCCCTAATGGTGCCAAGGGTCAAAGAACAATTATACCCATTCTTTTGAAAAATCTCTAATTTTCTCATATTGTGACTTGTTCTAAATGCTAGGAGCCCATGCTAAATAATTCCTTTTGCCCAGTCTCCTATATTTAGCCTGTTAGAAATGAAGCTCTAATTCTTGATACTCTCATAATTAAGTTCTGTGAAAAATTAAGACACCCTTTGGTAACCAAATGTCCTTACAGAACTATTATCTGCAGGACTTCATCAGAATATCAGAGTCTAGAGGGTTGATAACTGTGAGATGAAAATAGTATTTTATAGCATTAAATAGTACTTTCTATTGAATTTGGACTTGACTTGCTATATCTGTATATATAAATTGGTTTTGGGAAAAATTAAGTTAGGAAGTAGATTATTTTGGAAACAACTGGTTACACCCAAGAAGACAAATAGTAAAAGCTGTTATTTGAAATGTAACTAGTCATTATCTTCTCTTCCTAAGGAAAAAACAAGCAAACAAAACAACATGTATGGATGTGATCGTATGGGTACTTCATCATAAAAGGCTAGCTAGTCTTAGAGTATTATTAAACAATGTGTGTCAGATTTCCTAACAGAACCATGATTACAGAGTTAGCTGAAATCCATGAGATGCAAATTAGGCAAAACCCATGATTTCCAAGTGAAACTTTCTGGATGATCTCTACAGAGCCTAACCATATAGCAAAACCAAGGCTGCCTGGTATAATTTCAATGCTTCACTCTGGGTTCCCTCCAAATTATATCCCATCCTCACCAATTTTCATTTGTTGCCCATTTTCTCAACTCTTTCTTGCCAGAGCTAAAAAGTTTTCTCAGTCACAATAAAACATACGGAATCCCTGTGTTTGTAACTTGCAATAAAAAGCTAAGCACTTCTCCCTCTTAGCTTTCCATCTTCCCTCCTGCTTGTATGTATAGCACAGGACTATAAACAGAAATCATGAAAGCAAATGAAACCGGAGTCCATCCGATGCTTGATATTTTTGTCACTTGCTATTCCTCCACCTCTCCCAGCCCCTTTATGTGTGTGCTGTCCCCAGGGCTCTGTGTAATGAACAGTGTACTATTTTACTGTTCCTGTATCATGAGACACTCTATTTTAGAAAGACTGAGTAAATGTCACTCAGTACACCAAGCCATGAGATGTGTCGGAGACTTCACACATGGATGCATATGGCAAATACGTAATGCTCATTTCCAGAAGCTCTGCTTGAGTCTTTGTGGTGTGAATGAAGGAAAATGAGGCTGATGTAAGTAACGACATAGAAAAATGGGGAAAAATACAAAATTTTGTTTATTTTGTAATACATATCAAATCCTAGCACAACTATTGGTTACTCTTTCATTCTTTTAACAAATAAATTCTGCACGTTATTGGGAATAGAAAGATAAATATCATTACAGCAAAAATTACAGCAGAACAGAAAGCACGTCTACGCACTGGCCTACTGAATTCAAGTAATTTTAATCTTTTTTTTAAAAAAGTTTTGCCGTCAATAAAGAGCTGAAACACCCTCCTGGGTATTCTTGTGAAATGTCTTCTGCCTGTATCAGAATTCTGTCTGTGCCCAGTTTTGTTTCTGTTGTTAGTATTTGACCTACTATGTTTGTTTCTCTAATAGTCTGAGTTACCAAGTGTCCAAGTTAACTATGAAATTACATGTTCTTCATGACACAATCCAACGCTGCCATCACACTACGTAAAAAATATATTTTATGCACATTCAACTCACTGCTATAGCCTGAGATGCAAGCCTTTGAAATGCCACATTTTAGCTTTCATGGTTCAAATTCCTCCTAATGTATCTTATCTGTTCAGTTTCTCCATTGTCATTTTCTACCACTAGTGTCCTATGGTCCCTTTCTGCCCCTTCTTCCGTTACCTTTCTCTGCTTTCCTGTCAAGTTCTCGAAAGGGCATACTGAGTGTGACCCAGTCCTTCCAGGCCCTTAATTGTTTCCTTCCGGGTGGGTCCCTCGATATATTCATATTTGATACATGATCAAATATGAGTCTGTGTGCTCTTGATTGAAGCCAAGCAAGCTAGGATTCAACCCTCAGTAGAAACCTCAACTTAGGAGAAAATGGCAACAACTGTTGCCATCAGTTGGCAGCACACTTCCCACTTTCAAATGATTTGCATTTTGAAAGTTCCTTAATGAGGTGCTTTGAAAAAAAAAGAAATCTTACTTTTAAACTTTCTAAAGCATCAATCTCTTTAAAGCCTAAGAAAGCAGAGTGCAAGTGAATGCAAATGTACACTTACAGGTTTGTGAAAAATAATTTGCTAGAGCTCTCATCTGGTTAACATGCGTTTGAAGATTATATTATATTAAATTTACATTTGAGTCTTGCAAATAGCCACAGTCTCATGACAGGTTAAGAAAACCCATTATAACTCTTACTTTGCTACCTATTTCTCTCCAACAACAAACCTAGTTTGCTTAAATATAAACTGTGGGGGTAATGACCCTTGCCTTCTGGTGAGGCTGTAGTGTGAGGTGGGAATAAAAAGGGGCGACTTCTCTGCACGATATGGGGCCAGGAAACAATGATACAGCAGGAAACAAGATTATGGCCTCTGCCTTATGGAACTGTAACCTAGGGATGGTTTCTTATAGTTATATAATTTTTAGACCAAATTGAATTTTCTCTACAAGGGGAAAGGACATGCATACAACAAGAAGGAGAAGCTGTGTTGTCATCATAAGTCTGTGGAGTGGTTTTGATTATGGTCATTTTACAGATGAGGAAACTGAGGGTCTGAGAGGATGAGTGACTTGCCTAGTGGCAGTGTTGGGACTTGAACCCATATCTCACTCAAAAGTCTGTTTCTCTCATGACACCGCACTGACATCTAGAAACAGTGCTCTAAAAACACATTATTGGACCCGGATAAAGAAGAAGCAACATTTCTTCCCAGTCCCAGCCTCAGCTGGGTGAAATTCTCTAAGCTCTACGTTCTTCCCCCGTCCCACTCACCATTTCCTGTTAATTTTTCTGAAAGGGGATCTGTGATGAGGCTAGATGCTTAACAATAAACATACGCTTAGGGTAAGGGTAAAAGGAGAGCAATTTCCTTTTAGCAAGCAAAAATCACTGTAAACTTCATTTCTAACATACAGAAAATTTTAAATTAAAAAATTTACACAGTTACATGCTTGAACGAGCCCATTCTACCAGAGTCTCAATAATGGAGGAGTTTGACTCCGTTCAATCATGGAGATGGCCCTTGATTCTCAGAAGGTAGTTCAGCCTGTGACCTGAATGGCTAACTTCCTTTTGGTGTTTATTGTCTGGATGCGAGTGTCTGTGTGTGAACACGGGTGTGTGTGTGTGTTCACCCCCAGAATGATATACATTTCTCAGGAGACAGAGGAGTCAAGTGTGATGTCTGACCGAGTCTAGATCAAGTTAGGGGCCCTCAGACAGGGACCTACTGAAAAGCATTTAAAAAGTGAACTATTTTCAGTATATTGATGAAAAAATTAATCCGTCTCTCCTGTTGAATCTTTTAAACCATTGAAAGGTATTTACTTCTTTCTTAGTATTCCAAGATGAAAAGATTTAGTGAATGATCTCATCTGAACAATACTCGCTGAAACAATAAGCAATCTCCATAGAGCCTTCACTATGTGCCAGGACCTTATAAAGGTATTTTATATCCAACAGACCATTTGGGTCTCATAAAGACCCTGTGAGATGGGTACTATTGAGATCCCCATTTTACAGATTAGAAGATTGGGGCTCTGAGAGGTGAGGAGACCTGCGTGATGCTACCTAACTAGAAGCTCGTGGACTCAGCACCTGAATCTGGAGAGAGACTCGCTGGCTCCACATGAAAGTTCAGCTGAGCTAACAACTTAAGTCCCTGGCAGAAAGTAGAAGATAAAAAACATTTAAAAGAAGATTAATTGTGAGGGACAGGAGAGGGTATAATGAAAGAGAATAAAAGAACAGGCTCATTATGAACCAGTGTGGATCGTGTTAAGAGAACAACAGCTACTACAATCAGACAAAAGTGAATTGGAGTCCAGGCGCCACCTACTTTTCACTCACAGTATAAACTAAGTGAGCTACCAAACATCTCTGAAGCTCAGCTTCTTCACCTATTACATAGAGACAGTAATGTCTATCTTGGGTTCACATGAAAATTTCAAGAGAAAATATATTTTAAAGCCTGGTGTAAAACTACGGCTTGCTAAATGATTTTTAAAAGCCATTCCTAATCAATACGATCCAGTTTGATCTTGTATCTCATTCACTTAAGCTGTTTACATTAGTCACTAAGTATATAGCGCTGTGCTAGGTGCCTCAGGGGAGATGGATGAGAAAAATCCCCACACAGTCACCACATGAGAGGTGGTGCCAGCTGCGTGGGGCATTCAGAGGAGGGAGGCATGGCTTCTATCTCAGATCATCAGAGGAGGCAACATGGAGCGGGCAGCATCTGACAGTGCAGGCTAGCAAAGATTTCCCTACCTCCTTGTTCCACCAGCATTTCTGAAGGGGTTTCACATTTCTCTATCAACCGCCACGAGTTTAAGAATAATCTGGCCCAAAACGGGACTCACGCTTTGAAACCAGTCTTTATATTAGCAATGGCTGCCAATAAGTAATCACAGGAATCTGTGTTTAGGCTTACCTGGTAAAATTAGAACAACATCTAGAAGCAAACTTACGCTTTGGGATTTTGTATGTCTAACTACCAACATATATATTCTGTCTTCCACTTGTGCTTAATTCTTATGACTAATTCCTATATAAAAAGGCTCATTTAGATTTTTGCACACTAGCATCCAAAAGCAATCTACCTTTCCTAACCACATATCTGTGGACTTAAGGTGCCACCAAGACCCAGAGGCTCATCTGAATGATAGTCGCTGAAATAATAAGCAATCTTCATAGAGAATTCACTACGTGCCAGGACCTTATAAAGGTATTTTATATCCAACAGACCATTTGGGTCTCATAAAGACCCTGTGAGATGGGTACTATTGTTATCCCTATTTTATAGATTAGAAGACTGGGGCTCTGAGAGGTGAGGAGACCTGCACAATACTACATGACTAGAAGCTCGTGGACTCAGCACCTGAATCTGGAGAGAGACTCCAGACAAAATGTGAGGGAGTTAAAAGTGGTGCTTTAGGCTCTGTTTCCTCACACATTTACCCACGTTCCTACCTACAGTATCCAGTACAAGGAATTGACAGGAGGGAAGATACAGCATGTGCTTTCAGGAGAAAGATTGAAGAGAAAATGATATGGTTTAAGGAGGTTTTAACTCTGATTCCACATGAAAACTCATATACTGAAATGTTTTATGAGATATTTAGCTTCTTTTCTAAAGGTTGAATAGGATGTCTTTAGAATATAAAACTATTTCTGATAAAATTGTCCCAGAATAAAGGTAAAATGCTGTCAGTGGAATGAAAACGCAAAAAGGGCATAGGATGGTATTATCTAAAACTGACCAGGTGGAAGTTCTATTCTGAACTCAGTAGTATGGAGAATGGATACATTGAGCTGAATCCCCAATTTCTTCAAATACTATTGGCAGTGGTTCCAACTGGGAAAAGAAGAACACAGAAAGATCCCTGAGTCTCGTAAGGGTAAAGGGTTTCCTCCAACAAATCCAGAGGCTTTCAGTTCAGTTGTTCCCCATTGGTTTATAAAAAGAAATGATTGACAATTTTAAGAGCAGAACAAAATTGAAATGCATATCACTAAAGTCTAACAAAAATAGGAATGATTAAAAGAGCGGGGGATAACCTGGAACTAATAATAAGTTAATTTTAATTAAGCACTCATGTGCTAGGAACTTATTTAATCCTTAAACAACCCTATGCTATAAGATTCCCACATTCTCTTTTTATAGAAAAGACAACTGAAGCATAGCTGAACTCAAATTCAGCCATCAGCAGTGAAGCTGGGGTTCCTCCCAGGTATCCCCACCACCCCAAAGCTTTGCTCACTTCCTCCTGGTGAAACCTGGACTCTATAACCCCCAATCCTCCAGGAGCCCTGGGTGCGATCAGGTCTTCATCCGCCTCTAAACCCCAAACAAGGACCTGAGATGCTCACACCTTAGAACTTAGGATTATGATAGTTTAATGGCTTCATCGTAGCTTTTTCATATCCAATATTAAAAATAACAATACTGACCATGTGGGTGCTGACTACCTTCTAGTTACTCTTCTAATATCTTATGTAGTCATTTAATCTTCACAAATGTGCCTGCTGTACTGATGAAGAGGCTGAAGCACAGAGGAGTTATGTCATGTATTGAAGGTCAGAAAGCCATTAAATAGATATGGAGTAATTTTGTTCCAGAGGCCAATCTGTGAACTACTATGCCACACTGCCTTTCTAACCAGACTTCTGCCCACAAGATTCATAGAGGGAAAAACAAACACCAGTAACATCCACGGTTACTCATTCTCATTTCCCAAGCCTCTCTCTATGAGGACCCCACCCTCATAGAGGAATAGTTTCAACCATTCCCATCAGATACCTCTCTTTTAGATATTTATCGCTACCCTCTGTGCTCCCTTTTTAGTCCTTTTTTTCTCTTTCTTGATTACTCTTTCTCTTTTGCCTTTTACTTCTCGTTCCTCTTCTCCTCATCCCTTCCCTCTCCTGTTCTCCACTTCTCTCTCCTTTCATTCCCCTTCCTTCCTCTCCTCTTCTCTCCCCCTTCTCATTCTTTCTCTCTTTTTTTCTACAGCTCAGGCTCTCCCCCGACCTTGTTGGAGCTAGCAATCACTTTTGATGAACAACAGTTTCCAGCATGTCCAGAAAGTTCCAATGAAAAGGGCTGGCTCTTTAACACTAAAGTGCAGAGCCGAAAATGTTATAATCCTGTGCTTAGATTAGATCTAAGGACTTTCCGGTTTAGTAAGACCTCCTTGTAAATCAAATATCTGGAACAAAAATGCATGTGGTAAGATGAGATTGTTTGTAAGATGCTAAGGTTATTCAAAAGATTACCTGTGATTATTGAGTTGTTTATCTAAACATTCTAAATTTTCTCTAGGGAACATATAGTTCTTTAGTAATAACAAAGTCAATATTTTTTAGAAAAACAATGGGATTACATGTGGAGAACTTATCATGCGGAATAAGCAAGAAACGAGCCACTTTCTCCCAGAGAACTTCAGGGCAATGAGTCAGTAGAGGGTAACAACCCAGCTGCTACACTATCTTTAGAACCAAGAAAATGGAAAATAGTATTATTGAAATACATCTGCTTGGAAAAGAGAAAAAGAGAAGAGTTTCCATGCAAATTAGAAGCACAGACCCAGTCTTCAAAAGGCTCTTAAATCCCATCTAATTCAATGCCCCCCATTTTACAGATGACCAGACTGAGGTTCAAAAGGGTTCAATACTTCACTGATACCACACAGCCAGTAGATACCTGAGCCAGAAGATCTCAGGTGTTTTGTCCTCGGGTACAGAGTTCCAATTGTTTACTTTAAAGTATTTATAGACATCCACTGGACAAAATTTTTACAGTTCGAAAAAAGGGAATGAATTAGAGGTTTTAAGAGTAACATAAACTTTCAGAGTACTATTAGTTTAGCTAATAGTACGTTGTATGTACTACCCACATTCGGTGACATTAGGCTAGCTGAAATAAAGATTAAATTGCCTTTTTTGTTCAAACTCCGTGTGTGTGTGTGTGTGTGTGTGTACACACATGCACACATGTATAATTAGGTCCTTTAATCCAAAATTATTTATTGAGAATTACTATGTATCAGATCGCATATTATTGCCTGGAACTCACACATCCAAACCTAAATTCTTCTCTTAAAGAGTTCAGAGCACAGTGATATCAAAGCGTGGTGTGTGTGATAATTTAGATCAATAGTTCTCACACTATTAGTCTTAGCACTCTTGTACACTGTTAAGAATTACGGAGGGCTCCAAAGAGCTTTTGTTTCTGTGGGGTGATAACTATCAATACCCATTTTAGGAATTTAAAAAATATTTATTAATTCATTTACATATCACAATAATATTCTATTAAATGTTAACGTAACACATTGTTTATGAAAAATAACTATGCTTGCAAAAATAATGACAAGACTGGCATTCTTTTAGCTTTATGCAAATCAGCTGTATGGTCCTTTCCCAACAAATCATCCCAACCTATCACTACTTTTCCAACACATTTAAAATGTTTCCATCTTTCACAGTCATGGGTTTGAGGGACAATTCTAAATCTATTGGAGATCCTTCCCTTTTTCCCAGAATGTTGCAATGATCCTGTCTGGTTAAAGAGTGCTAAGGGATTATTATTTACAAGTACATAATTATAAATATAATAATGTGTGTAAATACAAATTATAAATACATAAGTACATAGTATTTATAAGGTTATATGACAATATTATAAACTAAAAGATTGCTAGTATTTATTTGAACACACATTTATAGCGTAAGTTCCCTTACATAAACTTCCTAAGATGTCAGAGAAGTGTATTTAACTAAAATTATTGGGTCAATTAGAGGAGAATTCTCTCTAATACAACATAAGACTTATCTGTTAAGGCAGGAAGCCCAGAGTCCCATAGAGATGAGGGATGCAGGGATGTAGGGTGACCATAGGTCCCATGAAAAGGGAGGGGTAACCTTAAATATTATGAGTGGGCTCATATAGGAGGCTGAAACTTCATAGTGACCAAGGTGGCTGAATAAAGGGGGAGAAACACAGGGGTAGCATTTGATCCCTAAAGGCCAGAGTCATCTGTGTACAAGGAGCTGCTACGGCCTAACCCCTCCCCTCCCATGTAATAATGACAACAATAACAACCACAGGAGCTAACATTTATTAAATGCTTTCTATACACCAGGTACTATTCTAAGCTCTTTACATATTTTAACACACTTAATCATTGCAACAACTCTTATGTGGAAGATACACTTTTAACCCTATTTTGTAGGGGAAGACACTGGGGAACAGACAGTTCAAGTCACTTGCTCCAGATAACACAGGTGGTAAGTGGTAAAGATGGAACTTGGGCTTGAGAGTCTGCATTCTTAGCTACCATGCTCCACCACCACCCAGCTCCATAAAAACCCTTCACCCATTAATATGTATGGCTCTAAAAAGCTCTTCCTACCAAATGTAGCTTTTCCTTTGCCATAGAGTTCCATGTACAGCTTTTGTGAATAGTCTTATTTTTGGTACCTTGAGCAAGGCTAGTCTTGGGGTTCCTTCCAGCCTTATTTACCTCATATAAAAATATGTCAAGAGAGAGGAGTGGGCATAGTACGATTTTTCATGGGCCCTGCACCCCATTAAGAAGACTCTGGTCAGGGCCGGCCGAGTGGCTCAGTTAGTTAAGAGCTCACTCAAGAGTGCGAGCTAAGCTCTGAGCAACAGCAGTTCGATGCCCAACCTGAGCTGAGCTGCCACTGAGCTGCCAACAGGTGGCAGGATGGTGCAGCAAAAAAAAAAAAAAAAAAAAGAAGTCTCTGGTCAATGCAGTTGACCCTTGCACAAGGTGAGGGTTAGAGGTGCTGACTTCTGCATTGTCAAAAATCCACATATAACTTAAGTCGGCCCTTCGCATCAATGGATTTCCAAACACAGATCGGAAGTACTGTTTTCAATCCACCGTTTATTGAATCTGCAGATACACAGCCTGGGGATATGGAAGGTCGACTGTACATGTATTGAAAAAAAACTGCATGTAAGTGCAGTTCAAGCATGTGTTGTTCAAGGTCAACTGGAATCCCTTGAGTATAATGGCATGCACCAAACAATGTCAAATCAAAGATGCAGTGATGACAGGATAAGGAAAACGGCTTTAATGAAACTTTATTTTGGAAGGGTACAAACAGTCTTCTCTATGCTATAGAAAAATAAAGAAAACAAACCAAAAATATTTTTGTTAATTCAACTTATCAGCTTATTTCTACAGTGTAGAAAGATAGAAATAGTAGAAAGAAAGACAGAAAAAGGTATAAAGAAAGGCAGACAAAAATAGAAAGACAAAAACAGTCTAAAGGAGTGCTAAGATGAACAGTTGGAGAACTTGTCAATAATAATCCCACAGCACTCTTTAATCAGAGGGAAGGTCATTACAGTGTATTCTGGGAGAATAGGAAGGGTCGCCAATAGGTTTTCTTTCTATCAGCTCAGATAGAAAGAAAAAGAAAGAGTACTACAATAGATGGCCAATTGTGCCGTACACCTTTTTCTATTGTCTACTCATATCTCTCTCCCCCGCCGTCTCTGTCTGTCTGTCTGTCTCTGTCTCTCTCTCACACACACACACACACACACACACACACACCTTTCTCAAGCAAGTAGTGCCGAATAATCTACAGACAAATCCAGAAATATCAGAGCACCACCTATAAGCGACACTCCCCAATTTGATTACCTTAAAAGCATTAAAAAAGAAAATAACAACTTCCATTATTCCTAAATAAATAAGAAAGGCAGATGTTAAAGCCATTAACTTCATAAAACTAATGTACAGAACCTCATGAAACTGAAAGATGGAAAGTACCTAGGCCTGAGTTTATAGGCAGCACCTTTCCTGGGTAAAGTTGCTTATTCACCATGTAAACTCCAGGCCAGTGTTCTTTATATGGTATCTCCAGCCTCGGACATGATCTGAAGTCATGAGCAACCCTGACACAGAACTCCCTCTCTTGGAATGATTTGCCCCTCTTGTCTGAACGGAGCACAAACAGCAGTGCTGGCAGGTAATTTTAAGGCATCATAATGTAAAACCTGCCAATGTGAATGTTTCCGATTTGCTTCACGGAGCTGACTTTATTTGCAATAAATTCAGGCTAATTCATATCTAATTCTTACTTGGTTACTCATTTGTTTACTCTCACCATTGTCCCTGGTCTCCTGGCATCTTTACAAACTCGAGCAAGGCCTCAAATTCCTCTAGGATGTCTGATCCTTCTCATATTACAGGGCTAGGAATGCAGCACGGAGTTTCATACCTCTGGGCTCATTAATGTCACAGCCCCACATTCACTCACCATGACAAGCTCCTAAGAGAAATTCCCCCAGAACAGAAGCCAACCATGGTGAGGTGATATATTCCAGTGAATATTTTAGAGAGAAATGGCTGCTTCTCTTAGTTATGCCTCATAGTCAGTCTCTTGTAAAATTTCAGAATTTAAAAGTATCTTAGAGATCATCCCATTCAGTTTCTTTATTACTGTTTATTTTTCAAAGCTAAGGCTTGGGAGGTTAAGTTTCAAGGTCACAATGCTACTGAGGGACAGATTTAAGATTCTTATTCTAACTCTTTCTACTACTATTGATGCAAACACCGTGGATTCATAGGAAAAGTCATAATAATGAAAAGGCCAGTATTTATGTAGTCTTTAGAGTTTACAACGAGCTTTTGCTTCTTGTAATTTCATACACTAACCTGTGCATTGGCATGATGAATATAATTAACACTCTATTTAAAGACTAAGAGGTTTAGCGCCAGCTGAGTGGTGCGGTGGTTAAGAGCTGGCTTGGGAAGCCAGCGGCACTGTGGTTCGGGTCCCACATATGCACTGGTTCGGGTCCCACATGTGAGAGCCAGTGACACTGCCCTCAAAAACAAACATACAATAAAAACAACAACAACAAAAAAAAGACTAAGAGGTTTAAACAGTAAACTTTTAGTGACTTATTCAAGTTTTCATGACTAAAAAGTGTGGGGTTGTGAATTGGGCCCAAAGTTCCTGCCTTCAAGTCCTATATTCTTGAATAAATTACAAACTTCTCTCTGTATCTCTGTCCTCATTGGTGAAATGGGGGATATAATAGAAGTGTCTGCATCAAAAAAGATTTTTTTTCTTCAGGCTTAAATGTGATGGTGTTAAGTGAATATACCTCTTAGCATCTTGCATAACACATTATCAGTGGGCAACAAATGTCAAGGTTTTGTTTTGTTTTCTTAAATTGCTATCTTTCCAAAACACCCTACTACTTACGTAAAATCATTACTTTAGGCGTAAGAAGAAAGAAGACTTTACTAATGTCCTAAAAATTATTTTAGTTGAATTTAAAAATACAATACTGAGTCTATTCCTCTTTGGAGTTTAATCATTATAGAAATAATTGCTGTCAAATATGGTTAGGTGCTATCATCATCTTGATACAACAAAATGTTATTTAATCGTATAGCCTTTCAATACCAAGAAAATAAACAACTAGTTTCATGTTAATGTATAAAACTGAAAACAGAAAAAAAATGCATCTTTCCTGTATATTTCAGAGGCCCCAAACCAGATGCAGTGGCAGGATGCAGCCTCACGGTGGCGCTAAATCATCGCTGATAAAGCTTCAAACTCCCGCTGAGGCGCCACAGAAACTGAACTGACTGCAGGACTGAGACATTCCTTGCTTGTTAACCAGGAAGGAATTGGCTTTGGATCCCTGTGGTTCTTGTCTCCCAACATTGAGCAATGACCTTCACATACCGTCTCAACAAATCTATTAGCAATGTTATTCACAGGTTTCTCCTGGCTTGCAACAAATAAAATATACACGAAAGATTAATAGCCTTTAAAAGAATTGTGTGGCCTCATTTTTTTTTTTAATGTTATGTTGATGCACAATTCTCCACTTGTATTTGGCCACAACGTTTGCATGTTAGATAACATTTACTCCCCCACCCCTTCATCTAATGTGAATATTAATTTCATATGTCCTTTGGAAGCATTTATTAAATTCCTTACATTTCCAGGCCCCCAAATCTCTGCTTGAAATCTCACCTCTTGACTCCCTTCCTCCCCTCTCTTATTTATTTCTTTTTCTCCACTCTCTTATTTGAAAAAAGCCACAACACTTTATCAATTTGTCCTTTACAGCATCTCCCACCTCTGTCTCTCTCTTTCCTGGGTCGGCTTCCAAAACCACGGTTCAGGCCCTTTTACCACATGTGCATGCTATTGCAATCATCTTCAAGAATAGCCTGAGAGGATTAGCTCCCAATCTTGACCACACATCAGAATTGCTTGGCAAGCTTAAAAAAATACTCTTCTCTGGAGAGCCTGCCTTCACTGGCCTGGGGTGGAGCCTGAGCCTGACATTGTTTTCAAAGCTCCCCAGTGATTACAATGTGCAGCCACAACCCAGAACTAGTTCCCCAGAGATGTGTCCAGCACACCACTGCCAGGTTCACCTCGGAACTACCAACTCTCGGGGCCAAAGTCTCAAGTAGTTGCTCATCTTTACAAAGATGGCAACTTAGTGACCTGAAGGCCAAATCTACATTATGGATGTGTTTTATTTGGCCTGTTTTAAAATTGTCCCAACCACACGTTAAAAAATTGGGAGATGGCACCTAAAACCTAAATTTCCTACTGAAAAAAAAAAAAAAAAAGCCAGATGTTGCTTCACAGGGCCCACGTTCCACGCTCTATCGCCTGGAACTGAGTAGTCACTGTCCCTTACACTAGGCACTTACCCTGCAGTTTGGTCCCTGTCATGCCATGCTTACACCTGGCTGTAGACGCACTTATGTTATCTGTCTGACCCTCTTAGAGTCATTTCAACTTGTAACTCATAATCTAGGGGACAAAGTTCAAACTGAACGATACATTCACTTGCTCACTAATTTATTTGTGCATTTATTTGACAACAATTTATGTGTTGTCTGTGCTAAGCTAACACTTGAAATTCAAAGTCCATCATAGTTTGGCCCTATTCTTTCTTTCTAACATTAGAGTCCTCTTCCCTTCAACAAACTCTATCCTAATTAGCAGTTGGTTTAAAAGACATCTCCCTCCCAGTCTTTATAGCCCAGAGGCTCATTTCCCAAACTCCTTTGCAGTTAGGTGGTACCATATAGATGACAAAGTCCAGGCTGATGGAATATGAACAGAAGTGGTTTGGGCCACTTTCAAGCCATATCTTTAAGAAGAAAGCTGGGTGCTCTCCACTCTCCCCTTTTGGTGAGCTGGAACAAAGACACAGTATTGGGGAGCCATAGTATAAGAGCAATGGAGAGAAGATACCTGGATCCCTAGGTGGCCTCTGTCTTCCCTGGACTATTGCCTACCTCTTGTTATGTGTGAGGAGAAAAGTCTTCGGTCTTACTGTATTTTGAGCTTTTGTTATTTATAAAGGTTTAGTCTAGACTCCAAAATACTCAGCATCTCTCTTTACTATTTCCCAAATATACCTTGGATAGTTTTGCCCTTAACCTTGGCTTAGGACGAAGTGTCTGTCACTAATATCCCACCTCCTCATCTTTGCTGCCGTCTAAATTCTACTTAAAGGCCCAGCTCAAACAGTCCCTCTTCTGTGATGCTTGGTCTAGCTCAGGGGTTGGCAAACTGGGGCTCACAAGCCACATGCAGCTCTTTGGGTACGTTCTGTCTCAAAAATTTGCCGACCCCCAGAAGAACCAATCCTGTCCCTCACAACAACTTAAAAATTATTTGAGAGCCGTGAATATATTTGTACATAATTACCATTATGTGAATAATATCCTTTAAAAATTTTATAAATGAAACTATGACAATTTTATTTTCATTTTCAATTTTACTTCAGAGCCACATGTAACATACCCAAAGAGTCACATGTGGCTCACGAGCCACAGTTTGCTGACACTTGGGCTCTTCTGTCTCAAAAGTTTGCCAACCCCTGGTCTATCTACACTTGTTATTATCTTTCTCTGCTTCCCCATTGTATGACTTCCTACTCAGCACCTATCAAATATTATCTTATTTAATAAGCACAGAGGCTACAATTATGGTGTCATATCTCCCTTAAGCTCTAAGACCAGAATCTAAAACAAAATTTTAGATTGTGCATAATATAAATACAGAGGAGTACTCAGAATTCCTATAGTGTTCTGCTGTTATAGCTCTGGTGTAATAATTATCTCAACTACCAACTCATGTTCAATGTCTCATCCTTTAGAACTCTTGAATCTTTCATTTTTTTTTAAACATTTTATTGGGGAATTGGGAGAGGAGAACAGTGTTGGGGAATTGGGGAAGGGGACCAGCCAAGATGTTGTTCTTCAATCTTCATTGTGGAGGGCGCCAGTCGCCAACTGGCTTCCCGTGGGCAGCTCATGGCCTCTAAGCTCCAGATGTTGTGTTCAATCTTAGTTGTGGGTGGGCATAGCCACCATCCCATGTGGGAGTCGAACCAGCAGCCTTGTTGTTAAGAGTGCATGCCCTATCCGCTGAGCCATCTGGGCGGCAGCTCAGCTCAAGGTGCCGAGTTCAGTTTTAGTTGCAGGTAGGCGTAGCCCACCATCAAATAGGCAATCTTGTTGTTACACCAGCTGAGCCATCCTGCCACCTGTTGGCAGCTCAGTGACAGCTTAGTTTGGGTGCAGCGTCACTGGCCCATGTGGGAATAGAACCGGCAGCCCTGTTGCTCAGAGCTCGTGCTCTTAAGCCAACTCTTAACCAACGGAGTCACTTGGCCTGCCCTGAATTGTTCATTTTTAGTTACAAAGCTGAGCCTGCCCAAATGGTTAAGAATCTGGCTTGTTCCTATAAATTTAAACTAAATTCTGTTGTCTTTATTCTTGCATCTAAACAATTCCTCAACTCTCTGAATACATGTTTCTAAGACTAAGCAATGCACTGAAAAGATCAAGGGTTCAAGCTTGAATGGTGATGAAGACCCAGCTCACAGTGCTCTCATATTTGGAATCTGAGATTCTCTAGAATGATATTAGAGGGAGAAAATATAAGATACTCTTTGGGGGGAAAGTTTAAAAGGAAAATAGGTGCCAGAGAGTGAAAACTATATAGTCCATAAGAAAAGTAAAAAAAGGAATGAGAGAGAAAATATAAGAGAGAGAATTCAGAGACAAGAGGCAGACTAGCACCTGAAGGAAAAGGGTAGTATAAGGGAAAGGTACATACAAAACGAAATGCCAGTGAAGAACTGTGGAATCCAATGACCTTAAAATACTTCCTATCTGATAGAATGCTCTCAAGAAATCATTATCAACACAAAGGAGCAGATTACCACTCCACCAACACTAGGAAGACTGGTACATGGTTTGTATAAAAGAAACATCAAAGGCAGTTGAGAATTAAATTTATAGCACACCTTGATTACAGGCTACTCTGGGTGAATAAAGGAAGATACAGCTGTGTTTCAATGGGACTTATTCAAATTACAAATCAAGTAAAGAATAGCCAGGACTTTAAAAAAAAAGGGTGACTCCCAAATGGTTTTTTTTTTTTTTTTTTTTTAAAGATAAATTCCCGAAGATGGCTTGGCTCTAGCCTTGAAGCTGTGTCCCATCTATAAGAAAGGTTGGGGTGAGATCTTTAAAACATGAGAGTTAATCACACTGAGATAAAAGAAAAGAGAATTCAGACTTAAACCTAAGACATAAAACTTCTAGAAGAAAACACAGACAGAAGAAAAACTTTATGACATCAGACATGGAAATGATCTCTTACATAAAACACCAAAAGCACGAGCAACAAAAACAAAAATAGACAAATGGGACTACATAATTCTACATAAACTTTTCTGTAATTCAAGAGACCCAGTAAACGGTGAAAAGACAACTACAGAATGGGAGAAAACATTTGCAAATCATACATATGATAACGGGTTAATACCCAGAATATATAAAGAACTCATACAACTCAACAACAAAAACTCAACTAACCCAATTTTAAAATAGGCAAATAAGTTGAATAGACATTTCTCCAAAGATGATATACAAATGGCCAATAAGCATATGCAAAGATGCTCAACATCACTAATCATCAGCAAAATGCAAATCAAAACCACAATGAGATATCACCCATTAGGATGGCTGCTATCAAAGCAGAAAACAAAAACAAAAACGAAACAAAAAAATAAAAAATTGTTGGCAAGGATGTGGAGAAATTAGAACTCTTGTATACTGTTGTTGGGATTGTAAAATGGAACAACCACTATGGAAAACAGTATGGAGGTTCCTCAAAAAATTAAAAATAGAACTACCCAGCAATTCCATTTCTGGATATATACCCAAAGAACTGGAAACGAAATTTCGAAGAGGAAAAGGGCAGTTGTTGTTTAATAGGTATGGTTTCAGATTCGCAAAATGAAAAAGCTCTGGAGATCTGTTTCACAATGATATGAATATAGTTAACACTACTAAACTATATGCTTAACAATGGTTAAGATGGCAAATTTTATGTTATCCGTTATTTCCATAACAATGAAAAAAGGAAAAGAAAAGAGAGCTCAGGACAACATAATATTACTTTAATGGCTGCCACCATCCGTATGGTATCATTGATGTGTCAACATATGGCCAAAATGAGGGTGAAAGATAGAATGGGTCCTGTCTGGACCATTTTATCTCTTGGAAAAAGAAATGCAGAAATCAGTGCCAAGTTAATCCCAGGACCAGCCTCTTCTGCATTCGTGTTCTGGTATGATTGACATTTTCCCAGCTCCACATCCAGGCAGCAGCTGCCTGCGTGCTGCTCCCTCATACTTGAATGCAATTTTATACAGACTAGTTACAAAGAGCAAGCAATTAGCTAAGTATTTGCTGCACTGAATCTGAAATAATGCATGTGTAAGGAGATCTTTAGCTGGCTCCAAAGAAGTTTTTAAAATTGGGTTAGAGATATCTCTGAGATAAAATGCTAACGACAGCTGAGTCATGGAATTGTAGTTGAGATGTCTTCATTTTGAATGTAAAGACATTTATGTATCTGGGGAGAAAAAGGATCAGCTAGGTCATGCATCCATCAGCTTGGTACCAAAAGTTCAATCTAACAGAGTCATGTCTTCTAGGATGTGTTGAGAACTTGGTGGGAGCCGGAAGCCTGTGACGTGAGAAAGAAAGCGTGTCCTGTATCTCAAAGGACAGATCTCCTGAAATGCTTCACTGAGGTGGCACCACACAGCACTGCATCTGCCAGCCCCATTAGGAATCATCCACTCATCTGACATCAATGACTACCCACCTCAGGGGTCAGCAAATGTTTTCTATAAAGGACCAGGAAGTAAATACGTGGGGCTTTGCAAGCCATTGGTATCTGTTACAACCCCTCAACTCAGTCATTGCAGGAAAAAGCAGTCATAGGTGATGAGCAATAAAACATTGTTTTTCAATAAAACATTATTTTAAAAATTAGGCATTTGGGACAGATTTGGTCCATGAGCTATACTTTGCCAAACCCCTATTACTAGTATCCCATATATCCAGATAGCATGCTGTTAATTTTTCATCATTCTGTTTACTTCCATCTGCTCCAGACATGTCCTTCCCTCCTTTCCCTTCATTGCTTTTATTCTATTTTTTTTTACTTTTTAATTACAGTTGACATACAATATTATATTAGTTTCAGGTGTACAACATAGTCGTTAGATATTTATATCACTTATGAAGTACCCACCTGGCACTATATATAGTTATTACCATATTATTGACTATGTTCCCTATGCTGTATTTTACATTCCCATGACCATTTTTATAACTGGCAATTTGTACATCTTAATCCCTTTCCCTTTTTCACCCATCCCCTTAGCCCCCCTTTCATCTGGCTACCATAAGTTTGTTCTCTGTATTTATGAACTTGTTTTTGCTTTGTTTGTTTGTTTTTGTTTATTAGATTTCACATATAAGTGAGATCACATGGTATCTCTCTTTCTTTGTCTGACTTATTTCACTCATCACAGTACCCTCTAGGTCTATCCATGTTGTTGCAGATGGCAAGATTTCATTCTTTTTTATGGCTTAGTCATATTCCATTGTACATATCTATCACTTCTTCTATTGATGGAATAGTGTCAATGGACACTTAGGTTGCTTCCATAGCTTGGCTAGAGTAAATAAAGTTGCAATGAACATAGGGGTGCATATGTCTTTTTGAATTATTGTCTTGAGGTTTACTTGGTAAATACCCAGAAGTAGAATTGCTGGGTCATATGGTAGTTCTATTCATTTTTTGAATGTATCTTACCAAATTAGTCTAGTTCAATGGCTCGATTCAGTTTTCCACTTTTAATTTTAGGTCTCGAGAAACTCTCGCAGGAGGTATGCACACAGATGTGCATACATGCTGAGGTGCTGATTACTTAACCCACACAAGAGTTTCTGAGGAAATCATCCACTTTTGAGCAAAACCTCCTCAACCTCCACAGAGAGACTGGGAAAGGGACCATCATTTACGAACTCACTGAGTTAACTGAGGCATTTTTATTTGCGGAGAAGGATAGGTTGCAACTTTTTTCCTGGGTTTTAAAATATTGCTTAATAAATATGTTTGCATTTGCTTGTGTATGTGTAAAGAACTTCTTAAAGAACATAAGAACTAAAAACAACAGTGATCTAGAGGGAAGTGGGAACACAAGATGAAGAATAAGGGTGAGACAGAGTTTTTACTGGATAATTTTAAACATATGTTTTTAAAACCATGTGAACACATTATCTATTCAAAGAAATTAATTTTTCTAATAATAGGAAATACACATTGAAAAGAGATCTTTCACATTCACAAAACCAGCCTACTGAAAGAGACACACATGTGAAGAGTGGAGAGTGTCAGGAGCCTCAAAGGCATCTCACTAAGGTGTGACCCAGGGATCCTGTCACAGCCCCAGCACCCCTCACTGTTAGCTGGCTTCTGCCTGTGCCTGGGCGACCCAGAGAGAAGAAGGTAGGGGAGAAACTGGGGCAGCACGAGAGGAGGAAACACATCCCTGTTCATTTGGTGGAGGTGGAATCGGCAGAAGGACAGATTCTTCAGTATTTTATAACTCTTAGTATTTATCAAACCAGAATCTATCCCATGGAGCTCCCCAGAACCCCCTTTCTTGTCTCAGCATGTGCCACATTTATACACTCTTCCCAGCTACCTCAAGCTCTCTTGCTACTGAGCCTTTTGTTTCTGCCTTCAAGTAAGCTTTAATTTTTTAAAAGAAACTTTCCTTTGTCTTGACTTTCAACTATCATCCTTTGTCTCATATATTGCTTTCACAACCCAATTCCTTGAGCTGTGAAGGAATGAGTCTCTCTCACTCCTTAATCATCTATGGTACAGCTTCTACCTCCACTCTTTCATTAAGTCCCCCCCTAAGGGACTTTTCTCACTGACTCTTTGAAACAAACCAAAAGGTTGGGTTTCTCCTTTATCCTTATTCTTCTTGATCTCCCTTTGGCAAAGAATGGAGCTAACATCCATCTTACTAAACATCTCCCCTCCCTTCATTTACTTAACACTTGAGAATCCTCTCTGCTGCTGCTCCCCGCAGCTGGGTCTTGTCCTAATTCCTGCCTCATAATTGGGCTCCAACTTGAAACTCCGTTCTGTCACACCTCTTGACTTCTCCATCTATCCACATTCTCTCAGTGAATTTATCTATTCTGCAGACAATCCTGCAGGAAGAGCAAAGAAGATGAGGCTTGAAGTCTGGCTCCACGACTTATTTGCTGTGCAGCTTAGGAAAATTGATTTCATCTCTCTGAACTCAGTTTCCTCTGCCCTAAAGTGGAGAATCATTCATTCAACAGTCTTGATTGAGCATCTCACTGTGTACCAGGTACTGTTCTAGGTACACAAGATTCATTAACAAATGAAACAGATAAATATTTCTGCCCTCACAGAGCTCCCATTCCAGCAAGGGAGACAAATAAAAAACAACAAACCTACCAAATATGAGAATTATATAAAATGACAGAATATGGTGAGAGCTGAAGAAAAAACAAGAAAATCAGATTACCCCTTTTAAAAGGTGGTCAAGATAGGCTTCTCTGAGAAGCTGATATGAGCAAAGCCTCAGAAGAGGTGAAGGAATTAGAATTGAAGGCATCTTTTGTAGAGGACATGGGCAGAGGGGCTCATAAGATCCTACAGGAGAGGCATGCTCAGCTTGTTCCAGGAGCAACGAAGAGGCATGTCAGTCACTTAGTAGCCACCTGGGTTACCAGAGCTACTGCCTCGGTTTTGGTATTGCAATGTTTGTGCTCAAGTCACCCTCATTTTACTTAATAAGGGCCCCAAAGCACAAGAGTCGTGATGCTGGCAATTCAGATACACCAAAGAGAAGCCGTAAAGTGCTCCTTTTAAGTGAAAAGGTGAAAGTTTTTGACTTAAACGAAAAACAAAGTCAGATGCTGGGGTTGCTAAGATCTACAGTAAGAATGAATCTTCTATCCATGAAATAGTGAAGGAGGAAAAAAGAAATGCATGCTAATTTTGCTGTCACACCTCAAACGGAAAAAGTTAGGACCACAACATGTGAGAAGTGCTTAGTTAAGATGGAAAAGGCATTAAGTTTGTGGGTGGACGGCATGAACAGAAGACATGTTCCTTGTGATGGCAGTGTGCTGCTCCAGAGAGCACCCAGCCTCGACAAAGCCTTCAGCCAGGGATCCCCAGAAACGAGTGACACTAAGCCAAGTGAGGGATGATTACAATAACACATTTTGAGAGAGAGAGGCCACGTTCACATAACTTTTGATACAGTATCCTCTTACAGTTGTTCTAGTTTATTATTGTTGTTAATCTCTTACTGTGCCTAATTTATAAAGTAAACCTTATCATAGGCATGTACGTATAGGAAAAAGCACAGCATACAGCTTCTACACTATCTGCAGTTTCATGTATCATGGGGGTCTTGGAAGGTATCCCCTGTGGATAAGGGGGGACTGCTGTATACTTTTATCCAGTGTCTTACATCACATCTTATATAATGAAGTTCAGTCCTGAGAATTTTGATGTCTGTCCTCAAAGATTTCACCACATCTAATAATACCACATTCTAAAAGTACAGATTTACCCAAACTATCGACTCCCCATCTGAGAGTCCTTGGATGGTACAGAATATATGTAGCATGGTTATTAACCAGAAACCTCAAGGAAGGGAAAGACTGAAGAAAAACAAAGATTCCCCCCCAAATTAGAAACAGCTGGTCTATTTCCACAGGAAGTTAACACTGGAGGTGTGGAAGCTATTCTGGGGTCAGAACAAAAAAGCACTGAGGGCAACTGGAATATTCCATTCACATATTCCTGAGATACAGATGTGTGCACAGCTACTGTTCTACTTTACTTTGTATTCCCTCCAAGGTGGTCCACCACTTATCAGGAGCCAAGTTAGGTTTGAGCAATATCAACAGAGAATTCTATACCCCGTCGGGTCACATCAAACTAATGCATTGACGCAGGCAGTTCCTACCAATACACACTCTGCCACAAAGAGGGACCATTGTGCTTTTACTTTTCTTTCTTTGGGGAATCAGTTATGTTTACCAAAAATACCAACATGTTTTATAATGGGGAGGAGGGGGCGACAGAAATTTTCCCAGCCTTACTTCCAAAAACCAGGTAAGATAAGAAGACCAGCTTACCTCAATTTTTTCCCAAACGGCTTCATAGTTGTCTTGGTGTTGAATATCTTGCATCAGTTTCTGAATTAAAGCCGATTTTGTGGCGGAATGGCTCTCATTTTTCTCAGAGGATGAAGCTCTCTCGGACTTCAGGTCAACATATTTTTTCACGCTGGAGAGAGGCATGCACAGCTCCTCGTCAGAAAGAATGTCACTCAGGGGCCCAGATTCAATGCTCTCACCCAGCGAAGAGGCTATGTCACTGGAGGAGCTTGGCGACACCCTGCCTAGCCTCGTATGCTTCTTCTTGACATGATACATTGGGTAGATCTCAGAATCGGAATTCATTTCAGACAGCTCCCAGTCATCGATATTCTGAATCGTTTCTCTTCTGGGTTTGTGAGGCAGAAGCTTGGTTAAGTTTTCCAGCTTCAAAGCTAGGATTTCTGTCTGCTTCAAGTGGGAGGGCAGGGCCAGGTATTCATCAGAGCCATACCAGGCCTCCACAACCTGACCATTCCTGGTCACGTGGCTTGGGGAGGAGGAGTAACTTTTTTGGCTTTTGTGTTTTGAAAGAAGGGGTCCCAGGGGCATAATAGTGTCTGAGCCAGCCGTGGATTCGCTGCTTTGAGTACAAGGTGGTGAACTGGATGTTTCTGACTGCACCAGTACCCTGGCATTCCAGCTCCTCTGATTACACGGCTCCAGTGAGGGTATGGAAGCAGAATCTATGTCTGGCCCTTGTACAGCCTTGGAAGGGCAAGGAGGAATTCCATTGGGTACTACCAAGCTCCCAGAGTTTTCAGTCCGTTCAGGTGGGCAGCACAGAGGCGCCTTTTCTTCTGGGGTCTTTCGTGGCTTTTTAAGTCGAGGTTTCTCTTTATGGCAGTCATTAAGCCTCCCCAAGCTGGAGGAGATTTCTTTAATGTGACTTTGGACTGTGTTTTCAAGATATCCATTCCCCATCTTGTGCAAACACTCATAGGACTGGCTGGCCGCCGAAGGGCTGCTGGGGTAGGAAGACTGCAACACCAAACAAAGCTTGGATCTGTCAGGAGGCTCCACCAGCGAGGGGGTGCTTCTACTCATCTCAGGCTTGAGGTCGGCCATCGGCTTCTTCCCGTCAGCGCCTTTCAGCTTATTCTTGAACGTTTCCTCTTTAAGGAAAAGCCCTCTTTTGGGCAATGTGGGCTGTGTGGGAGAGTCCTCATTATAATTGAAGCAATCTCGGATGGACCGCTTGGGGGTTGCATTTTCACAAAGAAGAGGCTGTTGGTTCTTGGCTTCAAGCTGGGAAGAAGACTTGGACTCTTGCTTCACGGTCTCGGAAGAGGACTGAACAGCAACGGGCAGAGCTTCCATGGAAGGTGACGTCTGCTGCGTTAGGCCTGGTGGCTCCTCCACTGTGCAAGCATTGTTTTCCTCACATCCACTTTTGTCATCTGCTGAAAGAGACACTTGAGACGCCTCCTCGCTAACTGCTTCAGTGCAGTTGGAAGGGATGGGGTCAGTAGCCATTGTAAGTAACCCGACACTTCGGATAAGCTCAGGGAACTCCTTTTCCATCTCACTGTAGCTCCAAGAGTCAAAGGGTTTGCTTTTGACCTGGCTAGAGGTCATGTCACCCAGGCCACCAAGCAAATCCTCACTTGGACTGTAGTCAGACAGTTCGAAAGCAGTAATGCCACAATCCAGAGACAAGTAATTCTGAGAGCATTTGATAGTTAACTGTCCTGAGTCATCCACTTCTGTTAGAGAATCAAGCCGGCCCTGAAACAGACAACGGCAAAGGTTTCAGTAAAGGGAGCATCAATAACACTCAACTGCCGTTCAAATGAAATCTCAGCAGAGGCCACCATAAAGGTCAAAAATGCATCAGTCTCAGTTGCTTGTGGTTTGATGTACAGAATGGCCTATTATTAATCAATTACCATATGGCTCTACATAGTATCCTGTTCTTAAATATTTAAGGATTTTTCTTTAATCTGGAGACTAGAGCCTTGTAGGAATGTAAAGGTCAAGCCAAAAACATCTTCTTGCCTTAATGGTCTATCTCAAAATAGTAGGTTGTTCATTTAATAAGCATTTCTTAAGTAATGCCTTTAATAATAAAATTTCTGGGAACAAAATAATTTAAGAGTAAAAGCTCCTTGAATGTCTCTTTTGCTTACTGCTATTACTCCTTCACCTACTACAGTGGCTAATTCATAGCAGGTGCTCAATGAATATTTTTAAACTGGAGTGATTCATCGTACTAAACCTGTCATGTTAAATATGCTTCCACAAATCAGAAGAAGGTGAATTCCTGAATTTGTATACGTAAAAACAGTTCAAGACCAGCTTCCGTTTGTCCCTACCCCTTTTAAAGATAAACACAGGAAATCCTGGAGAAAATTCATGAGCATCAAAATTTTATCATCTTCGCTCCCATCCACTCCCTCCCTCATGCATTTCTCTCCCATCCGCTTACCCCCATCCCAGTTCCCATTGGTGTATGTTGGATACCAAGTGTCCAACTCCCTTGTTATTTATCATTCAGGGTAGACTAATTTGAAACTCTGCTATGCTAAAAAAACAGTATTACAAGTATTTTTAATTTTATAATTTTTGTGATTAAGGATTTTTATCTCATTACTAATGCAGTTTCTGATATCACACAACAAATGAGGAAATTTTTGAGTGGTGATTTGTTTGGGACAGAAGGGTCTCTGGAATCCTATCATGCTTACCAGGCTTTAGGACAACCTGGCCTAAGCTAGCTCTTTAGGAGATGAAGGAAGGAAACTGAGACATCCTATCCCCAGGCCTCTGTTATCCTGGAGGAGGAAATGGGTGAGCAAACTTAAACTGGATTTCATGAAGCTGCCAGACCCTGTGCCCTTTCCACCAGGTGATTCTGAGATCCAGCCTCTCCAGGACCTTGCATCAGATTGTTTCGTTCATTTGTTTGTTTTGTTTTGGGGAAGGTTCTCTTCCTTCAAAGCTGTACCTTTCTTTATCTCCTACTCCCTTCATTCTTATTCCAAATATCCAGGTAAAAAGCAATGATGAAAAACTTCATTTCACTGTTCTATTCCTCAGTTTCCTCATCTATAAATGGGGATGGTTGATTACTATTTTTTTTTATTTAATCCTCCCGACAACTTTCTTCTGGGGTGGGGTCTGTACTATTGTCCCGTCTTACACACAAGCAGTGCCTGAGCCAAAAGAAGACACATAACTAGCAAACGGCCTCTCAAATAAAGGCCAAGCTGGGCTTAAACAGAGGCCATCTGACCCACAGTCAACACTCTGATCTCTGCACAATAATTTTTTCTAAATCATTGGATATTATTTTAAACTGACACCCCCCCCTCCAGTTCATTCTCCAATTGCCACCAGAATAACCCTTACAAATCTGTTTCTATTAATTCTCTGCTTAAAGTCCTTTATTAGCCTCCTGTTGCTATGTTAAAAACCTAAACCCTTCCAAGGACAAACATGAAGAGGTCTCTCTCAAACTGCTCTCCACTCCCCTCCCTGACTGTGAGTGCCCTCCTTTCAGTTTTTGAACACACTGTGTTCCTTCTGCCTCAGGGCCTTTGCACATGCTATTTCCTCTTTCAGGAAAGTTTCCTACCTATAATAACCCTTAACTAGTGGACTCTTACTCCTCAGGCCTCAAATCCAGTTTCACTTCTTCAAAGTTCCAAATCCACATCTAAGTCACAATCTTTTCTTATAAGCTGTATTTCTTATAAAACTATACTGTTTTTTCTTTAAGCATGTCTCTCAATCTTTAAGTAAATATTATTGTAATTATTTGGCTAACTTGTATCTCCCCCTAGTTTGTATGTACCACAAGAGTATAAATCACATAGAAAATGGATGATTCACCAGGATATCTGCAACACTTAGTATTGTGATCTGCAAAGAGTAAAGCAGTCAAAGACACATCTGTTGAATAAACGAGTGAATGATGACATTTTAGAATGTATCTCTATGCCTTCATGTAATTTTATCCTCTGATTATATAGTTTTAGTTAACTCCAGTGATTAAAAGCCCAAGCTTCAAATTCAAGGTCTAGCACTAATTAGCCATGTGACCATGACCCAGTAGCTTGATGTCACTAAGCCTTATTTCTTTCATCTGTCAAAAGGAAACGATGAGCCATGTCATAGGCCTGTTCTGAGGCTTAAAGGAGAGGCACATGAATAGGTGCTCAATGAATGTTCACTTATGATATTATTTTTACTATTCAAGGATATTTAGGGAGAATTGTTTATCAACAGGAAAGGTATCCCTATTATACTAAATTATACTGTACAAAGTAAGAAAACAATATTAACTGCCAAAATGATCTAAATGGAATTGTGTGGCTTTTATGCTTCCTATACCTACATCAGCATCTTTAAATAACAAAGTCAGAAGACAAAAATACCAAGGAAATGAGCCAGCCAAATAAAAGTCACACTTTATACAATTTTTAAGAGATTAATGGTGGAAATTCCAATTTAAAAGCAGGTTGAATTTTTTTAAAAAAATTCTTTTTTGTTTTTAATTTGGTTGTGGAGTACTCAGAACTTACTCCTTTATAAAAATAGTATTACCAATGATGATTAAGTTCCACAGCTATCCCATAAGTGGGTAATTTACATTACTAGTATAACTAGTTGAAATTTGCATTATTTTCTATTATATCATAAGGCATAGAACTATAGCTCCTTGAGTGATGTTAAAAAGGCATTAAGGAAAAAGTGTTTTTATAATGGGTAGAGAAAAAGAATTTTGAAATGTGGGATGCTGTCTTGCTCAAAAATGACAGGCACTCAATGAATGGTGTGAGGTGAATATAGGCATGAGACTGCATCTCAGATAATGTATGGCTGCCTCCTCCTAAGTCTTCCCCTGAAGATCGCTTCCCTAGCCAGTCCTTTGTTTGGAAAAGAAAATACCATACGCAAAAACACTTAATGCTCCAAAGGGAGCTCTCTCCCATCCTGTCCCCAACCAGAACAACTATTTCTGTGCATGCTGATTGTCACTCCAGGGCAACTATTTTTAGTTCATACTGCATTTTTTAATGTGGAAAAAAAAAACCCATCCTGAAAAACAAAACAAAAAACAGCACATGGTGTATCCATTTCATATCTGAAAGACCAAGTGACAGCATCTACCCAAATATTTTTTTTTAATCCAGTTGGTTATTAAAGAGCATTCTTCAAAAGTATTTTTACAGATTTCACCATGCAGAGGCAATTTTTAAAAAAGAAAGTTCATCCCAGGGTGGATGAATAATGACTTTCATTTCTTAAAATATCACTTAGTAATAATAACATATTTAGTCCCATTGCTTTCTTCTGGACCAGGGGTTGGCAAACTGTGGCTCGCGAGCCACATGCGGCTCTTTGGATATGTACCTGTGGCTCTGAAGTAAATTGAAAATGAAAATAAAACTATTATAGCTTCATTTATAAAATTTTTAAAGGATATTATTCACATATTGGTGATTTCACTTGTTTTACGGCTCTCGAATAATTTTTAAATTGTTGTGAGGGACAGGATTGGCTCTTCCATCTCAAAAGTTTGCCAACCCCTGTTCGGGACCAACGTCCCCAGGTAGTTTTCTAATGCGTGTAAGTAATAAAGTCTCAGGTGGATATGCTAAGTTCTTCATCAATGTTTGCTATTGTGTTAATATTATTGATAGTTATACTACATGTGTGACTTTACCTCTCTCAACCTCAGTCTTGTTATCTGTAAGATGAATACAATAATATCTTCTGTGAAATAAGGATAACAGCACCTGACCTGCCCACCTCCAAGAACTGTTTGAGGAACTAACGAAATTTTGAAGGTGATTCCCACCATGTATTATTCTTCTTTGAATGCCTAGTACCTTATACATAGTTGGAAAGCAATAAATATTTAGGGAAGGCAGAAAGGAAAACAGGAGGGGTGGGGGGAAGGAGGAAGGGAAGAAAGAATTATTATTACAACAGAGACCAGCAAAGAACTGGTTTTGTTTTATCTAACTATCCTAGATTTATGCCCCTATTTACCTACAAAGCATTCACTTAGCCTCTCTTAAATTCAGTTTTTCCATCTACAAACTTGAATTATTTTTAATACCCCTTACCCTCCTGAATAAATAAAACAATAAATATACTGCTTATCACAGTATCCGAAATACAGAAATTTTCAGCATTACACATTTTTTACATAACGTTGAACTCTTCCCTAAAGTGTTTTTATTTCTTTGGTTGGTTTTGTTTTACTAAGGTGTTTGCCAATTTTCTTACAAGATGTGGTCTGCTCCATATTTCAATAAAAAAATAAAACCCATATATCTTGTTTTTGCAAGAACAGGAAGAGGGAGAAAACTTGCCACTTTCTCAGCTTTCAAAGTTATTCTGTAATGTGGCTCTGAAAGTCAATAAGCTTCCAAAAAGAGAAAAATGAATTCACCTTTATTGGAAGGACTTCCCCTATTCTAGTTTATCAGCATATTTTATGCTATTTCTCTCATCATTCTACAAATATTTCACAGCTGAATTTATTCTGATAAAGCCGAGAAGTTTATCTTAATTCCCTTCCTGTTTTCTAAAATTCCAGGGTGCTGACAGAAACAAATAAGACTAAGCAGTCTTTGAAATGTTCTCATAGAGTCCCACTAGGAATACACACAGAAAAACAGGATTAGGAATCCATAGCTTCAAGGACAGCAATAGAAACTGAACTTCAATTCATAGAAAAATTTCCACAAAGCAGATGGCTAAGAATTCACTGTGCCTTTACCCCTCGTTCAACAATTGTTGCATCTTTTGACAAGATTAATGACTGGCTTCAAAGATGAAAATGCACGAAATTGCTTCCAGTAGATAATTGTTGAGCTCATCTATTGGATACTACTGTGAGAACCCTAATGGATACTACTTAATAAAAGCTCCAACCTGGCTATGAAAACAATGGTCAGGATCAATTATTAGGTTCAGAGGCTTTTCTTCATTTCTTGGGCTTCTACTTCATGAGTGATGGTAGTTCAAATAAGTGCATGATGAATGTATTCCACAAAACAACAACAATAATAACAATAAACCCTGGAGTACTTCTACATTCCCCAGCTCTACAACAAAGAGTTAGTGACGAGAAAATGTTTATTGAATGAATAAATATGTAAAAATCAACTAGCTTGACTCAGTGATTTCTAACGCCCCCTCTAGTAGCAGAAAGTGGGCTGATCTGATGACTGATCAATACTGGACATTGGGCAGAGCCAGCAGAATACACAGAAGGGGGAACAAAAAAAGAACATACATATTGGGGATGCTAGGTAGACATCTAAAGAAAGATCTCTTCAGAGTTTAGACAAACCTTCTCCATCTCTGATCTCTACCTCATGGATACCAGATTCAGGGCAGAGTTGGCCAGTTTGGAGTTCTTTGTCGGCTCTCATAATTGCAAGAATTCCAATCAAGGACCCTGTAGGGATCCTACCTGGGAGGGATGGCATCTGGGGACTGACATTAATATTCATCCTATGATTAAAAAAGGACTCTACCGAAGTCTGTATTACCTCCCTCACTGCCACAATCACAGGGAAAGCGAAATGAAAACAAAGACCATGGCTTAATGTGAGAAGTGAGCTTAGTATATTTTGATTCCCATAACCTTCCAGGGCCTGCAGGAAATTTGCCACAGCAAGAGCATCACTGGTATGAAAACAATAATCAACACATATTAATCATTAATGAGAATAGGCACAGATTTGTTTTGTGTTATTAATAATGTTGGAGCCACTGAAACATTAATGCATTAATAAATTAGTGAATTATGCAATGCTTATTATAAGACCTCTTAATCTTATATATTTATATAAGTGCCTTATAAACTTGTATATTTATTTTTTTCACAAAACCCATAGTGGGGCACTAACGTGGGTGTTAAGAGCCAACGGATGTATATACATACACACACACTGTATGTATCTATATATAGTATGCATGTATGTATCTATCTACTTATTTTATCTATCTATCTACACACACACACACACACACACAGACACACACAGCCTCTGCTCAGCTAGCACAATACTTCATTCTATAAATATATGTCCATTTTATTTGGGAATAGGAGAGTTCATTTGGATTTCAATTTATAGTGGTCATTCTTAAGCCATGCATCAAGAGTAGTAACAACAAATTCTTCAAACTGCATTTCATATGAGTACCAAAATGTAAATATATTGGTTGTGTAAAATTTTGAAGTCCTTTTGTCTCACTACATCCCGAACGATTTTTCTAAAGCATGAATTGAACCATGTCAATACGCTGAACTCTTCTGCTGTCCTCAAAATAAACTCCAGTTCTCTTAATACGGCTTTCTAATACGGCTTTGCATTTTCATGATCTAACCTCTGCTTACCTAGTAGTTCAACTCCTGTTTCCTGGTTCCTTGAACACTGTGCTCCAGTCCTATCCATAACTCTCTGAACCTGTCGCTTTCTGTCATAGCTCTGGACCTTTGAACCTGCCATTCACCAGTCTCATCCTGCTTTTCCTTTTGGTGCAGGTTAGACTCGCTTTTCCTGGAAGGCTTCCTGTCTGAACAGGTGCACCTTTCTGTCCTCCAGTGGCATCATATAGACTTACCAGAGTCTGGCCTTAACGTCTGTCCACCTATCTACACCCCCCACCAGACTCTAAGCTCCCTGAAGGCAAAGACCATATTTTGATCACTAGTATATTCTTAGCAGCTAGTGCCTGGCACATAGTAAGTGCTCAATAAATACCTATAACTGAATTGGGGAACAGGGAGCCAGGTTAGTGCCAACAATAAGGGTGGCCTCTGTGCAAACTATCTGGTGTGAGTTAACTCCGGTCGAAGGCTTCATTCACACCACAAGTGCCTCAGCCTCTGGTCACTATGCCTAGATTCAAAGCCCAGCTCAGGACCTGCGTATCTACCCACAGAGAATTTCTATCCCCCATCTCCGAACTGAAAACATTCTCAGACGGTCGCGCTCGACGACGCGTGATTTGGCTTCAGAGCAAACGCCCACCTCCTTTGTCTCCTCGGAGAAGGCCTGCAGAATGTCCGTCTGCCTGGTGTAGTTGCCATTGGCGTCCTGCAGCCCCTGCAGAATGCGCTCACGCAGCACCAGCACCGACACCCGGAGCTGGTGCCAGAGGAGCTGCACAGCGTGAATGTCCACAATCACGTTGACTGAGTAGGACAGCAGCTTCAGGGAGAATTCAGTCTCAAGGAGGGCATGGATTTGCTCAACGTGATCGGAAATATCTTCGCAAATGTCCTGCAGTTAAAAAGAAACAAAAAACAAAAAAAGCAAAAATATGACTAGTTTGCTTCATCCTAGAGAGGCGGCAGTAAAGAAAGGTCACCTTTACCTGACACCGCTCATCAGGGCCAGCAGGTCAGGTAAGGACATGTTAGAGAGCTGGCCTCTGTTTTGGTTCAGAAATACAGTCGAAGGCCCTATTTCTGGGCATTCTGCCTTGGGTGCATACAGGTAAGTTGATCCTTTTCTAAACCACAGCTATTCTAAACCACAGCTAAGTGGTGAGCTCCACTGAGCATGCACTATTTCAGGACAGAAGCATCATCCAGACACCTAGCATGAAGAACGATGGGCAAGAATATGTGTTTCACGGAAACTCCCCGCCACTCTCCAGGAACCATGGGTCTTGGATGGAAGGAATAATTATCAAATTCCCACAGAGACACAATTTAATACTTAAATTCATCATGGATATCTAAATCTCAGTCCACACTTTGTAAGCAGAGTCACTCTTAAGAAGGAAAGCCAGAGAAAACCCAAGAATGATGAAAGACAAAATACAGTTTTTGTTTTGTTTTGTTCTTAAGACCTGGACAATTCAAATTAGAAACATTGCTAATTCAAAGTTTCAATCTCCCACACACAAACTATTAAGTAGGCAGATTTGATATCTGATATCACTTGTCCTTACAAGTTCCCAAATTTCCACTGAACTCTCAGAGGCCACCAATATGAAATGGGTAGTATTTACTTGAGCAATTCAAATCCAGTACGATCAACATGATATAGATGTCAGCCAAAAGTGCTCAGTTACTCATTTTTAGTGATGATCAGTGATGTGTTTTTTTTAAATGGGGCTTCTATTTATGCTTTTCTGTAAGGCTAACATTTTTAAGAGAGTGTTTGAGTTCTGAGCCCTATCATGAGTATCAAAGCAGTCATTCTATGCTGGAAGTCTGACTTTCCAATTTCACATAATTCAATTACTTGTTTTTAAAGAAAAACTAAAATGTAACTTATATTTAACAATATGTAAAAATTGGCCAGAAAAAAAAATGTATTGAAGGATGATCGAAAGTTTTTCTGAATTTTAAATAATAATGATTGTACAACTCCAATAAATGCTCTAATATTAGTCCTTGAAACCCAAGAACCATCTGGTGATATTGATACAAATTGGTGATAATAACCTGAAAAGTTTAAACCAAATAGACTTTAGAGTCCTAAATAGGAAAAGTTCTTACAAACATGGCCCATTGAGCTCATGCAGTCCAAAAGAGATTTGGGGCAAAAACATTTTACTGTATAACAGTCCGTAGGGACCAATCACAGGCAGAATAGCTAGTCCTTGCCAGCCTTCAGCACAAAAAGCAGGCCTCTGACTGCTGCCATCAGGTGTCCCATATTGCCTGGGTCTCAGTTAACGCATGCGGGGAGCATCTACTCCATGCATCCCTCACACCTCTTATTCCTGAGACCTCAGCCACCACTCCAAAGCAAATACCCTGCCTCCTGTGCCCGTTGAGGAAGCTCACTTCGATGGAGTGCTGTGTTGCCTTGGGAACTCCCTTCCTCCCACCACTGACCACTTTCCTGGGTAATGTCTCTATTCCATTGTAAGAACACTCCTTAGGGTTTTCACAGAAGAATTATGTGAATAATTACATTATCTACCTCCTGCTCTTACCCAAACCTGACTCTCCAGTTTACCTCAGCCCTGACCTCAGAGATTGGGAGTGGGGATTGCAGGGGGAGGGTAAGAGGCTGATGGGGGAAAGGCAGGCCTCAGTGCTTCTTTGCCACTTTCTGATCCTTACTCTTTCGCCCTCATCCTAACTTCCTTCTGTCCTTGTAGGTCCTACAGAAGGTTCTATATAGCCTTGGTACCACAAATATGTCATGCCAAACACAAGCTATCTGCTCCTCTGATACATTCAGCTTCTTCAGAATGGATGTAGAAATTTAGTCACAGCCAGATCATAGGTCAAGATTGCCAGGCAATGATCCAGGGGAAACAAACTCTAAGGGGCACTCGAGCATCAGTGGGGTCTGTTAACAGGTTTCCACATCTTCCTCCTTCCCTGAAATGTAAACTGGCCCTGTTCCCACAGAAGCAGCTGGGCCCTGAGAGGAAAGAAACACTCTCCCCACATGTGCTGACCCCACTCCACTGAGTATTTTGGCAATGTGCTCACGCAGTCTATGCTGCAATTCTGAAAATAATGTATACCGTGGTGTAATTTTCTAGAGTCCATTCATTTATTTTTCTGGCCTCTACTCTGCCAATGGTTGTCTGGCTTGACAAAATTACATGCATGCACACAAATTATAGAACAAGAACTATAGGTACACGTGTAGATTGTGTATGTGGGTGGGTGTGAGTGTATATCTTCTCCCTCCCCAAAGATAGACTATGCTTTGAACATTTGATTGAGAAGTATGTTTTGAGAAAGGTAGGCAATTCAGAATCTATACATAATTTTTTTTTTCAAGATTTTATTGGGGAATCAGGGAAGGGGAACAGACAAGTTGCTGTCCTTTTTGTTCTTCAGTCTAGCTGTGGACGGTGTCACTTCACTGGCCCATGTTGGTATTATCATGGTGCTCTTCCCGCTGAGGCAGTCGCCTGCAGACTGTTGGATCGCCGCTCACGGCAGCTCATGAAAGCGCACGGCCAGCCCTGCTGCAGCCTATGCTGTCTCGCCAGCAACTCATGGCAGGCCAGCTTCAGGTCAAGCTGTTGTGCACCATCTTAGCTGTAGAGGGCGCAGCATCATGGGCCCACATGTGGGATCTGAACTGGGGCCCTGCTGCTCAGAGCTGGCATCCCAAGCCAACTCCCAACCAACACACCATTCGGCCGGCCCTATACCTAATTTTTAATAATAGAAAATCTGCTTTTCCCTGTGACCTCTGTATAAATGTCCAACAAATACTTCAAAAAAATAATCAGTTTGAAGATTAGGCCCTTAACCACTGCCAGTTTGTGGGTTGTTTATATGAAAGAAGCTGATGAACATTCTGTTTATTTTAATGCAGATAACTGGGCATTAGAGCCTTTTAAACAATTTGCTGAATGGCTTCCTCCCAGCAGGGACTGTTTGTAATTAAAAAGCTCTGAGAGGTCTGGCTTGTTGGAGGCCCTGTAGGCAGGAGATTAACAAGGTGAAGTGGAAGCTTGGGGGAGGGTCTGGACTGGAGCCCAACTGATGCACGTACATCCCCCACTGGACATGTGACCTGAGCAGACAGCAACTGGAACCTGGACTCAGCTCAAGTAGCTGAACTGATCTGTGTATAACAGATTTTGAGCACTGCAGTACTACTTGGTGGGAAAGTAGGCATTTCAGAAGAGATTCACAAATTTTTAGGACTACAAAAAGAAACAATCGGGCCCGCTGAGTGGCGCGGTGGTTAAGAGCTGGCTTAAGACGCCAGCAGCCCGGGTTTGGATCCCACATATGAGGGCCAGTGACACTGCCCTCTAAAAAAATAAATAAAAGAAACAATCTCATCAGGACTGGATGTATACAAAGGGTACCAAAAAATATGTACACATTTTAAGAAAGGCATAAACTATAGAAAAGGAAAAAATAAGCTAAAGGCTAGGAAGCCATATTTGCCAATCACATATCTAACAAAGGATTTATGTCCAGAATAAAGAACTCTGAAAACTCAACAGGAAGAAAACAACCAGACCAGTTATAAAGCAGGCCAAAGGCTTGAACCAAGAAGTCTATGTGGACATGAAGATGGCAGAAAAGCACATAAAAAACGTTCAGCCTCATTAGCTATTAGGGAAATGAAAATTAAAACCATGAGGAGATACCATTGCATATACACCTACTGGAATGGCTAAAATAAAAAGTTACTGACAGTACCAGGTGCTGAGGCATTCCAGAGCAACTGGACCTCTCCTACACTGCTGGTAGGAATGCAAAATGGTACAGTCTGGGAAACAGTTTAGCAATTCCTTATGGAGTTAGACATACACTTTATACCACATGACCCAGCAATTCCACTCCTGGGTATTTATTTATCCTAGAGAAATGAAAGCTGAGGCACACACAAAAACAAAAAGAAGCTCTACTCTTAAACACCTAATCAGAAAAGTGCTTCAGTGGGTACATGGATAAATAAACTATGGTACATCCATACACTACACAGTCTCAAAAGGTGACACAGTGTGTATTTCTATTTATGACATTCTCAAAAGATAAAACTGCAGTGATGAAGAAGAGAGGAGTAGTTGGGGAGAGTATGACTATAGATTGATGGCACCAGGGATTTTTTTGGTGAAGGGAACCAAGTATAAAATAAAATGAAGCTAATCTAGAGCCCCTCTCAAAGTGAATTAAAGCAAACGACACTTGTTAACAATCTATCTTTATTGTTTCAGAAGATTTCCCCCCACACACCCTATAGATATTACTGTGTTAATGGGAGAAGATGGTACTCTCCATTTTCTTGTTTAATTCACATACTCCACAGTAGCCCGTGTGGCATTCAGAATTACTCAGTGCATAAAATGCATTGAATCCATTATGCTGCCAACTGCCCACTTCACTCAACTTTCTAGATACCTTGTGGTCTCAAAATTGCAGCTGTTGCTGCCTGTCATGAAACAGGAATTGCCTATGGTTACTGAAGTAGCTGACACAAACATTGCTGTGACCTGAAACTGTTTACAAATAAACTCTAGCTGGATGGCTCAGTGTTTTTCTTTTATTTTAGTTGTATGTTTATGTGAGTGAGGTGCCTCTTCTTTTTTTGTAAGGTTGTTGTGTATTTGTTTGTATCATTTCTTCTTGACAGGTATAACGCTCTTAAGATAACTGTTAGGTATTTAACCAGTATATCCAGCTGTCACCAGCACAGGACCGAAATGAGGATGCTCTCCCTGTGCTTGCTCTAATTGCTTACTGTAATAACGCTACATGTGACCTGCTCAGTGCCTGCAAATTGTTCCCTGGAGGGGATCTGTTTGCTGCCTCATCATGAGGCCACCATGCCTATCCTCAATCATTTTTTTCGAAACATCTTGAAGGTTTGCTAGTGAAATTAGAAATCTCCATGGATTGACAGCCTGCAAAAGTGCCCCAAACTGCCAGTCTCCAGGGCTCCTTGCATCTGGAGGGAAGCCCACCCTTCTTTCCACACCCAGGTACTGAAGCAACACTTCGCACCCCAGTTTCAGGAAATCACACCAATGCAGCTCCTCTCACTTCTCTCTGCTTCTTGCTTCCCTGAATGCAACCACCAAATGAGAAAATATAGCCAGTCCCCCCAATACCTACCACCTGCCTCTCCACAGGCACAAGCCATATTCGAAAGGCATTTCTCCATTCTACAACCCCAATGCTGTTTGTTTCTTTCTCTTCCCCTGAAAGTAATTTCACTGTTTCTCTCAAAACACTCTTGACTTACATTAGTGTAACTGCAGGACACATTCAGATGGTTTTTCTTTAAAAAAAAAAATAAATGAATTAAAGCCTACTCTTCAAGGATAGGTCTCCTCACTCCCATTTCCATCTTTGTCTTATCAGAGTTTCAAAAATCTTGAACCCTTGTCTTATCCAGAGCATAACCACTACATTTAGAACGAAAAGTTTTCACATTATAAAGCCAGTAAGCAAGAGAAAGGTAAATATAAAATGTATCATGTGTACATATTTTAGTCTTACTATAAAATGCTATCTCATCATGACTGTTCATTCGGTTTACTAGCAGTTGTAGAAATGAATAAACAAAAGCGTCTTTACCCACCCATATGTTCACCATATGTGTGTGTGTTCATCAGAAAAAGCTAAGAAGGTATTCTTACCTAATGCATGTACTTTATAATTTTATATATAGATCAAGGGAACATCATAATTATTCATTAAAAAAGAAAACAAACAAAACAAAAAAAACCTCACAAATGAACCATTTGAACTAAAACTTCCAACTTTATACAAAAAATTTCCTATTGCAGACTGTTAATGTCACCTTTAGTTGGCTATCAAAACTGTTTTCTTCCAAAGGTAGACTGATAGATGTTCCTATGACAACGTATTTCTGTTTCCCCAAAAAGTAGATTGCCCTCTTGTTTTTTTCTTCTTCTAATGGTGCTAGTTTCTTCTTTGTTATATTGAGAATGGCAGTGATGAAGTGTGGTGGGAAGGAATTTGAGATTTTTAGGATCATCACATTACTTCTCCCCAAAGTTTGAAGAACTCTATGGTTGTAAACAGTGATTATTCTTTTAATTGCTAAAATTTTGAAAGTGTCAGACCTAAAATGAGATTATTTATGTGGAAAGATTTTGCTGTTATCATTAGCTATTACCCATCCATCCCCTGACTAGACTGTACTTTTCTGGAAGCGGGAAACGGATCTTACTTGTCTTTGTATCTCTAATGACACACGGCTGGGACACCACCATGCATGTGGGCAGTGTTCAAATGGTGGTCACAGAATTGGATTCAATGGGATAAAATATTGTGTATTACAGATCAAAGTGAAATTCCTAAAAAGCAAGCACTAGTTCAGTTTCCTCTCCTGAGTGTACCCACACTCTCAGCACTCCGTCAGCATAGGAATCAAAGTCGGATCATTCCTATTTTGACCAGGAGCGCTGGAAAAGCACTTGGACTTAGGAGAGTGAGGGAGACGGCAGAGAGAGGAGGATGAAGATGCTGAATGTGGACTTGGCAGCCTTCTCACCTTTGCTTTCACATAGCCTCTTTTGTCTTCAACTGAGAAAGGACCCATTAGGAGGTCTGTCTGGCCTTGCCTGGCTATATCCAAACCTGGACTGTGCTTTTCATAGATTTCATCTATTTTCCTTTCTTCTTCATATAATTCATCTATTAAGGATCTTGGGGCATCAGACCTGCAGAGCTTCCCACAACTTGGATTTCTTGATTACAGCCCCATGAAGCAGTCAGTGTGTTGGTTCCTCTGTCCTCTTTTTTTTTTTTTTTAAGATTTTATTGGAGAATTAGGGGAGGGAAACAGCGTTGGGGAATCAGGGAAGGTGAACAGACAAGTTGCTGTCCTTTTGTTCTTCAGTCTAGTTGTGGAGCACATCTCTTCACTGGCCCATGTTGGTATTGTGATCATTGTGCTCTTCCCGGGTGAGCCACTTGGTCTCCAGCTCACAGCGGCTGCTGGCTACTCCCAATAGCTCACAGCAGCTCACTGCAGCCCCACTGCAGCCTACGCCATTGCCGGTGACTCATGGCAGCCCAGCTCCAGGTGGAGCTGTTGTTCACCATCCTAGCTGTAGAGGGTACAGTGTCACTGGCCCTCATGTGGGATCTGAACTGCTGCCCTGCTGCTCAGAGCAGCACTCCCAAACCAACTCTTAACCAATATGCCCCTTGGCCAGCTCTCTCCTCTGTCCTCTTTACTTCCTACAAACGGACAGTTGGGACCTGAGCCCTGACTAGGCTCAGGTTCAATTTCTTTGACAAAATTATAAGTAGCATTATGTTCTTTTGTTAAGAATCATTTAACTGGTTTTTGCTCTTTTTTGATAGTTGCTGTCAACTATTTTGGTGGTTGAGGCTCTGTGCTCAAAACTGTTCATGTAGTTATTAGAGGTTGCAAAATGATAACATTCTTACTCAATCATTTTGTTTTCATTTATTAGCTGGAATAACTTTATAAGAAGCAGTATCTCTTTATTGACTATTTGGTTACAGTGACATAACTCATAAAGGAAAATCAAGAAAAATGCTTGATTATTTCCTTTTTCCTACCTAGTTTTCAAGATAATGGATTGGTTCTCTGTTATTAATACATTCAGAAGGTAACCAGTCAGTTGGTTTACTTAATATCATTTTGTACTCATAGATTTAAACATAGTTCATGGGTTTTGATCCATCACAATTTTTAACCAAATGAAGCTCATCTTTGGCCAGTGGGATCCCCTTTCAATTTAACTTCAAGTTGTCTAGTCTAGTAGTCTTGGCTAGCTTCCTTGCTAATCATATATATTGTCAGACTTGAAACCAGCCATCTTTCTAAGAAGTCTTGGTTTCCTTTAACGGGAAACATTTTTCCAAACTACCATCTGGGGAGTAGGGATGCTCATTACTACTGGGTTAGTCATTGTTTCTAGGATTTTATAATTAACAGGGCTAATAAATATGCATATTTAAAAATAAAACACCTTATTGTGAATTCATAACTGACATCTCCAGTTCAAATTCATAACTATAGGGTTTAAACTAGCATCTTCTATACTACATCTATATCTCCTTTCTTCTATACCAGAATCCTTCATTACTTGAATCCTTCTATACTTGAATCCTTCAAGAACACAGGGGGTGATAGAATTCGAAGACCCCTAGTTACTCATTTGTTTTATCTCACATTATAAACATGATACTTACAGAATCATAATACTAACACTGCCCTAAAACTATGACTAATACTTCTCCTGATGCAAATGACTAGAACAGGGATTTATAAGCTACATGGTCATGTTGGCTTTTGTTACCATAGGAGAGCAGGGTTACCTTTGGTTTGTCTTTAACTGGTCTTTGAGACAATAGAACTTATACCCAATCTCATGTTTACTACAGTTCATATTACACAGTTTAAACATTTGGGGGATCTGCAGGTTCATTTATCATCTGCTAAGTCTTTCTCGAAGGAAAAAAGAAAACACCTGAAGAAAAATATGGCTATGAACCACAGAACCACTAGTTTTCCTCCAGGGAGGGAAAAGTCCTTTGGTTTTAGAAAGCAGGCCCTGAGAGGCTTCCTGCCTCAGCAAACTCTCCTAGTCTTTGCAGACCATCACAAAATATGCAAAAGAACAAAATCAAAGAAGGTGGTAATCAACAATATACCAGAGAAACTGGACCATGCACATGAATGCCAGGTGAGAGCACTCTTCCTTTTTCTTTCCAATAGAGCAACTACAGGGCATAGGATGATCCTTATTACTTATCAGTTTAGGACTATCCAATGATGGAAATGGGTTTTCTCTTGAAGCGATGGACTGGGAAGATCTCTTCATTTACCATCTCATATAGGCAAAGTTGTACAATTTACGTATTTGCTTTGTTTTTTGTTCAGTGGTCCCATATGTCATTTCTGTCTATTTCTGTGATATCTGCCTGTTTTAGGAAATTCCTATGTGGCAGGCACTGCATTTGTCTGTTTTGCTTTGTAGAGTATGGTGCACATGCAAATAGATTCTTAACACATGCTGAGGTTAGTGATACTGAATTCATGAACCATGAAAATAGGAGTTTGAAGATTATCATGAGAAAAAAAATAAATGAATCACAAGATACATCTAGATGAGTTTGCTCCAGGCTGAGTGTCAGAGTCTGAGTTCTTGGCCCTGGTGTGTACTGGGCATCTGTGCCCCAACAGATCACTGTACTGCAGTATCCTCTTCTATTGGGTTGTTGGAAAAGTCATGATGCATTTTAGCAACAAAAAACATAGAAAAAATACGTCGTGACTTTTCAGACAACCCAATATAAAGACAGCGCTGGATGGATGATCTCTACTCTGAAGCGCTAAGATTGTCTTTTGTTTTTTTCTTTCTCTTTTATATTGTGTCCCCTTCCCATAATGCATAACCAGAGCTTTAGTTACCTAGCTGCTTTTCTGTATCTCTGAAAATCTTTGTCACATGCCTGCTATTTCCTACTTTAAGTAGAATGAGCACTGGACTGGGAATCAGGAGACCAGAGACCAGTCCTGAGGATACTGAAAAGTATCACTCCTGCAAGTGAGCCTGCCACAAGATCTGAAATGATACTGCAGATCCACAACACCAGGCTGAGGGACAGGGATCCATGGTTCATTCAGAATGAGGGCCAAGGTATTAATGTTTCGAGGCTTAATGTCCCAAAGAGACCTTGGGTGGAGTTTTCCTTAGTCACCATAACAGGCTCAGCTCATGACTCTTCCACCCTCTTATTTCCCTGCTCCCCGCACATCCACACATACACATTCCTTTGAAGCTTGTTTTTTTATCTGCCTATTGTCTCTTCATTTCAGTCATTTAAGATTTTATTTTCAAAAATTCTATCAAAACCTTTTGGCATGTTAGATTTATTTACCTGAGATGAAAATGTTCTAGTAACTCTTGAAATTTGGGAGCATTTTAAATTATAGTCTTACAGGTTCATTTGCAAATGTTTTCTCTTGACCTAGTCATACATACTCATTATACTGGGAAAAAGACATTAAGAAGATGAAAGTCCTATTTGGGATTTCATTGCCCCCTTGGAAAGGTCAACTTCTTTCTTAGAAGCACTCTTCATATATTTAGATCACTAAGACCATGACCCAGCTTCTAAGGATATGTTTCTATGTTTTCCTCCCCACAATAAACATCCACAGCAACCTAGTTGGCTGTTAATTTGTATTCAAACACCTACAACATGCTTTTTAGAAGCTAATATAGACACAAGCTTTTAGATCTCACATCTGAGAGTCCGGAACAGGAAATGAAACCTCATAGGATCAAAGTCCTGTGAATAACTAATTTTAGGAGCTATGGTGAAGACACTGTAATTGAGATGACAGCAAATCCCAATTCTGAAGCCAATGTCACCCTTTCATGTAAGACTGATGGGAATGCAGGTTGTCAATTAACTTTCTAGAAAGCTCCCGTTGCCTTCCACTGATCCAATAATTTCATTCCTAAGAACATCCACTAAGGCAATAATGGATTTATCTATTGAAATGCTATCACAGAATTGTTTACAACAGTGAAAATTTCTAACAACCAAAAGATCGAAAGAGAGGAGATTGGTTTAAAACAATATGGTAATCCATATAATGGAAAAATACACAGATGCTAAAAATAATGTTGCAAAATACATTTAATGGCATCAGATACTGAAGACATATTGTTAACTGACAAAAAGTAAGTTAAAGGTTTCTATTAAAATTATAGCTATGTATACTCATAGGGAAAACTAAAAATGATGTCAAAGTTCTTCATAGCATTTTCTCTAGGTGGCAGCATTACAAGTGATTTTTAATGTATTGTTTGTATGTTTTACATCTTTTTCACTAGAGATTCATTTCTTTTGTGAAAAAGAAAAAAAGTAAAAGTTAAACAACAAAAGAAGTGAAGTCATTTCCCATTTCAAAACAACAGCCAAGGAATGTGAGTCAAACTATGCACAGTAAACAATAGAACACAAAATCAAGGTGACTGAAGATCAATGTCAAAGCAACAGGATCCTCAGACTCCCAGCATTCTTTTTTTTTTTTTTGTAGAGGGCAGTGTCACTGGCCCTCATATGTGGGATCCAAATCCCGGCCGCTGGCGTCCCAAGCCAGCTCTTAACCACCGCTCCACTCAGCCGGCCCTCTCAGCATTCTTTTTGTGTACAGAAAGACCTGTCACTTCATTCACAGCCATACTATCATCATTCTCTTAGGGCTCTATGTCAGGTGGCCATGTACTATTAGCCAGATATTAACAGATAAACAAGATATTATTAATCACTGGTTATTAAGATTTTTAACTCTGTTTTTGCTTTGATTTTTTTGTTGTTGTTTGTTTGGTTGTTTTTGTTTTTGTTTTTTTTTGTTTATCAGACTTGAAGTAAAGACATGGGTGAGGGACAAGTATTAACCATGTGAAGTGGTAGGAATGTAAATATTACTCATCCTCTCATCCTCTGTCCCTTTATTTTATTTTATTTTTTTTTTGAGGGCAGTGTCATTGGCCCTCATATGTGGGACCAAACCGGGAACGCTGGCTTGGCCAGCGCTTTGTCCCTTTTCATTTGATTGATTTGTCCCAGAGTATTACTGACTACTTTTTTATATAAACTTAAAAGGAGGGATATTTTTCAGGGCAGATTCCATTACTTGACAAAGTAAGACCTTGTTTAACTCCAGGAGTGACCTCAACACTCTAAGATTCAGTATCTTCTACTTTCAAGCTGCTATAGCCTTTGTGTAATTACCACGGAAATAAAGACACCCAAAGAGAACTCAGTGCTTCCTTTACACAACTGAAATTTCAGTCACAATTGCTCAGGAATTGTTGAAATACATAACTTTTGCTGACTGAGTTATACGAACTTTTGTTTATTTCCATCAACCAAACAATTTGTACTGGTGCATTTGTTTTGTTTCTGTGCTCACCTCTTCATCCTCAGAATCAAAAAGAGCAAACTATACACATCCAACACATTAGTGCTGAGCATCGGAGCCTAAATTAAAACCTAGAATTCAGCTTATATCTTAGTTAAGAAAATCCATTTTGGTTTTTTGCCTGCTCCATGCTTGATTGACTCTCCATATTAGACCTGCTCTTCAGCAAGCACTAGACATACAAAGCATGACTAACGTTATTGAATTCCAATAATGTGGTTTTAAATCTACCCTCATTGTCCTTTTCCAGAGGCCCCTATGGGAAATAAAAATGGATCAAAATTATGTATCTGACTCCAAAGTGCAGCAACCATCCATTATTAATGTCCCAATGACACACCAAAATGGAGGATGAAGGATCCATGCAAATAGTTCTATAACGCTGATTAAAGGATGTGGTACTTTCCTTTTGTAATCCGCAACCAGCTAAGAAACAAATTCAACTTCAATGCACTTTCCAAACCAATAGATTAATTTTACCTATAAAATCATTTTTAACTTGGATTGCTTACTTAAATTGACTATAAACTTAGAGAGAAAGAACCTTTTTTTCTGATTACACATAAAGAATTCTATTCATATCAATAGTGAGAAGCGTTTCAGAAAGATCACAAAAGGAAAAGCTGAACCCATAAAGCACAAATATCAACTGAACCTCAGAACATTCCTTTGAACATTTCATCTATGATTAATAAGCTCCTTCCTACAGTATCCTGTCTTATGCCCCTCTACCCTATTTAACCTCAGACAGAAGCCATCTTGTGAATTTCTAGTGAAAATTCAGATGTGTAAAAGTAAATTAATAATGAGTAATACAATTAAATGAATAAAAGGGGTGAATGAGATAGAGGCACAGAAAATAAAAGTAAGAAAAGACTACAAGAGAGATTCACAAGGATAAGACAACTTATATTATTTCTCTATGATTTAGACCTTACCTACTTCCAACAAAAGGGGGAGATTGAAGATGGCTTTCAAATAGTAAACTATACTCTTAAAGGAAAAAAAAAAAAGGAAGGAAGGAAGGAAAGAAGGAAGGAAGGAAGGATGGAAGGAAGGAAGGGGCAGAGAGAGAGAGAGAGAGAGAGAGAAAGAAAGAAAGAAAGAAAGAAACAAAGAACGAAAGAAAGAAAGAAAGAAAGAAAGAAAGAAAGAAAGAAAGAAAGAAAGAAAGAAAGAAAGAAAGAATAAAATACTGAAAACAAGACAGTTGCTGCACTCAAACACTCAGTTTAGCTCTATGGAAGGAAGAGAAAACATGTGGCCAGAAGTGAATGGCTGAAGAAAAAGACCTGGTTTGGGAAATTAGAGTCTCCGTGGAATTATCAGTAGATGATTTCTATGAGGAGAGTGAACTAAAGACCTGGAACACCCAAACAGAGAAGGTCTTGCTTCTTTAGAATTGCACGACATCTTCTTGACAATAATTCAGACTTTGAGTGGAAGGCAGAAAGAAGCAAGGTTCAACTGAGAGAGCCAAGTACAGCGAGGCCTAGCTCGGAAAGGGCTGAATTCAAATAAGGGAGCAAGCCCTGACAACAAGGAAATGCCTAAGGAAAAAGTATCTCTGGAACTAGTGAAAAGCAGACTCTGTGATTAAACTTTCTCCATGTTGCTTGGCCATTTACACTATATGGAGGGTTTGTGCTCAGGGACTGCTCACATAAATGTCCAGAAGGTTCTCATACTCCCAGCAGAGGGTAGAAGGTAGGTGCAGGATAATATGATCCAGAGAGGCCTCTCTTCCCCCTTTTTCCCTTAGGCTGGTGCAAAGGTCAAGGCTATCAGTGACCCAGAGGAGCCCTCTGTGTTAAAATGCCCCTAGGGTTTCATCCCCAAGCAATAAGGAGTGAGGATCTGATTGGCTAGCTTGACTCTAGAGATTTCCCTCAGCCAGAGATGACATGAAAAAATAAGTGGATGCTGCCTTGAAATGGACAAACATTCTATCATTATATGATCAGGGCCAAGAGGCCATCTGATGTCGGAAAAAGCAGCTAAGCACCTAATTAGAATAGTATTCCTTCACTGCCTGTATTAGGTGGAAAATATTGGCACAGACACAGCTTAAGATCTATAAATAGGCTATAGAAGTGGTAGAACAAAAGCTGGGAACAACTACGTGGGTAGAATGTCAAGTCCACAAATAAAATACACCAAAACGTTTCTGAGGAATAGGAATGTAGGCAATGTTTTCTTCATATAGGTATCTGTATGTTTACTTATATTACAGTTTATTACCAAGAACATGAAATACTTTTTCAAAAAATAATAATTTGGTGGGGTGTGCTTGCCTGTTTGTTCTTCAGCATAAACACAAACATCCTGCCTATTAAAAATAGGAGGCCATGATGAATGCGTTCTAGCAGAAAGACGTGGTTAGCAATAGTCACAGAAGAAGAGCTTGGCAGAGGAAAGAAAAAATAACACAAAGGCTTCTGTGTCAGGGCCCTGGAACCTAGGAGACAGCCAGTGTCAGGTCCCCCTGTAGGTGCTCTCCCCACAGAGATACTAACAGTCAAGCCCTCACCCATAAACTCACCCCAAACTTCCTTCAATGTAACCAGAATACATGTTATTTTTCAAACTGTGGGAGGTCAGCTGCACTGCAAGGCAGTTGCCAGGGTTTATGGAATGACAGAGATTTCCGGGAGAGGCTACTTCAATAAAAGGAGTGTCAAGTAACATACGGAGAATGTAAATGGATACCAAGCCTGGCATAACCAACCCTCAGAAGGACTATAAAAAGCCAGCAGAGTCGCATGTCTCATCAGTGGAACTCTCTTTGCCTTGGAGCCAGACCAAGTCTGGGATCTGACCACTCCAGATGCCAAAGGGCAGGCAGTGCCCCGAGTCACCCCAGGCGGGAGGCTGGCGTCCCCAAATCACCTCCTCTCCTGTAAGCCCCAGGAGGAGACAGGCCAGGGCAGTGTCATTATAACGGCTCATCCTCCACTTCACTGTACAGCCAAGGAGTCAGAAAACATGCAAATGGCCAATGGGAGAGGTTTTAAAAACTTGTAAAAAAATGTATGTTTTTTCTATGAGTTTACTGCACAAGTTAGAAAAGATAAGACAAAAAAAACTAATTAGGGATCATGTCTTTCTTTTTTATCACTTATTCCTAGATCCCAAAACAATGCCTGACACATGGTAGGCACTCAATATATAGTTACTGAATGAAAAGTAATGAAATAAATCACCAATAATCCTATTCTTCATACAAAGCAGTGCATAACATTCTATTTTGTAATCTACATTGTGCTGTTTTTCATTGAGTGGCATATCATGAATATTCTTTCATGTCAATAAATCTGATTCATAATTCTTTATGGCCACACAGCATTCCACTTTATGAAAATACAGGTTTGGTTTTTACTAATGAATCTTTGTAGCTGGATGTCTGGCCGTGGAGTGTCATTCTCTCTCTCTTTTTTTTTAAGGTTTTCTTTGGGAATTGGGGGAGGGGAACAGTGTTGGGGAATCAGGGAAGGGGAACAGACAAGTTGGTGTCCTTTTGTTCTTCAGTCTAGTTGTGGAGGACATTGCTTCACTGGCCCATATTGGCATTATCATTGCACTCTTCCTGGTGAGGCAGCCGCTCACCAGCCACTGGACAGCCGCTCACAGTGGCTCACAGCAGCTCACGCCAGCTGCCGGCCAGCCTCGCTGCAGCCTATGCCATCACTGGCGACTCACAGCAGCCCTGCTCCAGGATGAGCTGTTGTTCACCATCTGAGCTGTAGAGGGCACAGCGTCACTGGCCCGCATGCTCAAAGCTGGCGTCCCAAGTCAACTCCTAACCAATGCGCCACTCGGCCGGCCCTGGAGTGTCATTCTCTTAAAGGCACAAATACCCTATCAGTCAATCAACAAACTCCATGTTTCCTTCTGTTATAATTTTAAGTTCCATGAGAATAGAGACCTTTTCTGTCACACTTATCACTGGGTCCCCAGAACACAGTACAGTTTGTTATGATCAATAAAGGCTGAATTAACAATCACTCTTGTCTGTCCCCTTCTTTTGATTCCTATTTCAAATGCCCGGCTCCTGTCTGAACTACTAGCTCAACCTCTGAGCTGGTTTTGTTCCTTCAAACCACATTAATTGAACTTAATACCAATACATGCCCCTTTAATTATGTGATGAATTCCGTCTTTCGTTATGTGATTCCCTTGCTCAGAACAACTTAAATGCTCCAGAGTTTTAGGATAAATTCAAGTCTTTCATCTAGTTTATCAAGGACCACCACAAATGAACCTTTTAAAAATACAGGACTATACCCTAGAGATTTTTCAGTCTGAAACCATCATTTTACATCTGAGTAACTGAAGCTTAGAAGGTTCGGTGACTTCCAAGGACACATGGCTGGCTAGTGACAGGACCCAGGTCTCGGGCCTGCAGGCCACACTGGCTGACTCTCAGTCGGCCTTGGCAGCTTCCTCTACTTCCCAGATTCAGAGAAGACAGTTTGCAGACCATCCCTGAAATAAGCCTGACTCACTCTGGCCCCTTGCCTTTTGCCCAGAGCATCACTGTTGCCTGAACTGTCCTTCTGTACCCAGTCAAATCTTTTCCAAGACCCACCTCACGCCCTTCCTCCCATACAATGCCTTTCCCAGACCTAACTAAATTCTCGGTCCTCTGATCTCCAACAGCATTTGCCTGCCCCACTCATCCCTGTACTTAATTATATGTTGCCTTGCACTGGTAAACATTTCACAGCTGAGTGAAGTAGCTTGCTGCATGTGTAAGAAGGAAAAGAAGGGTAGAAACGGGGGAAAAAAACACACCATTCTAATGTGGTGAGGCAGCGAAATAACATTCTGATACTGGAACACACCACTTAAAAGACACAGCCACCCAGCACCACATCGTGATGTTTCCTTTCACCCTTTCTTCTTTTAAATGTAGAACTTAATTTGAGGTCAGTGTTTCTGGTTTGCTAACTGTAAAGGCTTCCACCTAAATAGCAAGATGAGTTTTTACACTTTGAGGCTCTGGATGGTAAGGCCTTTGAGAGGAAGGACTGTGCCTTATTTTAGTATTCACAAGACTACAAATTTTGGAACAAGTCTGATTATTTTGCTGTAACTAATTCTACAAATGTCCAATTAGGTTTGCTATGCTATGATTTCCTAACTGACTGATATCAGTGACAAATAATAAGCAAGTTTTGCATAGATGGACATAATGCTGACCAAACTGAAAAGATGATCAGGAATTTTACTTAAAAACTTTGCCAAAAAGGAAGCGAACAAAAACACTCTAGTATATTTAAGTTACCTAAGCTAGTCACCAGTGTTTCTTCCTACTCTATAAATCAGGGGAAGTGCCTAGACATTTTAAAATTTATCTTAAGGTCTTCCTAAGAAGTGTATGTATGTATGGTTGCATACAATTATATATGCACACATAGAAAAAGAGATGGGGAATTTCTTTAAGGTTTAAAAATTAAAATGAGATATACACATGAAAGATGATTACAAATACCATAAAGCTGTTATTTATTATTGATATATTGACACACAGATCTTGGTTTGAATGTCTCTTCATGCATTTCTGAATCAGGGTCTGGGTTATTGATATATTCATAGATTTAATGCTATACAATGGGACCATCTCTACCTATTGACCAACAAGCCTACATGTGCCTAGATACTTACATATGCACACAAAGTCAAGGTCAGATCTTACAACCATGGCATGACTGAAATTTGGGGGGTTGGGGGATTCAGATTATATGGATGTGGTAGGTAGGGCTGGTCTCTCTATAATAGAACATTTACCACAGTCTTCATAGTTTCTTTCATTTTCAATTTCTATCCCATGGCAGAACAAACAGAACTATGACTTTTGTTTTACTCTCTACAAAGCTAATTCACTGTTCTTAGGGTAGTTCTCTTATGTTTCCAACAGTTACAGTCCCTCCATTCACCAGAATTTTAGGACATTCCTTCAAGTTATTGATATGGAGGGACATCTATATACTTCTAAAAGTAATCTTTTCTCTCAAAATTGTTATTCTGTGGAGCTATCTATCTTTTTCCAACAATTCCATTAAAATAGAAAATTCTGGAAAAATGTTTGCAGGGCAAGTTCACACATTGCATAATAAAATGAATAGCATGTCTTCACACTTATTTCTTATTTTGAGCAAAGATTAATACCCAGCTTAATAACCCTGCTTTTTTACCCAATACTTGGCCTTTTGTAATTTTTGCCTGTTTTCAAAAATAATTTTATCATTAAAAGGATGAAAATTAGGCACAACTGAGGACTGTCAAAGAAGTATACAGAAGTCTCTAAGGGAGATCTCAAAAAGTGAATTCTCTTGGGCCAGCCAAGTGGCACGTTGGTTAAGAGCTGGTTTGGGAAGCCAGCAGCCCCAAATCGGGTCCCACATCTGAGGGCCAGTGACACTGCCCTCAAAAAAAAAAAAAAAATTTGATATTTTGTTTACCATGGATTTGTGTGTTTTAATTTTGTTTTGTTTTTTTAAACATTGCATTACAGTAGTATTTGTCATTACTAACTTTTGGGGTTTTTTGTTTGTTTGTCTATTTTGGTTTGGTTTGTTTTTTTTTGCCACTCTCTTAAAATTTGTGCCTGAAACAAGTTTCTCACTTTGTTCAACCTAATCTTAGTCCTTCTTTGTCCAATCCACCAGTTTGAGAAAGATGAGAGATACAGAAAGCATAATCTCCCATGCAAAGCCTGGCCTATATCAGCCACCACCAGCCAACCAGCAAACATGTGAGATAAATGCTCATTGCTATATCACTGATTTGTGAAGTGGCTTGTCACGTAGCTAGAGTTAACTGACATAGCAATGACAGTTGTAGGTCTATACAAATGAAGTATTTGGAGCTGATGGACTCTAAGAGTTATGATTATGTTATTCAATCTGATTGTTATTTTGCTGCTTTTGTGGAAAAATAAATTAGCTGTCATAATAGATTGCGTTATTGATCTCTAATAGTTGATGCTCCTCCATTTGAAAGGATTATACTTCCTCACCTCATTGATATCAGGTTTGACCATATGACTTGCTTTGGTCAATGGAATGTGAGCCAAAATGAAGTAGCTGAAATTTTAAGAGCCCTGGAGCGGCTCTGTAATCACTCCTTCCCTCTTGATTTCAGGAGACCAGCATATCACAGAAAGAGCATCTCCTTCAGCCTGGTTCCAGCTGATAAAGAGTTGGAGCAGAGCTGAGGCCCAGCCTGTGATAGGCATATAATGGGGACAATAAATATACCTTCTTGTTGTATACTATGAAGATCCAGGAGTTGTTTGTTGCCACAAAATAACTTAGTGAAAGCCAGCTGAATCAGAGGAGTAACTACTGGGAAAAGCTAAACCTACCACAAGCTGAAGATGATATGACTGTATGCTTGGGAAACTCCAACAAACAAGAAAATTCAGTCATATAGTGGAGTAAAAAATTATTACCTAGAAATCAATAGTTTTCTTACGTACAAATAATATGCTCTTGGGAACTATAATTGAAAATTTCATTAACAAATATAGCATAGAAAAAATACCTTGGAATAAACTTAAGAGAAATGTGGAAGACCCAAATGAAGAAACTTTAAAAGACTCCTGAGTAATTTTTTATACAATCATACACATGGGGTAACAAAACATGTTCTTGACTAGGAAGAGTCTACATCATTACAAAAGCAGTCCTTCCTAAGTTATTTTATAAATATAATGCAATGCCTAACATAAATAACAACAGGTTTTGTTGGGGGAAGAGGTTGAAAGATGAAGATAGGAAATAGTCTGATTTTAACAGATAAATGGCAAACAAGAATAGCCAGAGGGAGGGAAAAGAGCAATGAGAGCAGACTAGTTTAGCAAATATTAAAATATAAATTCTCTTAATTAAAACTGTGCAGTACCAGCACAAAAATGCAGATAAACAATTGGAAAGAGTAACTCCAGAAGTAGGCTCAAATACATATGGGTACTTGAGTATGTGATAAAGGACGCATCTCAAATCACTGGGAAAAATTAATGATGAGATAAATATGTGGGATAAAATAAGTTGAATCCACTGTGTACCTGGCTAAACCCAAACTAGATCAAAGATTTAAATGTAGAAAGTGAATATGTAAAAATTATTATGAAAAATAGGTAAATTATTTATAACCTTGGAGTGGGGAAGGCTTTCTGAATTCAAACTTCAGAGTCATTGAAAGAAATAAAAACTTGATTTTAATGGAAAAAGAAATGGAAGGAAAACTTCTGTGTAGTGGAAAAAAAAACATGCCTTCAGGAAAATAAGAAGACTAATGACAAACCAGAAAAAAACATATTGCAGTTCATATCCCAGGGCTTACGCTCCTAATCAACACAGAGCTCCCACAAATCAATAAAGAAAAGACCAACAACATAACTGAAAAACAAGGGAGAAAATGAACACAGTTAAAAATTAATACAAATGGTCCTTATACATATGAAAAGCTCCTCACAGTAAGAAAATCTTTCTCATAGTAAGAGAAAAATAAATTGTAACTACACCAAAATATCATTTTTTCAGCCAAAAGTTAAAAATTTTAAAATTTGATAACATAAACTGGCAAAGGTGTAGGAAAGAAGCACTCACACACATTTTGATTGGAAGATAAATTAATACGACCATTCAGAGAACAACTGGGCCATTTTTATCAAATTCCCAATGCATATACTCAATGACTTGCCAAAATTCTACTTCTGATGATTTGTGTCTCCAGTATATTTACACATTTGCCTTATGTTCAAGCCTATTTATTGCAATGTAATTTGTAATAACCAAATATTGGAAACAGACTAAATGTCCATCAATAGGGGACTAGTTAATTATGGTACCCTCATTCAGTAGAATATTACGCAGTTATAAAAATGAATGATGATAATTTTTAAAGTTCACTACATTCTGATATAGAAAGATCCCCATTAAAAAGCAAGGTGTGGGGCCAGTCGAGTGGCGCACTGGTTAAGAGCTGGTTTTGGGATGCCAGCGGCCCCAGTTCGGATCCCACATATGAGGGCCAGTAACACTGTCCTCTACAGCTAACAACAGCTCCACCTGGAGCTGGGCTGTGCGAGCCCTGGTGATGGTATGGGCTGCAGCCCCTGCTGCAGTGGGCTGCCATAGGCTACAGTGAGTGGCCGGCAGCCAGTGTGAGCGGTCAATAGCCATGGTGAGCGACCATCCAGGGGCCGGCGACTGATTTGCCTCACCCAGGAAGAGCACAATGACAATACCAACATGGGCCAGTGAAGCAACGTCCTCCGCAACTAGACTGAAGAACAAAAGGACAGCAACTTGTCTGTTCCCCTTCCCCGATTCCCCAACGCTGTTCCCCTCCCCCAATTCCCCGATAAAATCTTTTTTTTTTTTTTTAAAAAAGCAAGGTGTGGAACAATACAGAATAATAGAGGAGGAAAAATAAATAAATTCATATTTGTATATAAATGCATTTATAAACTCTGGAAAGACCTTCAAGAAACAAATAAAAATAAGTACCCACCTGGTTGGAGTAGGGAAGGGAGAAGAAGATGGGCAGAAGAGTCAACCTTCTGCCCTGGAGGATCGAAGGAGGATCTTATACTGTATGTCCTTTAAAATTTTTGAATTTTTGAATTCTGTGTATCTATTTCATATTCAAAAATTTAAGGCAACAATAAAATCCCCAGATCAGTTTGCTGTGGGTGATTTAAAGCTAAAAGGCAGTGAGTGGTCTAATTATATTGTCTTCCATAAAACCATTCCTGAATGGACACTTGTGTTATAATCAGTTGTCCATGGGAGTCATCATTCTTTACCACTGCTCTGCTTTGAGGAATATTATCTTATTTCTCCATCGAAAACATCCCCTTCCATCTAAGACATAAAGCAGCTTATCCAAGCACTTCATTTCAATAATTTCACCATTAAGAATATTTCTGTTATTCTTCTTCTAAGCACTTTTAAAAAGCTGAAAACTTCAATTGAACAGGCTGCTCATTATAAGATGAAATGTAATTTATACATTGATTGAAATAGCTTGATGAGGACCTTAATAATCCTTTGCTTTGAATGAGGAGCTTTAGTATGCAGAAGGAAAATGCCCACTCAACATGATAATGCAGTGCTCAGAATAGTACTATTAGTTGAACAACCATTCAGTAATAAGACATATTTGCTTCATTATGATGGGTTGCCTGTCATTTTCCATAACAGCAGTAATAGGATACTATCATTAAGTCATAGCACATCTTAGAAGAGCTGATGAGATGAAATATTGAAGACATCAGGCTTTCTGTAAGAATTATATCTACATGGACAGAATTAAAGGGGAGGCTAAGGGACAAATAAAGGGGAAGAGACAGGACAATCTGGTAGAAGATATATAATCCTATGGAGTGAAGACCCACATTCAACTGACATTTTCCCACTCCCTGGTCCATCATTTAACCTGCCTGGGCATCAGTTTCCTGATTTGTAATATGTGGATAATAATACCTTTTCTGCTATGGTACAGACTCTGCTATGTACTCCCAAACCCATTTCCTTTTCCTTCTAGGCACAGGGCTAAACTACATTTCCCAGGTACAACAGGCAGTTAGGTGGGATCATATGACTGGGTACTGGCCAATGAAATGTGGGTGGAAGTGATATCCTCACTGCAAGGCCTAATCCCTAAAACCTACTTTGGGATGCTCTATGCACTCTCTCTTCCTTGCCTGCTGGCTGGATTTAGAAGACTCAGTAGAGGAATCTGAGGTCTTGGAAAAATGGCAGTGCCTCTAGCTCTGTGCTGATCAATGTGGTAGCATTTGACATGCAGCTAGCTCATATTAATCTGTACTACAAGTGAAGACTGCACCTGGATTTTGAAGACTTACTATGAAAAAAAGGATTTTTGAAAGCCTATCAATAACTTTTACATTGATTGCAAGTTGAAATGATAATATTATGGAAAATTGGGTTAAATAAAAGATATTATTAAAATTGATTTTACCTGTTTAACTTTTTAAATGTGGCTACTAAAACATTTAACATCACATACGTGATTCATATTCATGGCTCCTATTAGATTTTTATTGCACAGTGCTGCTTGAGATGGAAGGAGCCTTGATCCCTGAGTGAATGCATAGAGCAGAGCTTCTTGCTACCGTGCTGTGCCATTGCCATTCCAAAACACACTTGCAAGGGGAAACTGCAGAGCTTGACCCTTGTTCCTTCAGGAGTCCATTCTAAAGTTCCCTGTATGTGTACCTGCCCCAGTGGAGATCAAGAAAAAAGAGATTTGTTCACACCCAGGGGGATAGGGAAGAGTATATTATGACATGATATTGACTATGAACATCATACCTTTAGACTCCAGAAACATTTGGCAAAACGGGCAGAGAAAAGGATAAAAACTAGAAGATATAGAGACTACAGGCAGTAATTAGCACTAAATTATAGAATTGCTCAGTTCTATCTGCCCATCCAAATCTTCACCATTCTCACTAGTACTTGTACCCACTCTGATAACACCATACCAATCCTGGGTAGATACTCTAAATCAAAGCAATTTAAACAATAGGCACCTATACATCCTGGATGGTGAAAGTGCCCTCCTTCTAACAAGAAATTTGGGAGAAATATGTTCAGTGTCACAAAGTATGCTAAGTGCCAGGGCAGGAAAAGGCAATTGGTTAAATATTATACTATCTTTCTTTGTAAAAAGATTCCTTCAGACACACTGCAATATTCATTTTCATGTAATATCAATAAATAATCTTATTAAATAAATACTTAGTAGGAATCTACCAATTGATCCAGTCATGAAATGTATGTGGGTGCCTACTTCTCCACAAAGCTCATTCAAGTCTTTCGTAAGCAAGATCATTGCTAAGAATAATCTGTTTATTCCATGGATCAAGCTAATAAATAAATGAACTTCGAAAAAAATAGACAAAATATGTCATGACTTTTCAGACAACCCAATAGATTTGTAATGATCACTTTGTAGTGCATACAGATGCTGAATTATAATGCTGTATACCTGAAACTTATATTAAAAAGAATTTTTTAAGTATGTATATGAGACTATATTTATAAAAACTATATATACTATATTACATATATATATGAAAATGGAATTTCCTGTATTCCTTCTTGAATCATAAAAGCAGGGACTTTGTTTTAGTCAATGCTGAATCTGCAGCCCGTGCAACAGTTCTTTGTATTCATCAGAAACTCAATAAATATCTGTTGAATGAAAAAAAAGAAAATGACAGCCTTAAATGAGTGCATAAGAATGAAAGTTCCTTCTCTCTCTCTCTCTCTCTCTCTCTCTCTCTCTCTCTCTCTCTCTCCTCTCTCTCTCCTCTTCCCTCCCTTCCTCTCACTAATTTTATTTTTCTCATGTGTTTTAAAGTTTTGTGTTGTAAAATATGACTTGCATAGATAGAAGTTTACAAATCATAAGTTTACATCTGAGATAATCATAAAGTGAACCCACATGTAACCACCTCTGTGATGGGGAAATTGAATTCTACTGATAGCGAAGATACTCCCCATACGCCCTTTTGCCTAGAGGAGGTCAAGCCTATCACTTTATGACAATCACTTTGGGCTCCTTTTTCATCATTTTACTTCCTTTATATGCATGCTTAAATAAAACAGTTTAGTTTTTCCTGTTCCTGATCTTTATATAAAATAAATCAGACAGTATATATTCTTTCCATCTTGCTTCTTTAGCCTAACAATATGACTGAAAGATTTTTTTCATATCCTTTGTGTTTTCTATCATGAGAAATTCTCCAATTTATAAAAGAATATATAATTTCTATGTAAAGTATAAATAATAATAATAATAATAATAATAATAATAATAAAATGAACACTCATGTAGCCCATCATCCAGCTCTAGAAATTTCCCTCACTTCTAAACTGGGTTTCCGAACTGTTTCGACAAGAAAAAAAAGTGAGGGAAGATGTATAGAACTATTTAACTATCAACTATTAATATTACTGGCTTGGTAGTTAAGCCTCTAAACATCATTGCCAGTAGTGCAACCAAACAAGCCTGACCACCTAAGACTCCAGCCCCTTGGATCTGCCCTGGTCTAGATGGTTACTGAAGCTAATTTATTCCCATGGCCAAGCTGCAGAGGTTACACTGTATAAGAAGGAACAGAGGCATGTGAATCCCACCTGAGCCTGAGGCACTGTAAACTGCTTCTTTCTGAACTCTATTCTCAGTATTCAGAGGGCTCTACATAGAAAATTATGCTGTTGCTCTGATTTCTGTTCTGTAGGCATGTTATGACAGCTTGTTCCCAATCCCTGAAGCTGCCTTCCGCAAGGGCTGCCATGGAGTGTATTCTGGCAAGAGTCACTTCCTTTGGGTAACATCCAGCTCATGACAGGGCTGAACAAAAGCTCCAGTTTCTGGCACAGAGGCAAATATTCATTCATTCATTCAACAAATATTTAATTGCTCTCCAAGAGTGTAAGGCACTCCACTAGGTAATGCATGCTTCAGGGAGCATGGTAAGCAGAGTGATAAAACTCCAGACATGTACAAAAATCTAGTCATGGAAGACACACTGATTATAAGGTAAATGGTAAAACTCTCTGTAAGAATGAAACAGGATTTATATTATAAAATAGTTGCTACCGTTCTGGAAATGGGTGAATTAATTTATTTGGGGCTCTTACATCCTGACAGGTCCTGTGAGACCAGAGGATGCCCTCTTAAACTCCACTCTCACATACCCCTGCACCACATCTGAGGATGCTAGAACGTCAGTAGGCCTCTCTCCCTAACTGCAGTTGTTTCTTAAGGGTGAGGACCAGATAGTGTTGTTTATCTTCGAATTCCCAGTGGCTGCCATATCAAAGAGCCTCAATAAATAACTGGAAAATTAATGAGCAAATATGTGGTACCTGAAATTTCAACAAAATCTAAAATAAGCTTAAAAATAAGTGACCTTAGGGAATTTTCCCTTAATATAAAGAAGTCATGTCTTCAGGTGTTGATATACAGGTTAACTTGATTATTGAATTAACTTGATTATTATCTAGGGATTCTAAACAGATAGATTTTTTTTTTCAAGGAGGGCACAGCACACAGTGGCCCATGCAGGGATCGAACCAGCAACCTTGGTGTTATCAGCACCACACTCTAACCAACTGAGCTAACAGGTCACCCCTAAACAGATAGATTCTTTTTTTTTTAAGATTTTATTGGGGAATTGCGGGGAGGGGAACAGACAAATTGCTCTTCTTCAGTCTAGTTGTGGAGGACGTTGCTTCACTGGCCCATGTTAGTTTCATCATTGCATTCTTCCTGGTGAGGCAGATCAGTCGCTGGCCTCTGGACAGCCACTCATGGAGGCTCTTGGCAGCTCACAGCAGCTGCTGGCTGCTCATGCTGGCTGCCAGTCACTCACTGTAGCCTATGGCAGCCCACTGCAGCAAGGATTACACTGTCCTGGGGACTCACAGCAGCCCAGCTCCAGGTGGAGCTGTTGTTCACCACCTTAGCTGTAGAGGGCAATGTCACTAGCCCTCATATGTGGGATCCAAACCGGGGCCCTGCTGCTCAGAGCGGGCGTCCCAAGGCAGCTCTTAACCACTGTGCCACAGAAGGTGGAGCATTATAGGCATGACTGGAAAATGGTTTCTGCATCTAACTGAGGCGTCATCAGTTGTTATATATTCAGGACAGATATTCAGCCAGCATGCGGTAGTGAGGCCATACCTATTGTTTACAGCTGGCACCCATTCTGATTGGCCAATGTTCATTTTATGCCATGTGTTAAATATATAAATATCATGCATTATGCAGAAAGGATACTTACTGTAAAATGATAATTATATAACAATGGAGGAAGGATGGCTATGGAACCCCTGCCACTGTGAAAATGGAATTGTAGAAGGAAATCTGAAAACTATCAGTAAATTCTACTTATACCTGAATTAATGAAATATATTAATAAAATAGTTATACAGTTTATTTTCTGTTAAACACCTTAGATAGAAATGTCCTGAAAAAAAGAAAAGCCTTTAAAAGAAAGCTGGAGTGACTATATTAATATCAGAAAAAGTAAATTTCAGAGCAAAGAATATTACCAGAATAAAAAGTCATTTCATGATTATAAAAGAATAAGTTCATCAAGGGGATATAATCCTAAATGTCAATGCATCTAATAAGAGAGCTTCAAAATACATAAAGTAAAAACAGAACTGCAAGGAGAAATAGGCAAATACACAGCTATAATTGGATATATCAATACTCCTCTCTTAATAAATGATAGAACAAATAGACAGAAAATCAGTAATGATACACAAAGAGAGAAAATTTGGACAACACTAGTAACAAACTTGACCGAATTGATATTTTCGAATTCTCTCACAAACAGCAGAATACATATGCTTTTTAAGAGCCCATGAAACATTTACCAAGATAGATCATAATCATAAAAAAAGTCTCAATAACTTTTAAAAACTTCAAGTCATAAAAAGTATGTTCTTTGGCTACAGTGAAATTAAATTAGAATAATAAAAACAAAATAACAAAAAGACCTCTGGAAAATCCCCAAATATTTAGAAAATAAACAATACACTTCTAAATAATTCATGAGTCAAAGAAGACAGCAAAAGATAAGATAGAAAGCATTTTAAATGAATAAAAATAAATATACAAGACATAAAAAGAAAATTTGCTGCTGCTATAGCAGTACTTAAGAGAAAATTTATAGCACTAAACACTTCTATTAAAAAATTTTAAGAAGTCTCAAATCAATAACCTCAGATTTCACCACAGGAAATTAGAAAAAGGAGAGCACTAAGACCGCACACACAGAGAAACCCTAAAACCATAATATACATTTGATCATTGACAAGCTATCCAGGATGAACCTTCTCAAAGACATCCTGAACCTTGCTAAATATCAACTCTTAGCCATTGAGGATGAACGCCCCCAGTCACCGGATCTGATAGACGCCGTAGGAAGGAAGCATCTGGCAGAAGCAGAAGGCATTTTTTAAAAGACCAAAGTTAAGAGTTGAAAGAAGGACTTAACACATATAAACTGGATTTATTCACAGGAAGAAACCCTTGATGATTCCGTTTTCAATGAGTTATCTCTCATACTTTATGAGAATATTTGATTCTGGCTACTATTGTTGGGGGTTGAATCTAAACTTTCATTAAAATGAGTTAATGTTCATTAAACAAAGAGCCACACAAAACTGCCATTGGTGTAGGCCCCAAATTGTCAAGTATTGGCAATTACATATTGTTCAAGATAACAATTCCCGAGACTGCAATAGTGCATCCAAGATAGACGAATATCCTTTTCAACTTTCATTTTTTAATTTCTCAAGTCTCAGACCATGACCCTTTTTTCTCCAGAAAAATCTTTCCCCACCAAAGGCACAATTTAATATCCAATATATCCAACAGGCCAGCCCTACTCCTACCACATAGATATGCTTCTAGGGACACCCAAAAGTCTTCATGTGATTGATATATATATATATATATATATATATATATATATATATATATATATATTCATTCCTTGGTAATGAAAAGGCAGTTTTTGCTCCTAAGAAATTTATCCAAGATTTACAACATTGGTGTATCTCAATTTAAGAAACTGATGTACAAAGAACCATCAAAGCATAATTTAAGTTGTGACTTCTTATTCATTTTATACATATATACATAGATTACTTAAAAGTGACCAGCTTTTAAAGTATGTGTTCAATCACTTCAATTACAAAACCCAGTTTGCACACGTTTCAGCAATATGTCTCTCATATGATATGAGGTATATGTATAAATCTGAATAAACGCTGGATTCAATAACGCACTCAGGCAAAAGTTCCAAAGCAGCATTCACAGCATTTACATACTTATTTTATGTGCCAGACACTTGGAAGCCAAAACTAAATTTGACCGTTTATAATGTAGGTCAATGTTGGAATAAGAAAATCAGCAACACTGCAGCATTTTTTGTTAATTACATTGATGTGGAGCACAAACTAATGCTAAGTGAGGTTATTTGGAAAAGCCTAGTGTTGATGTTCCTCTTAGTCTAAAGATAAAACCCAGACCCTATTAAGTGGTTTTAAAATATATGAAAACCACCAGGAGGCTCAACATTTTCCCTATTGCTTCCCACAAATATAAAAGTCTGCCTTTGAAAGCTAGAAGATGGGAAATAAAACAGAAAAGAGGAAGGTAACTTTTTTTTTTTTTTTTGAGGGCAGTGTCACTGGCCCTCATACGTGGGATCCGAACCAGGGCCTCTGGCTTCCCAAGCCAGCTCTTAACCACCGCGCTACTCGGCCGGCCCAAAGGTAACTTTTAAAGAGCCATTTTACAGCATGCCAGATAAATCACACATGTGAACTCCATCAGTCTCCCTTATCTCCTAGAGCTTCAGTGCACTTGAATAAGAGCATGAAGATGGTGCTTTGGCATAATGTCAAGGGAGGGAGGGCGAGAAGCACAGAGCCCACCAATACAGGCATGCTGTGTGCGCGAGAGGCACTCATGGCGAACCCTGGAATTGAACAGTTTTATGACCTCTGTCTGTCTTATAAACAATTTCACACAAACAACATCCTACCTGAACTGTGCAGCAAGAAGAGATCCAAAGTACTGTGGGGTCCTATACGGGCTGCCGAGATGTCATATCCCTCAGCCAAGTCATCCGCTCTTGTCAGCTACTCCACCACCAACCGACAGGGTGAAGCAGGGCACAGAGAGCCCAGATCTTGTAACTCAAGTAGGTTGTTTTTTTTTTTTTTTTCACCAGCTGTCACTGATGAACCAGCTTTACAAACAGAGAATATAAAACACAGCATAGAATGTTCCATACATGAACACTTACAGGCTTTGGGCCTAACTGCTGGGAGGCTTGTTAGGAACGGTAACGATAGTAAGTTTTCAGATCCTCAATCCCTCGGCTCCAAGACTGCTAACTGGAATTTCAGTCCACATGTGCCCCCTCACAATTAGCAGGGTTATTTTGGGCACTGACCTAAGTTCGGAGAATGTAAGCTGATGGCAGAGGTGTCTAATGTGTCCGTTGCTTGGTTACAATAGAAAGCTCACTTGAGAAGCTTACAATCTCTGTGCAGCACTGACCTAAAACCCCACCACACTGGTTTTTCCTTTAGCTGAGGGAAAACAGCGACATGATACACCTATCTTTTAATACTCACAGAGAGCTTTAGACCCGTCAGGAATAATAATAATTCAACAGAGGCATGCAAGTGATTTGGGCAGCTGTTTCCGAAAACAATTTTAAGTTCTGACTGGCAGTATCCAGTCACATAATGGATGGCTCCATGAGAAGTTCCAGTACAAGCAAACCAACTGCCCAGAATCTTACCAAGATTATTCATTCCCTCCCAGGCTTTCATAGAGAAAGCTAGAAATACAAAAATATTCTAAACACTTTTCATAACTATGAATGTTAGTTCCCCTCTACAAAGTGATATATAGCTATGAAAGCGTGTTATTTCTAATAAAGTACTCCACCTACTGGCTAATATGGCCATTTTGTAAGCCTGTGTCTCATGGGAGAAATAACCAAAAAGAACGAGTAGAAGGAAATTGCATTGTGCCTCCTTACCAGTGAGCTCCTCCATGCAGCACTGGGCATTCTGACTTCCAGAGGCAGCACAGGATACTTTTACAAACCTTTCAACTTCCTCATCAACACCCTTCTCATGGTTTCCAGAAAAACCAGAGCTCAAGGAGAAAGCTTGAATGCTCCAGACGGGGGAGATACAAATTAGATATAAGGAAGGATTTCCTGGGTTGGAGATTTGCTGAGAACTACTTGCAGAAAGAATTAGTCAAACCCTGTTTTGAGATAAATTTAAATAAAAGTGTTGATAGATCTATTGGGAATGGTTAGCCATGGCCTCCCTAGAGAAAGAGCACAAAAATAAGTCTCTCCTGTTTCCTTGGCTAGTGTTCTCAAACTTCTGGATCATCAGCTCAGTGGTCACTTCCTCTGGAAGCCTCCTGACTCCCTGTGGTTGGCTGAATGCCCCCTCCTCAGTGTCCCCGGGCTCTGCCAACTGCCTGAAAACTTAATGTTGTTACCTCCTTCCTTGCTCCCCAACAGGGAACTCTAGGCAGCAGTTGCTGTGTCAGGCTCATCTTTGCAGAGCTGGTTGATACAGTACTGGGCCCTTAGCAAATGTCAATAGATGTTTGCTGCATGAATAAATTCTGGGATGTTACAGAACCACTGGAGCACACGTGGCCTGCTTCTGGGTTCAACAAGCTCCTCCTACTCTCCCGAGATATTGTTAGTTCAGAGTGACCAGCATTTCTGAGGCGGCACAATGGGTGTCCTGTAGACTTATTATAAAACTCTGATGGGACAGCTGGTTAGTTCAGGTGGTTAGAGTGCAGGCTCATAACACCAAGGTTGCTGGTTTGATTCCCACATGGGCCAAGGAGCTGCGCCCTCCACAACCAGACTGAAAACAATTACTTGACTTGAAGCTGATGGGTCCTGGAAATACACAGTTCCCCCAACAAAATTTCTTTAAAACAAACAAACAAAAAATTAGTATCTGATGAAAGCACAAGCAAATGAAAAGCTGCATGTCAAACCTTTAGTACGAGTATACTTACAACCCATTCTCAGCTCCAATCTTAAACCAGGCCTGCTTAAACCAGGCAGCCGGTTCCAGGGACAAATAGAATCCGCCTTCCCAAAGCCAAGAGGCTTTCACACACTTTCCTTTCTGACATGCAATTACCCCTTCTTAGCACACCAGCTCCCACTTCCCACAAGCTGAGGTTCTTCCATTTGTGATGATAAAACAGACAGGAAAGATAGCAGTCAAAGCCAACTCACAATGTGGGTGAATCACAGATTATAATGGTTACAAACTGGTAGCACTTTAACCTTCAAATTCTTTGCAAATATTTCAAGGATAAGGAAAAAGCATATATTCTATTAGGAGTGGTGAAAGCATTTGGACCACTGGAATATCTCTTAGGAGTTATATTTTTTTTGTCACTGGTATTTTTACCTAGAATTTGATAGCATAGCCTGTGGCCATTTTTTTTAAAGAGAGAGAGAGAGATAACCCTAGTTCTGTGGTCAGTTATATCCTGGCATAAAAAAAAGGAACATGTACTTCACAGGGTCCTATTTTTAATTCTCATTTAAATAGCTGTCAGCTCTTGCCAGCACAAAAGAAGAAAGATGACAAAATCAAGATATGATTTTCTGATCAGAACCAAGTATTAACATCAGTCTTGAAAGCTATGCTTCTTTGAGAATTTACATATTCCTCAGGGAATTTAAGAAACATCCAAATATAATTTTCCATAAGTCTTCTACATACCGAAAGTTTATTGTGTGTGTGTGTGTGTGTGTGTGTGTGTGTGTGTGTGTGTTTGTGTGTAATCTAAATGGAGGTATTTGACAGAATTAGCTGTAAGGGGGATTCTTCTAATATTCCCATATGGGAAATGCATTCAATAGTTTTTTTGTGAAATAGTATATTTATTCACTTAAATATACATTTTTTTTGGTTCAATATCCATGAAAATATTAAGCTCTGTGCTTGGTTTTCAAAAGTTTTAAAAATGAAAAGAACATAGTCCGTATCCTCAAGGAATTTTGAATCTGGAGAGCCAGACAGAGAAGTAAATAATTACCATGTAGTTTGAGGAGTACCGTGCTGGGATCTGCAGAAGGTGTCATGAAAATAGGAAGACGGAGGGGAGCACTGAACTCAGAATTAAGATGGAGAAGCCCATTAGAATAAGTGAGACAAAGGTGAGTTCTAAAAGATAAAGAGAGTGAGACTTGGGTTTGGGGAAAAAGCATGTGAGGAAGAAAAAGCATCCAGTGATATGTTCATGAGCTCCATTGGGCAAATCCTTTCAGAATGCATATCAAATGATCACATTGTACACTTTAACTATCTCATGATCTTATTTGTCAATTATATGTCAATAAAGCCGAAAAAAAAACAACAACCACAAAGCATCCTGTGCAAAGGCCTGAAAGCAGGAGAGTGTGAGACAATTTTGTTGTGGGAGCTGAGAACATCTCAGTAGGAGATGAGAGCCTAGCATGCAGGGGTGGAAGTGAACCGAGAGGAGAGAAATGAACCAGAGAATAAAACAACCCCTCACATTCCCGGCCAACCCCGAGGCAGGGTGTCCAGGAGCACAGCTTGCTGTGTACCTTAATCCCCAGGGGCTTCTGCAGGCCTCTAAAGGGGATGACTTCAGTGAAAACAATCGGGTCGTGGTTGAGTCTTCCACGTGATTCATAATCAGCACAGATAAAATTGATTACTATGCAAAGATTACATAATTGGTGTTTGACATTACTCTCTATATAGAATGTACAACCGAGATATGGGGGTTACTATAAACTTAAGCTTCATTTTTAAAGGAGTACATAATATATTTTAAGGCAGTGATTCAGAATCACATTAATCAGAGTTGGAAACCTTCTGGTTCAACTTCCTCTTATTGTAGAGGAGGAAACCAAGGACCGGAGGGGTTGTCACTTGCTCCAGTCATATGCTGGAAAGGGACAGCCCCTATACAAGGACAGAGGGTTCTGCATAGCCACAGCACATGGCGCCTGCCTCCAGGGTTTGCTGCAGGGGTGGGGGCAGTATGTATAAAATGTATACACATTTTAAGAAAGGAAAAAACTATTAAAATTGTAATACTCAATATATACTGATAACAAAAGATGAATATAAGTCACATTTAGTCTCTGCAATTATAAGAGGTGCTCAAAGTGGTTACCATCAGCGTCCAGACACTTCTGATTACGGCAAACCACTGCTGGAGCAACATTGACCAATGTGTCCACTTGTATACATTTTTTTCGCATCCCTGGTATAATTTTATCCTAGTGTTGACAGAGCCATTGTTGGATTTGAAGTACAGTAGTGAAAGCTTGGGTGAGATTTATATTTTAGGAGGCCATTTGTTTGTTTGATAGGATCAAGGGAATAGGGTCCTTTTCAATAATTCAGACAAAGGATGACAATATTTGGGCCTAAGCAAAGGCAGTGGGAATGGAAAAGAGTGAACAAATTTTAGAAACAATAGGGAGCCATACTAGACATGAGTTAGTAACCCATACAACCTGGAGGAAACAGAGAAGTTGAACATAGTTAACTCCTAATTTCTTGGCGTGGGTAAGTGAGTAACCCTGGAAGAGCTAACTGATGAGACACACAGGAAGCATTTAGGTAGAGGAGATACGAACTAGTCTTGATATGAGCAGAATTACCCTGAGATCAGTGGAGTGACAGATATCACAGCCAGATCACCTTCACATCCCTAGGAATGCTGGGTAGCATTCTTGGTATTTGAGGTAGTTTGTTGCTCCCAGAGACATGGACAAAAAATATAATACTACTCGCTGATAATACTACTGTACTTTAATAGTATCAACTGCCATCTTACATCATTTCTTGATTTCCACTTCTGGTTATGGCAGACTTGCTTATGTGGACCAACCACTTCACTGAGAATGACTTGATAAAGTGAACAAAAAAGAGAAACAATTTGAAGGCACCATAGAATTATTATACCAAGGCAGCAGGGATTTCAGAGCTTAAGATACCACAAGAATAGCAATTCAGAGAGATGAGGTATTTGGCACTATTTTCCCCCACAAGGCGTTTGCAGATTTGTAAGCAGAGCTAAGAGGTTGAGAAGCTGAGCTGAACTTCTAGCAGCCTTCAGTGCTAGAGAGACAAAAAGTGGAGCTCAGAACCCACCAAGCAGGAGAGCCCTGGTAAAAACCCAGGCTTCCAGGGAGAACCTCTAAAGGGCTGCTCCAGAGAAGTGCAGGCAAATCAGAAATTGACCAGTCCTCACAATGTGAATCCAGCAATACATAAAAAAATATTAACGTATTATGACCAAGTTGCGTTCATTTAGGAAAACAATGTTGGTTTAATGTTTTTAAAATTTTTTTTAATCATATAATGCTCTCAATACATTCAGAAAAATAAAGCACTTGGTAAAAAGGCAACATTCATGGATAAACTGCTTAGATATATTTTGAGCAAAGGAAGTTAGATACAAAAGAATATGCCTAGTATTTTATTCTTTTAAGTTCAAAAGCAGGCAAAACTATACCATGTTATTTAGAGATGCTTACATGATAAGTAAAGCTATAAAGCAAGAAAGTGATTATCATAAAGTCAGGCTATGGGTTACTCCTGAAGTCACGAAGAGGCTGTGATTGGAGAGGAATACACGGGATGTCTCTATGCTCCTGGCAAAGTTCTGTTGTTGTTTTTAATCGGAGTAGTTGTAGGTCAAATGTTTGCTTTAAAATTTTTTTGTATTTAGAAACATATATACAGATTATAACATAAACCATTGTCATGGATAGGAAGAATTAATATAGTCAAAATGTCCAGGGCTGGTCGAATGGTGCTGTGGTTAAGCGCTGGCTTCGGAAGTCAGCGGCCCCGGTTTGGTCCTATATATGAGGGCCAGTGACACTGCCCTCAAAAAAAAAAAAAAGATGTCCATACTACCCAAAGCAATCTATATATTCAATGCAATCCCTATCAAAATACCAGTGGCATTTTTCAGGAACAATTACAAATAATCCTAAAATGTATATGGAACCATGTAAGACCCCAATTAGCCATGGCAATCCTGAGAAAGAAAAACAAAGCTGTAGATATCACACTACCTGATATCAAACTATACTACAAGTCCACAGTAATCAAAACAGCATGGGGGCCGGCCGAGTGGCGCATTGGTTAAGCGCTGGTTTTGGGATGCCAGCGGCCCCGGTTCGGATCCCACATGAGGGCCAGTGACACTGCCCTCTACAGCTAACAACAGCTCCACCTGGAGCTGGGCTGTGCGAGCCCCGGTGATGGTGTGGGCTGCAGCCCCTGCTGCAGTGGGCTGCCATAGGCTACAGTGAGTGGCCCGCAGCCAGCGTGAGTGGCTGGCAGCCAAGCGTGAGCTGCCAATAGCTGCGATGAGCGACATCCAGAGGCCAGCGACAGATCTGCCTCATCCGGGAAGAGCGCAATGACGATACCAACAGTGAAGCAACATCCTCCGCAACTAAACTGAAGAACAAGAAGACGGCAACTTGTCTGTTCCCCTTCCCCGATTCTCCAACGCTGTTCCCCTCCACCAATTCCCCAATAAAATCTTTAAAAAAAAACAAAAAAAAAAAACAGCATGGTATTGGCATAAAAACAGACATATAGATCAATGGAACAGAATAAAGACCCCAGAAAGAAATCCATGCCTATATGGTCATTTAATCTATGACAAAGGAAGCAAGAATTTACACTGGGGTAAAGATAGTCTATTTAATAAATGGTGCTGGGAAAACTGAACAGATACATGTAAAAAAATGAAACCAGACCTTCTTACATCATATACAAGAATAAACTCAAAATGGATTAAAGGTTTAAATGTAAGCCATGAAATCACAAATCTCCTAGAAAAAAATATGGGAAGTAAACTCTCAGACATTACCCTTAGTAATATTTTTACTGATATATCTCCTTGGGCATGGGAAACAAAAGAAAAAAATAAAGAAATGGGACTACATCAAACTAAAAAGTTTTTTCACTGCAAAGAAAACCATCAACAAAACGAAAAGACATCCTACTGAATGGGAGAAGATATTCACCAATGACACATCTGATAAGAGGTTAATATCCCAAATCTCTCTCTGTATATAAAAAAGTCTTACAGCTCAATACCAAAAAAGCAAAAAATCTAATTAAAGAATGGGCAGAGAACCTCAATAGACATTTCTCCAAAGAGGGCATATAGATGTCCAATAGACATATGAAAAGAAGCTCAAAGTCACTAATCATCAGAGAATTGCAAATAAAAACCACAATGAGATACCACCTCACTCCTGTCAGAATGACCATATCAATATATCAACAAACAACAAGTGCTGGCGAGGTTGTGGAAAAAAGGGAACCCTTGTGCACTGTTGGTGGGAATGCAGATTGGTGCACCACTATGAAAATCGATATGGAGTTTCCTCAAAAAATTAAAAAGGGAACTACCATACATATGACCCAGCAATCCCACTCCTGATTATTCATCCAAAGAAATCCAAAACCCTAATTTGAAGATATATGCATCCCTATGTTTACTGCAGCACTTTTCACAATAACCAAGATATGGAAACAATCAAAAAGTCCATCAATAGACGATCGAATGAAGAAACTGTGATATATTTCTACAATGAAGTATTACTCTGCCATAAACAAGAATGAAATCTTACCATTTGCAACAACATGATGGACCTAGAGGATACTATGCTAAATGAAATAAGTCAGAGAAAGACAAATACAATATGATCTCACTTATATGCGGAATCTAAAGAACAGAATAAACAAACAAACAAAACAGGAATAGACTCATAGATGCAGAAAACAAACTGATGATTGCTAGATAGGAGGGGTGTTGGAGGGATAGGTGAGAAAGGTGAAGGAATTAGGAAGAACAAATTGGTAGTCATAAAATAGTCATGGGGATGTGAAATACACTATGGGGAATATAGTCAATAATACTGTGAAAACTATGTGTAGTGTCAGATGGGTACTAGACTCATCAGGAGATTACTTCATAAGTTATAAACATGCCTAACCACTATGCTATACACCTGAAACTAATATAAACTAATATTGAACGTTAACTGTAATTTAAAAGTAAAAGCAAAGGGAATATAGTCAGTGGTATTGGAATAGCTATGTACAGTGTCAGATGGGTAGTAGAATTGTTGGGGTTACCACTTTGTGAGTTATGTAAATACCTAATCACTATGTTATTTTGTACATCTGAAACTAATAATAATAATAATAATAATAATAATAAAAGAATACTCAAGACTATGAATATGTCAATTCTTCCTAAATTCATCTCTAAATGTAATATAATTCTAATTTAAAAACCAATAGAAGTTTATTTGATACAGACAAGCTGATTATAAAATTTAAGGGGAAAAATAAATTAAAAAGGCAAGAAAATGTTGAAAAATATAGAATTTTTCTTTTAGTTAGAGAACAAGATTAATTAGGTAGCTATTAAAACATTATAAAACCACAATATATAAAGCAATGTGGTAATTGCACATGAATAAATAGATCAATGAAACAGAATGCGAAGTTTGAAATACAAATGTGATGAAGATGGCATCAGGGGAAAAGATGATTTATTCAATAAATGATATTGGGATACTAAGGTAATCTTTGATCTTTGGTTAAATCTTTGATCTTCGTTTTTAAAAGGTACATTGGGATAAATTCTCAAAGAATAAAGATTTAAAATGTAAAAATCAAAACTTAAAAGTATTGAAAGAAAATACATGGTAAAAAATATTTGCAATCTCAAAGTGAGTGAGACTAAAATATGACACAAAACTTATAAGAGCAAAAAAATTAATAAACTCCACTACAAAAAATGCTATACTTCCATATGAAAAATAAAATACCAAAAGCAAAGTTAAAAGATAAATGGCAAACAAAGAAAAAATTTGCAAATATTCACACTATTTTCTATAAGTCAAGTATAAGAGCAACAATGCAACAAAGTTTATAGAAAAGGTATTAGGTTAAAGGGAATACAATTATATTTTAAATATATAAAAAGATATTCAACCTCACTCATGATAGAAGAATCGAAAATTAAAACTACATGGAAATATCATTTTTACCTATCAGATTAGCAATATCAAAAAATTGGTAAATATATGTTTAAAGGAGCTTCATCACCTTGCTGGTAAGAATGTAAATTAGTACAAGATTTATGGAAAACAAATTGGCAATATCTATCAAAATTAGGAATATAAATGACATACCTGATCAGCAAATTATAATTTCAGTATTGTTTTCTACAGATATAATTACATAATAAAAGATGACATTACAAAGTTATTCATTGCAATATTGGAAAAAACATAAATGTCCATTAATTGAGAACTGATTGTGTTTGTAAATATAGTGGGAAACTATTCATTTTAAAAGAAGAATAAGATACCTCTTAATAGTTTTATTTGTAACGTTCTCCAAGAATATATTGTTAGATGGAAAAAATGTGCAACACATGTATGTAAAGGATGCAGTATTTGCCACGAATTAAAAAAATAAATAATTATTCATCCATAATTACTTGACTATATATTCTGTGTCAAGCACTTTTCTAGGTCCTTGGGATACAGCAGCGAACAAAACAGAAAAAGACAGACAATGAGTAAGTTAAATACAGTATATGTCTGATAGTAAATAGTAACAGGATAAAGGGGAGTGCTGGAGTGATAACAAGGACGAGGACGCTGCTTTACATAGAGTGGAAACGAAGGAATCTCTGATAAGGTGATAATTGAATAGAGACCTCAAGGAAATGAGGGTTGAGACAGGAGAGTGTCTGGGGAAACGTGCATCCCAGGAAGTCAGAAGAGCAAGTGCAAAGGTTCAGGAGTGGGAGCAAGCTCAGGGTGTACTTAGGGAACAGCTACATGGACCTGAACAAAGAGGAGAGGGGAGAGGATGTAGCCAGAAAGGTTGGCAGTGGGAGGAACAGGTCATATAGTACCATTGAAAGGATTTCAGGCTTTTATTCTGAGATGGGAAACCACTGGAGTGTGTCACAGGTTGGTTTTCTGGGAAGCAGACTCTGAAATGGAGATTAGTGAGTAGGAAGTTTATTAGGGAGTGCTCTTGGGATGAACCCTTGAGGAAGGGGAAGAAAGTTGGAGGAAGCTGGGCTGTGGTGCGATTTCAACATATGTATCAGTCCATTCCATAAGGAACTGAAACTGAGAACACTCTTCAAATTGTCCCAGTTGGGATGTGGGTGAGAGGCAGGCATTTAAAATTTGAATTTTTATAGCCCCACAATGAGTTCTTAAACATGGCATGAAAACTGAGATTGCAGTGAGTACATCAGAGAGTGGGAGATGAGGAATTGGAGACACGAGTTGAAGACAATTTTTTGAGGATTACTCCTGTAAGGGGAACAAAGAAATGAGGTAGTAGCTGGAAGAGAATGTATGAGTCGAGGAAAAGTTCTTCCTCCGTCTGGCTGGGGTGTTATAGCCTATTTGTGTGCAGAAGGGAATAATGCAGATTGTATTTGTTCTGGAAAGACATATATGAAATTGATAGCAATCATTGCTTCTGGAGGGAGTAACTGAGAGGCAGGAGAATATGGAGATTCAATATTTACCATTTTGTATTTTTTCGTATGTTATCTTATCACAAATCAATCAATAATTAAAATTAAGCAGATAAAGTAGATTTTCACATATTGACACAAAAAGAGACCGTAAATGGTGTGTGAAGAGAGTTGGTTACATAATAATAACTAATATGTTTTTTAAGTTATATAAATATGCATATAAATATGGACTAAAAGTTGAGAATAATACATACCAAGTTGTCAAAAAGAATTATCTCTACAGAATATGAAGAGAGACGTCTCATTTATCTGTTGATTTTTTTCACAATAATCTTATATATCAGAAAAAATATATATTTCATATTTTCAAAGTATTTTTACCGTATATTAATCTGAAAACATGAATTAATTCTCTGTGTTTAAGTAACCAGGAAACCAACCAGGTACTTTCCCGATCCACCAAGATATTTAGGCTTGAGCAGTTGGGGGTGGGGCTGAAGGGGAAACAAAAAAATCAGACCCAGGTTGATTGAGTAAAAGTGTACTCAATTTTGACTTTTGAGAGTACATCCTGCATCACTTTATACACCAAATCTTGCCTAGTACAGTGACACCTAAAGTCAAAAAAGTTATTAATGAAAATAGATTGTTAAAAAATCTTTTGGCTCCACATTTGTTTATACTAAATCACAAACCATTTCTTCCTTCAGAATCACTTTACACAAATATCTACAAATCATGGAGAGAAATCCAACATCAGAAAGGATGACTGACTATGAATGGTCACCTTGATTAAGAATAGGGCACAAATATTTAAGAAGAAAAGGCTTTTAGATTCTGCATATTGTGCTATTGTTTCAACAATAAGACTTCAGGGATTACCACAGATCATTCACTAATGCAAGTGCGCACATAGGAGAAATAATTATTCAGGTCAATTGTCAATTTTTTCCTCTTCAAAGATGACCCCAACATTTTCTTACTTGGAGCTATGATTTTTCATTCAACTCTGAAGAATAGTTCAACTGCTTCTTTTTTCTAAGTATCTGACATAATAGCCAATATTTCTCTCTTAAACAAGCAGCCACCTATCATTTGTTTGAATTGGCAAAGACACATTTAGTCAGAAAGTGCTCTTTAAAGGGAGATGATTAAGAGACACAAATCCCAATTCCAAGGTCTAGTTCTCTTACATTTGCAGAAATACTGTTTTTTCTCTCATAGCTCACAGCAAGCTGCAAATCCTAAATTGGCTGTCCAATGCCTAAAATCATCACATTGTCAGGTTAAGGAAGATAGAGAACTCCACAAATCTCTTAGCAATTAACTTACTAGAAATTGCCTAATAAGCATAAGACTTGTGAAAAAAGATAAATATATGTATCTATATAAACATATTAAATATATGAGTTGTGAGAAAAGGTAAATACGAGGTGTGATCCAACAATATGGTCAAGGTTTAAACAAAAAGATTCAATACAGTAAAAGACACATTGCCATTAATCCCCCTCAAAATACTCTCCCTTGCTTCAAACACACTTATTCCATCATTCTTGCCACTTTCTGAAGCAGTTCTGGAAGTCCTGTTTCGTGAATGGCTTTAGTTGTGCTGTCCTGGCTGCCTTGATGTCTGGAATCGATTAAAAACATTTTCCTTTCATGGTCATTTTGACTTTGGGTAAGAGCCGGAAGTCACGCGATGCCAGATCCGGTGAATAAGGTGGATGAGGACACACTGTAATGTTTTTATTTGACAGAAATTGCCATACCAGAAGTGATGTGTGACATGGAGCATTGCCATGATGCTCCATGTCACACATGAAGTAAAGACACGAAAAGAGGACTTCCAGAACTGCTTCAGAAAGTGGGAAGAACGATGGGATAAGTGTGTTTGAAGCAAGGGAGAGTATTTTGAGTGGGGTTAGTGGCAATGTGTCTTTTATAGTAATTTTTTTTTTTAATTTAAACATTCACCATATCTTTTGACCACACCTAGTATATGTATCTATATGATACAGAAAAATGTTCAGGATATCATATTAAAGAAACAATGTATAAATTGTGATGGAGTCCAAATCCAATTTTTTTATACATGAAAATAAAAACTGGAGCAAGGAAATACATGAAAAATGGTAATAGTGGGTATCTCTAGTGGGCCACAGATGATTTTTATTTTCTCATTTGTATATGAATATATATTATTGAATATATATATATATATATATATATATATATATATATATATATGGAAATAATAGAAGTGATTTTTAAAAGCAATTACATGCCACGCTAAAAATCAATCAAAGTGAGAAGTGGGTGTTTACATGATATAAGCCACAGGTTCCTAAGTCTAAACCACTGAAATTCTTTCTCAGAAAGCATTCTCCCCAAATCCCTGGGGGTCTTTAATATGTCAAATTTTAATGGAAATAAGAGAGAGCAGTTCCATCCTCCCCTCTCCTCTCCTCCCGATATATTTTCTTCAATGCCTTTTGACTTAGGACTAGCTCCTTCAGCCTGAATATTAATTTTATTCTGAGCCAAAGTGTACAACGTAGTAGAAATAAAAACTTTTCATGGTGAATGATGAATTCCACTATAACTAGGAGCCTGTTTATACATCTCTTTCATACCCTATCTTAATTTAACCATTCTGTCTCCCTCTACCATGCAACCAGGCTCTATCCATCCTTGTCTCCTGCCATAAAAAGCCATAATCATCTTTCCTCACATATAGTCATCACAATTTAATTTGTGTATCCTGGGAGCTCCCCATAAAATCTACTCTGGTGTTTACCTTCTTTCCCTGACCTGCACTTTGAACAGACACACATTTCAGGCAAAATCTAGTTTTCCATGGGCTGATTATCTATTTCTGACATCAAATTACATTTTTGTGCTTTCTGATGGTGGAGTCTCCTCTGATGTGTGTCCTACTTCATTTGGTTCACCCCCCCACCCCCACCCTCCAGCCCCCACCCCCATCGAGGACATTCGGTCCATCTTTAATCCTTGTCACCAAGGGCTGTTAGCTTAGCTGCTGCTGCTTCACATCTTGACTCCAGCTGGAGCCTGGAATGTTCCTCCTCACTATTCACTTAATCATTCAGTCATCTGTTTTGCAGAAGGACCCTCATCTCCCTGACACCTATCCTCTGGTTTCATAGATCTGAGCATGATGCCTTCCTGGCACATTTGATGGCAATCACACAGGGACTGGGCTTCTGGGTGTGTGCGTGCGCGTGAGAGACAGTGAGAGGGAGAGGGAGAAAGGGAGAGGGAGGGGGAGAGGAGGAGAGGGAGAGAGGGAGAGAGGGGGGGAGAGAGAGGGAGAGAGAGAGAGAGAGAGAGAGAGAGAGAGAGAGAGAGAGAGAGAGAGATGCTTCTTGGCAACCACATTCATAGATGTTGGCTCTTAACCACCGCATATGAAAACTCAAAGCTTCATACACGGCCATGCTCAGCACATGCCTTTGCTCTGAGCCTTACAGTTTGCTTGCAGTATTTAGGGCTGATGCCCACCAGGCCTGTCACGCTAGGGGAAAGATTTGCTGTGGATGTTACACGCGAGCCAGACTATATCTATTGACAGGAGGGTCTAAGACTCTCACCATACTAGCTACATGTACATAGTGCTTAGCAGGGCCAGGCATCATTCTAAGCATTTCACGGAGACTATTTAATGTGATGTTTATTACTATCATAGGATGTAGATATTATTATTATGACCAACACTTTACGGAAAAGAAAAAGGAGGCACCATGAGTTGCCTGGTGTAGCCATGTAAGAGGCGGGCTAGACTTTGAACCCAGACAGTTGGGTTCCAGGAATCAACTCTTTGAACCGCCCCTTTAAATTGCCTCTCATTTGTAGCAAAATCTCTATAAATAAAAATGCTTCGTGCTGGCTGAGTGGTGTGGTGGTTAAGCACTGGTTTGGGATGCCAGAGGCCCTGGTTCGGATCCCACATATGAGGGCCAGTGACACTGCCCTCTTCAAAAAAAAAAAAAAAAAAGAAAAAGAAAAATGCTTTCGGTAGTGAAAAGATCTGGCAGAACTGATTTTGAGGACTCAAGTAGTAAACAGGCTGTATGGCATTTTTCTCAAAGCCTGTGATCCACTCTAGTCTTGGATTTGTGGAGCTAAAATAGTCAGAACAGACACTCACACATATACGGAAGCCAATCTGCCTCAGGGCTGAGCGTCAGCCTGCCAGCCTCAGGCAACATTTGGGGGAGCTGTGAACCCCACCCTCAGCTTCCCTCTTCAGCAGCTTCCACTTAATGGAATTTTTCTATTATTTTTAACTCTGTAATCCTCAGCGTGGGGCCCACCATTGGAGGGTTTTCATCTTTATCTGATACAATTAAAATGATAAAATTCTATGTATGGGACATAAGGCTAACATCCAGTAGGAGGCTTAGATTGCTAGACAAATATCTTAATACAATGTTCTTTTAAGGTAATCACACAAGGGAAGCTTGACTTAAAAACCTCTTCAAACCCCATTGTGCTGTTTGCTCTTGTCTGAGTAGTTTTCGAGCTGGCTTTTGGGGCTCTTGAATAAGGAGGCACCACGCATTTTTCCTCAGGCCCCTCAATCCTATGTAAGAAGTTGCTTCTATAGAGCCACCTTTCATTCCTGGCTCTCTGTTGATAATTCTGTTAAAAAACCAATCACTATGAGAAGGGCAAGTGCTCAAGGTCAGGATTTTAGTCAGTTTTGTACATTAATATGTCCAGAACAATGTCTGACATATGGTGGGTTCTCAATAAAGATTTGTTGAATTGATCAATATAGGATACTAGAAAACATTGCATATACATATGTTAAGGAACCATGTATTCCTGTTTCAGCATGGAAACGAAAATTGAAAGGCATTAGGTAGATAATAATTACAACATTGTGTAGTTAAAAGTGGGCTTAAAACATTTTTATAGGTAGTTAACAGAGCTGAAAATGATTTCTGGCCACAGACTCAGCTTGCTAGATTAAGACATAAGGATTCGGGGAAGTGGGTTGCTTGGATGCTAGTACTGCACACAGGAGCTGGTTTTGACTCAATCTCCGCGTTGAGAAAATTCATTGAGATGATTCTTTGGGAGCTTAGCTCTTCATAGAACAATCAATATGTACTTGCCATCAATCCTTCAGGGGACCTTGCCCAATGTCACCTTCAAAATAAGGACAACAAAATATTCACTAAAAATGATGAACTGGGGGGAACACCTGAATCAACTGCAGTCAGCGGGAGGGCAGAACAGTGTAGTAAATTAAGGGAAGAGGTCTGGAGACAGCTGACAGTCGGTCGCAGCATTGCTATCAACAACTGTGCTTCCTTGGGAGAGAAACTCAACCTCTCTCTCCCCTTCATTCCCTCATTTGTTAAGTGAGTTTGGACAAGGACCCATGTCATATGATGAGGATTAAAATGTGACAGTGTGTGCATGGTATCTTATAGATAGTTGAATAAACATTCATTATGATTACCATACATTCATAAACCCTTAAAAATAAAGTATACAAGAGCACTGCACTAAGATTCCATTTCGTTGGATAATGGTCATCAGGCTGCAGCTCTGCCTTCGTTTTCAGAGAGTACATTGAAACAAATATACTTCCTGTGTCTCAAATAAAAACATAAATTGAGAACGAATGCTCTAGAGCTGTGGAAGTGAACAAATGCACACTGCTTTCCCAAATGAATGGACTGGTAGAGTTTTCATCTTAAAAACCTGATATGCTTCCTATCTTCCAAAACAAAGAGCATATAAACAAATTTACAGAAACACAGTGATTTGGAATCAGAATAAATTTTGGAAAAATGCATGAAGTGCAAATATCAAACAGAATTGTTAAGATAAATGCAAGGCCATGTGAACTGGAAACATAGCCTACAAAGGGAATTTAAATCCTCATCTGCCTTAGGGAGAAGCGCTAGTTTCCTGCAAGATGCAATCCCTACTTCTTTTCTGTTTGTGAACTATAAGCCAGCCCCATCTGGAATTGAGGTTGGCTACAAGTAAGTTAGTTTGTGTACTGTGAAGTCTTTTTTTTTCTTTCCTTAGAGAATTCTAAGGATGATACTCAGAGTCACTCCATTTTGGATTTTATCAGAGAACTTGTTTGTATATGTAGAAGTTGAACCATGTAAAATTGCCTATATTTAATTGCTTTTGACTTACCAAAAAAGCAATTTCATATGGTTCTGCTTCATTTGATATAAATTGGATGGATGTGGTTTGAGGGGAGCTGGGAGATAAGGAAGTGGATGGATAAGAAGAAGAGACATATTTCTCAATGAACGTTTACTTCACCTCTTCAAAGTTGTGTCATAAAACCAAACACTTGTTGAGGAAATGGAACCACTTCATGTGGAAGGAATTACATTCTCTTAGTGCTGATGAAAAGAAGGGATGCTTGCGTAGATGGCAGCAGTAGACCCATGACGCAACTGTATGAGAAGGTTGCAAGAAAGTGATCCACTAACCAAGCAAAGAAAACAATGGCTTTGTGCCCACTGTACTGGGACGGAAGCTTCATATGTCACGTAAGGTATTCAAAGAAACAAGACCAGGCAGTCACCTGCCATGTAAAGCACTAGATTTTCAGGCCCCTCCCCTGTAATCCACACCCCTTCAAATGAACCTTGTCTAGGCAGGTTTACTAAACAGTTGCAAAATGCTTGCTTGGATTATGAACCTACAGGAATGCAAGCAGCAAGCAACTCACCCCTCTAATTAAGCATTTCAAGCTCTTCTTCCCCCTTCCCTCTTTCTGGCCTTTCTCATTCTGCTTTGGAATTTTCATTAGAGTATGACATTTGACTTATTCTGAGAGCAAACGCTATGTTTTCCAGCTTTTCTAATTTGGAAACCAGATGGCCTCCTCACTCGCCCCAGGGAAGAGGGAAAACAACTGGTTATCAACCATTTCACTTGGCTTTTTCATTTTCTAGTTTTCAAACATGCAATTCCATGATTACCTATTGTATGTGCATCCTGGAGACTGTGTGAGCAGCCTCTAAGGCAGGTTTCCAGCACATCACTGCCTCTGAGGACCACCCCTTGTTTTCTCCCATCTCCCATCCCCATCCCCATGGCCCACCAAAAGCAAAATAAAATATATTCTAAACTTCCATCTAAGTTATATGGGATTTATTGTTTCAAAACATGTGCTAAGAAAGCAGTAGGTCAATCTTAGAGAAAATAAAGGCAGACATAGAAACTATTTTCCACACTGCAGTTCAAACATTCCATGGGAGGTTATATTTAGGCAAATATATGTTTGGGAAAGCTTCTGGACTCGACTTGAATCGTTCCAAGAGAAGAAGAATCCACCCAGTTTAAGCTAGATTTTCACTCTTTGTGACCCATGTGGCATTCTAAACACTTGTAAGCATTAGCGTTACATCATTTTCTCTTTTTTTCCCCCTTTAATACAAACAGCCATTATATTCCATTTTCACGACCTTGAAGTTCCCAATATCAAATTACCCAGCTGTTGTTTCAATCTCCCTGAGTTGCTAAGAGATGGCGATGGTGGCAGACCAGACCAATTTTCCTCCACACAGAATTCCAAGTTGACATAAGAGGGAGCTAAATTCAGCCAAAGCACAATGAGCCCAACAGTTGGTAGCTAGGCTGTGTATCTTTTCACAGCTGCAGGAGACGGTTGGTTCAAGGACCTCGCTGCCATATGCCTGCCAACATCACTGCCATGTTTCCAAGCATTCACCATATGGCCTCTTAGCCAAGACAGGCATTTTCATTTGCATTACAGGGATCCATCAGCCTGCTGTTACGTTGCCTCTCCTAGAGGTAAGTTCCATGGCTAAAGACCATGAGCTTTTCTGGGCCAAGCCCTTCAATAGTAATAATAATAATAATAATAATAATAATAATAATAATAATAGAGAAAACACTAGTGAGAGCTGTGGGAAACATTTATACTCCTCTACCTCTTCTGATTGAGGGTCTTATTCCCTAAGATGGCAGGAGTGTTGGTTACTTACTGCTCTCACTGAGACCCTCTGTGAGAATTGCCCTCAGCTGCCTCACCCAAGGTCACAACCTTCCCTGGGGGCTTTCCACATCCAACATCTGCTCAGTGTGAGGGGTTGTCAAACCTGGCAGGGGTGGGGCACAGCTCTGTGTAGAAATGACTGAGGCTTCTCTCAGGTGTTTTCCCAATGGCTTATTCCAACAAGTTTCTGGCAGGTAAATATCAGAGCCTCAGAATCTGCTTCCTAGGAACTCAACCTATGATGATAAGTACACAGTCAAACCCCCAGTTTCTTTTAAGGAGCAATCCACTAGGTTTCTATATATTGAAATATGAAGGAAAATCTCATAAGGACGATTTTTCTTTTTTTTCTTTTTTTTGGTTTACTCACGATAATTGTGTCAGCACAAAAGTCATAACCTGGAATGCTTGACACACTGCAATATCTGTGCTTACTCAGTGGAGCCTCGTAAACACAAAGTACAGGTTTCAGTCTCAGCCAAACTCCAGTCAGGGGGCAAAGTCAATAGAATGACTATAAAATGGAGGCAGAGGAGACGGACGATAAACTATAATGACATGTACAGTTTATGGGTGGACGGGGGTTCAGGTTTCAATTAACACTAATTATGTAATGAAAACATTAGCTGCAACCCTGGTGGGGGAGACAGAATTCCATCTACCCAAATTGAGTGAGAAAATGTTAAAAGAGTTCCCAATAAAAATTGAACAAAGGCAGAATTTACCCCCGGGATGCACTGGGTTGTGAAATTAAGTCCCAGCTGATAGCCATGGACTTGGCTTGCCCCACTGGCAGGGAAGACTTGAACTATACAAAGGAGGTTCAGCATGGTAATCTATAATTTTGCAAATAGCACCCAGGCCTTGCATTCTAGTCCACAGCGTCTTACTATATATTTGTCTGTAAATGGATTGAAGCCCGTGTCATGGGTCAAATAATTTCTGCTTCTTTTAGTTGTATAAGTGACTATGAACTATTAATGGAGGCAAATGTAGAAATAAGTATAGAAATGTGACATAAGCCATAGTACTTTGTACTAAATTTTAGCAGTAAGTTTTTTAATTATGGAGATAATCTATGTGTTTATTACTTAAATTTTTTGAAATGTTTTTTAAAAATCTGAAATATAATATTGCCTGGAAGTTTTAATTTGAAAGGCTTAATAGATATCAGCTATGATTTTAATAAAAGAAAGAATTTGATTAATTTGTAATATAAAACTATCTACTTTATCATAGTGACAAGTTTGGTTTATTAAATTATCTAAGTGCATAGAAAGATCAGCTTCTAAGTCTATCTTATTATTCATCTAAGGCATTTGATATCATTAGTAGGTTAAAATGTTTTAGGAAATTTAACTAAATTTGTGAATTATATTAATTTGTTGAAACTTACGAGCTAATTGAAAATTAACTAAAAAATAAATATCAGTGATTGCTCTCACTTTTATACTAGGCTTACTAAATGTATAAATAGAAGAAATAAATAAGATAAAATTAAGTCTAAAAAAAATCAAGTTTTAAAATTTCCAACTTTAATAATAATACAATCATTAAGTGCTTCTTTCTCCCTCAAGTCTCACGAATTAGTTAAGCCTCATCTCCTTCTGTCTGTTCAAACTCAGTTTCTCTACCACAACAAACTTAAGTACTTATTTTGTTAGCATTTGCATGCCCTAAAATTTCAGAGTTGGAATTTCCCTCTCAGCTGCCATACATGGTTCCCTGATTATGTTTCCTGAGAGATGAAGCTGACAGACCCAGTAGGGAAGGGCTGTGCCTTCTTTGCTTGCTTATGTGAGTCTCAGCAACAGCAGTGACACAATTTATATGAAATAAGTCACGAGTCAGACAAGGAAACCACATAACTTTTTCCAAGAATAAACTATCGCAAATCCGAAATTATAATGAAAGTCTTTAGCTTTGGTTTGATTGATACTCAATCTTTGGTGGGAGTGGAAGGGAGGCCAGGGAATAAGTCTCTAAAACAGTGCTTCTTAAATTTGAATGGTGGAATGAGTCACCTGGGGATTTTGTTAAGGTACAGGCTCTGATTCAGTATATCTGGGACAGGGGCAGAAGGTCTGCATTCCTAACAGGTTCCCAGGCGTTGCCTAAGCTGCCACTCCATGGACCACCACACTTTGAATAGGTCTAAAGATCAACATCCCAGCTGACGTTCTATGGCTTTTTTAGCGGTGAAGATTCTCTTTTGGGAACCAGCTGGAAGGTGGTAATTGTGCAAAAGTAATAGCCGTAGACTTATTATGGCATCAATATATTTGGAGGAATTGATGTTTCACCATTTAAACAGTTGTTTGAAAGAGAAAGTGAAGTTAAAAAAAATCAGTAATTTCCCAACACCTACAGGTTTTTTTGTTAGGAAGTAAAAATATAGACATTATGCTTAAAAGCGATAAAATATGTCCTATATGCACGTTAATAAATATGTCCATTCTGATCATTAGGTAATTGAAAGTATAATTCTTCATTTTGGAAATATACAGTGAAATCTGCATTTCGTAACTTAGAAACATCTTTGAGCAGCATTGGTATGGCTGGCAGGCCAAGAGTACGCATTTCATTTTAAGTATCTGCTTCTGTTTCCAGATAAGGAAAGCTAGGAAAGCTATAGAGACCCTGTTTCTCTCTCAGCACTAGGTGGCGCTACAACACAAATAAACAGAAAATACTTCCTCTTGCCAGGATTCCATTTTCAATGATCTAATTTATCCCTTAATCTTGCTTACTTTCTTACTGATCAATATCAAAACTGATCTTGAGTTTACAGATTACTAGACAAGTCTTAAAAGTTTTCTACTTCTAGGAACCACCATAGGAATCTCCTAGCAGTTTAATGTCACATAACCTAATGTTCTTACTTTTTTTTTTTAATGATGAACATGTGTATGCATCTGCATTTTTAAATTCTTCTAATATTACATGGGAGAATCTTAACGGTCACAAGATCTGTGATACATTGGCATACAAAAGAGGCTGTGAAAATCTTTTTCCCTTGGAGATTGTTATACAAAACCCTCATATTGATTTCCTGAGTTGGTTTTATTGGCCTACTTCAAAGCAAGCTGATGAACTTTACCAGACAATGCCTAGAATTTATTTCCTGGCACAAGGTCTCGTGGCAGGACAGTAAAGCATTTCCCCAAAGCTGCACCAGTTCTCACAGTAAACCCCATGAGTCAGGGACGAGTGACAAAACAGAGGAGGGATCAGCAAATGTTCTAGTGGAATGCCTAATGAACACCTCTTCCCATAGGGTCACTACAGAATTTAGGACAATCTGTTTTATGCATTCCACTAAGCAGAGATTAATTTGGACTAAACCTGCCTAACATTCATATTTTCTTAAGAATCACTTCAGGCAAATGCCCTATCAGTGCCTTAGAAATAACAATGTTGATGACGGTGGTGCAGGATTGTTAGAGCAACGGAAACAAATCCAGTTAGAGCTCAGGACACTTGGGGCCTGGCAAGTCTTTAGAGGAGGTTGTGGTGATGGGAGGGTTTTGACAGGGGTCATCATGAGGGTGTGGAGGAGCTTGGAGAGAGAAGGGAGAGACAAAGAGGGGAGATGGGAAGACAGCAAAATACACCATAAACCCAAGGCCTGTTTTGCAGTTTGCCTTAAGTCGGGTAGCACAGGTGAGTGACTGAGCAGAGACCCCTCCTAACCTTTGATCTGCACAAGAGAGATGACTTCCTGCAACACCCCGCAATTACAGGGTGCCTAAGCACAGGCTCCTAGACATGAATCAACAAGGTCTCTGCTGTCAAGAAACTCCCAGACTAAATGTACCGCAGTTTCTTAATCCAGTCATCTACGGATGGGCATTCAGTTGTTTTCATGTCTTGGCTATTATGAATAACTCTGCAATAAACACTGGGGTACACCTGAAGCTGAATAATACTGAATGTCAACTATAATTTAATATACATAGAGTCACAGGATGTGCAGCATAGGGAATAGAGTCAATGGAATTGTAACAGCAATATACCATGTCAGAGGGGTAGTAGATTGGGGGAGAGGGATTATCACTTTGTGAGGGCTGTAAATGTAGGTGTAATTCTTACATTACATCTTGTTTTGTACATCTGAAACTAATTAAAAAAAAAAAAAAAAGAAAACAAGAAATAGAAACTCCCAGTCCCGTGTTTCTGGGCTATACTGACAAGGTGTGCTGACCTCACTCCATGGAGAGCAGGCACTGTCTCACAAGACTGGTGCATTCGTTTCCTGCAGATAGAGGGATGAAAACTGACTGCAACACCTCAAAAGGCATAGGGTAAGGAATATTTTTGTCATGAAATGAGATCTTCTGAGTATGTCGTTTCATTTCCTCTTCATTGATGTCATTGTAAATATTAATGGAGTACCTACTTTGTTCAAGGGGCTAGCGTTCCTCTCATACTAATGTCTGAATTGAAAAATTACAAGTCTTCCTAGATCTGAATGCTGTTGTTTGGGTTCCTATCTTATGAGGGCTGCTGCCTCATGAGAGCTCTCTTTGCTGATTCAGTTTCTCAAATTCACCTGAATCCAACCCTTTAAAAGAGAAGTGATCATTAGGGTGAGAATGGCATGGGGTGGGGAGGAATAATATCTACAGCCAGGAACAGAAGGACCATAACTAGCAGCTGAAAAAAATCACTTGATGGATAAAGACTAGGGGGGAAAAAGGAAACAGCAGAAGAGGGGAAAAAGAAAACAGGCATTAAAAGCAGATAAAATAGGGAAAACTTGACATATAATGATGGAAAGAAATAGGTGAGCCCAGCACGAAGGTGCAGTGGCTGAGCGTAAGCTGAGGAAAACACTGGGAATCTCACTGAAAAGTAAAAAGTATGAGATTGCAGGAATCACAGGTCAGCTTCTTGGGTTTCTGACCTCTCCCAGACTGATGATCAGAACACTGGGAAGAGTTACCCAAACCACCAAAGAAAAGAGCCACATGTGCCTTTAATATTAACACGGTTTAGACGCTAAGTGACAAGATATAGTGTAAGAGGATCAGGGTTGGATTCCTGATTCTGACACTGTCTACTTCTGTGTCCTGGGGCAATTGATTACCTCTTTTAAGACTCTATTTCTTACCCTGGAGAATGATAATACTTTCACTTCAGGGTTGTGAAAAATATTACATAAAGGTTAGCCATTCTATTTTTTTTATTTTTTGAGGGCAGTGTCACTGGCCCTCATATGTGGGACCCGAACCGGGGCCGCTGGCTTCCCAAACCAGAGCTTAACCACCGCGCCACTCAGCCAGCCCTAGCCATTCTATTTTTTATCTTTTATTATGTACATTTTCAAACATACAAAAGCAGAGAGAACAGGATAATAAACCCCCGTTTACCCAGCAGTAACAGTTATCAACCCTTGGCCAATCTTGCTTCATCTATGTTCCCATTCACTCCCACCAACCTCAAATTATTTTGAAGCAAATCCTAGACACCCTGTCATTTCATTTAAATAGTTCAGTATGTATTGCTAAGACAAGGACTCCTCTATTTAAACACAACTATAATACCATTATTATACCCCTACAAAAATTAATTCCTTTGTATTATCAAATATGCAATCAGTGTGCCATTTCCTCAATTGTCATATATGTAAATCTTGTTTCTCATACATATATTTACACACATATATATGTGTGTACACATACATACAGAGGTGCAAAAAATATGCATATTTTAAGAAAGGAAAAAAACTGTATTAAAATTATAATAATATATACCGATAACAAAAGATGAACACAAGTCATGTGTATACATTTTTTTGGCACCCTGGTGTGTGTGTGTGTGTGTGTGTGTGTGTGTGTGTGTGTGTATCGATGATTGATAGATAGATAGATAGATAGATAGATAGATAGATAGATAGATAGATATGGTTCGTACTTTGATTCAGGATCCAAACAAGGTCCATACATTGATTGGTTAATATGGCTCTTGTCAATTTATAGCTTTTCTTTCTCCCTCTCCCTTTCTCTCTCAGAAATTTTGTTGAGGAGATAAGATTGTCCTGTAGAGTTTCACCCAGTCTGGATTTCGCTGATTACGGCCCCATGGTGTTATTTAATACATTCTCGCCTCCCCTTTGTTTCCTAGAAATTAATTGTCACATCTAAAGGCATGATCATCTTCAGGGTTCCTTTCTTCTTCTTCTTCCTTTTTGGCAAGACTAATTCATGAACAGCATTATACAATTTTGTCAAGAGTTGCATATTATTGTCTCTCTTGTTGTGATTTTTATCAGCCAACGAAAATCACTGCCAGCAGTTCTTCCATAAACATTTGTCCTGTCATTCTGACACATATTCTCCAGAAGATTCTTTAGTAAGCGCTCAGGAAGCAACATACCCTGATTTCTTGCAAGTTTGTCTCTGGCCTTTATACTTGAAGTATTATTTGGCGGATTCCTTAGCCCCCATGTTCTTTCCCACAAGTTTCCTAAATATGTCACTCCATTGTCTTCTGGCAAAAAAAATTTTAAATCAGCTGACAAAAATCTAGTGACAAGCTCACGTTCTTTCCCTTATTAATGACTTGGTTGTTTAGCCTGGAGGGTTTTTTGTTTGTTTGTTTTTATAGCCCAGTAGTTTTTAGTTTTCTGGGCAGATTTTTTTTTGCCTCATATGTGTAGTTCCTTTCCAACATATATTGAATCATTTAAAAAATTATTTCAAAATAGTTTTCATGAAGCAGAGATGTTAATATTGGTTCTATTCCACTGTTCTGGTTTTCTTTCTTGGGGATTCCTATTATGCATATGTTTAATCTTCTTTGCAATCTGCCTGTATCTACTTTTCTCAAATCCTTTTTATCTCTCTTTCTTTTCACTGAGGTATAATTTACATATGGTAAAATGAATCCTTTTTAAGTATACAGTTTGGTAAGCTTTGGCAAATAGAAGCAGGAGTGTAACCAAGATATAGAACATTTTCACCACCCCAAAAAGTTTTCCCATGCTTCTTTGCAGTTAATCGCTTCCCTCTTTCCCACATACATATACTCCCAGTCTCTGGCAATCACTGATCTGTTTTCTGTCCCTATATGTTGTCTTTTCTAGAATGTAATTTAAATGGAACCATACAGTATGTAGTCTTTTTTGTGTCTCACTTATTTCATGTAGCATAGTACTTCTGAGATTTATTCATGTTGATGCATGTATAATTAGTTGATTCTTTTTATTGGTAGGTAATATTCTTTTCAGGAAAAATGAAAATTTTTCTATCTATTCACCAGTTAGTGGGTATTTGGGCTGTTTCCATTTTGGGACTATTATGAATGCCTTTCCTCTTTTCCATATTTTGTATTTCTTAAGGTATTAGCTGTTGTGTTTATTTGCCCATGTCTTCCTCAAAATCTTCATTCCTGAAATTATATTTCCTTTCATTTCTAATTCTTTCCTGAGTTTTTCACCTTTCTTAAAATCTTCCTTATCTTCAATCATCATACTTCTGAGTTTTTCTAATTCTGATTCGTGTTTTTATTTCATTGCTTCTATCAATTTTCTTAATTTCTTTGGACTCAATTGGAAATATCAGGTATCATTTTCATATGTTTTTAAACATATTTTTCTGGCATGCTTTCATTGTTTGTAATGATGTTATTCTGCTCTTATTCTCTTTTTTGGAAAAATAGTAATTTTGCATGTTAATGAACCATTCCTGTTTCGCATTTTCTTTATTATTATTATTATTATTATGGCTACTAATAATACTTTTAAGGGTATATTCAATTACATATAATATAGGAACACTTCCTAAGAAAAGAATACAAAACTAAGTATAGCATCGGCAACACATAATTATACAGCTTCCATCATCTGTGGAAAATAGGTAACATTATTACTGTCCATGAATTTTATGAAGTCAGTATTTATCCTTACTTCCTTGAAGAAGAAACCAATATACCTGAAATTTAAAAGCTTCAAGTTAATAGTAGGGCAACACTACAACTCAAGCCCCTAATTATCAGATTATGTATAAAGATGTACATAATTGAAATGAAGATTCATTATCCTAACCCAAAGAATTGTCTTTTCCAAGTAGATTTTTCTCAGCTTTGGGTTCCTTTTAGAAAATGAAAAGAAAACTTGGTATATTTTTAACAGCTATTACAGCTTTAAGGATGTAAAAGAACTGCCATGTTCAATAAGTTAACTTTCCTTTATTTACTTACATGTATTTGCCAAAGCTTTTCATTCACACTAACTTACAAGCGAGTAATAAGATCGAAGATGTGGCTTTGATCATTGGGGAATATCTGTAGCCAAACTGATGGAATCCCTAAATAGCAAAGGAAATAATTGTGACTTGCAAAAATGGTGACCAGGTCAGCCTTGCAAAGTTCGAAGAGGGAGGCTTCAGGAAAGTGAATGGAAGAGAAATGTTTAAATTTTCTATTTTGGCATAACTTGGGTCCTGATTATATAATTAAAGTTTATGGCCTGTGAACAGAGATGAACATGCCAACGGGAACAATTCAGAAATTTCGTGTTTATGACACAGACAAGAAGCATATGGTCTGGAGCCTGGGCCCTGTCTGGGCTTCTTCACCAGGCGCCTGAACTTTATCAGGCTATCAGCCCCAGCAGCACACAGGGAAGAGTTTCCAGTGTGGTCATAACACAGTATCTGTCTGTTTGGTTTCAGTCTCTCATCAAGCACTGTATTGAAGTCCTGAAGTTGATCCTAGATTAACAAGAAGCTTGGGATTTCTGAGTTTTGGGTGCCTCAGCCCAGTGCTGAGAACAAGGGGGAGGTGGTACTCTTACCATATTTGCTGAATTAGAGAATTCTCAGTTAGCCAAAGCAAGTTTCTAATTTTTAGCTGCTTCCATTTCATACAAGGGACATTTGGGGGACATTTGGGGGTCAAACTGTGACAGATAAAATAGATCTTAGAATTTTCATGACCTACCTGATATTGTTAAAAAATGCTCATCTCCAGGGGGCTTCAGGCCCTTCCCCTCTCCTACCTGATAAAAAAATACCTTTTCTATATTGTAGAAATAGTAGATTAATTCAGTGGTTCCTCAACCTTGTCTTCCCCAAGGAAACCGTTTTGTTAGCTTTTTTACTATATCCGATCCTTTCTTCACAAATCCCATGTTTTTAAACACTGTGCCTGTTCGAAGAGCTAAATTTATTTGGAAATCATTATTTTTTCATTTATTCAAAGACAAATATGACTGCTTTTCATAGTTCCCTGACTAATATGAGATAAGAGCTGTTAGTTACCTCAGGGGCTTGACAGAATTTAAAGCAGAAGGCAATAAAAAATGTCATTCTATGAAACCATATCATGGGTACATATATAATTTCTATGTAGGCTTTTTGAAGTATCCAAAGTATTTGGAAGACTATCATTTATTTGGATATCACTGGTTGAAGACCACTGATTTTTTTTTCATGTTAAATTATATCTCCTACTATGTGTTTTTCCCCTCCCTCTTGGGTATTTTTCTTTCATTAAAATGTATATAATTATTAGTACTAAAAAGGTAGCAAGTCTATTACGAATTATATTTGAAGTCCATGGAAATGACCCAATTCTCTGACTGGTGGTGACTAGCCCTGCCTGCCACCCACAGAGAAATGACAATTTAAGGTATTTTGACTCAGCCATTTGACAAGCCGTTATAAAAACCATAATATAGGCTGGGTTAATTTAGACTTTCACATCCACCAAAATTATTATTTTTTAACTGGAGAGCATAACTCATTTTATAAGGCTTGCTATCAGTTATGTTTGTTATTTGATAATGAAACAAAAAATCTTTCATGTTTACTTCTGAAAACAGTTGCATTTGGTGATTTGTTTACAAAGTGTAGCTTTTTACCCTATATTTTAGATTTTGTAAAAAGAATTTTGATCTCTGCTTTTTATTCTTTTTGAAGTCAAAATTGAACTACATTTCTGTGAAATAAAGACAGAATTTCTACTTCTTTCTTCATTTTGAAAGATTTGCTCAATTAAATACTATGGCACTGTATAATATTCAAAAACCTCTCAGCATTACATTTAAGCCTTGGTGAATGTTGCTTTTCATATAAGGTATTGCAATAATATTTAGACCAATTTCCATGGATCCTATCAGCCTTAACATGATTATTGTACCTACTTTGTAATCAAATATTCTCATGCATTTATCACATCTTGAAAAAATGTTAATTCTTAATTATTCTTAAATATTTGAAGTGTATGTTTATCTGCCCTTTGCTAGATATGCTCCTCCACCACTAAAAAAGCAGAAACAAAAATCCAAACAAACAACAACAAAAAATAACTTCAGTCCTTAAAAAAAACGATGAGGTAAAGGTTACAACAAAATCCCCTCCTCTATCCCTTACTCTCATCAAAATGGCCACTCCAGAATGTTCTGCTTTGATCAATCACCTTCTCTGACCAACCCATTTTATCTAAGCTGACGGACAGTTGGTCATTTTTTTTGCATTTGTACCTCATGTACTTCCAAAGTGGGTTTGGGGCAGGTTACAAATGTTATATAATTAAAAAGTAAGAGCACTGATAAAAGCAGATCAGAGTCACTCTGAAGGAGAGGAGGGGACTGGGACTGTAAGACTCACCATTTTAACCCCTAGCATCAATATCACAAAGGAGGGGCTGGCCGAGTGGCTCAGTTGGTTAAGAGTTGGCTTAGAGCGCAAGCTCGGAGCAACAGGGTCACCGATTCGATTCCTACATGGGCCAGTGAGCTGCGCCCTAGCTGAGCTGCCATTGAGCTGCCAACGGTTGGCAGGATGGCTCAGCTGGTGAGAGCATGTGCCCCTAACAACAAGGTTGCCGGTTCGACTCCCATATGGGATGGTAAGTTATGGCCCATCCCCCACCCCCAACTAGATTGAAAGCAGCAACTGGACTTGGAGCTAAGCTTGCATCCTCCACAACTAAGATTGAAAGACAACAACTTGACTTGGAACTGATGGGTCCTGGAAAAACACAATGTTCCCCTTCCCCAATTCAGCAACACTCTTCCCCTCCCCAACTCTGCAATAAAAAAATCTTAAAATAAAAAAATAAAAATCACCAAGAAAAATTTTGGAGTAAATCAATTCTGCTTCAATAAAAAGGGAAAGGCAAGCAAATTTATTTTCCAGGAAGAACTTCTTGGGATTTTGAGTAAACTATGCTTGATGACAACTTGGCCAATACACTGAAACACTATTCCCAGGGATAATTCTAATATCCACATCATGCAATTGCTGCATGTTCAAGAAAAACACACTATTCAATTGCTATATATTCAAGAAAACCACACAAATTTTTAAATGAATAAAAGAAAGAAAACGAGTCAACATAAGGAAGCATTTAGGTTGAGGAAAATAAAACTAACCATTCCAAATCAGTAATTATATGTATTTTTAACTATATAGCAAAAGAGAAATGTGAAATAAAAAACAGCTCTTTGAACACTTAAAAATGTATATTATCCACATCTTTTCATCTCATGTAAAAATCAAATTTTCTCTGTAATTTATCTCCCTATTGGTCTCCTCCAGCAAACCATTGGTCTTTATATTGTGTTACTTCATCCTCTAGTGCTTTATATCAGCAAGATCAAGCATTGCCATGGTGGAAAGTCCTATGATATAGGAATCAGGCACTGCTACATGAGAAGCCGTACTTTGCCTGGAAACCTCACGGAGCTTTGGTTCCAACAGAAGGATGAGCGATCTCATTATGGCATTGTAGTCCAGCACACGACTCACTGGAGGAGGGTCTGCCCTTTCTAAATTTAAGAGCTCTTATCGCTTCTTAGAAGACCCAGATACAAATAGGAGCAGGGCCATCATTCTTAATTTCTCAAAATTATTTATTGCCTGCAGCTATTAAACATTTAAAAATAATGTCAGTAAAAGAAAAAGGACCTTGAGGGAGGCAACTGGGCACAGATACACAGGGAAAGGACTTTGAAGGCATGTTTGGACAGGGTGGGGAGGACGCAGCCATCTTGTTGGTTTTGCAGGCTGATGGAAGTCTTCTGGGTAACTTGAAGATGTCCATACTTATGTTTTCTTATGTAAAGTCATAAAGTAAATTAAGGTATTAAGTTCAAGCTTCAGAGGTGAACTAAAGACAGAGACTCAGAGTTTCACCAAACTAAGGAATACTGTCTAATCTGGATGCCATTCATGAGACACAAAACTTGATTTGTATTTTAGCTCAAGAGCCAATTTGAAAAATTCTATGATCACTACAGGAATTTCAAATAGTTAATAAGCATTTGGCAGCCTGCCTTTCAAATGGCCCAGTTAGTCTATACAAGCATTTATTTCAAGAACAAACTTCTAGATAAACACTAGTTATCAAGCTGAATTACAATTCTGTCTTAAACTTCATCTGAGGGATCGTACAAATCCTGCCACATCCTGATGATGTCATTTCGAGCTGGGGGATGGAAAGGAAAGGATGTGGACTGGAGGATTAGAAGACCAGGGTCGAACCTAGATTCTGCCCCTTGTTAGTCATGTGAATCTGAGGATTTATTTAACTTCCCTGAATCTCAGCTTCCTCATTTGTAGAACAATTAGTTGTGTGGAATGGGCTCTGAGGTTTCACCCCATTCTCATTTTAAAACAAAACTTATCCTACCTCATAAAATATGCTTGTATAAAAAATTCCTACCTTTACAGTGGTATATTTAGGCCTATAACAATAAATGCTGTTTCTGAAGCCAGAGGTCCTTTTTCATATGATGAAATCTTCAAAGTCATGTTCTCTCCATCACTACCACCACCATTATTCCATTATTTGAATATTAAACTAGATATCAGAGGATTAAGGGTCCCTGACTTCCAACCTTACCATCAACAGGTGATTTAATATGAATATCATACATAATAGTAGCAACTTCCCTTTTACTTGTTTAAAGTATTCACAAATATTATTTCATTTCTCCTCACTACCTAGTAAGGTAAGTGGTAAGTATTATTATCCCTATTTTGAATAGAAAAATTAAATGGGACTTAAAGATGTTCAGAGACTTGCCCGGCAGATATGAATGCCCTCTCACAGTCAAGCAAGGGAATGTTATTGATACAGTCTCTGGAGGGCAGCTATGAAATATGTACCAAAATGCAAAACATTCATAGCCTTGAACCAAGCAATTCCAATATTAAATATTTTAGACAAATACAAAAAAGATATATGCTCGAAGATAATAATCACCACCCTTTTTATACTAGGGGAAGAAAAAATAAACACGACCTGTATGTCCATCATTACCAGACAAAGCAAATAAATCAAGGTACATTCAGGCAGTGGATTAGTATGCAGCACTGAAAATGATAACACAGGGCTAGATGGAAATATGGCCACAGGTAAAGGGGTGGAGGAAGTCTTCAATAAAACAACAATCAGCACTTTCCCACAAAACTTCTACAATTATGGAAATGTTCTGTGCTGTCAAACACAGTTGCCACTAACTATACTTAAATGTGACTAGTGAGACTATGGGACTGAATTGTTTTATTTAATTTTAATTAAATTAAGTCTCTATGTAGCCAATGGTTACCATGTTGGACAGCACAGCAGACATCAATAGTTATTATATGACTGACTGTGTGTTACTCTGCAGTTAGCAAAAATACTGAATGTTTTGTTTAAACATCAACAACAAAAATCAATCATCCTGTACTTAGGAGACAACCAAAAGTTACAGGAATAAATTAGCAACAGATTTATCTAAAGAGCTGCTGTGCCGGCAGTGTGAGACCCTAGGCCATGTTTTCTATGTGTGGTTTCCTTACCTGGGCATGATTGTGCTAATTTGGCAAGTTTCCTAAATACCGATTCACATACTAGCAAATAAATAGCTTTATGGCAAGGAAGCTATATTCTTTGTGCTAGGTCTGCAGAATCGACCAGAAAGAATGAGTGATAAATGGAAGGAAGCAGAAAGTAGAAGTTGGAGCATTACAAACAGGGCCAGATTTTTCTTTTGAAAGGATGATAAATTATTCAACTCATTGAATGGATTTGTAGTAATTAGGAAGCTCATGTTTTCTATTTACAAGTTTTGATTGTATTTGAAACATACTAAAGCAACAAAATATCTTATTTTCTCATATCCAGTCAGTATAAAATTTGGTCATAGGGAATCATGCAAACTAGTGAAAGGCTAGTTTGACTTTTAGACCTGCACAAAGCAGGAGGGATGTTTATTCATGAGAATATTCAGATATTCTCAAACTCCAATCTATTCGAAATTCTAAAGCAACACACATTTTCTCCAAGTCTATTAATTTTTTCTACTACCAGATTATTAGATAGATGAAATATAATAATAATGAAACCATTTTACCCACTTGCAAAACTTAATGTTTTGCTATTGTAAATGAGATATAATAAACATAGTCATATAGAAGCCCTTTTTTCTATATTTGGGATTTAAAGAAACCTCCTTAAAGACAGAATTGCCCCCCAAATTAGAGCATTCTTCACAGTAAAACTATAATTAACTGAGGTCCTCAATTAACTGGACCTTCCCCCTTATTCTACTTCTTAGGAGAAAAAAAGCAAATTCCAAAAAAAGGATAGTGAAGTAAGGAGGACACTTGAACATAACTCTCTTAATACGTCTCAATCTACATTACTCTATTGTGTGAAAATGATGTGATAACCTCAACAGCTGCAATAACCTTAATCCTGAGAATAATTATGGTATGTCCAGTACTATGCACTTGAAATGTGCGGAGAAAGTATACTAACACACAGAATTTTTTTTTACATGATATAAAATCAAATTTGTTTTTTATTTCATTCTTTTAACTAAAAATGTCAAATGAAATATGTCCTGCCCCTTGCAAGCCCTATTAGTTACGCCTATAGTTTATTGTGTTTTAATGGCCAAAAGTGAACTACAGAGGAATGTATTATGATTGGCAGAATATACAGTTGCCACAAACCCAACACATATCTACACACACATTTGCCAGCTCATTCTGCCACGGTCACAAAAGTAGCAAGAAGTGTGTGGACTGAGAAACTCTAATCATAAGCAGAACTACTAATATTTACATAGCACCTGAGAAATTTCCAAGTTCTTCTAATGGATGATCCGACTTGATTTCTACAATGGCCGGTAGATGTAAATATTTACAGCTAAGGAAATGAAGGTTTGTCGAGATTACTGAATTGCTTGGTGTCTAACATCTAGCGAGTAGCAGAGACAGGCTCAGAGCCAGGCCAGCCATCTCCAAATCCTGGGGGCTCTCCACTTTGCCTCACTCCTGGCCCTGGGCCGGCAGGAAGCGAGGGAATCGTGAGGTCAGGGATGACGACTGACTGCCATTGATTTGAAGAACTCCCATTCCAGCATTATAAACTGGTTGGTACTAATGAGACATTAATCTTTCATTACTCCTAATGTGCTTCTGAAATCTCTGAAGCAGCTTGAACTAAATGAGCCACCATCAAGGAAAGGGACTGAGACATCCCAATATGCTGTATAAATTCTAGAAGACAGCCTCAACCTAGTTTTAAGAATACCTTCAACTGTTTTAGCAGTTACAACCCTTGTGCTTAGAATTGAGCTGCTTCTGCTTGAATTAGATTAGCAGTCCTTGAGCATTACAGCTTGAGGTAAAAACTGGAAGTTGATCGGCAGGGCTTCTTTCTGAAGTCTTTCCCTTCCATCTACCTTTGATGGGCCCACAGCCTTCTCCTCTATCAATAAACCTTTTCTAAGAGGGCCTCTGGTACTTATTCTTGATGTGAATATGAGCCCAGGCATTACTTATCCCTATGACAGAAAGAAAATCGTTGTGGAGCAAGTTCAGGCTTTATCGAGCAGACGGGAATTTTTTTTTTTTTTTTTTTTTTTTTTAGATTTTATTAAGGAATTGGGGGAGGTGAACAGAGCTGGGGAATCAGGGAAGGGGAACGGACAAGTTGCTGTCCTTTTGTCCTTCAGTCCAGTCGTGGGGGACGTCATCTCACCGGCCCATGTTGTATTATCATTGCGCTCTTCCCGGCTGAGGCAGATCGGTCCCCAGCCTCTGGACAGCCGCTCACGGCGGCTGTTGGCAGCTCATGAAAACTCATGCCCACTGCTGGCCAGCCCCACTGCAGCCTACGTCATTGCTAGACTTAGGACAGCCCAGCTCCAGGTCGAGCTGTTGTTCACCATCTTAGCTATAGAGGGCACAGCATCATTGGCCCGCATGTGGGATCCGAACTGGGGCTCAGAGCTGGCATCCCAAGCCAACTCTTAACCAACATGCCACTCGGCCGGCCCAAGAAGTTAACTTTTTAAGGTGACGATCTCTCCACCCATTTACCTGGGACTGGGCAGCTCCCCAAAGCCCTTGGCATTAAGGTCTGTGAAGAAACTTAATGCACACTAGAACACAGATGAGTATTTTCTACGAAACATAAGACTGGAATCAAGAGTGTATATCGAATAATCCCTCTCAGAATCTTTCCATTTTGAAATTAGGAAAAAGTAAACTGAAAAAGCAGTATGACACAGTAGTATACCAGAAGGGTTAACCCGGAGTCCCCACGAATGGTTTTTAAAGGGTCCCTCAAAACAGTATGCAAAATATTATGGGCATGTGTGTGCAGTATCTTGAGAAGATACTTTATAGGTTTCATCATAGTCTCAGAGAAATGACTAATCTAAAAATGGTTAACACGGACTTTAGGATTAGAAGGACCTCGTTTTTATTCCTAGCTCTACCACTTGCTAGATGTGTGACCACAGACAAGTCAATTAACCTCTCTGTGCCTCAAGTCCCTCAAGAGGTCTAGGTATGATTGTAAGGACTAACTGAGATAATACATGCAAACCACTTAGAGGAAAGCAAAGCATGAATGCCAGGAGCTGGTCAGTATTATTACTAGCAGAAAAAAGACTTGAGGAACTTTAAGAGGAACGCAGGGTCCTCATCCAGGTGCAGAAAGAAGAGATTGGGGATCAAAGCCACAAACTTGGCAGAAACTACAGTTTGCTGAGGGTATGTGCCTAACCAGGCAAACTGTTAGGGCTGGAAGGAGTCCTGTATTTCCCTCATTTTTACAAATAAGGAAGCTAAGACCCAGAAAAGGAGACACTGCCACATCATGAGGTAGGTGACAAAACATGGACATGGGATTTTGGTTCTAGTCTAAGCACTTAAGAACAAAGAGAAGTTGCTGAGGTATTGTTGTGACCCAACTACATACAAAACCCGCTCTGTCCCACCTGATTTATAAATGTTTTTCCTCCCATGCAAAAGGACCTTTGGTCCTGGGCATCATTAATCTAAATGTCAGTGCATTCCATTTCTACTTCTTCTGCCTTTGCTTTACTATAGAAAAAGCAGTGTGCACGGGTAGGTTGATGACTGACTTCAATATATCGCTGTACCTGTTTTAACCTTTGAAACCAAGATTCCCACCGTAGCAGCTGTTAGAGAGAATGTCATGAGCGAGCACACGTACAAACCATCTCTCACTTAGGCAGAAAATGGATCTAAATGAATACTAAACTGCCAAGTAGTCCAAAATGGAGTGAGATTCACAATTCTACTTCCTCTCAGACATAAATATATGTTACACCAGAGATTTAGAAGAATTAAAGTGATAAAAATCTTGCATAGGCCGTAGAGATTTAATGTGGGCCAAACTTTGGGTTATATTAACTGGAACCTGCTGTCTTAATTAAGAAACTTAATTAGAGGTACTCATCATCTCATTAAGAAAAATGTCAAATTTTGCTCTGCGTTCATTCCAGCAAAATTCTGCTTGTTTTGGCCAAGCCCTACCACTAAAACTTCTGTAAACAATTATACTAATTTAAAAATGCTTATAGATACATTTTATTATTTCACTGAAATATCTTTGGGAAGTTATGATTTGTTTGGCATGTTAATACCGTTTAGAGCAGAAGGAAATGTTAAAAAATGGTAATGGAAGGATTCAGTCAATCAGTTGACCAAAGAATGCAGTTTTATGAACTATTTGTTTTTTTGTTTTTTTGAGGGCAGTGTCACTGGCCCTTATATGTGGGACCGAACCGGGGCCGCTGGCTTCCCAAGCCAGCGCTTAACCACCGCGCCACTCGGCCGGCCCAAGAATGCAGTTTTATACAAAAGAAGTGGGAGAACATTCCCTTAAAAAGCTTTCAGACTTCTTTGAAGAAATTAGAAAACAATATATAAAAAATCAAGTAAGCATGCAAGATAGCAGGCACTGCTGAATTATAGATCAGGAGAGTAGATGCTATCTGAGCAGCATGGGACACGAGCATCCAGGAAAGCTTTACAGCAGGGAGAGGAGGTGAGTGTTAGGCCTTGGGTCCATGATTTTTTTTTTTTTTTTTTAAGTGCAGTGTCACTGGCCCTCATATGTGGGACCCAAACCGGGGCCTCTGGCATCCCAAGCCAGCACTTAACCACCGCGCCACTCGGCCGGCCCAGGGTCCATGATTTTAAATCAGATGTGGATGAGAATAATTGCAAGTCTGGAATTTGTGCTGCATTGTCTAGCTTGCGTCATAATATAAGGGTATCATAGCCATCTTAAATAGCTTCTCTTTGATGTAAGATTTTTGGTTACTATTTTTGGCTAATAAGTCTACAAAAAATATCAATAAAAGACCAAAATAAAACAAACAAAAGAATCTATGTTTGATAAGAAACACAATCTATCACACTCCCTTTTGAAAACAAAGGCAGAGATCATAAAATTCTATTAAATAGATGCATATCTTTATAAAGCTTCATGCTTTAAGCTTCAATAAATTTGTTCTGGAAACCTGTACCACATTCATGGAATTACATTTTAAAAGATGTCTGAATTTTAGGATATCCACATTAAACAGTTATGAAATATTTATTCTTATTTATGATGCCATCATAGTCAGAAATATAATTGCTTATAGATCTGTAGGAAAAGCTAAGCCCAACAATTTTTAAAACCTAAGACAATAACAAAGCTCTGAGAAAAAAATCCACCATTTTTTTCTAACATAATATATTTTTACATATTTACAACTTAATTTATGAAAGTTTAAAAAGAAATATTTTTTTAAATATAGACACCTCAGTTTATAACTAATTAAGAAGAGATACATATAGATCATAAGAAGTCGAAAAGAGAGAAAAATGAAAAGGAATGCATGTAATCAGATGCCCACACAAAATAATGTCAGATCCTATATTAATCCAGAGTTTAGATTTGTTTTAATTTATCTGGCTCATTACTCAACGTAGAAGACCAGAATCCAACAGATATATACACTTCAGGGAGAACTATTAGAGTTAACACATCTAGACACAACACAGTAAATCAAGTCCACGTAGGTTTTAATAAATAGTTTTTGCCATGATAATGAGGTATCTGTGTATCCACTTACACAAATCTTACATTTGTCTATAAAACATAGTACAGGAAAACTCAAATCAATAAGCTAAAATACCTCATCATCTTTGAATGTCTCCTCGCAGTAACAATTCTTTAATGACATCAAGTTTTCATTACCAACATGATTTACCTCTAAATGTTCATTCAGGCACGATTTTTGAAATCTCAAACAGAGTTTTGAAGTGAGGATCCCTCCTGACCAAGTCATGTCCCTATAGGGTAAAATGTCCAGGATGTCCTGTCAAAGGTCAAACAAAATGAAAACATACATGCCCTCAGATTTCCAGCAAGGAACTAACCTCTCTCCAAGGAAGACCTGCCAAATATTCACAGGTCTAAGATTATCGGTTTGTATTCAATCAACAAAATAATCAGAGGAAATGTTTCATATGCTGATTGTTTTCTCCTGTCCTGATTTTAAAGTCATACAAATGTATCAACGGAGATACATAGTTACGGGATAGAAAAAACAAGATTCCCCATAACAGCTAGAGTAGTGATAACTCAAATTGAATCCTGTCTGCATCACCAAGCTACAGTAAGCATCATATGAAATACGGGAGAACCCACAGAAGGTTTGACCAGATAGGCCTTCAAAATGGTTTCACGGGGTAGATGACATTTTAGTTGTGATTCGGACATGTGGAGCAATTTTCCCAGAGACAGAAGTTTGGGGTAAGGAGTGAGGTGATTTCCCAGGGAGAGAGAAACCATGTTCCAAGGCCTGGATTTCTGCAAGGACCTGCTATTTAGAGATGCAGGAAAGGACACATCAGAAGGAACAATAAGCTAGCTGGGTCCAGACTGTGAAGGAAATTATAGGCCATGCCCAGGCTTTTGGATTTTATCTGGGAAGGCAGCTGGAAGCTGAGGGAGGTAAACACTGCAATTCAAATATTTTTTTAAGACAACATTGCACTCCTAGTTATTTCCAGGATCGGGGACAGACATATGCATAAAGGAGGTAACTCCTATGTGGTGGTATTTGCAGGCCTCTCCCCCATCTTGTCACTAATGCCCAACTCCCCACAATTACAGAGACGGATTCCTTAGGCCAGTGATAGTATTAACTCCCTTTACAGAGGCAAAAGTTTGAGCTGCAGCCATTGTTAAGATTATTTTTTTAATCACTTGGTAGAGTCTTTTGATAGAACTTAGGTTTCTGGAAAGAGGAAAAGCTGCAAGAAGCACTAAAGGCTTTATAATTTGCCTAAGCCAGTTTCCCTCCTTGTGAACCAATGCTCCAGTGGATCCTACACCCATTCTCTCTTCCTCAGGAAAAGGGCAGATCACTTTCTTTTTCCTTTTCCATTCAGCAATGTATTTGCCCTCAATCAAACCATGGAGAAAACTGGTGCATTAAGGTATCACAGAACAACAGAAGCAGCTTACACTGAAAAGCTCACCAATAACAGCCACACTGCTAAAATGAACACAGGAATGATTTCTATGTTGTTCCTTTTTATTCTATTCACATTTGTAAAAAGAAATCCAGCCCTCAGCCCTAACTCCAAGTGACAATAGATGGATCAGTTCAGTCTGAGTCTAATGAGGGTACATTAAGCCGCAGAGATCCAGCCGCCTCTGACTCCTTTGGGCCTCTCTTGTGTTGTACCAGCCACCTGGTCCGACGGACTTTTCCTTCTTCCTACTTTCCCCACCCAAGCCCAGCCAGTCCATGCCATTTTCTGAACATCCTCATACCTGCCTCACTCTCTCCCCTTCCCAGATCTCCATGCACACACCCGCAAACCTAGCCAAAGGCACAGGTTTTTACCATGTATTTCTTTGTTTGCAAATGTCTTCATGACTATTGGATCAGACTCCTCTGAGCCATTTGAAGTATTTATGGTGCTTCAAAATGCGTCTCCACTAAGCTCAATAATATACGTCATGCAACACTCCTTGGCTCCTGGGAAGGAGGCCCTTCTGTCTTTCAGATTCAAAGCACCCTTTGCTCAGGCTGCCTCCCATGCCCAGACAAGGCGGCCACGGAAAGCTGTGCAAGGTAGAGCACAGCCTGACCCCGGAAGTGGCATTCAGGCATAACCACACAGCTATGGGGGTGGAGGTGGGGGTGGGGGGAGCAGCCCTGAGCTGGACCTCTGTAAAACAATTCTTACTTCAAAAAGTTGTCGTGAGAATTAAGTGAGAAACATTTACTTTATCTGGATTTGGTTTTTCTTCTGTACATAGAAAAATTTTAGAGAACAGCACAAGACAGAACAGCACAAGACAGTGGGCTGGTCTCTGGCATGGACTGATCCCTTCCCTCCCATTGTTTTTATTGACTTTATGAGGCTACTTAAGAAGCTGTAGAAGTTCAAGAGTCATGTAGGAGTCTTTGCTCCTGAATAAATAAAGCCCTGGCTCTCTTTTTAGAGGAGAGGGAGAAGGCATGGAACAAGGAAGATGTATCCAAAAGCCCTCTGCCCCAAAACACCTCCTCCCAGGGTTTATCAGCTCTAGCTGTGCACTTAGTCACCTGAGGAGTCCTTAAACATACTAATGTCTAGGTCTAAGCCCAGATTCTGATGTAGCTGGTCTGGAACAAGGCCTGGAAAATGGGTTTTTTAAAGCTTCCCAGGAGATTCTATTGTGCAGCCAAGATGAGTATTATCAGTGTCTCTATATACATAGTATATCTGGAAATCAATTAATTTGTTAACATTTCTCATTAAAGATGTTCATCTCTTGCTCCACCCACTTGCACATTAGGATACTAATAATTCACACCTTAGTACCATTTCGCTTTGATTATATCATGTTTCTCTCTTGTGAGATGTAAAATTTTGAAGGGGTTAGAGTGAGCAAGAGAGCAGCAAGTAATGAAGAGAAAGCAAAAACAAAGTCTCTCCCTAGTTCAGGGTGTAGATATGAATACCCCTACTCAAAAGGACCCCAGATTTAATTTACATCCCACTTCAAAACCCTCACATTCCTACTTGTGATGAAATAAAATACACATTGTTGGATCTTCTTCTTAATTTAAAAAAACAATGAGCCCCCCTACCTTCACATGCATTCATCTTAACCATCTAATACAAGAATACCAGAACTATTCTCTTATACTTTATAACTCACAAGATTTCTCACACCTGTATTGGGGTGTAAGGCTATTGTACCAAAGTAGAAAAAATATTAGACTTGAGGTTCAACAACAAGGGCCTGACTCCCAAGCTGATCACCTACTAGCCTTTCTAAGATTCAGTTTCCTTATGGTGAGGATTAAATAAAATACCTGAAGTAAAAATTCCTGGTACATATCAGGCATTTAATGAATACTATTGAACTGAAAACTCTCTAGGCAAGGGAAGAGGTAACTCATATCCTAATTCTGGTGGGTTGCCCCTAAAACATCTAACCCTCCATGACCATAAAAACTGATGGCTCAGCAATACTTCAAGCTTGTTGCTCAGCAATACTTCAAGCTGACATTATTTTAAACACATTTTTTTTTTTTTTAAATAACAGATCCCAGTAATACTTCTCTAAGCAAAATAATGCCAGTTTCTTAAGACTTTTCTCACTGGACTCCTTTTCAAGTCCTTTTATCTTTATTCCTTTCTTCTAAACCTTGTTTTCATGGTTTCTTTCAAATTGTGATATTCCTCATTCTCCATGCTCATTAAAAATTACACAGCTGGATAACTTAGCAGACTTGTTGAGCCACCTTGACAATGAATGCTCCCATCTCAAGCTCTAAATACATTAGCACACGTGGCTAAGGTTCATGCACACCCAAAGATCTCCCATAATAATGTGTCAGAAACTGCCAAAGTTAATTTTTCCATGTGGCCATTTCCCATGTCTTAACCAAGAGTGTTCATATGCAGTAGAAAACATATGCTAGGAGTTTGTGCAGGCAAGTTGCAGGAGTGCATGCTGCTCTGACTTGCTGGGGGCCTCTGACCACATCCCGTGGTGCCTTGGGGGCTTGCCCCGCCCACCTAAAGCTGTGTTGCCAGAGGCATACTGAGCCCCTGGTGCCTGGCCCTCACCTCCGCAGGCCACAGAGGGTTTTTTTGCAGCAGCAGACAACCCGCAAAAACCTGTGAGGATTTTTGGTAGCGAGCACGGTCCCAGAGCACACAACAGTTAATTGTGGAAAGCTCACTGCATGCCTGAGAGAGAGGCCGGTGCATAATACATTAAGCCCTTACCCCCAACAGCTGGTGCTGAGGTGCCCAGAGACTCTCTATTGCTGAGCAAGTGGTCTGCAGATTAAAGAGAGTGGAGAGCCCTCTCCTTTTTTTTTTTTTTCTTTTTTTTTTTTTTCTAGGTGATCTATCTAATACATTGAAGCAATCACAGAACGACAGCCAGAATGAAGAAACAAAGAAACATGTCCCAAGTAAAAGATCAGAAGAAACCTCTAGAAAGGGAACTAAATGAAACAGAGGTATCCAACCTTTCAGAGACAGAATTTAGAACACTGATGATAAGAATGTTTAAGGAACTTAGTGAAGAAATAAAAAAGGATAGGGAAATCATTAAAAAAAAAAAGAACTAAAGAATACAATAACTGAAATGAAGAATACACTCGAAGGAATCACCACTAGATTAGATGAAGCAGAGGATTAGATCAGCGATTTAGAAGACAAAATAGCAGAAATCATCCAGTTGGAACAATAAAAATAAAATAAAAAAATAAATAAAAACAACAATGAAAATAGTTTAAGAGATCTGTGGGACAACATGATCTGGAACAACGTACATCTCATAGGAATACCAGAAGGAGAAGAGAAGAAGCAAGGAACTGAGAATATATTTGAAGAAATAATGACTGAAAGCTTCCCTACCCTGGTGAAGGAATTCGACATACAAGCCCAGGAAGTGCAGAGAGTTCCAAACAAGCTGAACCCAAACAGGCCACACCAAGACACATCATAGTTAAAATGGCAAAGCTTAAAGACAAAGACAGAATCCTAAAAGCAGCAAGAGAAAGACAGCAGGTTATATACAAAGGAACTCCTATAAAACTAACAGCTGATTTGTCTACAGAAACTCTGCAGGCCAGAAGGGAGTGGTAGGAAATATTCAAAGTGACGCAAAATAAAGGCCTACAACCAAGATTGCTCTACCCTGCACGGCTATCACTTAAAATTGGAGAGATAAAGAGCTTCTCAGAAAAGAATAAGCTTAAAGAGTTCATTACCACCAACCCAGCATTGCAGGAAATGTTCAAAGGGCTTTCTTAAACAGAAGAAAGGGGGAAAACAAGCTAACCAGGAAGACAAGAAATATAAATAACAAAATGGCAATAAACATTAATAATAATCAATAATCACTTTAAATGTGAATGGGCTAAATACTCCAATCAAAAGACAGAGAGTGGCTCAGTAGATAAGAAAACATATGCTAGATCTGAGACTTTTAGATCATCTCTCCAAATCATGATGAAAATATATTAAACCTTCAACAATCAACTAGTACTTATTTAGCACTTAGCTTGTTTACCAGCACTGGATATGTGTGTGTTGTGGCGGCGGAAGATAATTACTCAATAATTGAGAGAGATTTTTCCACATATTTGGGTCTCCTAAATATTTAAATATAGCCTTTCAAGCATTAAACATTCTTTTTATTTCATCTATTTTTATTGGTCTATGATATCAAATATTCTTATACAGTCTAGGTACTAATAATAGGAAAAATTTTTCCTGAAACCACACTACCAAGACACTTGACAACTAGTATCTAGCTCCTGAGAAGATACCCCATAAGATATTGAGGAAAGTTGAGAGTGGTCTAAAGCAGTAACTATCAAACTATTTGGCCTTGACTCAGAGAAAGACATAAATTTTACACAATGACCAAATATATATATATGGAGAACCCACAGAAGGCTTGACAAATATCTTTGATATGTATTTTAATTTGGGAACATATTATGTAAGTAAATGCAGCCTGGTGCTAATTTCTGCAGCATCAGTATTTTTGTACTTATAGGGGATCAAAACTTACATGAAATGCCCATTAAACTGGCAACCCCAAAAGCATATTCCAAATCCTAGGAAACAGGTAAATGAAGCGGATTTCTCTGTTGGTGGGTATGAGGATGCTAATTTTTTTTTTTTTTTTTTCCCCAAAGCCAACATTTGTGGCTGGGATCTCCTTTTTGGTTGATGTGTCTTTCTTACGGGGTATCTTCTCCTGTGTTAGGGAGGCTCCTTGCTCCATGAGGAGGGTGAATCCTCTCCCAAGAGCTCCATCATCTCAAGGCTTGCACCATCTTCAGTCCAGCAGGCACATCTGATATGCCAACCCCAGCCTTGTAGAGGACTTGAGCCTTCCCAGCAAGCCCTCCAGATCCCACATGAGCCAGTAGGTTCTAACTTTGAGAATCAGGCCGAAATCTAAGAACCAGACACAAATTTCATGTGAAGGTGGTTGAGAATAGAATTTATCTAAAGTGGGTTATTTGGGATGCTGTTTCCAGCTAAGTCCCTTTAAGACTTCTATTTGTCACCCAACCAACCACATCATTTAGCTTATGCTAACTAGTCTAAGCCTTCCCTCTTTCCTGCTATCATGTTTCCAGGATACAAATAATATTCTCTCTAAGACAACAGTTAATCAGCAAGCAGGGGTGCCTAATTTGCCTATTTAGCACCCAAATATATTCGTCCAGACCAGAAATCTCAGTGAAAGTCAAAACCTTTTAAGGTTATTGGTCTGATTTTCCTTCACAGCACAGCCTTCTGTATCCAAAGGAGGAAGGGGAGGAGTAGAGGGAAAGTTTCTAAAAATGGTTCTGCTGGCTTCTCGTACTTCTTACTAAAGAATATCTGGGAGCTAGGAAGCCAAATGTGGATCATATTTTCAGTTTAAAAAATAATGGAAAAAATTACGCAGTATACTATACTGCATTGTTTTCACACTTTAATCTTAAGGTTAGATGTTTTTATTCACTCTCTAGAACAATCATCCCCACCTTCCCTAACATGGGAACTTCATAGTAGTGGGTTTTAGTCCATTCTACGGGTTACAATAAAACTTCCCCTAAGAACTTGGAAATAAAGTTGATAAGAGTAGTCTCTGATAAATAAATTTTAAGATCAACACAATGCCCAGGAGATAAGCAAAATTACCTTGAAAGAAAAACAAGTGGCTTCAGGTCTAGAAGACCGAGGAGTTTGCTTATTGACTGAAACCCTCACCAAAGGAGTCAAACAGAAAGGGAGGGACCAGACGCAGACACGTACAGAGAAAACAGTAGCTCCTCCCAGCAATCTCCCTAGGCAAGATCGCCAAGGCTTCTGAACCACTACTCTCCCTGATGATGGGACAGTAATGCTTCAAAAGCAGTTGGGCCTTGATTCATCCAACACCTTTGTCATGATTCAATCCTCACTGAGCAGCCTTCCTCATGCAACTTCCAGAGCGAGCCCTGTCTGTGGGGATGGAAGGCACTGACCATGCAAACTTGGACTCGTGTATCCAACCACAGATGTGAACTGAGCCGCCACCAAGGGCCTGACCCTTGTCCAAGGCAATTGCCTTACAGTGGAGAATGAGATCTTTGAGGTCCCTGGGGCTAACACAAACAAGTAAACAAATAAAGAACTGCAGCTAGCAATAAGAACCATTATTTAAAAAAACAAAATAAACTGTAAACTGGACTAGACAGTTGCTGGGGAAGGGGATGAGGGCTTTAAGAATGGAGATCAGTAATAGCTACTTTGAGAAAATGACATTTAATATAAAACCAGAAACTAAGTCTCCCCTGAGCATTTTTCAAAAATGTCTTTAAATGTACTCAGTTGAATTTTGTTTTTTAATAGCATTTTTCAGCTAATTTTTTTTTTTTTTTTGAGGGCAGTGTCACCGGCCCTCCTATGTGGGACCCGAACCAGGGCCGCTGGCTTCCCAGGCCAGCGCTTAACCACCGCACCACTCGGCGGGCCCTCAGCTAATTTTTTTTTTAAAGTTATACATTGACACAATGGTATAGAGGACTATGATGATAAAACTTAGAGCAACAACGTGAAAGGGATTGTGACGCATGTAGACAAGTTAGGTAAGGTGGTTCCTTTTTCATGCTCGCCCTTCAAACACAGCACAGGCCCCAGCTCCCTCCCAGGCTTGTGCTTTCACAGGCTAGACCCTGGCTGTACCTCTGGCTGCCTGCCTGATAAGGATCCAGAATCTGCCAGGCAAAGACAGAGGAAGAGAGTTCCCAGGCAGAGGGAACAGGAAAAGCTGTGAGGCAAGAATTAGCCTCACATTTCTTTGGAACTTCCAATGCACCAGAAGCTACAGGAGGAGATTTGGATTTTACAATAGGATGCAAGGGAGTCACATGACCTGATTTACATTTTGAAAAGATCCCACTGGCCACTATGTAGAGAATGAACTGCAGGGTGCCCAGAGAGGGCTCTCAAAGTGGCCCAGGCAAGCAGTGAGATGGCTTAACTAGGGTGACAGCAGTAGTAGTACTGGGGAGAAGCGAATGGCTTTGAGCATACTTTGGAGACAGGTCCCCAGGACTTGTTAATAGATACATATGTGGGGTGGAAATTCATGCTTTGGGTTGGCAACTGGTGGTAACTTTTACTGAAAATGCGAAGAACAAGGGAGAAAAGTCGTGAGTGGGAAGGACTAAGAGTTGTTTTGGTTTTTTATAGCTGAGTCATCCTGCCACCTGTTGGCAGCTCAGCTCAGGCTGGGCATTGAACTGCTGTTTCAGAGCTCAGCTCACACCCTTGAGTGAGCACTTAACCAACTGAGCCACTCGGCTGACCCCAGACTAAGAGATTTTTGATGGGCATATCAGGTTTGAGATGCTCAGTAGAGACACAAGTAGAAATGTCAGGTAGTTGGGACTCCTGGAAAATACTAGAGTGGATATATATTATACATTAAGAAATTATCTACACCTAGATGGTACTTGAAGCCATGGCATTCCCATTCCTGTGGCAATTATTTTTCACTGTAAATTAATAAACTGAGTAAGTTACTGAGGCCGTGGGAGCCAAGCTCCCCATAGCAGATGGCTGGCCTCGCCCAGGTTGGGCCTGGCTTCCTGCTTTGTCATTGACCTCAGCTGAGAGCTGTTTTGACAAGGTTGTTTTGTTGTGTTTCCCCATGTCAAAAACATTGTGCCCAGGTTCCCTTTTATTCCTGTGGATCCATGTGAAAATCGGAAAAACTGACATGTATTTAAAATCTCTTTTTAATCAAATGCATCAAAGTGCTTATCTGGTTGAATGAAGAAATATTACATCAATAAAGAGAAAACTTCACTAAGCAGATTAGGAGACCAGAACTAAACTCTTGTTAGAGGAGACCATAACTCACTGACAAGAGGTGTTGGCTTGGGGCTCCGTGTGGAAGGGCTCTCTTATCACACAATAGTTGAGGACATTACAGAGAATGCTGGGTAAATCACTTGATGTCTAAGCGTCAAAAAAGTAATCATAGAAATGCTAGAATTAAATTAACATAAAATCTTACGTCAATTCATCTCTTTAATTTAAAGGGATTAAGGACTATGGGGTTGCTGCCCTGTCTTCCTGCCTTCCTGGCTCTTTTGTCAGAGAGGAGACAGACCACACTGGGGAACAGAGCTGAATGGAGGCAGGTGTGAGATCCCTTTCGACTAGAGTGAGAAGAAGATAGACAATTCCAATGCGAAAAGACAAGCCCATCAGCCTGGAGGTGATTTCTCAAACACTAAACATAACCCTGGTGGATTGTACAAACACTTTACATTCCTGCTTGGAATTAAAATTAAAATTTTCACTTCAGTATTAATGATGTAATTAAATGAAGTAGATTGACACATTAATGTTTTTAGGAATGCTGAAATAGACTTTTTAGTGGAGTTCTCTAAAGAGACTCCCATTCGCCCCAACCCCAGTCTCCTTTATCATTTACCACTTCTGTATAAATCCGAAAGATTTGGGAGAGCAACAGTCAACTTTTCTTCCAAACCCAACCTTGTATTTACTTATGGGAGCCAGATGGGAGTGTAGCTTTAGAGGGAACAGAGAAGAAGAGGGGCCACATGGAGCACCCTGACTTCCATTTCACTCCAGCATTGAGGAGCTGGGGCTGCTCCTTTGATTAAAGAGACAGTGTTCCAGGGTCTGAGCCTCTCTGCTGCCACAGCAGGACACCAGCCAGGTTGGCATGCCACGGAAGCTGGCTCCTAGCCATCTCTCTGTTAACCTTCCATGCCTTCTCCTTCCCAAGAACCTGTAGAAAGAAAACCACCCAGGCCTGCATGACCTGCAAGCCCAGTCACCTTGACATTCTGGCCCTTTTGTTTTTATTCTCTCTCTCCCCGCTACCCTCTCATCCTTCCCTTGGATATTCTCTCATGTGGCAGCGGGTCCCAGGATCCACTCAACCAGCCTGAAGAGGCTGAGCCACCTCTGCTCTAGGCTCTGGGGCGCATGCTTTCTCTTAACTCTGCATCTTTTCCTCTCACCTTGATGGCTGTAGCCTGCAAGCCATGAAGTGTTAAGAGCCAAGAATCTGATCTTTTGTTTCAAAGCCATTTAGGATGAACTGACTTAGGTAAAGGAATTCTCCTTAGGATCCCATTTAGCTGACTACAAATTTACATTGGGGTTTGGGACCAACACCCTGGCTGGTTATTTATCTGCCTTGCTTTGCTGGTCATTGTCCTGAACATGCATTTCCCTCAGGGACCTGGAAGAGAGGAATGGCTATGGCTAGCAAGAATCACTGTATTTTGGGGTCCCTGGGCCACAATCTCTATTGCAGCACTCTTTAATATCACCTCCATTTCATGATTATCAACAGTCAGGCTTAGGAAGGGCTCCAGAAGCCACACACATTTTTTTAATGTCTGAATTTTAGATTAGTAGTTATAAAAGCACCTTTGTTCTGCAGTGATGCATTGTGCCTGGATAAAAGGACTCATTCTGAAAAGAGAACCCTGCCCTCCCCATCGTGCCAGAATCTACTGCCACAAAGGCATCAACTTTAATAGGAGATAATAATCACATACACATCCTCACAATCACAGCTCAGTTGGATGTTTTACCTATGAGAGTCTATTTATTAAACCCTGTGTAGTATTTTTATTATCCCCACTTTTCTGCAGTACCCCCTAAGGTCAATTTTATTCTAGATACTCAGCCCATGAAGTAAAAAATCAGAACAGAATTCTGTCCATGTTTATCTACAAAGGTAATGGTTTCAAACCTGTTATTCTATTTTTGTTCCTGGATATTTCTTCACTGAGAATTACAGAACGCAGGCTCTTGGTGCCACAGACCTTTTCAGACACCTGCCTGGGATGGACCTGAGCCCAGAGGCCTTCCTTACCTTTAGTTGAACTAGATGCACATCTACATGCTTGCTGTCGGAGTCCTGCTGGACTGAGTAGGTGAGGTCCCGGACCCTCTCTGAGGTCATCCGGAGCCAGGTCTCAATTTCAGGTAAGTGAAGGACAATCTTCCAGTCGGCCCCTGTATGCAGTGGGGGTGGCTTTTCGTACTGCTGGTCAGCATCCACGTCCTTCATCACCTCTTCTCCCTCACTCTGTTCAACAGTGGGTGTCAAGTTGATGGCCATGGGGGAAGCGTCAGTAGCCATGGAATCCAGGTCCTGTGACCTCAGGGGGGAAAGTGTCACACTCATGGTTAACATGGAGAAGTCTAAACCTTACTTCTTTCCAAAACAGCTGAAAGACAAGAGGAAAGAAGAAAGCAAGAGTCAGACGAGATTGCCAAATAAAGAAATGATACTTCGCAGAAGAAACAGGATTTCTAAATTAAGCCAGATTTCTAAATTAAGAAACCATAGCTCATTGCAAAAACAGAAAGAGGTGATTTAAGTTTCTACATAGTAGCCCCAAGACCCAGCATATAATAGGGACACAAAACCATGTGGTATTGCCTACCCCAACATCCATTCCCTTTTCATTCCTTAGCAACAAAATCCTGCCAAGAAGTTAAAAGTACATTCCCTATCTCCATCGCAGCTAGGTGTGGCCAAGTGGTTGAGTTCTGACCAATGAGACATAAGAGGAATTCCTGTGTAGAAAGTCTGGGAGAGCTGCTTAAAGGGAGCTGGCTCAATCTGGAGGCCCCCCCCCCACCTTTTGCCCTTTTCTTTTCCTCCTTCTTCTAGCTTGTCATGTGGACTTGGTGGCTAGAGTCCCAGTTGCCATCTCAGACCAGGAGATGCTTTGAGTGTGAGGTAGAGGATGGTAGAGCAGAGTGGCAGGAACACGGGTTGCGCATGATAACTGTAGGAGCTACTGTAACCTGGACTGCTGCCCTGGACTTCTTTATCGAGGGAAAAAACAAACTTCTACCTTGTCTAAGCCGCTGTTATTTGGGTCTTTTCAACTACAAGCATCCAAGCATCATTTTGACTATTATAACCAAGATAGTCAATTCATAGGTTAACTACAGAAGGGACACGTTCTAACTAGCAAAAACACTGTGCTGAATTCAGGAGAGGTTGTTCCTTTCTATGATTTGTTAGATAAACAGACATCATGGAGTAATACCAAGCCTTTAATTTTGTGAAAAGTATAAATCATGGATAATATGGAATATATCTAATTCTTAACCTAAATGACATTAGTATTTCATCACGTTGAAATTTTTAGAGGCTATAGAATTTCAAGAGTAATAAATTGCTCTTAAACACGTACCATGAAAATGCTAATCAAACACATTAAAATAACATAAGTGTAAGTCATAATAAAGTAAGATGGTTTTTAAAGATAAAGTTGTTTAACTTCTTAATATTCACTTAGTAACAACAGCAAAATTATTTTACCAAGAGGGGTAGTGGAAATCAAGCAAGCTTCCAATTTAACTAGGGACATGTAACTTCCCGTACAGGAATGGGCACAGGGAATAAAAATGCTTGTTGAATTGACAAAAGCCTTAAAAATAAGTTACTCCTACATATGAAGTTATTTCAGAACCTTTCAATGCAGCAGCGTGCTGCCTTTCTCCTGTTCCTTGAGCATCTTATTTTTAAATTAAATAATAAGGAGGTTTACAGATGAATTTTTGATATCACAGTTATTTGCAAAAATCGAAATATTCGGTCATAAAGTAGGTTTATCACTTTGGTAGCTGCCTTAGACAATGATTTTAGGCTTCAGTTCAACAGCTTTCTCTGCCTGATTACAAGAAGGAGAAATCTACTCCCTATATTTTTAACTACGCTTACACAGTTTTTAAAAACAATAATATTAGACCCCGCTATTTTTTAAAAATCAATTAGAAGATGCAAAATTTTACTGGGAGGGATAAAACTCCTGGAAGACTAAGCTACCATAACACCTCTTAATAAACCATACCCTAGCCTCTGATTTCCCAAACATTTTTAACCAACTCACTACCCTCTGGGGGATCTGCTCAGAATCACAATCCCAGAGAAGGAATATGATACGCAAAAGTTAATAAAAGTTTCTAGTGCAAGGGCACAGAACTGGTGATAAATGATGACATTGGTGATTCACTTTTCTAGGAAACCAGACTCATCCAAACCAGAAAAGTAAATGCCTGGGAGATGTACCATGAACTTTTTAAACTATACCCACACCCACTTACTCCCAGGCCTCTCCTCCCCAAGAGCCCTGTACAACTGAAAAAAAGATGTCTGGTCATTGTGTTTTCTCTGAAACTCTTAAGTCAAGGCTGGGCCTTCCCTGGAATACACATTCTATTGTAAATAAAAGAACATACCAAAGAACTAACTCAATGAAATTTATGTCCCAACGTACATTTCCATTAATACCATCAGCATGTACACCAAACAGACATAGTACAGTTTTGTGTGATCTAGAGCAAGATGTTTCACATTTCTGGATCTCAGTTTCCTTGTCTGTAAAATGATAAAATGACAAAATTGGCGTAGATGATCAGTAAGATCCCATCAGACCCTAAGACTCTGTGAGTACCTGTTTATCCAGAGATGTCAAAGCTGTAGCAGCATCCTGCCTATACTGAGAGCTGTGTCGGTATTAAATGATGGCCTTTCATTTTACCAAAGCACACAAACAGCACCAATAGATTTGTCTTACTTAATGGAAAGAAATAAATTATTACCGTGCAAACGCATTTGTAAGTCATTATTTACACATTATGTGTTGCTAATTCTTTCCAGAAGAACAAATATGAGAGGTTGTCCCCCTGGGAGTTTGCAATTTAAGATTAACAACACAGATGTGGTTATGATGTAGAGGACAAACAGAATAAAATAAAAACATTAAACAAAAACATAGCTGGTGTGCCTCACATATGGGGAAAGAGAAAGGAAACCTTACATTCGAGCTGCCAAAACAAAATTTTCCTGCATTATAACATTTCAACTTGGATATGATGTTTCTATATTTAACTGATCAGACTATAAACAAGAGAATTTCCATAAAGCAAAACTGCTCTTTACTAGAGTTTTATTTTAATTTCTGTTTACTTTCCCTAACATATACCTTTGCCACCGGGAAAGAAATACCATATCTGTCATAATAGCATAGCAAGCCTGGGAAGTGGCATAAAATTGATTAATTATCCATTTTCATAGAAAATAATTACTACAAACATTTAATTTTCAATTCCAGTACTTCACATTTAAATGGCCACTTATGGATAACCAAACTCTATTTCTGATTTTCACAAAGTCAAATATGATTTAAAAGATAAATTTATAATTTAAAGCAAAACTGCTTCACATTATGAAGACTCATAGTAACAATCTCTGTGCATACTTTTCCTGTCCTTAGCATGACTATTTAAGCTTGCTTTCCCATCAAATTAATTTTTCCATTTGAATGTAAACAAATAGTAGGAAATTCAGCACAAGTCTACGCATTCTTCTAAACACTATAAGACTGTAAGGTTTATATTCTTCCTTTACAAGGCATCGTGCAGTAAGATTCCTTTCTAGTCACAGGGACATTTTTTTAAAAAACAAAGGGGAAGAAAGGCAGTAGACAGCAATTTCTGAAGATGCAAATGAAAACACTGACCCAAGTGTACAAAGGTACCCACCCAGTTACAACTCTAACATGAGAGGAGTGATCAACAAGCTTTTTGGAATCCAATGACCTCCATTTCCCCTCCTCCCATCAAATGCTTATCTGTGGCCACCTTTCTAACATTAGAGATAATACCACCTTTATCCCAGCTGCTATGTTAAAAATAACATAGATCAAATCCTTTCCTTTCCACAAATCCAAACAAGATTCAACATGTCAAGTGCAAAAGCTGAAACCAGTAAAGATGTTAAAGTTGTTTTTTTCATTTTTCATTTGTGGGAAGGGTTTTCCCATTACACTCTATTTATCATCCTCTAGAAACAGAAGAAACATAACCCGATTGCTTACTAACAAGCACTGGCTCTGCTATCTCCCTGACAGTCCACAAGCTTTGAGTCGAAATCTGCTTTTAGCAGAATGCATTTGACTTGAATAAGACACATTCATATCAGGAGAGTGTTCTTCCACCAAACTAGCAGGCAAAAAAATGCAGCTTCATGGCCATCATAGCTGCCTACCTCTTTCTCCCTTCCCTTGCAATTTTCTCTCTTAAGTAAAAGAACAGAAAAGCCGGGAATCTGCCGACTGTTACTCACACTGTAAATGCTTTTTGTCCCTAAAGGTCCTTCAGGATTAAGTGTCTGGCTCCTCCTTCTCTCCCCCCTCGGGTTCTCTTCTTGTGGACAAACAGGATGAGGGCCAGTGTCAGGGCCACTCCATGCCAACAGGACACGGCGAGTCTGTAAGGCACCAGCTTCATGCGCCCTTAGTGGCCTCATTGCTTACAAAGAGAGGGCTCTGCTCTCCCTATTTGGAAGCTAATGTGTGAGCTCCAGGCCTGTGCAGTTATAGGCAGGTCTTATGCACACAAGCAGTGATAAGTGAGCTGGGAAAGGGAGACAGTTGCCAAAACAAAGATCGTTGTGGAAAAGAGTGTTTGGGTGGACCGAGCACATCCAGTCACAGTTCAGAAGAAACAAGACTATATACCCCCCAAAACTGAGCAACCCTAAGACAGAATAAATTAATACATGTACAAATAAATCAGTAGTGCTATATGAACATAACCAACTGACAGGACCAATCTGAGTACATAGGTTCAAGCTCTCTCTTTTCTTAGGAAGAAACTGTTCTTTCCAAGCAAGCGTATCAGCATGTGTATAGTTTGAGAGGCAGTCTTAGCATCATGGAAATTAACCTCAAGCCTAAATACTTGCTCTCCATCTTTCTGTGCTCTGCTTACTCCTTGAAAAACAAGTGAGAGACTAAAGCACAATGCTAGCCAAATTACCAGACCTACTTGCCACAAAGCACATGTTATAAAACTGAAGTAGAGAAAACTTTTAGGAATCACTAAGTGTCCATTTTTCTCCTTCATTTTTTTCTTTTATAGTCTCATAATCACACTTCACAGAGGCTGTTTGTAGAGACAACAAATTTTGAAAGGAAAAAAAAGTTTCAGTGGAATATTTTGATTTTCACCTAAGGTTAGTTCTCATGTTTTGATTGTATTAAGGAAAAAGAAATGAGCTACATCCTGTATCTGATTCCAGGGTTCTATTCTAGAATCAGGCTCTGCAAAGATAACACAAAAACATCACACATTTAATAACTTGCTTAATTAAATGTCGTGGTCTACTTAGATGGATGAGGCTCTAATTCATCACCGAGTCTTAAATCGTGCTGAATGCCTACCTTCCTGGCCTCTTGTGAGGTCAAGAGCTGAGAAACTTCAAATGACTTTAAACTCTTAAACAAGAGAGCCGAAGAGTGCCTGCCAAGTATTAAGTTGAATTTGTACTTAGGAGGAAAAAGAGAATGGCTTTTGTAATATGCTCCTAAAGAAGTTTTCCATGCTCACTGGTTCCTCCTTCTCCATGGCCCTCTTCCTTTACTGGCCCCACGCCCTCCAGAACTCACCTGGGGAAACACAGTAAGATCACTGCAGGAAAACCCAGATTAGTCTCACTTTCTAATCCTCCCACCAGAACAGCCTGCAAGTGGATATCAGTGAGAAGAGCTTTAAGCTTTAAGTGTGTGTGTGTGTGTGTGTGTGTGTGTGTGTGTGTGTGTGTGTGTGTAGGGAGGGGGGTAAGGCAGCATGAAAATAGTGAAATAGTGAGGCACAGACAGATTTTTACAGTTTATAAGATCTTTGTGGTACAATTGATGTTTCCTCTCTATTTGTACGCCTTTAGTGTGTCCTTTGTGCAGTGCTATGCCCCAGACAGATGGCTGATTACATCCTGCTAATCACATAGAGACCACACACACCCTCCCAGGTCTCCCCTCAATCGCCACTAACTCCCTCACCCAGAACACAGGGTCTTATCAGTCATAACACACTTCATTAATCATCTTCCTCCCTCAAGCCCTCCTCCTATCCCCTCCCGCTCCCCCAATTATTCAGATTCTTCTCCTGTGGCAGGGACCCCCAGATTGACTCAGCTAGTCATCATACCTCCAGTGTTTTCTTTCCCCTATTATAGCAGTCACTTCCAGTCACTGAGATTTATTTGGCTGCATCAGCCAGTCATCTGCGATTCAGTATGTGGATCTGGATTCAGTGAACACTAATGAGTGCCCATACTTGTTACTTTCACCCCAACTTGCTAATAGTCACCTTTAAGCATTAGGAAGCCACTGTTCTGTTGTTCAAGAAAATGCCTTCAGAAGAACTGGATTTGTAAAACTGTAGTACACAATTTATATAGTTGTTGCTTTAGTCAATGCTATTAACACAAAGAAAATGAAACAAGGTTCATTTCAAACCGACTGACATTACAAGTTGATATTCAAATCAAATGTATATAAGGTGTTATGTGTATATATGACTCATCATATTTCTCCTCAAGGAAATTATAATTTAATAGATACAATTTCCCTCCTTCCACTCCCCCCGTGTCACACACACTCACCCACTAATACCTGTTGCATAGGCAGGATGTGGGCAAACAATGCCCTGTGAGTCCCCAATGGAGAGGCATTAATCCTTGTGGAAGGAAAGATAAGGGGGGACCTTTATTAGAGAAGGCAACATTTGAGCTGAGCCTGTAATAATGGGTATCACTTAGATGGGCAGAGATAGAAGGGCAGCGTGGAGAGAATTCCAGGCTGGGGGAGCTACATGGACAAAGATGCCTCAACACGAAGAAGTGGGGAGAATCAGCAAGTAATTCAGTGTCAAGAGGAATTAGGAGCCTGATGGGGACCAAAACCAGATCAAGCTACAGGTTAAGTTACAGCCATATTATAAGAGTGCTGTGAACACCATGCTATGTACTTTGGAATGAATCTTGCAGGGAGCAGGAACTCTAAAAAGATTTTTTACAACCAAAGAGAAATAGGATTATAGTTGTACCCAAGAATGGGACAGAAATATCAATACACACACTCTTATTTACCAAGAAAATGAAATGAGAAATCAGTATTATGAGAGGATCAACACCCTCTTTTCCAGGCAGTCATCATTAATATTAAATGTAACCTTAAAACCTCTTTCCAGAAAAGAAGGGAAAGAGACAGATGGGGGGAAAGGAGAGAAAGATAGAAAGAGAGGAATACTATAAGTCTGACTTTTAGATGAGAATGATTAAAGGAGTTCTGTGCTCTGTCCTACCTACTCCATTAAATATAAAAAGAATTCTCCATTTTTAGTTCTCCATTAACCCTAGCATCATATATTTGAAGAGGAAAATTTTTAAGGATCCTTCCTTTTATGCAATGTTTTACTTTTGTTCCTGTTCTTCTAAAATTATTTTTTAAATTAATTAAAAAGTAACATAAATTAATGAAAACATTGTAAAAATAGATAACATTGAAATTCAATGATCCTCCTCTATCCCCATAGTCTCATCCCCAATAAATAAGTGATAAGAGGCTATTTATCTTTTGTAACCTCAATAGGTAAAGTAGAAAGGAAATGAGCTTTTAAAAGATTCTGAAGCCTAAATTTGTTAGTTGTCTATATTAATGCAGCAATATAGAAGTGTTTGCAAATTCAGTATTTATTTACCTTGTGTTAATGGGTATTCTACAAAAAGTTGCTCCTGACAAATAAATTGAGGTAGTGCTGGGGGATTTCTGGGTAGAGATAGTCAACTGAATATATGTATCTACTTTTGCTCCTTCCAGAAACTCCACTAACATTGCAGCAGAGGATTTTTTTGGGTTTGGGGTTTAGTATAAACACTCAAGAATGGGAGAGGAAGAAATAACATTTTTGGAAGCTGGAAATCAGATGAACAAGTGATAAATGCCTTAGCTGATTTAAGGAAGCCATATCCTAAGCCAGCAGTGCAGAGAGCAAAGAATAAACCTGACTTTACTTCAGAATCCTTTAAGTACTGTATTCTGAAACTGGTGGACCAAGGTACCTCTGAAAGCAAAGAGGGAAGAGTGTGTAGTGAAGAATTAACTTTACCCAAACAGGAATCTAGCCTTTGTCCCAACTCCTGGGAAGTAACCTCTACACACTTAGAACTTCCCAATAAGAGTACTTTTGTTATTTATGGTGGGTCCCTGACACCACACCTGAAAGTTTATGTTAACAAGGTGACTCAGGATGGGGGCTAGCCAGATGGAAAGACCAAGCATATGATGGGAAGCCTGGGGCTTTGGACAATCAATCATGCCTAAGTAACAAAGCCCCAATAAAAACTATGGACACTGAGACTCAAGCTAACTTCCCGGGTTGGCAATACTTCAAGAGTATTATCACACATCAATGACAAGAGGGTAACATATCCCTGAGGAAACAGAAGCTTTGTGTTTGGAACTTTCTCAGTCCCAGGTTGTACCCTGTGTTTCTTCCTTTGGCTAGCTCTGATTTGCATCCTTTTGCTATAATAAAATTATACTTATAAATATAGCACTTTCCTGAGTTCTGTGAGTTGTTCTATCAAATTATCAAAACTTAAGGAGTCTGTGAGGACCCCCAAATTTATAACCAGCTGGTTTGAAGTGAGCATAGCCCTGGAGACCCCTGAACTTGTAGCTGGTGTCAGAAGTCTTGGGCAGACTTGGAAATATTGGAGGACTGTACCCTAAACCTCGAGTTTGACATAACTGGGTAAAGGGCCAATGATACACCAAGAACATAAATTTTTATTGAAAAGTGATTAAAAACCAGAACTCTAGGTCTTTCCTTATTTTGTGTTGCCAGGTGGTGGCTCCTATTCCCAATTCTGGTAGAAGACAGGAGGTTTATTCTCCAGAAATAATCAATCAAAGGTTCTCTGGACTTAGGGACACTGGGCACAGTTGATAATAAAAGTACCTTGAAAATAGGAGGACTGAGTTAACATAGTCATTCTGAGTGCAGAGAACCCCCAGTCCTTTTCCCCAACTTTACTCTCCAAAGCCTTGATCCTCCAGTAAAGAGATTAGAGATCCTCTATGTAAGAGATCTGATCAGTCCAAGAAGACAAGATACTGAAATTGGTACATTCAAATCACCTTACAGTGACATTCACCATCAATAGGCCTGCCCACACTTCCAAGCATCAATCAGCTTTCTAGTCTCCTATTCCTAAATAAGCTCAGGCAGTCAAGGATTAGCAGAGATTTAGGGAGAGCTCTAATATGGAGAACAGGCCCAAAGCAAGCAAACCAAAATCTCAACCTGGAAAAAACAGATTATGCAAGGAGAAGATGATTTGGGGGAAAAAGAAATATTATCAGGTATAAGATGTTGTTTCTGTGGAACAAGAACAGAATTTTATTTTTAAAAAAGTATTCACAAAACAAAAAATAATTCTGGAAAAATTAAAACATGATAGCAGAAAGGGAAATCTCACTACGATGGCTAAAGATAAAGTTGGGGAAATCTCACAGAAAGTAAAGCAAAAAGATAAATAGAAATTAAGGGAGAAAAGGTTAGATAAGTAGTGACCAATTCAGAAGGTTCAACATCTGGAGAACAGTAATTCCTAAAGGCAAAAGGAAAGAGAAAGGAGAAAATTGTCAAGGAAATATTTGAAGAAAATGCAAGACATGAGTTTCTAGATTAAAAGGAAAGGCACCCACCAAGGTACTTTATTTGAAATATCAGAATATTAGGGAAAGCTGTCTTTGTGTTGAAGGAAGAGGCATACACAAATGAAGGTGTTCAGAACCAGTCACCCCAAGATGTGCTTCTGTGGTATGTGGATTGTTCTAAGCTACAAGCAATTTAGCTGTGGGCTCAGGAGAAACTTCTGCTCCTCCCTTAGCTACTCAGGAGAACTTGAATTAGGGTCTTTGACCTATGTATAGCTAAGGCAAACTTCTGTTTACTAAACATCTGCTCTTATTATCCTGCAAGATTCTTTGAAGCCCTGAAGGCACCTTACCTCATCCTTACCTCAGAATATCTTATCTACCTTTTTTCTCTTTCTGTCTCAGAACCTTTCATTCCTGTGGGGCTTCAGACCCTTTAATGTATGCCAGGTTCCATACATACGAATGCATTAAGTCTGGTTATTTTACTAATCTGTCTCATGTCTATTTGATTATTAGACCAGCCAAAATGACCTTGAGGGTAGACAAAGTGTCTTCCTTCCCAGAACAAGGAATCATAAATTAGATTGCTTTGGAACTCTCAGCAACAACTATAATATTGTGATTTATAGTGAGAAATATATATTTGGCCTTTGTCCCCATTGCTGGTACAAAGCACTTAAAACTCTAGGAGTTTTCTAAATACAAGAACAATAGGTACATCTATTGTTGCAGTATTTGGTCTCAAATAGCTCCAGAATCATAAAGGTGAAAGAAGTGTCTTGTTATTCATAACAAGACCAGTTCAACCACACCCGAGTTTGTGTTCATGACATGACTTTTGGAAAGCCTACAAGGATGGGGGCTTGTTGCTAGGGGAACCAGCCAAGAATAGAGGTTTGACATTTTTAGTCCCATCCCCTAACCTCGGTGGAAGAGAGAGAGGCTAGAGGTTCAATCCATCATCAGTGGCCAATGATTTATTTAATCAATCATGCCTATATAATGAAGGCTCCATAAAAACCCAAAAGGATAGAGTTCAGAGAACCTCCAGGTTGGTAAACAAGAACACAGTCACATGTGCTTGGGACCCTTCCAGACCTCACCCTATGTATTTCTTTATCTGCTGTTCATTCATATCCTTTAATGTCCTTTGTAATAAACGGGTAATCTAGGAAGTAAACTGTTTTTCTGCATTCTGTGAGTGTTTTACAAATTAATCGCACCTGAGGAGGTGGTCAATATATAATGAGTTGGTCAGACCCACAGGTAACAACCTGGACTTGCAATTGGCACCTGAAGTGAATGGGGGAGGCAGTCCTGTGGGACTGAGCCCCTAAACTGTGGGGTTTGACACTATCTTCAGGACAATAGTGTCAGAATGAGTTAAATTACAGGACACCCTTCTGGTATCACAGGATTACTTGGTATGGGACAAACCACCACACACATGGTGATCCAAAGGGCCAGAAGTGAAGCAGAGGCTTGAGGGTAGAGGAGACACCCAGGAGTGTGTTTTCTATACCAGCAACTTTGGATGCTACAAGATTGTCATTTCCCTTAAGAAGGAAAAAGAATTCTAGTATAGAATTGTATAGCAAGAATACTATGGTGATAAACAATCAAATGTGAAGATAGAATAAAAATATTTTCAGATTTTTAAGTTCTCAGAAATAAAACAATGTCCCACATACTTTTCTCACAAGATACTGGAGTCTCTCTACACTACAAAAAAAAAAAAAAAAGTAAACCAAGAAAGAGGGAAGAGGAAGTCATGGGATGCAGAAAGCAGGAGACTTGGCACCCCAGCGATGGGAAAGGGGAAATCTCAGGGTCTCAGTTGTGTATCAGGCAAGGAAAGCATCCAGTCCAGATTGGAACAGGTCAGAAAGCTCTGGAAAAGGCTGCTTCAAACAGACAACTTTGAAAGAAAACCTGATGTGAACAAACATATCTACCTTGAAGAGATTTACTCAACTTGCAGAGAACTGGGGTTGAATTAGAGATAAACACATAGAAAGCTAAGCAAATAATAATTATAAACTGCACAAAGTTGTACAAAAATAGAACAGGAATCATATTTATTACTCTATGTGGTTTAGCTAAAAATTGCATTTACTTATTCTTAATAACAAACACTAACTGTTGATACAATCCAAATCACCACATACTTTTACAGGGAGAATGTGGTAGGGAATTGTGTATGTGCGTGCATGTACACATGTGCCCTACAAGTGTGACAGAGATGGTACAGGAAGGACTGGGGGAGGGGACTGCGTGTGTGTGCACACGCATGTGCACATGTACACATGCACCCATGAAAGGATGAGAGACAGAGAACGATGGGACAGGGGAAGGAGCTAAATAAATTCTTGTCTTTCATACTGAGAAGTTAACAGATAAAGACATGAGAAAAAAACACTCAGGAAGTAGCCCCACTATTGTATTGTTTCCAAATGGAGGTAGTTGCCAAAACTAATCAGCTAAAGGATGAAAAGTAGTTGCCTCTGGAGAATGGGAAATGGAAAACAAGAGCGTCTGGGGGCTGCTGTTTTTCTTAAATCTCAGAACTACTTGATTCTTAACTATTTGTGAGAAAACATCAAACCTAAAAATACCTAGTTTAAAAAAAATGGAAGACTTTCTTGGGCCGGCCGAGTTGTGCGTTGGTTAAGAGTTGGCTTGGGAGAGCCAGCTCTGAGCATCAGGGACCTGGTTCAGATCCCACATGGGCCAGTGACACTGCGCCCCCTACAGCTAAGATGGTGAACAACAGCTTGACCTGGAGCTGGGCTTCCCTGAGTCGGTGGCACCAGCGGTGGCTTAGGCTGCAGTGGGGTTGGTCAGCAGCTGGCTTGCGCTTTCGTGGGCTGCTGAGAGCCACCGTGAGAAGCCATCCAATGGCCAGTGAGTGACTGCCTCATCCTGGAAGAGCGCAACGATGATACCAACATGGGCAATGAAGCAATGTCCTCCACAACGAGACTGAAGAACAAAAGGACAGCAACTTGTCTGTTCCCCTTCCCCAATTCCCCAATGCTGTTCCCCTCCTCCAATTTCCCAATAAAACCTTTTAAAAGAAAAGAGTTTCTTAATTGCAGGACAGGGCTTTAATACTTTCAAGTATATTGGGCACCTCCAAACGGGATAGGAATATGGGTGCATTAGTTCTCGAACTTATTTGACTCTGAAAATGATTAGTTTTTGTTTGTTTTTTGGTAGAGAATGGTACAAGACTAGGTGCGGACACTAGGTAAAATGCTAAGTTTAAAATTGTGCCTACTCACCTCCTAAAACACAGTATTTTTTAATACAAAATGCTCACTGTGACTCTGTATATATTTCACTCAAATATTCCTTTAAGAAAGAACTGCTTCCTATTAACTAAATCTGATCTCATAATAACAGCCAGGTGAGGAAGTGATCAAGTTGAAATTAAGGTTATTTCATTATTTGTCCTTAGGTATATGAGTATTCTGGAGTGACTAGCTTTCATTTTTGAAGACAACTGAATCAGGCTGAAATTCCAAATAATAAACGTAAGCCAATTTTTCAACTAATGTCACATTTGCTTTTGCTGTTCGTGCTGCAACAGGAGAAAACATCAATAATTACCCACACTACTATTCTTTCATAAACAGAAGGCATTTCATGGGTGATGAACTCTTATAAAGACCAGGATTTTCAAAAGCATTATTTTCTATTCACTATTATTTCCTTCTCACCCTAGCCTCCCAAACATGCAAACAGAATTTTCTTCAGAGGATGCTGATGTCAGATTAACAAATACTAATAGGAGGCAGCACAGTTTCTTAGTGTTTAAAGGTCTGATGTGATCAGAGATCCTCCCTTTGAATGTTTGTTATTAAAGGATAATTAAAGGCCTGGTATTATGTCTGCTTTTCAAAGAAACAGTTTCAGCAAGGTAGAATCAATTTATTTCAAATATAGTACAATGGTTTTGCTTAAAATGCATCATGTTCATTAAATACTGTCAAGCATTTCTGTTCAACCAGCCATCTAAATTGAAGGTTAAGTGTCTGATAAAGTAAGACTTGCTCTGACATCAATTGGTATTTTAAAAAATAATTCCTAGAACAAATACAAGTTATATATCATGGACTGTCAAAGAAAAATAAAATACATTTTTCCTGTTTCTAAGGAAAAGCAGATAGATAGTACAAACCCATAAATATTCCTGTTCTGTGTATGCTTCTAGACAATGAAAGCATGAGGCATAAACCAGCTTAGCATAAATTCATCTTCATTGAATTTTGGTCTTTTTCTTAATAAATTATTTATCCTCTTGCTTAATGAAATAAATAGCAACCATAGAAACTGCTGAGTAAGCCTCTAAAAGGAACCTAGCCTCTAAAAGGAGCCTAGCACACCCTTCAACAACCCTAGAAAATTAGTTATAGATTGAATATTACCAGATTCTTTACCAGATCTTCCCTTCAGCAAAGACAGAAAAAAAGTTTTTCGTTTTTTAAATTTGGGTCCCTCTAACTCACAAGAGTATAATGGACAAAAAATGCTGAACACTGTAAGATGCCAATCCATGCTCTCTTCCCTCTGCTGTAAGAGTGCAAAAGCCTAAGATGAAAGCAAAAACCCTCCAGGCATTTGATTTTATCACTTACCACCACCCAAGTCTAGCTGTGGTCACCATCCACGCACACCAGCATCATCTAAGAGTGGCTGTCATCCAAGAGTTATTTAGCTCCTTGAAAGCTGGCTCTCCCTAGCTTTTTATTTTAATTTTTTGTATCTTGTTTTAGTAGCAAGTTACAATTAATATGACACTCAGAAACAACTGATCCTTCTCCAACAGGCTCTAGAAATCGTTCATTTATAATGTTTCAATTAATGCTTCACAATCGTATCACACATCACATGATACAGCTATTTTGGTATTACTTAGTCATTCGCAGCCAAATACAGTGAGTCTCAGACAAATTCTGCTTGTCATAGCTTCCATTCATTGTCCCCTTTGCCATGACCCTATCATTGTTAATAGTTCTGTATGATTCAGACATTGATTTGGATACTCAGCATCTTTTGAATGAATTACCTCAATAAGAAATGTTACCCGCTACGCCTGAAAATGAACAATCCAGGATTTTACCATTAACATGTTTAAATAAGTGCATTTTGTATGACCTTTAATTAAGCTGGAGTCTATAAGCTGGGAGTTTGGTTTTATTTTATTTTTTAACATAATGTAAAACACGAACAGCTGAGAGATATGGTTTTTTTCTCTGCCTCCACCATATGTGAAATAACATGAAAATTTAAAAGAACACAGATTTAGACAGAACGCATATTTATAAGGAAAAAGAGGAATATATTACTCCTGCTCTTTTGGTTACCATTTGGATGGACTATCTTTTTCCATTCCTTCACTTTCTACCTCTATATGTCCTTAAAACTAAAATGAGTCTTTTGTATGCAGCATATTGTTAAGTCTTGTGGGTTTTTTTATTTGTTTGTTTTTTAATTCAGTCAGCCACTTTATATCTTTTGATTGGAGAATTTGGTCTACTTACATTTAAAGAATTACTGGTATGTAAGGAATTACTGCTACTATTTTGTTAATTGTTTTCTGTCTGTTATTTTATTTCCTTTATTGCTTTCTTCTCTCTTATTGTCTTCCTTTATGATTTATTTTTTTAGTGGTATGCTTTCATTCCTTTCTCTTTATCTTTTATGTAACCACTAAAGGTTTTTTGTTGTGGTTACCATGGCTTACATAAAACAACTTATAGATATAACTCTGTTTTAAGCTGATAACAACTTACCTTCAACCTCATTTAAAAAAAACAAACCACACTTTTCTCTTCCCCCCACATTTTATGCTATTGATGTCACAGTTTAAATCTTTTTATATTGTATATCAATTATCAAATTATGTAGCTATAGGTATTTTTAATATTATTGTTTTTTTAACTTTATTCTAGAGCTAACAGTGATTTACATATCACCATCACATTATTAGGGTATTCTAAGTTTGACTATATATTTACCTTTACCAGTGAGTTTTATATGTTTTCATGTTGTTAGTGTTCATCTCAATGCACAGGAGTCCCTTTAGAATTTCTTGTAAGGTAGGTCTAGTGGTAATGAATTCCCTTAGCTTTTGTTTGTCCATGAATGTTTTTATCTCTCCTTCATTTCTGGGGGAAACTTTTGCTTTCAAGACATGTTTTTGTTTTTTTTTAATTTTATTGGGGAATTGAGGAAGGGAACATTGTGTTTTTCCAGGGCTCATCAGCTCCAAGTCAAGTTGTCCTTCAATCCTAGTTGTGGAGGGCGCAGCTCAGCTACAAGTCCAGTCGCCACTTTCAATCTAGTTGGGGGGGCGGGGTGCTGCCCACCATCCCATGTGGGAGTCGAACCAGCAACCTTGTTATTAAGAGCACCTGCTCTAACCAACTGAGCCATCTGGCTGTCCACCAGCAGCTCAGCAGCAGCTCAGCTCATCGTTGTCTTCAATCTAGTTGCAGAGGGTGCAGCTCACTGGCCCATGTGAGAACTGAACCAGCAACCCTGTTGCTCAGAGCTTGTGCTCTAACCAACTGAGCCACCCAGCCGGCCCAAGACGTATTTCTCTGTGGTTCTTTTTTACGGCTTCTATTTCTTCATTAAACTCATTTTGTTTGTGCATTGTTTTTCTGATTTTGTTTACCTGTTTATTTGTGTTTTCTTGCATTTCATTCACATAGTTGGCAGGATCTTTTTTTTGTTTGGTTTGGTTTGGTTTTCTTCCAGCGCTTTGAATATATATCCCACTCCTTTCTGGCCTGCAAGATTTCTGCAGACAAATCCACTGATAGTTTTATGGGTTTTCCCTTGTATATGACAAGTCAGTTCTCTCTTGTTGCTCTAAAAATGTTCTCATTGCTTAGACTTTTAACATTTGATTATGAGTCTCAGAGCAATCTTTCGGTTGATCTTGCCTGGAGTCCTCTGTAACTGGATGTCTGTATCTCTCCCAAGATTTGGGAAATTTTCAGTTATTATTTCTTTCTATACTCTTTCTCCCCCTTTGTCTCTCTTCTCCTTCTGGACACCCATGATGCAAATATTCATTCACTTGGTAGTGTCCATAGTTCACATGGGCTTTCTTCATTTTCTTTTCCTTTTTGTTTTTGTAGCTAGCTAACTTTAAATGATCTGTCTTAAATTTCATTGATTCCTTCTTCTGCATGATCAAGTCTATTATTGAAGCTTTTGAGTTGAATTTCTCAGCTTGCGGATTTCTGTTTGGTTCTTTCTAATGGATTCTTTCTTTATTAAACTCATTTTGTTCATGCATTTTTTTCTGATTTTGTTTAGCTGTCTACTGTGTTTTCTTGCATTTCATTCAATTCCTTTATTATGATTATCTTGAATTCTTTGTCAGGCAAATTGTAGATCTCCATTTTGTTTTGGGGTTGGTTACTGGATTTTTATTGGTTTCCTTTGATGGCATCGTAGTTGCCTCATTCTTCATGATCCATGTAGCCTTGCATTGGTGTCTGTGCATATAAAGAGGCACACACCTCTTCCAGTCTTTACAGACTCATTTCAGGAGGTAAATATGTTCCCCTGTCTATTCCTTGAGTTGATGGGATTACCTCCAGAATCACAGTTGTGCTGAATTGGAGCTGGTTATGAGGCCGTCACTGGGTATATAGTGAGATCAGTGGTTGACAGTCTTGTAGTCTTGTGACCAGGATCTCGAGTAAGTGTGGATTGTGCCTGGTCACTGGGTGAATGGAGCTGCCTCCAGTACCTTGTACAGTACGGTGGTCTTGGGACAGGTGTCCACTTCAGGGTCCACAGTTGGGTCCTCAGACCGTGGGCCTATTACCAGGTATGCAGCAGGTGTAGCTCCCACCAGGACCCTGGGAAGGCTGCTTTATGATCACTGCATGTGTCCCTAGGTGGGCTTCACCTCTTAAGGACTCAATAAATAAAATAAAATAGCATCTTGGGTATGGACTATGAAGTAGTCACTTGAATAAAATAACACTGGTTTTTGTAATTCAAAAAGTAATCAAAGGTCTTAAATAGCAAAGACAATTCCTAAATATCTATTGAGTATTTCCTCAGTTAAGGCCCTGGGGTACACACAGTGTAGGTACACACAAAAATCATTCTAACAAAAACCTGAGGAAATGCATATACTAACACTGTTGGGTGACGTCCAATGACTAACAGAGGGTCTTCTTCACCTGAATACTGCATTATATCTCCCAAAGAATTCATTGTTGTACAAATTTAACCCCTTCTTCTTCTTGTCTTTTACTACATTTTCCAGTATCACCAGTTATTTCTGTGTTCATGAAATATTTATTAAAGAGAAAAATTTCCAAAACCTGGTTCTTAGGTTGTCATTACATCAAGTACTTTTATTTAAAACTGAACTGGGGGGGGGGGGGCGGCGGCCAAGTGGCACATTGGTTAGGAGCTTGTTTTGGGACGCCAGCAGCCCTGGTTCAGATCCCACATATGAGGGCCAGTGACACTGCCCTCTACAGCTAACAACAGCTCCACCTGGAGCTGGGCTGTGAGCCCCGGAGATGGTGTGGGCTGTAGCCCCTGCTGCAGTGGGCTGCCATAGGCTACAGTCAGTGGCCAGCAGCCAGTGTGAACGGCTGGAAGTCAGAATGAGCTGCCAACAGCCGCGGTGAGTGACCATTAGAGGCTGGAGACCAATCTGCCTCATCCGGGAAGAGCACAGTGACGATACCAATATGGGCCAGTGAAGCGACGTCCTCCGCAACTAGACTGAAGAACAAAAGGACAGCAACTTGTCTGTTCCTCTCCCCCAATTCCTCAATAAAATCTTTTAAAAAATAAATAAATAAATAAATAAATAAAACTGAACTCGGGGAAGGGGACTAAAAATAAATAAAATAATTACTTGTGCTTCAAACTAAATAAGCATCCAAATTTAGTTATCTGAACAAAGATAAGTTTAACACAGTGAATATATTCATCTAGTAAATTATTCAAGGTCATTTGCTGTCTAGGGCAAGATTAAATAGAGATCTGAACTGCTCAGAAAGTTCACTTTTGTCATTCTTTTTTTGTAATTGGGCTATAAAATGAAAGGGCTTCAATTTTCTCTCAATGCTTTGTGTCACCTTAATAAACAATGCCTAGAGAATATGGATAAAGTATATCAATATATTAATTCAGCTGAAAAATTTCACAAGGTGAGCTCTGATAGCCAACAGAACAAAATGTTCCTAGCAGAAGACATGGAGATTCCACATGAGCACAGATAGTAGCCAGAGCATTATTTCCCAAAATGTGGTCCATATAATACTGGTCCTATGAAGTACTTACAAGAAAAGGTTTGGAGACTGAACATGTCTGGGAAACACTGTTTACACACTCCCCTTATGGGAGACACACTGTGCCCATTAGCTTCTTGGAGCCTTCAGAAAGAAACTTTTAATTTTGTTTAATCCAAACATTAATGTTTCCCAAACATTTTTCTGCATTAACAGAATGAGATTTCTTTGGAACACTTTGAGGAACACTGCGCTAGAAAGCTCCAAGTATTCTTTGTATACAAAGAGTGTGGATTCCAGACCTCTTGTAGCCCAAAGCAAGAAGCCTTTCCTACCCTGCCTCCTGGACCTCAGACATCAGCAGTCCCTGCTCCTGTGTATCCACTCTCACTCCACCTCAATTTACCAGTATCAAAAGGAAAAGACTGCAAGTCATGCCTAGTTTCCCACTTAATTTACCTTTTACTTTGAATTCTGAAATCTCTTTCTGCTTTTGATAAGCTGATGTCCCTTCGATATTTTCTTAGTTTCAGACGAGGACCGTTTATATGGCCTTCTAGATACTGGCTACCAAAATCTGTCACTAATTTCTGACACTGGCATTGTTGGTGCTGTGTCTAGGCTTTCCCTTTGATCCTCTGCATAGGCCTCTTTGGGCTATGGGCTCTTCCTTTTTCCTGTGACATATCAATAGAAGCAAACCCCAAGCTGTGACAAGGAAGATGTACTCCATAAAGACACAGAAATACAATGTTTCTTGTAGCTTGGATTCATCTATCAGTCAATGGAGAAATTCTTGAAGAGCTCCTTCTCTCATCAAGACATTGTGCTAAGAGCTGTGGCAAATTCCACAGAAAGCATGCTGACAGGGCACTTCACTTTGAGTTATGTTTTGGAGATCAGTTGGAGCAGAATGCAATGGAGAAATATGTGTCAATAGCTGTGAGGTTCCCCATACCATGGGTAGACATTACAAAGATTTAAGAATGGCTTGCCTTGAAAACTTTTTCTTGGTCCCTATGACTATCCCTGACTTGTTCAATGCTATTCTTATATGGTATCTTTGGGTGATCAGGATAAGAAGCTGTTAAAAATAAAGACAATTCAAAGCAGTATATCTACTCTTAAGGATGTCTGGAGAGATTTCATAGTAAAAATCTTAGTAGTAAAAATCTAAGAGACACTGTACACAGAATGGCAGCTGTAGGATTGGTTGCCTTACAATGAAAACCTCCAAATCCAAGATTAAGACAAACGAAAATGCATTGTCTACACCTACTCTCAATCCATCCAACCACCTTTTTTCTTTAACCAAACGCATTTGTATTTGCTAAGAAATATAGGACTAGACCAAGGCAGGCTGCTGACACCATCATCCCTGGCAGGTGTCATTGAAGACCTACTGTGCATATGGGCACATTGGCACATGGAGATTCATTTTAGGGACGTGATTTCCTAGTGATCTGAACAGTGTGATCATTGGAAGTTCCTTCGGAATACTCAGCAATGAGTTTTTAGCTTCACCTCCTAAAGACTCAATACAGCCACAGAGGGAAGTGAGCAGTCATTTTCCTTTGGCTATGACATCTGATAAAGGGGAGTCCCTGAATATTTACAATCTGTTACTTTATGCAGACATAGCCTTGCCCAAAGATGCCTTCCAGAGCTGATGGTGTAAAAAGGGAGAGTGATACTGTGTCCATATTTTGTACACAGATTATGAGGTATGTCACATTATTATGGAAACATGTCATGTCATTTAATTTATCTCGAAAAGATGCAGAGAAGATCATAAACTCCTTAAAAGCAGGAATTATATAAAGATTTTGCATCCTACATATTATCTCACTCAGACCCTTCTGTACAGCAGGCATGTGATTGACATGTACAGAATATGTGGATGAGTCAGGGAATGAGAGTGTGAGTGCATGAATGATTCAATTAATGAGGAAATAAAAGCTTTATATGAATAAGCTGGTAGACAATTGTATAAGTGGCTATGAAATAGTTAAGGAGAAAAATACAGAGAGGTTGAAAGCAGTACTGGGGAATGTTTCATTTTGTTTTGTTTTTAGTAACAACAGAGACTTTTGAGGTAACACACACTCTGGACCTTATCTCACAAAAAACAAGATACTCAATAAATCCATTCTCTTAACAATGCAAAAAAAAAAAAGCCATTTCCTGGTATTAGCAGGCAAGTGGAACAGCCAATATTGTAGCAATATATTGGAAAAGAAAAAAATTATTTTATCCTGCTGGTGAAAATAGAATGTCAAATGCTCTCATTAGCCTCTGCTCCCTCTCAAAATCCCACAAAAATATCATTAAATTTTAAAAAAAGAATAAGAGATATAATAATGGCAAGAGAATTTTGGAAACCAGAATACACATTTGCAAGAAATAACTGATTTAGCAGATCTGAGAAAGCTAAATCTGGCAGTGGGGAAACAGAGCCAACTCAATTTATATATGGAGCCCCCAAAATGCTTCAGAATTGATGCCATCTTGTTTCCCTGGAAGTGGGGCGAGGTGGGCCTAAAAATAAGATAATTGCCTGAACGTCAATTTATGGAGTTGCTAGAATTCTAGGTTCCCTCTGTAGGGAGTCTGCCTCTTTTTAGAGAGAGCAAAATGGAGAGTCTCTGGCCTAGGAAACACCAAACACAATGGAAGGCAGAAGCACCTTACCCTAAACTGGGAATTAACTCAAAATGCACCTATTAAATGTTTAGATCTCATCTCTTCTTCCACTCAGATCCCAGAAAGCTATCAGCATGGCCTTAACCCTCTAGTTAGGAGGTTGGAATCTAATCAAACCTAAAGGAAAGACCTAAAGATACTGTTGGGGGAGGACATTCCATCAGTAAATAGTCCATATCATCCAATAGCAGGATTTCTCAACTTTGACACTACTGGCATCTTGAGACACATAATTTTTTGTTGTGAGGAGCTTTTCCTGTGCATTAGAGGATGTTTAGCAACATCTGTGGCCTCTAATACTCCCACCTTTCCAGTCATGACAACCAGAAATGTCTTCAGATATTTCCAAATGTCCCCTGGAGGGCAAAATCATTCCTGGTTGGAAATCACTGCCTTTGAGTGAGGCTCGCAGATGACATGCATCTTCCCCATACTCAGAGCTTCAAAATCAGCTTCTTAGATACTAACTGAAATTATATATGGGTTAATAGAGATATGCTTCTAATTTATACTTTGATCAACCATTTAGGAAGCATAGTGTGGTTTAGTTCTTTGCAATTAAAATTATTTTATACTCTTTGGCAGGCCAAGTTGCTGGCTCAGTTGGCTAAGAGTTGGCTTAGAGCGCGTGCTCTGAGGAACAGGGCTGCCGGATCGATTCCCACATGGGCCAGTGAATGCTACGCCCTGAACTGAGCTGTCCTGAGCTGACAACAGGTGGCAGGATGGCTCAGCTGGTATAATAACAAGATTGCCTGTTCAATGGTGTGCTACACCCACCCGCAACTAAAGACTGAACTCAGCACCTTGAGCTGAGCTGCTGCCCAGATTGCTCAGTGGATAGGGCGTGCGCTCTTAACAACAAGGCTGCCAGGTTTGACTCTTGCATGGGATGGTGGCTACACCCACCCACAACTAAGACTGTACTCGGTACCTTGAGCTGAGCTGCCACCCGAATGGCTCAGAGGATAGAGCATACACAAAAGGCCACTTGTTCATAACAAAAGGCCACTGGTTCGACTCCTGCATGGGATGGTGGCTACACCTACCCACAACTAAGATTGAACACAACACCTAGAGCTTAGAAGCCACAAGCTGCCAATGGGAGCCAGATGGCGACTGGCGCCCTTCACAGCGAAGATTGAAGAACAGCAACTTGTCTGTTCCCCTTCCCTGATTCCCCAACACTGTTCCCCTCCCCCAATTCCTCAGTAAAATCTTTAAAAAAAAAAAAAAAAAAAGAGGTGGCTTGGGAGTGTGTGCTCTGAGCAGCAGGGCTGCGGTTCAGTTCCCACATGGACCAGTGCTGCTGCACCCTTTACAGCTAAGATTGTGAACAACAGCTCAACCTATAGCTGGGCTGCCATGAGTGGCCAGCAACGGCATAGGCTGCAGTCCCTGCTGCAGTGGGATGCCGTGCACTACCATGAGCAGCCAGTAGCTGGTGAGAGGGGCCATGAGCTGCTGTGAGTGGCAGTCCAGTGGCAGGCGACTGACTGCCTCACCCAAGAAGAACACAATGATAATACCAACATGGGCCAGTGAGCAATGTTCTCCACAACTAGACTGCAGAACAAAAGGGCAGCAACTTGTCTGTTCCCCTTCTCCGATTCCCCAACACTGTTCCCCTCCCCCAATTCCCCAATAAAGTCTTTAAAAAATTACTTTATACTTTAAACTTTAAACTTCCTAAAACAACAAAAAAATAAACTTCCTGAAAAATACCATCTAATAGTGAAATATTCCAAGAGAATTACAAAATAAAAAACAAACAAAGTACTATTAGCATTGTCTACCTATTAGGAATAAATTGGGGGTTACTTTATAAAATTCTAAATTTTATTTTTTTTTTGAGGCAGTGTCACTGGCCCTCATATGTGGGACCCGAACCGGGGCCGATGGCTTCCCAAGCCAGCGCTTAACCACTGCGCCACTCGGCCAGCCCTAAAATTCTAAATATTAATAGTTTGCTCTTTCTCACTCAAGGAGCATTTATTGTCTTCATCATCATCATCACCTTTGAAAACATCTCATCATCCATAATCAAGTGAGTCAGGTGGGTTCTCCTGAGGTGACCTCTGAGGTGCTGGCCTTTAAGACATGAGCATCCACAGTTTGAACATGTGGAATTTTATTACCTTTCACACTGTTTACTAGTTTTAATGTCAGTTTCAAATTATAGGAGGAAGAAAACCTTTGCTATTATGCTGTATCAATGTGAAGTACATTTTGCATGGAAGAAAAACCCTTTTATGAGATCCACACAATTTCAGAGTAGAAAGGAACCCCAGGAGCCATCTGTCAACCTCCTATCTCAGGAAGGAATTGCTACTGCAAGCAAGAGTTCTGTACCTTGTTCCAGGAGAAAATGGATCTTTTGAAGAAAAGGGATCTATTGTGAATGAACTATAGAGCTACCCAAATCTGCTTTGATAACTTTTATCCACTGGTCTAGCCTTTAAAGAAAAGAAAAATAAGTATTTTTCTTTCTAATCCATCAGTTTCAGTTCAAGATTCCTGAGGTCCTCCCTCATCCAGGTAGTTTTGCAGCCCCCAAAATATTCCTAAGCCCTAGCACCATTAGGAAATGAAGAAGTAGAATAAGCCTCCTGAAACACCTGACAGCATCCATGCCACCGAAAACATTCCCACCTGCACCTAACTCCTTTCAAACATACTAGGCAATTTGCATTTTCAAAAGGGAAGAAAATCTTTGTATAAGATTGGATATATGAACTAATCTTGATTGGTTATAGCAATTAATCATCCCATACATGCAGCCTGGCACCAGCATCACCGTCTCCATGGACACAAGCCTCCACCTGTCACCAATATCCATCCACCAACCAGTGATCCTTATTTCTACTCCAAGGCCAGGAGAGGAGAGGCACAAACATCATTTTCCTCCCCTACATATACCTACCTGGAGCTCATTTTAAACCACAACAGAGTATGATTCATCGCCCTGGTTATGAAAAGAAGCTAAAGCCAGTCACAAGCAATTGGCTCGTATCCTTCAGGAAAACTGTGCAGCAGATACTGTGTTTTCATGATTATCTTCAGAGACTCCTCCTCCTCCCAAGGGCAAATCAAATGAGCTCCCGACAGTTAACACCATCACCTAAAGCATCCTGTCTGTTACTGTGAACAGTTTTTCGTCTAAATATTGTTGCTAAGTTGAGACCTTTTTCCTTTCTTGTAATCATTTTTAAGACTCTAGGCCAATTTAAGTCAGTCATTTCATAGTTAAATTTGCAAATGATTTAGAGACTACTTTTACCAAGATAATGCAACATTTGAAGACTAAAGTCTGTATTGTGCCCTTCAACAGACTTTTGTTCTTTTCTCCTCCTTCCCTGTTCATTTCCACTTGAATGATCCTGGCTCCCAGACAGCTAGTTCTGAAGATGGTCCTGGCCCCCCACCCCACCCCACCCCTAGCTTGGTGTGCCAAACACTAATTTATATTCTGGCTGTGGCAGCCCCTCCCCTCTGAGCTTTTCCATCTCCCCTGTGTTACCATTTGGGGAGGGTCACAAGGCCAATGACTTGTGCAGGTAACAGAGGACCCTGACACCGCCCAGGGGGAGCCTACTCTTCCGGCACTTTTCTGCACACCATCAGGCAGTAAATCTCATCCACAACCCAGCCAGGACCCTGGGGTATTTTGGGTGCTTTAATGCTCCTAACAGGCATTGAAACCAAATATTTAACCCAGATTCATCCTACCTATCACTATGAAACCCTAGTTTACTCCAGGTTAGTATCTTCCAACTCAGAATCCTAAGGGATTTTGTTGGTTTGGTTTTTGTGTGTTGGTGGTGGCTGACAACAAGAGTGAGTTCTATGTCATTGCTCCGAGGTTACCTGGCAATATCTGTTAGAGAGTCCCCAAGTCTGAGACAATGGGTTTCCTGAAAACCATGAGGAAGTGAGATGAGAATGAGAGAGATCGTAAGGTAAAACAAAGGAAGAAGTAGAGAAAATCTGAGAGAATCTCCAACCACCTCAGCAACATGCAGAGATTATTCAGTTTTCATTGCTCTGCAAAGGTGCCTGTCCCTCTGGGTAAGTCAGCCTCCCCAGGTGCCTCTTCAGGCCTGGCTAGGAGGACTCAGCCTCAGCCTCCATGCTCTGTGGAGCCTGATGCTCCCCTCTGTTCCTGGCGGGGGGATCACCTGAGACATGAGCTGGCGAACTGATGCTGCCCAGGCCTGAACAGCAGGGATTGCATGGTTTGTCTAATTCTCTGAACATAAACTTGGCAAGAGGTTCTTAGAGTTACCAAGCAACTGAACATCTGACATGAAGCTTTCGACAAACTTTTCCATAGATTACTAAAAGTTCCCAGAAGAAATTCATGTCTGGTCCAGTGAAGAAAGAAGAAGAAAGCAGAGGTAGCCAAGAAGGGGGTGGGGAGAGGAAAGCCAAGAGAGCCAAAGGAACCAGCATATCCTTGAAACTTATAGAAGCAGGAAGAGGAAGGCAGCATGGGGAATATAGTCAATAATATTGTAATAACTATGTATGGTGTCAGATGGGTACTAGACTTAATGAGGTGATTACTTCATAAGGTATATAAATGTCTCATCACTATGTTGTACACCTGAAACGAATATAATATTGTATGTCAAATGTAATTGGAAAATAAATTAATGTAAAAAACCCCAAAACAAAGATGCATTAATAAGAAGCACATTTAAATGCACAGACATGGCAGGAGGTCTGTGAAAATTTTTTTTTAAATATATATATATAAAATTACAGTGGGTCTTGTAGAGATTTATTAGGGGTCATTTGTGGTTCTGAATAAATTTTAGGATTATTTGTTCTAGTTCTATGAAAAATGCCATTGATATTTTGATAGGGATTGCATTCAATCTGTAGATTGCTTTGGGTAGTATTGACATTTTAATGATATTAATTTTTCCCATTTATGAACATGATATATGTTTCCTTTTATTTGTGTTTTCTTCAGTTTCTTTCTTCAACATCTGATAGTTTTCCAAGTATAGCTCTTTTACCTCTTTGGTTAAATTTATTTCTAGGTATTTTATTCTTTTTGATAAAATTATAAATGGGATAGTTTTCTTAGTTTCTCTTTCTGATATTTCATATTGGTGTATAAAAATGTAACTGATTTCTGAATATTAATTTTGTATCTTGCTACTTTACTGGATTCTTTTATTAGTTCTAGTAGTTTTTTGGTGGAATCTTGAGATTTCTCTGTATACAATATGATGTCATCTGCAAATGAGTTTTTCTTTTTTCTAGGAAACAGTCTTGCATCAAAAAGGAAAAGGCATCTAAGGTTTTCGTTTGTTATACAGAATTATGGGTTCTTCCTCCATTTTGTTAAAATCACTCCATTCTGCCACTCACCTCATGTACAAGCTGTCACAAAATCTGCAGGAGGCTAATATGCCAGACAATCTCATACAGGTAAGAGGAGAAAAAACAATGAGAGAGAAACAGTTAGCAAGGATGTAAGGGTTTACCTCCTCTGGCTTAGAATTCTCTTGATTCATAATGCAATGTCTGGGACAAGATGCCTCCCTCTGGATCCATTTCCTACCCTGTTATGTGCTCCTGATGTAGATAATACAGGGATGAATTGTTTGTGGAGAATTTGGAAACAATAATAAATCAACCAAAATCAATCTGCTTTTTATTAACACTATGGCTAAAATTCTAAAATCCCAAAATTCTACAAATTGCTGCAGTTTTAATAATACATATATAGGTGTCAAATTCTCATTCTCTCTCTCCCTCTCTCTCTCTCTCTCTCTCTCTCTCTCTCTCTCTCTCTCTCTCTCTCTCTCTCAATAAACATTGTATTCTACATGAAAGTTAATTCAAAGTACTTCCAGTTATATAGTCAGCCCAACACAGAGACCTAGCTCTAGGCATTCCTTTCCAGAACAAATTCTAAGGCTCCAGAATCATAGCACGTGCTGCAGTGGCAGTTCTTGCCCCTAACCCACAGAGTATGACGTATCTCTTATTTAAACAGTAGATTAGGAATACTGATTGCCAAGAGGAAGAACCAAAACTTGAGTTCCATCAATTCTGCCATTCTGTGTGACCACCTGGAATTTTTCATTCATGTTTGATATGTAAAACAGTAAAATGGAGTACAAACAGTAAAGCAGAGTGCAACTGTAATGTTTCTGTTTCATAAATGCAAATTTTGGATCATACATGAAATATTTTACCAAATTTCAATCACTTTAACACTGCAATTTATTCTTTTTAATTGTTAATTATATTTATCGTAAAGCTTAAGGATGAATCAAGAAAACGATGATTATGACTGAGTATTTACATGATTATGGAAAATAATCTTGTCCTCTATGGGCAGAGGGAAGGGAATTAAAAATGATCTATTCTGGGTATTAAAAATGCACCGGACACCATTACCTCTGTGGAGCACATAAGCAGTCTGCCCTGTTGGTGGAGGTCAGCAAAGGGAAAGGGCAAGATAGGGGCATTCCTCCATTCCTCTCTTTTGTTTCTGCAAGCTTACTCCGATCTAGCAACATCCTTTGACTTTTTTCCCCAGCTTTTTTGAAGTATGATTGACACATAAATATGTTATATATTTAAGATACACAATATTAGGACCTGATGTTTTCATATACATATATGTTATGAATGGGAGGGTCCCCCCAACCAAGCTAATTAACCTATCCCTCATCTCATGTGTTTTCCTTTGTTTGTGTGTGTGACAGGAACACTTAAGATCTTGTTCTTTTAGCAACATTCAAGTATACAATACGGTATTATTAACTATAGTCACCATGCTGTACATTAGATGTTAAGAACTTACCTTGTGCAAATGAAACTTTGTACCCTCTGATGACTATCTCCCTGTTTCCCCCAACTCCTGCCCTTGGCAACCACTAGTCTACTCCATTTTCTATGTTATGTCATTTTTTTTTTTTTTTTAGATTCCACATATATTGGGTTATTGGAAAAGTCATGATGCATTTTTGTAATGAAAAACAGAAAAAAATAAGTTATGACTTTTCTGACAACCCAGTAGGTGAGTTCATACAGTATTAGTCTTTGTCTGACTTATGTCACTATGTCCTCTAGGATCATCTATGTCACAAATGACAGTATTCCTTTTCATGGCTGAATAATATTCCATTGTATAATAGTCTGATAGACTACATTTTCTTTATCCTTTTATTCATAGATGGACATTTAGGTTATTTCTGTCTCTAGGCTATTGTGAATAATGCTGCACTGAACGTGGGGGAACAGATATCTCTGCAAGATAATGATGTCACTTCCTTTGGATAATTATTCAGAAGTGGGGTTGCTGGATCATATGGTAGTTCTAGTTTTAGTTTTTTGAGGACCCTCCATACTGATTTCCATAATGGCTATATCAGTTTGCATTTCCACTATCCTTTGATTGGCCAGAGTTCAGAGCTCCTATCAGAGACCTCCTCCACAGAGCTGGTTCTCAACATTCTCTCATTCTTTCCTTCTCTCTTTGTTTCTGGATTACAATTACTGCTTGCTCCTTTTGCCAGTTCAGACCCAGAGTGGGCAGGCAGTGCCCTTAGCCCTAGTAGCCTAAGGATACTGGACTACCCCTTGTCATTTCTCTACAACCTATCCACACCTTATAAATTCAGTTTTGTTTAAACTGAAAATTACCCGATTTGTATGTATCAACTATTTCCTGCTGAGACCCTGACTAATATATATTCTTACTCCTCATAACCCCAATTTTCATCACAAGTCTACATTATTCTAGACTCAAATGGAAAACTTTCTCTTCCTTCAGTATGTATATTCCAATTTCTCCTAGAATCCTGGGAATGGAGTAGTTGATATTACTTGTTTAATTACAGTTGCAGTCCTTAGAGGAAAGTGGGGAAACATCACAGGATGTGCACTTGGCGGAGGAATCTCTGCAGCACAGTCTCAATGTATCACTTTCCTTCTCAAAAGCATGGCCAGTTGCCTCATAAAAGTAACACTGGGCAAACTGCCTCATTTCGCATAACCCCTCCCTCCACAAAAGTCACTTCACTATTTTTCTGCTGCTTTCAAAAGTAGGAACTAAGAACTCACATCTCCTATCATCTCTGTAAATTAAATTTATACATTCTGGGATTTATCAAAAACTTTCATCATTTTAAAGGGCTAATCTTAAAGCGAATGGAAAGAATTAGTTCTAGGCAGTACAGACTTCAATCTGTCCATATCTTCTGCATTTCATTTCATCCTTTTCCATATTAACAGCATCTAAAATGATGACTAAAAGACACTACTAAAAGTTTTCCTTAGAATGAAGAATATTTTTGTTATTTTTTCAAAAACTATTTTATGGGGAAAAGGCACATTCATTGAAATTCAAAAGATCTTGATTCTCTGGCCTCTTAAAATGACTAAAATACTCTCGTAGTGTGAGAACTTGACCTAAGAGTACAAAACTCAAGCAAGAAAACACAGAATTATACCTTGTAAAGAGTAAGACTGCATAATTTCTGCAAAGCAATTCATCAACCTGATGTGACCCTAATGTGATTACCCAGAAGAGAATTTTGTGGTGGAAAGGGCTACTGTAGATACAATTACCATGGCTAATCTGTACTGGTGAAAATGAGAGGTAGAGGAAAAGGAACAACAAAAGTAATGATAATAGCTAACACTCCCATCATGCTTACTGTGTGTGCAAAGCACTGTTTTAAATGTTTTACACGTATTGACTCATTTAATCCTCTGAGTGATCCCAGAAATTAATCACTATTAACTATTACCATTTACAGGTGAAGAAACAGATTCAGAGAGTTTAAGTAATTTGTCAAAGGCCAGACAGCTAGTGTGAAAAGCTGACATAAGTGGAACCCTTTTAAAACACAGCTAATACAGTTATTACAGAAGAACTGCCTTGCACGTCTTACTCTTTGAACTTTTGGAATCTTTAAACTAGGCAACATAACCTTTGCTCTGAGCCAAACTAACACTTTCTTACAAACAATTGTTTATGAAGCTAATAGGAAAGCAGACATCCTGACCACAAGGACTGATGATTATGGACATTCTTTAGAATCGAGAACCAGCCATGTGTAGTTAACACTAACAGAAATTCCTTCTTCTATCCTGTTACTATTTCCCATCCCTTCTCATAAAATCCGCTTGCCTTTGCTCCATAATTGGGACATAATTTGAACTTCTGTCTGTATTTATAGCCCAGATTACAATTCTTCTGGATCTCAAATACATGCTTGTTGACTCTCATTTGGGATTTTTATTTTTAGGTTAACACTAGTAAGTGACAGAGCTAAATTAAAGTACAGGATATCTGACGTAGAGCCCATACATGTAACCACCAAGATACACCATCCCTACTGTAACTTGGGAATATAGTCCTTCTAATAGTGTGCAATTAAAATAAAATATAATCAGGGCCGGCCGAGTGGCTCAGTTGGTTAAGAGTTGGCTTGGGAGCACATGCTCTGAGCATCATGGCCACTGGTTAGGTTCCCACATGGGCCAGTGATGCTGTGCCCTCTACAGCTAAGATTGTGAACAACAGCTTGACCTGGAGCTGGGCTGCCATGAGCTACCATGACCGTGAGCTGCTGTGAGCCACCATGAACGACCATCCAATGGCCAGCGACTGATCTGCCTCACCCGGGAAGAGTGCAATGATCACAATACCAACATGGGCCAGTGAAGCGACATCCTCCACAACCAGACTAAAGAACAAAAGGACAGCAACTTGTCTGTTCCCCTCCCCCAATTCCCCAATAAAAAAATCTAAAAAATTTTAAAAATAAAATAAAACATAATCAGCTTATCACAGTACATGAATTCCATTTGATCTCTGCTTCTCTTTCAGGAACAACAACTGAAAATGGAAACCGCAGCACCCCATGAGAACTCTCACTACCACACCATTTTTGAGGTCATAGACATGGTGTTAGGACTTAGTTTTGTCAAGGAGAAAAGAAAGTGAAAAAATGAGTTCAGTAACTCTCACCATTTAGGAAGAAATCAAGAATGCCTATATGAATTTGTTGACAGCTATGGTCCTTCTCCCCAGAAAATGCTTACTTTGCATTTCAATTTCAGGGAGTTAGCGGAAGCCCTGATGCCCGTCCATAGGCGCTATGTGAGAAAACTCTCTTCTTAGATGATTTCTGAGTCTACAGTGCTGTATACTTTATTGAGAGAGAGAGAGAGAGAGAGAGAGAGAGAGAGAGAGAGAGAACTAATATTTATTGACTGATTACTACATGAGAAACACGGTGCTGAATCTTGTATGGAAACTATAAGAATAACTTCACAGCCCCTGCTTTCAAAGAGCTGCATAATCAAGTTTGTGAAATATGACAGGATAGGAATAGGGTCATTAATACCTCCAGGTACTCAGAAGAAAATAAAATATTACTTCTAGCTTGTCAACAAGACTTCAAAAGGAGACTTGGACTATGACCTGGTCTAGAAAAATGATTAGGATTGAAACAGAAGTGAGAAAAGGCATTTGAAATCAGGAAATAAACAAGTTCTTCATTTTAATACTTGCCTGACTTTGTGGGCTGAAAATTCTAATTTTACGATAAATGTTACCTGTAATTATTAAGAACCTTGTTTTTCTATCAGATAGTGTGTTTCGTACCCCATGAGTACTCATTTGCTCACCTCAGCCCAACAGTCTGCCGGGAGGTCAGCACACACCTGGAAACCCTTGGCCTTCCCCTCAGAAGCCAACTACTACATGCATCACACTGTTGACTGTGATATGGATACCTGTCAACAGAAGTTGGCTGGAGGCTCTTAATTCATTTCCCTCTGGTCAGAGGAGCCAACAGATAGAGATTTATCTTGATTCAAGGTGGCTTTGTATCTCATTAGCAATCCCATGAGCCTCCACTCTTTTCATTCCACTGTCAAAAGTCCTTGATGTTTTCAATAAAGAAACTGTCCAAACTAGGATTAAAATGAAGAGGGGGGGTGGGGATCACTGTTCCCTTTTTCAGATTCCATGTGGAGGTGCTGAGTTGGCTCAGCTCCCTAGAGAGCTTCTTTTTTATTTTCTTTACAATCCTGTTCACGATTCAGGATTCAGGCATTTGTATCACGTGGCCTTGATTCTTGCTGCAGTTCTTTCCAGCAAAAATTCAACACTGAAGGACAGGGTGTATTTGAAATTCTGGTAGAATCAATGTTAACTTGATTGGGAAAGTCTAGAAATTGGAATTAAAGGCTGAAAGGAGACAGGTTAAGTTACTAATTAGCTCAAGTTGCCAGAAAATAACAATGTGTAGAAATAGAATACATGAGGAAGAAGGCATCCAGTAAAACTGTCATTGTGCCTTCAACCAGAAATGGATCCTGCAGTCCTACATGTGCAAATGAGATACAAGCTTGGAACAGTTGCCTCCTTCCCTGGGATTCACAGTTTTGACAGTGTTGGAGCATATCTCCAGATGACTGGGTGAGAGTGACTGTGAGGGTGGGGTAAAATGGAGAAGAAAAGTATCACAGAAAATTAACAGTTAAAAAAAAAAAAGAAGAAGTGAAAACATAGTTTAAAATAGACTGAAATACTCTGCCACCCTACAGCTGGGGATTGCATAGATTAAGGTTTAACATATCAATACAATGGCTGCATCACTTAGAATATTTGAGGCTATAAATAATCAGAAAACTCTGATTCAAACTGTATTGAAATTTTTTATTAACTTTTCCATTTATACCGTATCTGACATCATGAAATAACAGAGCTAGGGCAGTACCCAGCCAAGGAGGAGTATCAGGATTCGAGCTCTGCTGCCCTGGGATCCTCTTGGCTCTGCTTTCTAGACTGACTTCATCCTCAGGAGAAGGCAAGATGCCTGTGGCAGCTCTCGTCCTCATGTCCTGACACAACGTCCGGGGCAAAAACAGGACCAGCTTTTCCTGGTCTTTTTTTCAGAATTGAGGTAACCTTTCCTGGAAGCTCTCAGTAGACTTGCCCCCACATCTCTTCGGATTTAGATCACATGCCCCTTTCTAAATCAGTCACCAATGAGAAAAATAAGGTTACCACAATTGCTAGTCAAAGTGTGGTTCCCCAGCCATGAGCAGTAACTGGGACAGTGCAAACTATTGGGACCATCTCCAAACTTCCTGAATCAAAACCTCAAGAGTTGGGGCACAGCAATATGTGTTTTAACAAGAATTCCAGGTGATTTGGGTGCACTTACATTTGTGAACCCCTAGTTTAGATGCAAGAAGAATGAGTGTTGGATTTGCAACCACAATGACGGGGACACAAGTCAAGGGGTCAGCGACTGAGGCAGACCACAACCATTAAGATGACATCCTGGTTGAGTTACATTCAATTAGCACTGCTGAATGCTTTCTTCTTTCCAACTTTTTTTTTTAAAGATTTTATTGGGGAATTGGGGGAGGGGAACAGGTAAGTTGCTGTCTTTTTGTTCTTCAGTCTAGTTGTGGAGGATGTTGCTTCACTGGCCCATGTTGGTATCGTCATTGCGCTCTTCCCGGATGAGGCAGATCAGTCGCTGGCCTCTGGATGGTCGCTCACCGCAGCTATTGGCAGCTTATGCTGGTTGCCAGCCGCTCACGCTGGCTGCCGGCCACTCACACTGGCTGCCGGCCACTTACTGTAGCCCATGGCAGTCCACTGCAGCAGGGGCTGCAGCCAACACCATGGCCGGGGCTCGCACAGCCCAGCTCCAGGTGGAGCTGTTGTTAGCTGTAGAGGGCAGTGTCACTGGCCCTCATATGTGGGATCCGAACCGGGACCCGCTGGCGTCCCAAGTCAGCTCTTAACCAATGCGCCACTCGTCCGGCCCTTCTTTCCAACTTTTTAACGTTGACCAGAGAAATATACGCAAGTCTACGGTCTGTCTTGAGATCTGGAATTCTAAGGAATTTCCAGGTTGTGCGGCCTCCCTGAGGGTTCTTAACTGCTTCTTCAAGACCAGACTCAACCAGACCTCAAGAAATGGCCCAGAAATACAACAGAGATTTCCACCACCACCCCTTTCAGGAATGGAAGGGAAACTCTCATGTGCCCATAGAAATCTGAAAAACAGGTACTCAAGTTTCTGTTACTCTGGAGGTCACTGCCATTGAGTTATAAAGGAGCTTGTAGGTAAATGACACAGGGGTTGCTGGAGGTGGGGCAGGAGAACTGAGAGTCTTCTGTTGAACCAGGACCCAAGAAGAGTTATACTCTCTGAGGACAAGTGGACTAGAAAAACTTCTACCCATAGAAGGAGGCAACAAGGAAACTTCTTACCTCTGGCAAAACTCTAAGGGGAGAAAAAAAATATATCCCCTGATAATTTATAACCACAGGCCTGCCCTCACGTGGGTCTGAGATACGGATTTGTACAACCTGAAAGGGCAGGTATATCCCAAGCAGAGAAATTAACACAAAAATTGGTTCCCAAATTGTCACCGCCCCTGAGGTCCTGGCTGAAAAAACCAGAAAGTCTCTTTGTAAAGACACATCCTCAAATCAGGCCACCCAGGGTTCTCCCAGATAACAAGAGCTTGCAACCACAAATCACAGAACCTGAAAGAATATGTCACCATGGCCAAAAGTCATCAGATGTGACAAATATGAACTTCCCATAATAGAATTATCAGGACAGCAGTTTTTAAGTTACTTTTTAAAATAAAAGAAGGAGTTTAAAATTTGAGAAAGGAACAATATGCTATTTAAAAAAAAAACTTTGCAGATTTGACAAAGACATACAAAAGGAAAATTTTCAACTTCTATCCTTTTCCACAAGAAATGTATGACCTCAATGAGAAATCAGCCTGGGCTGGAACAGCACTTGTCAGAGAAGCAAAGAAGCTCATGGCCAATCTCATTGCTCCATATAGCATTTTGTACAGGTCAAAATTGTCCAAAGAATGATAAAGTTATGACAAATGTACTTGGAATCAGCATTGAAATACTTTCCTTACTTGTTATAATATTTTTATTTTGCAAATGTGGCATGAAAATCGCAATAAAAAGAGTAAGATGTCAAAAAAAAAAAAAAAGCATTTTGTAATTTGGATATCAAAGCAGGGAACACCCAAAATGCCCTTCTTTAAATAGCATCCAACGTCATCCCCTACCATGATGTCGAAAGATTGGCCCCTGGCCCCTGCCGTAACATGGTGGAAACCTGGACAATGGTTAAATGACTGGTGATGGTATTTTTGAGAGTATAGAGGAAATGTTTGATGAATAGCTCTGTGAAATCTCTTGCTCTGCAGAACCTCTTTATCATAGTTTAACCTTTCTACTTAATATTTATATTTTACAGTATTTCACAACAAAGTCCAACATTTCAGAAATTACCATATTAAACACAAGTCCCTGATTATCTGAGTCTTGTCTATCAAATCTATTCTAGCTTTTGGTTCTGACTCCCGAAATGAGGAATGTCTCTTTGAGATTTTATTTCTAATAACTTGTAGAAATAAAAAGGGAAAAAAGCAGGGCCGGCCGTGGCGCAGTGGTTAAGCACTGGCTTGGGAAGCCAGCGGCCCCAGTTCGGGTCCCACATATGAGGGTCAGTGACACTGCACTCAAAAAAACAAAAAAACAAAAAAGGGAAAAAAACGAAGTGCAGAGGAGCATCAATTTCCACCAAATAAAAATTCAATTCCAGGGTTGTAGAAATGCCACTGTGAAAGTCTGCCATCCGGAATCATCATAAATTTACTTATTCACAGGGACTGCCCACCCGCTCTGCTGGGTAGACCCAGCAGCAGCCTAAAACCATGGGGCAGGCCTGAATACATCATCATGTGGATGACTGAAAAGCACAGGGATTGTGTGAAACCAAGCTCATCCAGTTGGATGTTTCTGTCTTCATCCACTCCTGGCTAAGGGAAGGGTCGCTCCTTCAGGGTCCTCTCTGCCTTTCCAGCATAGGTGAATCCCTTGACCAAATCTGATGCCAAAAGAAATTCAAAGGGTGACTTAGAGCTGAGAAGCCCTTGCCTGACCCTGCCTCAAGGGGAACAAACATGTGGTTTAATCAGAAGCTTGTGGGAGCAGTGACTATGTCAGGGAAAAGTCCTCACACCTGCCAATGGCCTGTTTCCTTCCATCACAGGTCAGACACAGAGCCTCGCTGCATTTGGGACCACCATTAGTGCTTGGGAAGAAAGCATGGAAGCACTCCTGACCCTTGCAAAAGCACCCATTATCGTCCTTATTTAGGAAATAGTTATTTGTCTAAACACAAGCTCCATAAAGGCAAGAAGTCTCTCTTGGGAAGTAAGTTTATCCATAAGACAAAGGTATCCTTTATTATAAACTTGGAGTTGATGTGTCTACAGAGGGAATAAACCGTCGAAAGCAAAAGCAACATTGTCAAATTAGTGGAGCAGTATCAGAGGTGTACTTTGTGGTTGGTATGAAAGGTAGAAAATGATAGGTGATTACTCTCCCCGTTCAGAAGCCCAAGGCCTCAAACAGAAGATTTCAGTGCTGCCGTTTCCCTAAAGGATAAACTGAAGTTTAACAATGAGGTGAGTTCTGTACATAATCAGCATCCTGGGTTAGTCTTAGCCTTCCTTGTATTGTACCTACCCTTTTCTTAAGGGGAGAGGGGGCAGTAGATGAGAGTAAAGGGGATCAAATATATGGTGATGGAAAGAGAACTGACTCTGGGTGGTGAACACACAATGTGATATAAAGAAAGTGTAGTACAGAATTGTACACCTGAAAGCTGTGTAACTCTGCTAACACTTGTCACTCCAAAAAACTTTAATTTAAAAAAAGAAATCCAACCACAAAAGCTTGACAGATAATGTTTTCCTTCCAGTAAGTCAGTCAAGTATTACTGAGTGCTGACAGTGTGCTGAGAGCTGTGTGTTAAATGCTAAGGGGAACAAAGATATTCAAGTCATAGAGCCTCTCTTCATGAAGTAGATGGTTCATTTAAGAACTCAACTGTGGGGCCGGCCGAGTGGCTCAGTTGGTTAAGAGTTAGCTTAAGAGCGCTAGCTCTGGGCAACAGGGCCACCAGTTGTATTCCCACATGGGCCAGTGACGCTGAGCCCAAGCTGAGCTGCCACGGAGCTGCCAACAGGTGGAAGGATGGCTCAGTTGGTGTAACAACAAGACTGCCTCTTCGGTAGTGGGCTATGCTCACCCAGAACTAAAACTGAACTCAGCACCTTCAGTTTAGAGGCCACAAGCTGCCGATAGGCAGCCAGATGGCCACTGACACCCTCCACAGCTAAGACTGAAGAACAACTTGGCTGGTCCCCTCCCCCAATTCCCCAAAACTATTCCCCTCCCCCAATTCCCCAATTTACAAAAAAAAAAAAAAAATAAAGGACACAACTGTATTTTGGATACCTTGTCCCATTATGTGGGTTTACCTGTCCCACCTGCTTTGAGGCGCTGGGTGGCTCCTCAAGGACCAGCTAGAGCTCCTTTCTTGGCACCATGGATGGCACTACCCTTGGCTATCTTGGTAGAAAAGGCAAACTATTGGGAAGCCTAAGGTGGTGGTTCTCTAGGTGTGGTCCCTGGACAAGCAGCATCAGCACCATTGAAATGCAAATTTTCAGGCTCCACCTAGGGCACAAATTCAGAAGCTCTGGGACTGAGTCTCATCAGTAACTTGTGTTTTAACAATCTCCTCAGGCAATTGTAATACATGCTCAAATTTGAGAAGCACTGGACTAAGAGATCTACCTTTTTAAAGCTCTCCTATCTGCCAACTGTCTTGCATTGTTCCCACTTGCCACCTATTCAAAACTAAAAAAGTTTTGTTTTGTTTTGCTTTTTTTTTTTTAACAAGTTATGACACTTTTGGCTGCAAGTCACAGCAGACACTTATCAAGCTAGCTTAAACAATGAGAACATTTATTGGCTCATATAACTGGAAAACTAGCATAAGGACAGGTTCCATGGTTGACCTAATCCACCAGCCCTGGCTTGATTTCCCCAGAATTATATTAATTCTGCTCTCATCTGAGGGGTAACTTCACCCTGAGGCTGCCAGGGAGATGGCAGTAGAATTTCAGTCTCACACAAAAGCCTCTAGTGGGAGAGAGGAGGGCTGTCTTTCCCCAAAAGAGGGAAAACTTTCCCAGAAGTCTCTAGCACATCCTTTCTCTTTTATCATTGGTCCAAATTCAACACAAAGTCATTCCTGAACCAAGGATGGGATTGACCAATCAGGTCCATTCCTGTTTTGGGGGATGGAGTCAGGTCCCCAGTCCCTGGGCACCTGCCATGTAGGGAGAGAGTAGATGCCAAAAGGAAATCAGGGTTCAGCTATGGAGAAGAAGGAAAGAGTGACTGATAGGTGGACAACCTCAGTTATCTCATTTCCAAGAACATGCTCTCAGGAGGGAAATCATCTCTATTATCTCTTCCTGACATGGCAGTTAAAGTAAACACCATGAGGCTGGCAAGCCAAGATCTACACACTCCACCCTCCAGCACTGAATGGCAATTAGTCAGGAGTTAAATTGATCAAATCTCACGGTCAAACTCAGGAGTTAAAGAAAAAAACAAAAACCATTTACTTTTTGTTTCTCTTCCCATCATTCTCCATCTTCTCCCACTCCTAATAGTATAATTTCTGTCGAATAGCAGAGGTCTTTTGGCCATCTCCCCAGTGATATGAATATACATTCAAGAAAATTAATGGCATATTTCACTCACAGATAATGTATATCCTGGAGCTAGTTCCATAGCTTACCAGACATTAACTAGAGCAGCAACCCTAAGCCAGGCACAGTGTTAGGCAAAGATGATAAAGTGATAAATAAGGGTGGGTCCTCATCTCTGGGACCCACAGTGAAATAGAGAGACACACATGGGACAAATGAGCACAATGCCGGGTGCAGCAGGTAATAAGAGGTGTTCGCCCACACAGTACTTGTACTATAGATGCCTTGTACTAAAGAAGTGAGCTCCATTTGACACACGATGGATGGTGGTGATACTCCAGGAAGGTTTTGAAAGATAAACAGCGGGGAAGTGTGAGTTCCTGGGCCATCGTTAGGGTCTCCACAGACAACACAGCATAGATGACACAGCATTTTTATTTGTATGACAAAGCAGTGGGCCTGTTCCGGAGGCAGATGTTCCAGTTCACTGTGGAGTCTCAAGAGCTGTATCTATCTGTTTGGAGATATGTTGAAAGTAACTTGCTACTAGTAATAAAGTACTAGACTATGCAAATAATTTGCCACTTAATAAATGAGAGCAGGTTCAAGGTTATCACTATAATCCTGTTACTATCATTTGCATTCTCGTGTGCTTTCAGGGGTGGAGGAGAAAGGGGATAGAGGTGTATTTGGCACTATGGGGACAGAACATATCCCTGGGTTTCCCATGATTGTGTATTTTGGGCATGAACAGGATCTTTCCTGAGTGTTTGGTGGGAAATGGTGAACACAGCAGCTCCAGGTGAATGCTGTTACTACTTAATTCCTGAAGTCAACCTCTAACTTGTGGTACCCAAGGTCTGTGGAAAGGAACCCAAGGAGGCTGTGACTTGCACTGGGATCCCCTCTATAATGAATGATGCTATTTAGCAGACATTTAAATTTTTACATGTACAATTTGTTTTGCTCCAATTTTTCAGAGACCAGGGCCCTTTTTTCCTTTAGTTTCTAAGAATTTGATCACTGTACTGTGGTTATATAAGACATTAACATCTGAGGAAGCTAAGTATCTAGAGGTCAGGCACTGCTTCTCTAACTAAATAATAGAACCCAAATTAAGAAAAATACATATTTCAGTTGACAGGAAAGGGTGTTCAATCTCACCCCATAGAAGTATAAGGCCAGAAGTCGTACTCTACTCTACCCATGGTCCCAGTTTTAGACCTTAAAAAATAACCTCCCTCATGTTATAACACATATTTGCCAGACTCCTTTGGGATCTTACATCTGAGAAAGTTTAAAACGTTTGCCTCAAGCCCTGAAGAGAATATATTCCTTATGGGTGACACACAACCTGTCATAAATGCTCAGTAAATTTTATTAATGATAATAGTAGAAAATGACCTCAGAAGAAGAACATAAGAAAAACTCCTCCTGAAACTACTATCAAATGTAGGTTTTCAATTTTATCTATTGCTGAAATCTCAACTTAATGAATGTTATAGTACCAGTTGTCAATTTTATACTTGAAAAAGCAGAATTCATGTACCTGTGTTAAGTCTAATCATTTCACATGACTCTGTACATGAAAGTGCTTGATGGTTATTATTGATTTTAGATATGCAATAATTGAATCCTGGTGTAACTGGTTGAAAGTATATATTTTCTATTCTCCTTCATCTTCCTTAAAGAGGATTTTTTTTTCTCCTTAAAAAATTGTTCTTTCCGGGCCGGCCAAGTGGTGCGGTGGTTAAGCGCTGGCTTGGGATGCCAGTGGCCCTAGTTCAGGTCCCACATATGAGGGTCAGTGACACTGCCCTCAAAAAAAACTAAAAATTGTTCTTTCCTTTCCATCTAATTTTCACACCTCAATTTCTTATTTATTTCTAATATATTATTCATATTCCATATACTCAACTTTGCCAGTTAGAGTTGAAACAACTTTAAATACATGACAAATCTCAGATGTTTATAAATGTATCCATTTCTTTAAAGAAAGAGCACTTTTTCTGTTTTTTTGTTTTGTTTTGTTCTGTTATTTTATCATTATTGGTCATGTCCAGAAATAATAATAGCCAAAAAGAGGACTGGAACCTGCATTTGTCCTTAAATCTCTCCCTGCTACAATTTGTTTATAGCTTTTTAACTTTTAACTTTAAGTTTTTCATTTTGATTTATAAAAGAGTTGCCAAACAGTACAAAGAATACCAGTAAATTCTTTACTTAGCTTCCTCAAATGGTAACATCTTATATAACCCCAGTACAATGATCAAAACCAGGAAATAAATGCTGATACCATATTACCTAATCCATAAACCTGATTCAAATTTTGCAATTTTCCCCACCAATATCCTTTTCCTTACCTAAGATCCAGTTCAGGGTCATGCATGTATTTATTTGTCACATCTCCTTACTTTCCTCCAATTTGGGACAGTTCTTCGGTCTTTCTTATCTTTTAAGACCATGACAATTTTGAAGCGTATTAGCTTAATATTTTGTAGAATGTCCCTCAACTTAGGTACATTTGATGTTCACTCATTATTTAATTCAGGTTATACATTTTTGACAAGAGTACCACAGAAGTGATATTGTACCTTTCTCAGTGTATCAGAGCAGGAGACACATGATATCAATATGTCTAATTATTGATGATGCTCATTTTGGTCATTTGGTTAAGAGGTATCTGTCTGGTTTCTCCACGGTGACATTACTATTTTTCCCTTTGAAATTAATAAGTATTTTGTGGAGAGATTCTATGCAAATACATCTGTCCACTGGTTTTAGCATTCATTGATAATTCTTGCCTGTTATAATTATTATTGTAGTATTTGACAAGTGGCAATTTTTCTATTTCCATTATGTATTCTACATTTAATTAAAATGCTACTATAAGAAGAGAGTTCCCTTCACCGTTTATTAATTTAATACAATGGACTCTTGGATATTTATTTTATTCTATGAATTATAATCCATTACTATTATTACTCATTTTGTTGCTCAAATTGTTTTCAATTTGACTAGAGGTAGCTCCTTCCATTGGCTCCTATATCCTCTTGACACGTCTCAGTCATTTCTTGGCCATGTTCTTACTTTCTGGCATAATACGATGCTCTAGGCTCACCTTGTACTTTCTCTGTTTCAGCCCTGGAATCAGCCATTTTTCTTAGGAGCTGAAGTTCCTTTAATTTGAGGAAGGTACATATTTACAAACCCAGATCTGGGCTAGGAGTGCTCATGGCTACTGGGTTTTTACTGCTTCTAGGCCCTTTCAGTGGACAGAACTAGGAAATATATGTGTGTATACTAAGCCATGGGTATACAAACAACTATATTGAATCCTATATATCTTTGTGTACATATTAAAAACCAAGAGTTCACATTGATAGCTCTAATTCCAATCCACCATAGGGACCATTCTATCCTTCCCTCTCTCTTTATTTGTACTTCCTTTCTCTGACAATGAGGGAGTTGGTTTTCATTATCGACAATGCATTTATTTGCTCTAGAATACACATAAAATCATTTCAAAATTGCTAACCCACATTCACTGTGAAAAAAAAATCAAAAAAGCTTTTAACCAGAGAACATTATTTATTTTTAGTATTTTTGGTCTTTTGCTTTACAATATATAGTCAAACAGTGTTTTCCAAAGTTGCTCAGGTTAACTCTTTCCTTCTCCATCCCTTTCACTGTGGTCATGTTATTCACATTTAACAGCTGGGTTCACTTGTTACTATTTGTATTTGGTGTTGGGTTTCCCTACATCCTAGATGTTTTTTGAATAAATGAGACATTAACATGGTTCTAAAAGACAGCACTATATAAAAGGCATATTCAGAGAAGAGTCACTCCCCCTTTATCTTTTCTACTCCATCTCCACTCCCTCCTTCACCACACACACTTTTTTCACTCCCACCCTCATTTGTTGTTGGTTTATCTACCTGGTATTTCTTTTTCCACAGATAAATATTTTCC